>CM053580.1:295573818-295590891 GCA_028627135.1 Pseudochirops cupreus | reverse complement strand
ACATATACATATATTAGTACTATATAAGTATCTTCAAGAGCATACCCTCCAGACAGTCATTAAACCTGGGCTCAGTAGTGGAGAATTAGGTAACTGAAAAGTAACCTGAAATGCTATGTGGTATACTAACTGGCAGATCACGTAACAATCTGTTTTCTAGCTGGAATACCAGAGAGGAAGCTGGAGAGAACAATGGGTGCTGTTTGTCACTAAGTGTACGTTTTTGGTATTTCACTGAGAACTACCAATGTACAAATGGCTTGTTTTACATTAAAAAATGAAATTGCTTATATCTTAACATAAAATAAGTCACTAGTTTCAGATGTGGCAGAAATTTCAGTACCAGCTCTCTGTGTGTACTTAGATAATTGATTAATGAGGAAGACATAGAATGCGTGAGTATAACAGCTATAGCCTAACCTGAGCAGCTAGGTGGCACCATAGTGCACAGAGTGCTGGGCCTATAGTCAGCAAGACTCATCTTCCTGAGTTCAAGTCTAGCCTCAGTGACTCTGGGCAAGTCATTTAATCCTCTTTGCCTCCATTCCTCATCTGCAAAATGAGCTGGAGAAAGAAGTCACAACTCACTCCAATATCTCTGCAAGAAAACCCCCAGTGGGGTCATGAAGAGTTGGCCATGATTTGAAACAACTGAAGAACAATGAGAAACAATCTGGTGTAGAGGATAGAGCATTGGCCTTGGAAAGAGAAAGACCTGAATTCCAGTTTTCCCTCTAGCTATGTGATCACAGGCCAGTCACCTGACTTCTTAGTTCCCTAGTCAACGCCATAAGACAAAATAGTTACCATTTGCATTTTTAGTCTGTTAAATGGAGTTTACCCACAGGGAGTTCTACACATTGATAAAATCATAGGTCTACACCTTTCCTCCCCACAAAAAGATTAGACAGTTTTTCCTGACATCAATTCTAAATCTGTCTTTCTAAAGTCTTTAACCATTGCTCCTAAATCCTCCAACTGGGACCAGTCAGAATAAATCTAATCCCTTTCCATTTGATAGCTTTTCAGCTATTTGAAGAGTTTCCCCACATCTCTCCTAAGTCTTTTCACCTTCAAACTAAAAATCCTCAGTTTCCCTAGATGGAGAATGCCATCACAGGATGTTCCCATATTTAATAATCCTCTATTGATTAGTTAACAAATAAAAGTATCAATTAATTGATTTATCCACTAATTTGTTACTATCAGTTTGCCTAGGATTGTAAATTCTTAGAAAGCAGGAACAAAATCTGTGTTAATACTTAAAATACTATTCTCAATTAGACATTTAATAAATGCTTTTTTATCCTTGGAGACAAAATTAGTGGGAGGAATAACAATTGTCACAGTTAGATCTTCTCCTCTCCTAAATGACCTGAATCCATTTAGATTCCTCTAAAAAAAGTTTCATTTTGTGTTATTACAAGAAATTCCAGTAGCCCATGGAAGTTTTGTCTTTGAGAACTCCATCTGGGTACCATGGTGGAACTTTACTTAGAAGTGGAGTCCTGGCTGTAGTATTACTTATTTTTCTAGATGCCATATTTTCTAGTCACTGTGATTAATGTGCTTTATAGGGATAGTACAGAGAGGAATACAGAGTGGATATGGGATTTCTTTAATTAAAGTCTAATTTTAATTGACAGAAATCTATTTTCTCTCACTGCCCCCTGCTTTATGGTGGAGGGGGACAAAGAAAAACACATATCCTGCAACAAATATGTATAGTCAAGCAGAACAAATTCATTATTTGGCCATGCTAGATCTATCTATCTATCTGTCTATCTGTCTGTCTGTCTGTCTGTCTCTCTGTCTCTCTGTCCGTCCGTCCATCCAATCATCCGTCTATCCATCGATCTACATATGCGTGTATTTATATATACATATATATGTATATGTATATATTACATATATATATATGTATATATGTATGTACATATTTCTCTGTCAGGAATCATGCTTCATCACCAGTCCTTTAGAGTCATGGATGATCTCATAGTTTCAAAGTTTTTTTTGTTTTTAGAGTGTTATGATTGTATAAATAGTTCTCGTGGTTCAGTTCACTTTTGTTTGTTTCAGTTCATATAAATCTTCCCATGTCTTTAAATTATCTATTTCCTCATTTCTTGCATCACAGTATTATTTTATGACATTTATACAGCACAATTTGTTCAGCCAATTGAACACATCCTTAATTTCTAGGGAGTTCTTGCAAAAAAGATAAAGAGCTGCTATAAATATTTTTGTATGTATGAGACCCGTGATTTCAATGATATAAAGAACTCCCTGGTGAGGAGACTCCCTCTACTAATGCAAACCAATATCTTCTCTCCATCTGGTAGGCTTAGAGAGTCACCCAGGGCACTAAGCAGTTAAGTAGCTTGTTGGAAGTCAGATAGTATGTGTCAGGGGCAGGACTTGAACCTAGCCATACTGACTCTTTCTGTACCTCACACAACTGTCAAAATAATCTTCCAAAGGGTAGGTCCAAAAATATCCCTCCCCTACTCAAAAACCTTATGGTGGTTTTCTATTACTATAAAGCAAAATAAAAAATTAAATCCTTTATCCTGACATTCAAGGCTCCCCACATATACCTTTCTAGTACTATTTCATGCTACTCCCTTTCCTGCACTCTACATCTTTCTAAACTGAACTACTGGCAGTTGCCTGATTTTATCCTAGCTCCTCTTATCTCTCTGCATTGTCACACGTCACCTGTGTTGGGATGTATTCCCTCTTCCTCTCTGCATGCTGAAATCCTTCTCTTTTTCAAGGCTCAATTTACCAGAGAAGCTACTTGCTCCATGAAGCTTTCCTTTATTCCTTCAGTATAAAAGAATTATTTCCTCTTTAACTTTCCTAAGTACCTTGGATCTCACCTTTGCTCATATCATGTTCTACATTGTAGCACACCTTTTCGTATATATGTTGTATCCTTCCCCAAACTGTAAACTTGTGGAAGTCAGGGATTATGTAATTTTTCATTTTTTAAATTCTGGTTCCTAGTACAGTCTTTTTCACAATACAGATATTTAGAATGTTTATCAAATGAATTAAAGGTGTGAACAAATCAATGAGCAAGCAAGTGAATGAATAAGTGAACCAATGAATAAATAAATGTAGTAGGTTCCTGGAAAACTCTGTCTGGAATCCTCTGTTCTCCATTTATTAAAGCACTTAGTTTGATAACCCAGAGGCCCTATACTTTTTATTGTTTTTATAAGTCAAAAAAACTTCTCCAATGTAGGGCAATTTCTGCACAATGTCTTCCAAATCATACTGATTTGTAAATGTATTTCATTTTAAAAAATGCTCAACTGATTTTAAGGTTAAGCTCATTTCTTAATTTTTAATGGGTAACAAGGATTTCCTTGTTAAAACATCAATAATGGGTATTAAGACTGTCACAAAAATACTATTTATTAAGTTACAACAAATTTTCAGCTTGAGTTTTTCAGACATGACAGTAGAGTATTTGAGCCTCAGGATACAAATGAACTTTATAACTTGTTTTTATTCAGCCATGTAGTTTTCCTGGTAGAATTCTTTTTCATTTGAACTTCTTAGGTTTCTCTACCTGAAATTTCTTTTATTCCTTTTCCCATGTACATATCTCTGTTTTTGTTCAATAATTCTTAAGTATACCTGAAGTATCTAACAATACTTTCCAACACTGAGAAACTGATTCAATTGAAAGATAAAAGTCAACTGTGCTTGCTGTATTACAAAATGACAAGAGTTTTCAACTATAAAATCAATAGTTACAACACAGTCTAAGCTTCCATTTTGAGAAATGAATCGATGTATAGAAAAACTTGCTCTATTCTAGTCTGATGAGGATTATTTTCTCAGACAAGGGCTGATTCTAGCTGTTGATTTGTTCAGTAACACACTTTTCACATAAATTTATCTAGCTCAAAAGGTAGAAATGGATTCCCATTAGAAATTATAATTTTGGACACTCCAAGAACTTCTGTATTTCACTATAAAGATTTGTAGCACTCTATTTTACCCCTCCCCCTCCCACATATATAGACACCCAAAAAGCTACCCAGATTTAATGATCTCTGAGGACTTGAACCCATTCAAAATCATAGCTAAAGAGTGGCTGTTGGTGCGACAATTTATCTTAAAATGTATTTTATTGATGCTTTTTGTACTTATAATCATTTCACTGCTCATTTCCAGACTGACGCATCCTTTTGTGATAAAGAACAATTAATCAAACACGTGATAAGATGACTTCATATGACAACATTAAACCCCAATAGGTCTATACCTTTTTACCGTAACAGGGGATGTATGTTTCTTTATCTGTTCCCAAGAACTTCATTTTTTTTTCAGTGACTCAAGAGTTCAACTTCCATTGTTAGGGATCTTTAAATGCACATCATGGTAGTTTTGTATATATTATTCTCTTGATTCTATTTATTTTTCTTTGAATCAATTCATATATTTTTCATCTTTCTTTGAATATCATATATTACTCATTTTTAATAAATAATGATATTAAATGCCATAGGGTTTTGTTAAAGCCCTTCCCCATTTAATAAGTAATATTTTGTTCCTAGTTCTTTGTCATTAGCTTTTGCTTGAAAAAAAATGAAGATAGAATTAGAAAAAAATTGAGAAAAAATTTGCCTCTGATACATTAATACATCAAATCTAGCCTCAGACTCTTTCTAGACATGTGACCCTAGACAAATCACTTAACTCCATTTGCCTCAGTTTCCTCTTCTGTCAAATGAGCTAGAGAAGAAAATGGCAAACAACTTTAGTATCTGTGCCAAGAAAACCTCAAATGGGGTCACAAAAAGTCTGATACAACTGAAAAACAGCTGAACAATAACAGTAGATTTCTGATATATAAAATCCATTGGGAATTGATACAAATATGTGAAACCAAGGAGCAGCAAAAGTTATGGAATGAATTAATATAATTTGCAAAATCTTGAGACCTTCATTTTCAGTTTTTAGAATTTTCATATTTTCATTTCTACCAGAGGCCACACAGTTAATCTTTCACCAATATTGTCACTTGCTTTGTACAATTAATTATGGGGAATATCTAATGTGGAGACTTTGAAGGTGTGTATGAACAAGAGAATGTGATGCTTTGGGAAGATTAATCTAGCAGCTCTCTGTGTAGAAGGGCTTATAGTATAAAAAGAAAGGAGACAGAGAGATAGATTAGAAGGCTAGTACAGTAGTCCAAGCAAAAAATAATGAGGACCTGCTTGACTGCTGGTCAAAAAAATGAAGAGAAAAGAACAGATGTGAGAGATAGTGAGGTCGAAATGACATGATTTAGTGACTGTTTGGATATGAGAAACAATGGAGAGGGAGCTGGCAAAGATAAAAACCAAGATGTTAAGTTTTAGCAATGGGAATATAGTGGTATCATTGATCTGTGGTGAAAGATGTTAGAAAAAAATGAATTGGTTTTGGTGGGGAGGATGATGAGTTCAATTTTGAAAATGGATGATTTGAAGTGTTATAGGACATTCAGGTGATAGAAATGCAAGACTGGTACCCCGAAGAGAGATCTGAACTGATGGTACTGACTTGGGTGAATAGTTGAAGGTACTGTAATAGGTAAAGACATCAAAGGATATAAGAGAGAGAGAGAGAGAGAGAGAGAGAGAGAGAGAACCAGAGAGAGAGAGAGAGAGAGAGAGAGAGAGAGAGAGAGAGAGAACCAGAGAGAGAGAGAGAGAGAGAGAGAGAGAGAGAGAGAAGATGGATAAGAATGGAGCACTGGTTGGATGAACATTTATGAGATGGTAAAAGAGGAAGGGGAAATGTGACAGAGAGAACAGAGAAAGAGAGGAAGAACGAGGGGGAGGGAAGCTTCTAGGAAGCCAAGATAGTGTCAAAGAATAGCTTGCTAATATTGTCAGATGCTTCTGAAAGGTCAAGAAGAATTATAACTGAAAAAAGAACATTATGATTGGTGATTAGGAGATCTTAAACAAATAATAAAATTCTTCCTCTCTTGTACATCCCACTTTTCCACGGACTCTAAAGTTCTCCAGAGTCAGCATCATCCTTAAGGCTTCCCCTTGGAAAGGAAGTAGGATTGGGGAATAAGTGCTAATAGGCGATACCACAATAATCTAACAAGTCCTTTTTTTAACCCTACAGTGACTTTTCCTTGGACGAGATTTCCCTGTAAGTGAAAAGTATTTGGAGCTATAGACAAGCTCCCTTCCGAATAGACTTACATTATCTGAATAATTCATTATAATAGCAGAGTGCAAAGTTTAGGTCCTTTATCACTCTGTGTTGTGTTTTAGTCTCTTTTCAATGTTCTTATTACATAGAGTCACACGGGACTATTTCTTCTCTCTTTATAAGGTATGCTACTAACGAAGTTTCCTTTATTTCAAAAGGTTAGATCCTTAAATTTTCCACCTTGAGGTTACTTGCAAGGTTCCTCCCTCTGTCCCCCATGGCTGACCCTGTCCGGCAAATTCCTAAGATGGACTACTCTATTCTGGGTTCATGCCACTCCCAGATGGCTCACATGATAGAGGATGTGGGCCAAATGAATCTTCCCATTGATCTCCAGCTCTCCTGTTAACTTCTTTATCAAAGTCATTCTTCAATTCAACTTGATTTAGTGAAATTTTCATGAATAGTAGAGTCTCCAACTTTTGAGCAGCAGTGGCCAAATCCTCCTGTCATTAGAGCATTAAACCGGCCTCTCGGGTCGCAGCATGTTTCAAAAGTGGTTTGTAACTGTCTGCTTTCTGCTTGAAAAAATGCTTGTCTTTAAATGCTAATTAAAATCTCACCTCAAACATCTATCATCTGGCAGTTCTCAACTGCACCAGAATTGGCCCAATGATAACACTAATAACTAGTATTTATTTTCTTTTATTTCTATTATTTTTCACTTAATATTTTATTTTTCCAATTACATGTAAAGATAGTTTTCACCATTCGCTTTTATAAGATTTTGAGTTTCAAGTTATTTTTTTATCCCACTCACCCTCCCCCAAGACAGCAAGCAATGTGATATAGGCTATACATGTGCAATCCTTTCAAACATATTTCAACATTAGTCATGTTGTGAAAGAAGAATCAGAATAAAAGAGGAAAAGCATAAGAAAGAAAAAAAGAAAACAGTGTGCTTCCATCTGCATTCAGACTCCATAGTTCTTTCTCTGGATGGGGATAGCATTTTCCATCGTGAGTCTTTTGGAATTGTCTTATTGCTGTGAAGAGCAAAGTCTATCATAGTTGGTCATCTAATAACTAGTATTTATACAGTGTTTACTATATGCCAAGCACTGTGTTAAGTGCTTTATTTGATCCTCACAACAATCTTGGGAAGTAGATGTTATAATTGTCTACATTTTACAGATGAAGATATTGAGGCAGGCAGAGGTTAAATGACTTGCCAAAGGTCACACAGCTAGTAATGCCTGAGGTTCAATTTGAACTCAGGTCTTTCTGGCTCCAGGGGTCAGCACACTATCAGTTTTACTACCTAGCTGGCTGTTTGCTGATGAACCTATTAAAAGATAATCCAGGATTAGCCAGCAATTAGTGAACATTCCACTTCCCCTCTGCCATCTCTGATTCTAGAAGAATTTCAGAGGCTTCCAATTGATTCCATCAATAACTATTTCTGAATTCTGGATTCAGTTGTTCAAATTATCCTAGGTCTATTTACCAACTTAATGGTCTGATGGTTGGAATGGAGCATGGTACAGAGGAAGGAGTTCTGATCTTTTTTTTTTTTTTTGCTTTTTTTGGAGGGAAGAAGGCAGGGCAATTGGGGTTAAGTGACTTGCCCAAGGTCATATGGCTAGTAAGTGTTAAGAGTCTAAGGCTGGCTTTGAACTCAGGTCCTCCTGAATCCAGGGCTGGTGCTCTATTCACTGCACCATCTAGGTGCCCCCCAAGGAGTTCTGATCTTGAAGTCATAGGACCTGAGTTCAAATCTTGGATTTGCTACTTATTGCCCATGTGACCTTGGGAAAATCACCTATCCTTTCTTGGCTTCAGTTTCTTCACTTATGAAATGAGGGATTTGAATTGTTGTTGTTTGCTCTTTGTTTTTCATTTTGTTTTTTTTCCCTCCAAGCCCTTAAGAGAGTACCTTATTTTTTTTCCAATTACATATATAGTTTTCAACATTTCCAATTACGTATATAGTTTTCAACATTTTTATAAGATTTTGAGTCCCAAATTTTTCCTGTCCCTCCTTATCCCCCCCACTCTACAAGAAAGCAAGCAATGTGATATAGGTTATACATGTACAGTCATGTTAAACACATTTCCACATTAGCCATGTTGTGAAAGAAGAACCAGAATAAAAGGGGAAAGCCATAAGAAGGTAAAAAAAAAAAAGGAAACAGTATGCTTTGATCTGCATTCAGACCCCATAGTTCTTTCTCTGGATGTGGATAGCATTTTCTGTCACAAGTCTTTTGGAATTGTCTTATTGCTGTGAAGAGCAAAGTCTATCATAGCTGATCATGACACAATGTTGCTATTACTGGTACAATGTTCTCCTGGTTCTACTCACTTCATTCAGCAACAGTTCATGTAAGTCTTCCCAGGTTTTTCTGAAATCATTTCTTATAGAACAATAGTATTCCATTACATTCATATACCACAATTTGTTCTGCTCTTCCCATATTTGTGGGCATCCACTCAATTTCCAATTCCTTGGTACCACAGACAGAGCTGCTATAAATATTCTTGTACGTGTGAGTCTTTTTCCATTTTTTATGATCTCTTTGGGATACAAACCTAGTAGTAGTATTGCTGGATCAAAAGGTATGAGTTTTTAATAGCCCTTTGGGCATAGTTCCATATTGCTCTCCAGAATGGTTGGATCAGTTCACAACTCTACTAGTGGTTGCATTAGTGTTCCATTGTTCCCACATCTTCTCCAACATTTATCATTTTCCTTTTCTGTCATATTAGCCAATCAGGTGTGTGGTAGTACCTCATAGTTGTTTTAATTTTCATTTCTCTAATCAGTAGTGATTTAGAACACTTTTTCATATGACTATATATAGCTTTAATTTTTTTTCTCTGAAAACTGTCTGTTCATATGCTCTGACCATTTATCAATGTGTGAATGGCTTGTATTCTTATAAATTTGACTCAGCTTTTTATATATTTGGGAAATGAGGTCTTTATCAGAAACACTGGCTGAAAAAAAATTGTTTCCCAGATATTTCTGCTTTTCTTCTAATTTTGGTTGCATTGGGTTTTGTTTGTGTAAAACCTTTTCAATTTAATGTAATCAAAATTATCCATTTTGTATTTCATAGTGTTCTCTATCCCTTGTTTGGTCATAAATTCTTCCGTTCTCCATAGATCCAACACATACACTATTTCTTACTAGTTTGCTTATGATATCACCTTTTGTATCTAAATCATGTACCTATTTGACCTTATCTTGGTATAAAGTAGGGTATGTTAGTCTATGCCTAGTTTCTGCCATACTATTTTCCCAGCAGTTTTTGTCAAATAGTGAGTTCTTATCCCCTAAGTTAGAGTTTTTTTGGTTTGTCAAACAATAAATGACTATAGTCATGGACTACTGTAACTTGTGTACCTAACCTATTCCACTGATCCACCACTTTATATATTACCAGCAAAGCCCAGCCGCAAGAGATAGAAAGAAAAATTCCATTTAAAGCAGCAGTTCTCAACCTGTGGGTTATGTTCAATTTGTAACAATGAAAATACATCCTGCATATCAGATATTTACATTACAATTCATAACAGTAGCAAAATTACAGTTATGAAGTAGCAATGAAAATAATTTTATTATTGGGGGTCACCACAACATGAGGAACTGTATTAAAGGGTCACAGCATTAGGAAGGTTGAGAATCACTGATTTAAAGTAATAACTATAGGCAATATAAAACATTTGAAAGTCTACCCACGAAGACAAACCCAGGAACAGTATGAACACAATTACAAAACACTTTTCACATAAATAAAGTCAATTCTAAACAACTGGAAAAAATTGTTCATGAGTAGGCTGAGCTAGTATAATAAAAGTGATAATTCTACATAAATTAATTTACTTATTCAGTGCCATACCAATCAAGCTACCAAAAATTATTTTATAGAGCTAGAAAAAAAATAACATTCATCTGGAAGAACAAAAGGTCAAGTATATCAAGGGAATTAATGGAAAAGATGCAAAGGAAAGTGGGCTAGCCATACCAGATCTAAAGGTATATTATGAAGTGGTAATAATTAAAACTGTTTGGTATTGGATAAGAAATAGAGGGGTGGATCAGTGGAAAAGGTTAGATACACAAGTCATAGTAATCCATGACTATAGTCGTTTACTGTTTGACAAACCAAAAAAACTCTAGCTTCAGGCATAAGACCTCACTATTTGACAAAAACTGCTGAGAAAACTGGAAAATTATAGGATAAAAACTAGGCATAGACCAACAGCTCCCACCATATACCAATATAAGGTCAATGGGTACACAATTTATATGCAAAAGGTGATATCATAAGCAAATAAGTAAGACATAGTGTATGTGTTGGATCTATGGAGAACGGAAAAATTTATGACCAAACAAGGGATAGAGAACACTATGAAATACAAAATGGATAATTTTGATTACATTAAATTAAAAAGGTTTTACACAAACAAAACCAATGCAACCAAGATTAGAAGAAAAACAGAAATATCTGGGAAACAATTTTTTTTCAGCCAGTGTTTCTGATAAAAGTCCCATTTCTCAAATACATAAAGAACTGAGCCAAACTTGTAAGAATACAAGCCATTCACACACTGATAAATGATCAGAGCATATGAACAGACAGTTGTCAGAGAGAAAAAAATTAAAGCTATCTATAGTCGTATGAAAAAGTGTTCTAAATCACTATTGACTAGAGAAATGAAAATTAAAACACCTATGAGTTACTACCTCATACCTATCTGATTGGCTAATATGACAGAAAAGGAAAATGATAAATGTTGGAGAAGATGTGGGAAAACTGGAACACTTAATATGTCCACTGGTGGGTGGAGTTGTGAACTAATCCAACCATTCTGGAGAGCAAAATGGAACTATGCCCAATGGGCTAAAGAACACTGCATACCCTTTGATCCAGTAATACCACTACTATGTCAGTATTCCAGAGAGATCATAAAAATGGAAAAGGACCAATATGTACAAAAATATTTATAGTAGTTCTTTTTGTGGCAGTCAAAAATTAGAAAGTGAGGGGATACTTACCATTTGGGGAATAGTTGAACAAGTTGTGATATATGAATGTAATGGAATACTTTTGTTCTGTAAGAGCTGATGAGCAGGCAGATTTAAGGAAAACCTGGAAAGACTTACATGAACTGATGCTAAGTGAAGTGAGCAGAACCAGGAGAACATTGTACCAGTGATAGGAACATTGTCTCATTATCAACTATGATAGCCTTAACTCTTCTCAGCAATAAGACAATTCCAAAAGACTCATGATAGAAAATGCTATCCACATCCAGAGAAAAAACTATGAAGACTGAAACATACTATTTTCTCTTTCTTGTGTGTTTTTTCTTTCTCATGGTTTTCCCCTTTTGTTCTCATTCTTGTTTCTTAACGTGAGTAATGTGGAAATATGTTTAACATGATTTTACATGTATGACATAATCAGATTGCTTGCTGTCTTGGGGAGGCAGAAGGGACAAAAAAAATGGAAACTCAAAATTTTATAAAAATGAATGTTAAAAACTGTCTTTACATGTATTTGGAAAAAAATAAAATACTATAATGGGAGTTTAAAAGGTCCTCCAACCTACCTACTGGGTCCTTCCTGGATCACACAAGTGACCAAAGCCATTTTTCAATAAAAGTACTTAAAAAGTTGTGAGCACTGAACAACTCATTCAAGACTGTTTATGGAGTGATTAAGTCTCTCCTTGAATACTCCAACATTGAATAAATGCAGGTGCTGGTCAGGAATCTTAACTGGCTATGCCAAGATGTACTTCAGGATTCTTCCTTTTATGCAATAAAGTTGAGGAAACCTATCATCATCTGTGCCCTTTATTAAGCCCTCAGAGTTCTTGATAAAGCAATAGAAAACAAATATGTCGCCTGTACGTAGCTGAAGTCATACTCCTCTTCTAGATGTTACACCTTATACACAGTAAGCCATACCTTCCCCTTGCTCCCAACACCATGGTGTGTGTAGACATTGTTCCTCTTATCTCCTACCCTAAATATCACTTAAACAACGGTCTCTGATGCTGTGCTTCTGTTGATATTCACTTTTATTTAAAAAAGCCTTGTGCTGACCCATGCCCAGCTCCAGGTGGAAGTTATTTCTGTTGTCATGGCAACAGGGCTGTTGCTACTTATCAGTGCCTCACTCCATTCTCTAGTTGTTTTGACCAATTCTGTATTTTTGTATTCCTGTGCTCTTGTAGTTAGCCATCTTCCTCCTCTTGGTGCCTGATGAATCTCATGTATCAGTCCTGAGGACTAAGGACTACTGTTTCTTCCTCTCTTCCTCTTGTCTCTCTTTGGGCCCTTTAGATAATATGATTATAAAAGTATATGTGTATATATAAATATATATACATATACATATATACATATATATAGCCACACAAATACACAAATAGAAACAGATAAATATATACACAGTGTTATATGTGTGTATATATATATATATATATATATATACACACATATACATATGTTGTGAACATATATACATATATTAAAACAAAGCTAATGAAGTTATCAGAAGTGTCCTCACTTTATATTCTTGTAACCAAGCCAGTTCTTGCCCAGGTTCCATTCCTTCCCCCTGCATCTTCCTGGTCTTAGCCATTTTAACATATCAAGAAGCACAATGTGATTAATTGTCAAATGATGGTTATAGACAATAAATACTACAAGTTAATGTGAAGAAATGATCAATGTGGAGTGAGGTAACCTCAGAATGTTTCATGGAGGATATTAATCTCAAGTGGATTCTTGAAGAATTGGTAGGATTTGGATAGGAAGAAAGCCAGGGTAGAATAGGTAATACAGGGATCAGCCAATAGTCTTTCCACTGCCCTATGCTGCCCCACATACCACGCTAGGCACTATGGCTATAAAGGCAAAAAAAAAAAATTGCTCCACACTCTTGAGAAGCTTACATGAGATCAGAGTCAAAGTTCTAGTTCTGGGAGTTATTTTCAAAGGTTCTTTCCTAATTTAGAGTTATCACCATATCTATATCTATATCATACCTATATAGCGTTTCTATCTCCTCCTCTTAGCCCAGACCCATAGGTTCACTTCTTAAATTCTTGGCTTCTTAGACAATTATGAAAGACAGCATGATTATCCAAGGCAAGGTACATGTTCTTCTGTACTTCTTTCTAAAAACACTTAGAAAGGATTTGGGGATAAAAACTGAGCAAATTCTTCAATACAGTGTGTGCTTACTTAAGCTGTTATTTTTAACAAGTGAAATGTAAATATAAGAAACATAGGTTATATTTACATAGATTTTAGAACTTTGTATTCATATTTTGATTGGAATTTTATCAGAAAACTGTCACTTCTTTCAATGTTGTGCACATTACTAACCTCTCTAAGCAATAGCCTGAGACTTAACTACTAAGTCACAGGTGAATTTCATCTGCATTGGTGGAGGATTTTCCCATACTGAGCACTCCACAAGCTGACAAAATCAGAGGTTCTTGAAAGACTGAGCTATCACCTTCAAAAGTTATAAAGGTTTTGCTTCCTTCAAATGTGCAGGAACTATTTGGTTTCCAGAAAATCACATTGGTAATTGTAATTTTGTAGTAACAATAGTAAAGTAAGATTTGGCCTTAGGAGATTTCTTTTCATAGAAACTTCTTAGGAGTATCCACAAAGTAAGGTATATCTCTACCTATACTGTAATATCCTCCACCCCTAATTAGCTCTGTCTCTAGTTTGTGTTGTTTGGATACCACTCCCTGTATTGGTAAGGGAATTTGAAGATCTTCCCTGCCCTTAATGGGTCTCACTTGGAGCCCAACAAGAGAAGCTTGCTTAGGGGGCGCTTGTTTTTCAGGAAGGCTTTGGCATCTTTTGTTACTTTGTAATTAGGCAGTAGGTCATGAAGGTTGTGATGTCTATGGACCCTGGAGAGGGCTTTATACTCCTTCAGGTGAGGTTTTGCTTTGGGGTTCACTTATGGGGAGGATTGTATGATTTGGCCAGATGAGACTCTGGGCAGCCATTGAGCCCCCTGGCTTTGAAAACCCACATTTGGTGCTTCTCTCTCTGCTGACTATGAAGGTCTGTGAGGGTCACACAGCGAGAAGCCCTGTCATTCGATTGAATTGTGTTACTTTCTCTGTCTGTATTTTTTTGTCCGCTTGCAACTTCTGTTTGCATTTTCTCTGAAGTTCAGGGTGCTGACTTTTCCCCTGAACTAGGTAAATGATATATGTTTGATTAAACTAAGATTGTTAGACCTTTTTGAATTGCTTTCCTTTAGAAAAGCAGATCAAAGAACCTGTGCTAGCAGCCATCCTGGGTATGCCAGGGTGCTTGATGCTATAGCCTCCCCCCAAAGAAATAGGCAAGGAAAAGTCTGAAAAAAAATCCATGTGTGAATTGATCTGTATATTTAAGCTTTTCCCAAATACAGTCATAATAAAAATAATTTATTTTTCTTTTACCCCACATATTTTACTTCGTGGATAATAATCTAGCTAATCATTGGATGAGCCAACTGTTTGAATACCAATGCCTTCACTGGTGCTGCCGATGCTACTGTCTGGAAGTCCTTTGACTGGACTCCCAAACAAGAATGATTATGCAGTAACAGACTGAGTCCAAGAGAACAGAGATGAGTGAAATGGATTCCAGGGCTCTGTACCTAGAGTCAGCTGGAGCCACTTCTGATTCTGTGCCAGTGGTGGCATAGAAGCTGAAGACTGAAATAAGGCTCCTATATCTGTTCTAGTCCAAATTTCATACCGAGGAAGCATCCCTAGGGAATTCTTGAAGTTTCTCCACATATAGACCTAGGTGGGGGGAGGGGTAGCATTTTAGCAAGTAGAATGGACACAATGTCTTCTGGTCATTACTGTTTGCCTGCTCAACTCTTTGTAGCGGTAATGTAGGTACTTGATGGGTGCTATTTCCAATTACACAGGGAATTGCCACCAAAAGAAAGTATATTATCTGATTCTGGCTATCATATTCATTGCAATTTTTAAGTAACTGACTTAAACAAGCAATTAAATTGCAAAACGTTCTGGGAATAGAGAAGATTGGCTAAAATTCTACAGAAAGCCAAATGCCTAAATGAAGGATAGACAACTTCAGTAACAGTTCTTTCCTGCTTAGGTATCTATGCTATTTCACAATGTTAATAATAAGCCTACCAGATTTTCTCTCCTTTATGACATTCAGACTTGGGAAAGAACCAGTAAAACTGCATTAAATATACATATCTATATTAATGAAAGAATTTTATTAGTTTAAAATTAAACTATTTTGAGGGAAGAAATGTTATTACATATTTAAATGTTATTAATAAGATATCTCTCCTAGGTATAATTTCCTGCATATTAAATTCTTTCTGTGTGGTTAAATGAAAAGAGCCCTTACTCCAGAGTCACTAGCTCTGCCTTCATTCAATTCGTGCCTTTGATGTTTACTATTTATTTGACCTTGGGCAAATCACTTAAGCTTGCTGGGCCTCAATTTCCTCATCTGTGAAAGGAAGGGTTCATAGATGGCCTTTGATGTCTCTTCCATATTAAAATCTTTGATTTCCATATAAGGTGTTTGAGGCTTCTCTAAAGCAATCATGAAAGCAATAATTCAGATGCATGATGAAATATATTGGTTGTCTGCAAAATATTGCTTTTTTACTTTGAAAGTCCATATACATGTATGTGTGCATATATAAATGTGCACACACATGTCTAAATGAAGATGGATTTATTAGAACTGTGTTATGAAGCTCATAAGAGGAAAACTCTTTACTTTGTGTGAATATTCCATATTATGACCTACTTAATCAAGTGGATAAGGGAAAAATATATTGAGTTCAGTTTTCCTATAAAGTATCGTGTAGCATAATGTGATCTTCAACAGACTTTGAGAGATAGCAAAGGATAGAAGGGCCTGTTGTGCTATGGTCCATAGGGTCACAAAGAATCATCCATGACTGAATGAACAGCAACAAGTATAAGGTGATAAGAAGCAAGAAATTGGGAAATAGGCCTGGGGTGTTCAAGTTGGTAGCAGTGTGATATGATTACCTGTAGCACTATTTGAAAAGTTTACGTTAAAACAGAGGCTCGTAGATTGTAAAATAGTTGGGTTTTTTTATGTAGTACATAAATGTAATAGTTATACCTCTATAACTTAAGAAAGGATGAATATGAAGAATTATATAACTGATGCAAAGTTAGGTAAGCAGAATCAGGAAAACAACATATGCAACAACAGCCTCAACACACTAAATTCTGGAAAATTACAATGATCCAAGTTGGCTCTAAAGAAGATAGAAGGAAATGCACGTTTCCTTTTTCTTTGCAGGGGGACTGAGTGTGGAACATTGCATATATTGTCGGATTTTGTTAATATGTCTATTTTGCCATACTCTTTTTTCCTCTCTTTCTGACCTAGCACAGCTCTAATTTATGCAATTGTTAAGGTAGTAGTGAAGGCAATGTGACTGGGTTTCAGATGGTCGGAAAGTGGATGGGTCAACTTCACCCAGCAGTTCTGAGGAGTGAACACATTTTTCTCCCATCCTGGATCTGCTTTCAGTCACCACATACACACAGGGTAAAACAGAGTTTCTACTGGTGATGTGTAGAAGATGGTCCTCACAGTTTGTTATGGGAATCTGAAGATCTTCCCTGCCCCTAGGCTCTTTGCTAAAGTGGCTTAAATGACGCTGAGAACCTTCCCAGATTTGAAAGCATACTCTGTCCCCTAACAGGCCGAATGTGATCACATGGAGCCTGTGGCAGGAGGCTTGTTCTTCAGGAATGCTAATGTGTTGTTGCTCTGTGATCAGGCAGTGGGTCAAGAGGGCCGTGACATTCTCTGAG
>CM053580.1:295555648-295573318 GCA_028627135.1 Pseudochirops cupreus | reverse complement strand
AAAAAGAACCTAGAAATCTTCCTTCATGAAATTCTCAGGGACAATTGCTCTGATATTTTAGAACCAGAGGGCAAAATACAACTTGAAAGAGTTCACCAATCACCTCTTGAAAAAGATCCCAAAAAGAAAACTCCTAGAATTGTTATTGCCAGATTCTGGAGTTCCTAGATCAAGGAGAAAATATTACAAGCTGCCAAGAAGAAACAATTTGAATACTGTGGAAACACAATCAGGATAACCCAGGATCTAGCAGCTTCTACATTAAGGGATCAAATGGCCTGGAATATGATATTCTGGAGATCAAGGGAGGTAGGAATAAAACCAAGAATCACCTACCCCGCAAAATTGAGAATAATGTTTCAGAGGAAAATATGGTCACTCAATGAGGTGGAGGACTTTCAAGCATTCTTGCTGGAAAACCCAGAACTGAATAGAAAATTTGACATTCAAATACAAGAAGCATGAGAAGGTAAACATGGAAAAGAAATCATAAGGAACTTATCAAAGTTGAACTATTTACATGCCAACATGGAAAAGTGATAATTGTAACTTATGAAACTTTTCTCAGTATGAGGATAGTTGAAGGGAATATAAATGTACATATATGTATACATACACATATGTCTATATAGGAGGATATATATATATATGTTTATATATATATATGCATGTGAATACATATGTGAGTGTGTATATATATGTGTATATACACAGAGGGCATAGGATCAATTTAATAAGAAGGGATGATATTTTAAAAGGTGTAATTGAGAGGTGGGAGAGAAATAGAATGAGAGGAGACAGGGAGAGACAGAATGGGTTCAATCCTGTCATATAGAAAAGACAAGGGATAATTGTTACAATGGAGGGAAGAACAGGAAGGCAAAAGGGAATGGGTCAACCTTACTCTCATTGAATTTGCCTTAGGGAGGGAACAACACACACACTAAATTGGGTGTCTTGCCCTACAGGAGAGTATAGGGGAAGGGGATGAGAGGGGGTATAATGGAGGGGAGGGAAGGTTGGGGGGGAAGGGTAGTTAGAAGCACACACTTTTGTAAAGGGACAGGGTCAAAGTGGAGAATAGAACAAATGGGGGGCAGGATAGGATGGAGGGAAATATAGTAAGTCTTCCACAACATATCCACTATGGAAGTATTTTGCATAACTACACACATACATCCTATATTGAATTGCTTATCTTCCCAGTAAGGGTGGGTGATGAGGGAGGAAGGGACAGAATCTGGAACTCAAAGTTTTAAAATAAAATGTTTTAAAAAAAAAATATATATATATATATAAATTATTATTATTATTTACATGCAACTGGTATATATATATATATACATATATAATAATAATTATTATTTACATGCAACTGGGAAATAAGATATAGAGGCATTGGGGTATGGAGATCCATCTTTCCCTACTGAAAAGTTGGAGGGGTGATGGAGGAGGACATAGGAGAGAGCAGATGGGGGGAGGGGGTATACTATGGTATTGCAGTTTTGGGTTGTTGGGTGGGGGAAAACGGGGAGAAAATTTGTAACTCAAAATCTTGTGGAAATGAATGATGTAAACTAAAAATAAACATTAAATTTTAAAAAAATTTTAAAAAGATACCACTTCAAAAAAATTGAAGTTTCTAAAAGAAATAAGGAACTCAATAAGTTTAAACTCTTTACCATTCTGAATGTGATGACAATTGTAACTCCTAAGACCTTTACCATTATTAAGAGAGAAGGATTCTATGTAGAATGAGGGGGCAGGACTGAGTTGATTATATATGGATGATATAAAAAAAATCGGACAAGAAAGATGGATGCCCTGGGAAAAAGGGAAAGAGAGAAATAATGGGGGACATGAGCTCACATTAAAGAGGCATGCAATGAAAAGCTTTTATAGTAGAGGACAAAATACTGGGAGGAAGCAGGCATTATTTGAATTGTACTCACATCTAAGTTGGTTTAAAGAAGGAAAAGATATAAAGATATGTGTGTATGTATATGTACACGCATATACACACATACACACACAATTGCCAATAGAGTTCTCTCTTGCCCAACAGGAAAGTTGGTGGGAAAGGCGAAAAGGGAAAGGCAGGAGCTGAAAAAAAGGAGGGCAGATAAAAGAAAGTAATGCTAAGAAGCAAAACAGACTTTAGAGAGGAAGGATAGGATAAAAAGAGAGAGATAAGGATAAACAGAAGAAAATGGGATAGGGGAAATGAATAATTAGTAATCATGATTATGAATGCAAATAGGATGAAGTCATTCATAAAACCCATAAGTGGATAGATAGCAAAATGGATTAGAAACCAGAATCCTACAATATGTTGTTTACAAAAAACACACTTGCAACAGAGACCCACACACAGAGTTAAAATAAAGCAGTGTAGCAGAATCTATTATGCTTTAGCTAAAGTCAAAAAGGCAGGGGTAACAAGCATGATTGCAGACAAACCAAAAGCAGAAATTGACCTAATTAAAAGAGATAAGCAAGGAAACTGCATTTTGCTGAAAGAAACCATACATAATGAAGTAATATCAATATTAAATGTATCTGTACTAAATGGCATGATATCAAATTATCAAAGGGTCATATAGGGGCAGCTAAGTGGTGAATAGATCACTGGCCCTGGAGTAAGGAGGACTTCAGATGTGACCTCAGACACTTGACACACTTACTAGCTGTGTGACCCAATTGCTTGCCTTCCCCCCTAAAAAAAGGGGATCATATATATCCTTTATTGTCTGACAGAATACTGGTGCTTTGGTAAATGCTGTAAATGTGTGCATGTGTATGTGTAAGTGTGTGTGTGTGTGTGTGTGTGTGTGTGTGTGTGTGTGTGTGTGTGTGTTCATGTGTGTGTGTGTGTAAGGGATTTTTTATTTGCCAAAAGTTCTAAGGGTTTTCTATTCTTTACAAAATCAGGACGACTGGTTTGGTAACTTTTATTTTTAATGAAGCATGTATCTTTGCCATTACTCTAGCACTTTGTAGATGTACTTGTCTGGTTCTGTGATTAAATGGTCCCTTTGACCTCCACTGAATGTTTTTAAGCCTATCTCTAGGCAACTCCTCTTTTGTTGACTTTTTCTTTTCCTTTTGAGTACTGATTTAATCTTTGAGGCTTCGATCCTATTGAATCATTCTGATCTTCTTTTGTATAAGTAATTAAAACAACTGTGAACAACATCTCAATAAGATATGTTTTCATGAATTACAAAGATGATTCATATTGAAGCATTGATTTATGTAAACTAATTGGCCAACATGTTCAGTTCCATTCAGTACATAAAAGTTAAACACTGTGCTATGTGTGAGAAACAGACTTAATGGAAAGTTATTTGTCTTCAAAGAAGTTATGTTCTATTCAGGAAGGGTAGAGCTTCAGGAACAACATATGCACAAATAAAACAAGATAATTTGAGGAAAGAGAAGATGCTAACACATGAGGAAAGGAATGAGGAAAGTGTTTTTTGTTTTGTTTTGTTTTGTTTTGTGAAAGCACGTAGATGGGAGATGGAGAATCAACTTCATTGAATGGCTAAAAGTACAACTTAACTAGATTATAGAATGTGAAGAGGAACAAAATGAAAGAATTCTGGAAAGTTACATGGGAATCAGTTTATGGAAGCTTTAAACGTGGAAATGAGAAGTTTTTATTTTATCCTAGAAAAAAGAGGAAGCATTGAAGATTCTTGAGTAGGGCTATTTATGGTCATAGATTGTTGTTGTTGTTGTTCATCTTTCATTCTTGAAGAGGACCGATGCCAACAGTAAGGTGATGTCTTGACTTGCAAGTGAATAAGATTTAAGTGAGGCAGGGCTTTGCAATGCCATCAGCCTCTTTCTCCTCCAGAGTCATTGGAGCTCAATGGAAAGACATAGATTGAGGCTACTTGTCACACTTGTGTCATAGAATAGGTAATTATATGGAGAGGGAGAGGGAGAGATTTTAAGCAAGGAGGCCAATTATGAGGCTACTAAAATAATCCAAATAAAAGGTGATAGGTGTATACTCTAATTTAGTGACTTTGAAAGTGCAGTGAAGATAGATGTAAGAATGTTTTTAGAATAAACAAGACTTAAGAAGTGTTGGCAGAGGATGTGAGAGAGAGAGAGAGGGAAGAGTTAAGGATGAGACAGGTTTTGAATGAAGGTAAATGGAAGGAGGGTATGACCCACAGAAGAAAGAATAAAGTTTAAGGGAGAGGTTTACTAGAGGAGTGAGGGTAGGAAGATAATGAGTTCTGTTTTTATACATGTTGAGTTTGGGATATCATTAAGTTGTCTACATGGAAATCTAGTAGGCAGTTGCTGATATGGAACTGGATGTCAGGAGAGAGATTAGGGCTAGATTTAAAGATTTTGTCATTTGATTAGGGAGATATGGAACCCATGGAAACTGGGATCAATAAGAGAACAAGTATAACAAAAGAAAAGAGGACCCTGGACAAAACTCTCACAATAAGATTAAGATAGATGCTGATCCAAAAATGGAACATGAGAAAGAGCAGTCAAATAGGATGAGGAGGAAGAAGAAGAAGAAGAAGAAGAAGAAGCAAGAGTGAGTAGGACTCAAAAGTAGAGGAATATATAGTTGAACAAGTGAATTATGTAATCAATACTGTAAAAGGAGGTAATACCACAGTAGAGGTGATGAAGTAAATGGGCAGGAGTGAAGGGACTAGAGGTCAAAAGGAAGAAAAAGAATAGTTTCAGGAGGAATGAGAGAGCAGGATAGAAAGTTTTCATCAGAGAAGGAGTATAGAGCAAAGAGAAAGAAAGAAAAATGGAAATAATACAGAAGTCATTGCTCTCTTGCCCAACCAGAAGCAGAATTACTATGGATTTCTTGGAAGAAACTTGATTCAGTCAAAATCTGTAATATAGTATTTTGAATAAGGCTTCTCACTTCATATGAAAATGTGGAAGGAGCAGACTTCCAGGAGCCAAGATGGAGGAATAAGCAATAAATCATTGTAATTCTCCTACATTCATCTCCAAATAACCATGAAATAGTGCCCCAAAACAAATCCTGGAATAGCAGAACCAACAAAAAGATGGGGCAAAACAATATTTTAACCCAAGATACTTGGAAGATTGACAAAAAAGACCTTGTCTCATTTGGGTAAAAGGGGAATGCATTCCAGGATAGGAAACATCCCAGCAAACCAGTGGGAGATCCTGAGCCTCAGTGTAGTAGAACAGACAAAGACCAACACCAGCCCAACCCCCATATACCTTAGCATAGTCAGGGTAATCAGCAGACTCCAGATTCCAGGACTGCCATGTGCTTCAGTGTAGCCCCAGGATAATGCAGAAACACTCCACTGGGCATCAGGACATGCCAGACACAACCACTAGGGCCTCAGCTCAGTACCAGGTAAAGTACTAGACCCCTATGGCCTCCAGCAGCACCAGCCACCACCCACCCCACCTCCTCATCATAGCACCAGACACAAGGGCCCCCATGAACTGCAGGGCAACATCAGTGCAACATCAGGTAAACATCCAGGGTCTGCAGCCACTGGCACAAGAAGCCAGAGACAGTGCCCTTTCCTCCCTGAGAGCAGAAATCAAATTTAAAAGAAAGGAAAAAGCCCTAAAAATGATACTCCAAAAACAACCAAAAAGAATCTGACCATAGAAAGTTATTATGGTGACAGGAAAGACCAAGACACAAACTCAGAAGAGTGCAACGACATCAAAACATCTTTGGGCAAAAACTCAAAGAAAAATGGAAAGTGGTGTCAAGCCCAGAAGCTTAAAAAAGAGCTTACAAATCATATAAGAGAGGTAGAAGAAAAAAGTAGGAAAAGAAATGAGAGTGAAACAAGAGAATTAAGAAAAAAGTTAACAACTTGGAAAACCATTTTAAAAATAGAATTAGTCAAATGGAAAAGGAGATAGTATTTCCCTCATGCTATTCTTTTTCCTGTCTGTTCTCTTTCTCCTTTCCCCTTTCCCTCCCTCAACAGGGTTTTGCTTGTAGGGAAATACATAGGAAGTAATCATAACTGTGAATGTGAATGGGATGAACTCTTCCATAAAATGCAAGTGGATAGCAGAGTGGATCAAATAACAAAATCCTACAATATGTTCTCTACAAGAAGCACACCTGAAGAAAAGGGCCACATACAGAATAATAGTAAAGGACTGGAACAGAATCTATCATGCTTCAGCTGAAGTAAAAAGAAAAGAAAGGGTAGCAATCCTGATATCAGACAAAGTAAAAGCAAAAACAGAGCTAATTAAGAGATAAGGAAGGAAACAACATCTTGCTAAAAGGTACCATAGACAATGAAATAATATCAATACTAAACATATATTCATTAAGTGGCATAGCACCCATATTCTTAAAGGAAAAGTTAAGTGAGTTACAGGAAGAAATAGCAAAACTACTAATGGGGGATCTCAACTGTCCCCTCTCAGAATTCAATAAATCCAACCAAAAAATAAACAAGAAGAAAACTAAGGAGGTAGAAAGAATCTTAGAAAAATTAGATATAACAGACTTTAGGCATGATGTAGACATAAAGAGTAACACCATAAACAAATTAGAAGGGCAAGGAATAGTCTACCTGTCAGATCTATAGGGAGGGGAAGAATTCATGACCAAATGAGATAGAGAAGATTGCAAAATGTAAAACAGATAGTTTTTTGTTATATTAAATTAAAAAGTGTTTTTTTTTAACCAAACACAACCAATGCAACCAAGATTAGAAGGAAAGCAGAAAGCTGGAAAATAATCCTTACAGCAAGTGTCTCTGATAAAGACTTCATGTCTCAAATGTATAGAAAATGGAGTCAAATTTACAAGAATATAAGCCATTCCCTCATTGATAAATGGTCAGAGGATATGAAGAGGCAGTTTTCAGATGAAGAAATCAAAACTATCTATAGGCATATGAAGAAGCGCTCCAAAACACTTTTGATTAGAAAAATGCAAATTAAACAACTCTAAGGTATCACCTAACACTTATCAGATTGGCTAATATGACAAAAAAGGAAAATGATAAATGTTGGAACTATGCCCAAAGGGTGTATAAAGCTCTGTATATCCTTTGATCCAGCAATATCACTACTAGGTCTGCATCCCAAAGAGATCATAAAAAAGGGGAAAGGATCTACATGTGCAAAAATATTTATAGCTGCCCTTTTTGTGGTGGAAAAACATTGGAAACTGAGGAGATGCCCATTAGTTGGGAATGACTGAACAAGCTATGGTATATGGATATAATGGAATACTATTGTGCTATAAGAAATGATGAATAAACAGATTTCAGAAAAACCTGGAAAGTTTTGTATGAACTGATGAGAGGTGAAGTGAGCAGAACCAGGAGAACATTGTATACAATAATAGCAACACTGCATGAAGATCAGCTTTGAATGACTTAGCTCTTCTAAGCAACACAATGATCCAAGACAAGTACAATGAAAATGCTATCCTTATCCAGATAATGAACTGATGGACTATGGATAAAGATGAAAACATATTTTTTTTACTTACTTTATTCTTTCTCATGCTTTTTCCCATTTAGATTTGTTTCTTCTTCCGCAAATGTGATGAATATCGAAATATTTTTACATGATAGCATATGTATAAACCAAATCAAACTACCTACTATTTTCAGAAGGGGGAAGGGGATGAGAGGAGAGAGAAAAATTTGGAAATCAAAATCTTATAAAAATGAATGCTAAAAATCTTGACATGTTACTGGGGAAAACTAAAATATTATTTAAAAACAATAATTAACCTAGAATATCTGCCTGGCAGCCTGTTATAGGAGGAAACATGGTAACCAAAAATTAAACAAAACAAAACACTGTACATGAGGCCGGAATGCCTGTATCCCAATCTTGACCTATACATGTACAAATTTTGTGACCCTGGACAAGTTATTTCCCCTTTCTAGATCTTAGTATCTTCATCTCTAAAACCAGACAATCACTTCGAAATTATCCAGTTCTTTTAATATTCTTTGAGGCAGCTTGGTGATACAGTGGCTAATGCTCTTGACTTGCAATTAGTGAAACCTTATTTTGAATCCTGCCTCAAACATCCACTACTTATGTGTCCCTGGACAGGTAACTTAACCTCTGTTATTCTCAATGTCTTCCATCTTTAAAATGGGGATAATAATAGCCTCTACCTCCCCCAGTGGTTGTGAGGATCAAATGAAATAATATTTGTAAAGTGCTTTATAAAACTTAAATCCTGATTTAAGTACTAGTTATCATCATGATAATAATTATCATTATACTTGCTAAACCATAGCAAATTTGAAGGAAAGATAACATGTTTCTTAAGGCTGACATGTCTTTTCATTATAAAATGGGAAATTGTAGTGGGAAAAACTCAGAAAGGAAAAGGGGGTCCATTCCTCTCAAGGTGATATTCTTCCTTTGCTTGAGATTTTTCCTATTTGAGGGAAGAGTGGTGGGGGATTGAAAGAGGACTACACAAAATAATCATAAGATCATAGCAGAGTTAGAAGTCACCTGAGAAATCATTGACTTCCACCCCTTCAGTCTACAAAGAAGCACACTGAGGCACAGAGAGATTAAAAGACTTGCCCAAAGTCACACAGGTAGAAGATCTGTGATTCAAACTCTGATCCTCTGAACCCAAGAAGGTACCTTAGAGACTGGTTCAGTGTTCTAAGTTTATAAATAAATAAATTAAAGCTCTGATATTTTAAAGACTTGTCCATATAATAGTACTCAGTGTTCTTCCTGCCATGTCATGTGCCTCATCTATTCTAACTTAGGTGAGAATATCTGTCACTTTTGAAGTATGGGGCTTGTGGACAGTTTTCCTCTGCAATATTTTAAACATAAAAAAGATGGCTAGAATACTGGACAACAGGGCAGCTAGGTGGAATAGTGGTTAGAGCACTGGGCTTGAACTCAAGAAGAATCATCTTCCTGAGTTCAAATATGGCCTCAGATATTTACTAGTTATGTGACCCTGGACAAATCACTCAATTCTGTTTGCCTCAATTTCATCATCTGTAAAATGATCTGGAGAAGGAAACAGTAAACCACTCCAGTATCTTTGCTTAGAAAACCCCAAATGAAGACAGGAAGTGTTGGACATGACTGAAACAACAACAACAACAACACTGGACAACACTTTGTATGTCTTCCAAGAAGCTCTTTTTATTTTGCCACATTAATCATCTTCTTATCTCATTGAAGTCAAAAGAGAAGGATCTGGATTTTATGGATGACAAAATTCAGAGAAAGGATATTAAAAGTCACTCAGAATTGCATAGTGGGATGATCAGCACCAGATCTTCTTGATTTTCCTATCAATGGAATTTTAAATATTACTCTCATTATCATTGTTTGTTTTTCACTAGAGAAGATGAGAAATTGAACTTGAAATGTTCTATCCAGATAGAGCAAGGAATCTGGGGGCCAAGGCAAAGGGCATATAAGGAGAAGAATCTCCAGACTGTCACTCTTTCCATAGCTTCTGAGCTTCCCTGTAAATCTAAAGGACTAGAAAAAGTTCTTTAAAAAAAAAATTTTTTTCATCATGGGACATCATAGATAAGTGGAGAGAGAAATCATTTCTTTAAAAGTTGTTATTCAGACTGGAGTGTGGCTGTTTGACTTTTGAGTTCTCTGACCTTCTGGTTTGAGGACAAGACTGGTTATAAAATTTTTACAGCCTTTCTTAGCACAGTTGGGCTCAGTGAATAAATGAGGCTTTCTCTATTGGTTTTACTGTGTGTCACAGTACAATATAAATCATTAAATGAAGTTTTATTCTTTCATGGAGTCATCTCCCAAAGAAGTAATTTTCTCCTATTCAAGTTTCTCAAATTGCTTTAGAGACTTGTGGCTTAGAGCTTGAGAACTGCCTGGAAGTCAGACAACTTGGAAAAATATCTCCCACACTAGCATTACTCAGTTACGTGAGGGATTCTTAGTGTTCACAAAATAGTTAACCCACGTTCTAATTGAGAATTTTCAGTTTGAGACAACACCACACAACCTGGGTTCTTTTGTTATGCCAGGAACTTAAGTACCCAAGTCACAGACATTATACAATTTTCATGGGCACAATCTTTTTAGAGCAGGCATTGTATATCTCTTCACTATGATTATGGCAGTGGGTACTTAATGAGTGTTAAGGGAGAGGTAGTGATATGGGGTAAAAAGCAATGGAACAATCTAAGTGAAATGGATGATTATTTGCAAAAATATAAATTGCCAAGATAAACAGAAGAGGAAATAAAATATTTAAATAAACCTATTTTAGAAAAAGAAGTTGAATAAGCCATCAAGGAACTCCCTAAGAAATGATTTCCAAAGCCAGATGGATTTACAAGTGAATTCTATCTAACATTTAAAGAACAATTAATTCCAATGCTATATAAACTATTTGGAAAAATAGGCAAAGAAAGAGCCCTACCAAATTCTTTTTATGGTACAAATAATTGTGCTGATAACTAATACAGGAAGAGCCAAAACATAGGGAAAAAATTATAGACCAGTTTCATGAATGAATATTGATGCAAAAAATTTAGATAAAAAATTAACAAAAAGATTACAGCAATTTGTCACCAGGAAAATACATTATGACCAGGTAGTATTTATAGCAGGAATGCAGGGCTGGTTCAATATTAGAAAAACTATCAGTGTAATTGGCCATATCAATAACAAACCTGAACAGAAATAGTATGGTAATCTCAATAAATACAGAAAAAGATTTTGACAAAATACAGCACCTATTCCTATTAAAAACACTAACGAGCATAGAAATGAATGGAGTTTTCTTTAAAATGGTAAGTAGTATCTGTCTAAAACCATCAGCAAGCATTACATGTAATGAATACAAGCTAGAGGCAATCCCAATAAGACTGGGGTGAAACAAGGTTGTACATTATCGCCACTGTTATTCAATATTAGACTAGAAATGTTAGCTTTAGCAATGGGAAGAAAAAGAAATAGAGGGAATTATATTGGGCAATGAGGAAACAAAGCTATCACTCTGCAGCTGATATGATGGCATACTTAGAAAAACCTAGAGAAACAACTAAAAAACTATTTGAAATAATTAGCAACTTTAGCAAAGTGGCAGGATAGAAAATAAACCCACACAAATCATCGGCATTTCTGTGTATTACTAAGGAAGCCCAGCAGCAAGGGATAGAAATAGAAATTCCATTTAAAGTAACTGTAGAAAATACAAAATATTTGAGAGTCTATCTACCAAGCTCAGGAACTATATGAACACAATTGCAAAACACTTTTCACACAAAATCAGATCCAAATAATTGGAAAAATATCAGTTGCTCATGGGTAGGCTGAGCTAATATAATGAAAGTGATAATTTCATCTAAATTGATTTATTTATTCTGTACCATACCAATCAAACTACCAAAAATTATTTTATAGAGCTAGAAAAAATAACCACAACATTCAGCTGCAAAAACAAAATGTTAAGAATATCAAGGGAATTAATGAAAAAAATTGCAAAGGAAGATGGCCTACCTGTATCAGACCTAAAACTGCATTATAAAGCATTAATCATCAAAAGTATTTAGTACTGGTTAAGAAACAGAGTAGCCAATCAGTGGAGTAGGTAAGGTACACAAGACACAGTAGGCAATGACTATGATAAGATACTGTTTGATAAACTCAAAGATGCCAGCTTCTGGGATAAGAACTTGCTATTTGACATAAAACTTCTCAGAAAACTGGAAAATATTATGGCAAAAAGTTGTCACAGACCAACATCTCATGCCCTCTACAAAGATGAGGTCAAAATGGGTACATGATTTAGACATAAAGGGTGACACCATAAGCTAACTAAAAGAATAAGCAATAGTTTATGTATTGGATTTATGGAAAAGAGAAGAAATCATGATCAAACAAGAGATAGGTAGCATTATCTATCTGTCTGTCTTTCTGTCTATCTATCTAATTATCTATCTGTCTATCTATCTATCTACCTAATTATCTGTCTGTCTATTGGCAGCACCTTGTCTGAGGAAAACTTTTAAGATTTTACTGAATCAAATTATTTTTAAATCAGTAAATAGTAGATATAGCATAATAGACTGATTCACTATACCTCTCACTCAGTTGTATTAAACTATAAAGGAAGAGAGGGACAGGGAATGGGGGGGGGAGGGAATAAGTATTTTGTATCTATTATGTGCCAGGCACTGTGTTAAGTACATATATATATGTCTATATAATCTCATCTGATCCTCATAACCATTTTGTGATGTAGGTATTATTATATTCCTGATTTCACTGCTGAAGAATCTGAAGCAAACAAAGATTAAGTGACTTGCTTTAGATCACATCACTAGGAAGTGTCTGAGTCTGGATTTGAACTCAGGTTTTCCTGACTCCAGGTCCTATGCTTTATCTACTATCATTTAGCTGCTATTAATAGATTTTTTAGTCTAGAATATGATGTATAAATGCCTATTCCCTTTGCATGGTTTTATCATCAGGTGTTCATAGATCATTTTTATTAAGATTTTAGTCTTTTGTCATCTTGCTGTATAATGTTTGACAAATAAGTTTGTGCTCCAAATAGGTACCTGTGGCTCTCATATCTTAGCTTTTAAAAGAGATTGTTGTTTGAAGTGGTTTGGGGATTCTTTGAACCTTCCTCTTATGACCATATTTTGCATGGCTAAATTTATATTGGTTGATAGTCTCTAAGAAATGTTGATATCGAAGTCAATGTGTTTATTTTTGTCCATTTCTCTCTTTTTTTGAGGGTGGGGCTTAAACAGCTAATTTGGCAGATTAGGTTGTGGCTGCTGTAATTGCATAGAGTGGGTTTTTGGGGAGAGGGGTTTGTCTTTATCCTTTCCTCTAATTTTGTACTTACTTTGATTTTGCTCTAATTAGTCAATGATTTGACTTCACTCAGATGGTTGGTTCTGTCATGGCAGACATGCTTATCACCAGTTATTTCCTATCTATCACAATATAGTCAAATTCCTTTTTGATTTTGTTGTTTTTCATATATTTCTTTTATATAGAAAATATTTATGATTGCACAGGGTTGAACCTTTTGAACAGACCATAAAGCCTTTGGTTACTTTCATTTCTTACTTCAAAACTGCCATTCTACCATATTATCTCTCACATTTCCCTATTCTCACATTGACATCCTTGAGTGTCCAAGTTTATGTTGGTTTGGGTTTCTCTCTTTCATCCTCTGCCATGGATGTTAATGCACAAGCTATACTTATCTTTAAAAAAAAATCCTCATTAGGAATTCTACCCTGTAAAATAACTAAGCAATCCATGAAATGGTCATTCTTATTACTTTGGAGACTATAACAGAACAAGTCTTGCTAGGTCTTTAACTTACCTCTCTGGTGAAGATATGCATATGATTTCATTTAGCTACAGCTTTTTCATGCCTTTTCTTTTTAGTCACAGTGAAAATGCTAATATGGATATAGTTAAATCCCTCTAAAAGTGGGTTATCTTATCTATCCATGGACAAATACCCAAACAATGACGTTGTTTGTAGATAGTCTAAAAACTCTGCAGTGCTTAGCATTCTCTTCTTTCTTTTCTGCCAGCCAAGATGGTCCCTTAAGTAGGGCAAGCTGAACTAACCCCCACTTTTTAAAAATTTTTTTATCCTTTTCTTAAGTCACCCATGATCATGAATATGTATTGACTCCAATGAAAGAGCTGACTCTGTAGTGATTTTTTTTTCCTCATCAATTTTTATGGTTAATTTTTTTAGTGGAATATGGGTTAGAAAGACAGATATGGTATAAACATATTGTTGGTGAAATAAGGGCAAAGGGGAACTCACTTGCTTTATTGCACTGAGCTGATAATATTACTCTCCTATTCTAATAACAATAGTGGTTTCACATTGTTGCTAAATAATAAACTTCTTGGTCTAATATGTAATAAACTCTACAATCTGCCTGTAATACATCTTTCTCTTCTTGTTTTACACTAGTCCCTCTCACAGATGCCATATTCCAAATAAACTGAATTATTCCCTGTTCCAACTTTCCTTTTTTCCACCTCTGCATTTGTACACAAAATCTACACCCAATCTACTTCCTGTATCTGAAATAGAGTCTTGACTGTATGTCTATGTATTGAAATATTTTTCTACTTTCAAGAAGCATGTCAAGAATCATCTTCTCCATAAAGCTTTTCTTGATCCAGCCACCTAGAAGTGATTCCCTCCCTCTTTGAATTTCTTATACCATTCTGCCGCTACTCATTTATTATATTGTCATTTGAATTATATGTATATATGGATCTTTATGTTATTTTTCATATGAAAATCATAAATCCCTACTATCAGCTACCTTTGACACCTAATAACTGTTTGGGGCATCATGGCCAAAAATTTCATCATCTAGTGGCTGGTTTTCTATTAGTGAGCCTTCTTATATTTAACTAGTCCTTGTATAGCTGCCTCAATATGTCGTCACCTCTTGAAATGAAGGGATGAAATATAGGTGAGGAAGTAGAAGAGAAGAAAACTAAAGAAAAGGAAAAAGGAATAAAAGATCTTACCCTTCTACTTGCCCCACTTATCAGGAGCATGACTAAGGATTAGAAAGATTTATAATGATTAAAGGAAAAGGGAAATTTTTCTGGTGACAGATGGAGTTGGGAATTTCAACTCTCTTGCTAATTGCTCAATTATTTATTTTTTCTTTTTGAAAACTACATTTCTTGTGCACCAGGAAGCAAAGAGGGCAGAAAGTAGCATTAAACATGATGTGTCTAAGAATATGGTTAAAAAAACTGGAAACTTCTTTGCAGCTTGCACCGGTCATGGGGATCTCCCTGGACAGCTGGCCCAAGTGACATACCACAAGAAGTGCAAGTATGAGTTGGATCTCCCGCCAACAATAAGATTGGCCCTGCTACATCATCACAGTACCATTCCGAGGAGGCAACAAAAAGTAGGCTGGGCAACTTCTCCTGGAGTTCCAAGTGCTGTACCTGAAAAACAAGGATCAGCAATGTGGTCTACAATGCATCCAAGAGTGAGCTGGTCTGGACCAAGAAACTAGTGAAGAAATGCATTGTACTCATCAGTAGCAGCGCATGCTGCCAGTGGTATGCATCCTCCTATGCCCTGCCACTGGGCCAGAGGAAGATAGAGAAGCTGACTCCTGAAGAGGAAGAAATTATAAATATAAAGTGGTCAAAGAAGATCCAGAAGAAATATGAGGTGCAGAAGAAGAATGCGAGGATCAGCTCACTTCTGGAGGAACAGTTGCAGCAAGGCAAGCTCCTTGCCTGAGACCTTGCCATTACAGAAGGACAGGCCACTGTGGCTGAGCATATGACTACGTGCTCGAGGGCAAAGAGTTCTACCTAAGAAAGATGAAAGCCTAAAAAGGCATATAAATCCTAACCTGGACATTCTCTAATGGAATAAATGCCCAGATTGTTTAAAAAAGAAAAAAAAACTAATGAAAGAAAGAAAAAGAAAGATGGAGGGGGCGGAGCTAAGATGGCAGAAAGGAAGCAGTAACTTTTCCAAGCTCCTCCAAGAATTCTGTTGTTAAAAGCTAAAAAGTGAATTTGAACGGATTTAAGAGTGACAGAACCCATTGGGAGACAGAGCATGGCAGATTCCCAGCCCAGGAAAGTGCCTACTCAGGTCTGGGCAGGGAGAATGCAGAGCACATAGGAGCTGCACCAGCGCAGATCTGAGAGCAGAGTACAGCAGACTGAGAAGAAGCTCCAGCCAGCCAGCAGACTCGCCCACCCTGAGCGCGATTTGCAGCCATCTTACCACAGGACAGAGGATCTTTGGAGCTGGGTAAGAGAAAATGCAGGGCCCTCAGCAGGGTCAGCAGCTTCTCCTGGGGCTACCAGCCCGTGGCCTGGATGTTTAAAAATTACATACCCAAACTTCCAGAAATCGAGATGGAGGAATAAAACCTAGTTGCTCTGATCCCCCCTCCCTGGCCCAGAAAAGTCTGGAAATAATTGCCCCACCCAGAGTAAAATCCTGAATTAGTGGAAACAGCCTCAGGCTTGGGAGTCACTGAGGAAGAGGGAAGTGAGGCAGTACAGAGTCTAAGCACACAGGGTGGAGCCAACAAACACTAACAATACAAGCCCAGGTGCCCTTTAGCACCACCTGGCCAATCAGCAAACTGCAGCCCTACCCTGCTGCTGGCCTCCTGATACTGAGCCTGCAAGAGCTGTAGCCCAGAGACACAGAGGTGGAAACCTGAAGGAACCAGACCCCCCTGTCCCAATAGGTTACTCTGTAAGCCTCAGGGTAACTCAGGGGAAACACTGAGAGTCCAGGCCCTGGCCTCAGTCTACACACTCAGAGGCTACAGCTCAGGAAGAGAACAACCAAACCCCTACCTCCCAGCCTCAGAAGCTCAATACCTCTGCAGCCAAGAAGCAGATAGCCACTTTAAAAATCTAGGACATAGATAATCACAATGAGGAAGAAGGAACCTATGAAGGCTAGGACTATAAAATCTTTTTATAGTGAGCAAGAACAACCAAATTCAGAAGGCAACACAGAAGGAAATGAGAAAAGAAATGCCCAAAAAGCATTCTTGGAGGATGTCAAGAGGGATTTTAAAAACAAAATTAGAGAGGTAGGAGATAAATTTAAATCTACAGTGACCAAATTGGAAAAAAAATCTCACTGAAGAAAACAAATCTTTAAAAAGTCAAATTGGAGAACTAGGACAGGAGATCCAAAATCTAACTGGAGAAAATACCTCTCTAAAAATGAAAACTGAACATATGGAAAAGGAGCTTCAAAAACTAATTGAGGAAAATAATTCACTAAAAATTAGAATCAGTCAAATTAAACTAAGGACTCTATGATGCAGCAAGAGTCGAACAAAACATAATGATTGAAAAATTAGAAGAAAGTGCAAAATATCTCACTGGAAAAACAACTGACCTGGAAAACAGATCAAGGAAAGATAATCTAAGAATTATTGGCCTACCAGAAAGCCATGATTAAAAAAGCAGCCTGGACAGCATCCTCCAAGAGACTGTCAAAGAAAACTGTACTGAGATCCTAGAATCAGAAGGTAAAATAGTTATAGAGAGAATTCACCAATATCTGCCTGAAAGAGATCCCAAATTGAAACCAAGAAATATAGTAGCCAAATTTCAGAGCTATAAGGTCAAGGAGAAAATACTGAATGCAGCCAAAAAGAAACAATTCAGATATCATGGAACTACAGTCAGGATTACACAGGACTTAGAAGATGCTACATTAAAAGATTGGAGGGAATGGAATTTGATATTTTGTAAGGCAAAAGAGCTAGGACTGCAACCAAGGATTAACTACCCAGCAAGACTGAGCATAATCTTTCAGGCAAGGAGATGGTAATTTAATGAAATAAAGGACTTCCAGACTTTCCTTATGAAAAAGCCCAAGCTCAATGGAAAATTCAATCTCCACTTACAAGACCCAAGAAAGACATAAAAAAGTAAACAAGGAAAACACACACTCACACATACACATACACACACAGATGCTCACACATGCACATAACTTGGGACTCAATAAGAGCAAACTGTTTACATCCCTATATGAGAAGTGGATACCTGTCAATATTGAAATTTGTATAAGTATTACAACCTTTAAAAGAGATGTCCATAGATAGTGTGAGTATAAATGAATTAGTCCGAAGA
>CM053580.1:295536420-295555148 GCA_028627135.1 Pseudochirops cupreus | reverse complement strand
TTTTTATGACACAAATATGGTACTGATACCTAAATCAGGGAGAGACAAAATGGAGAAAGAAAATTATAGACCAATCTCCCTCATGAATATAGATGCAAAAATTTTAAATAAAATATTACCAAAAAGACTACAGCAACTTATCATAAGAATAATACATTTTGATCAGGTTGAATTTATTCCAGGAATGCACAGATGGTTCAATATTAGGAAAACCATCAGTATCGTTGATCATATCAACAATAAAACTAGCAGAAACAATATGATTATCTCAATAAATGCAGAAAAAGCTTTTGACAAAATTCAACATCCATTCCTATTAAAAACACTAGAAAGTATAGAAATAAATGGAGTTTTCCTTACAATAATAGGTATAATCTACTTAAAGCCATCAGCAAGTATTATATGTAATGGGGATAAACTAGAAGCATTTCCAACAAGATCAGGTTTGAAACAAGGATGTTCAGTATCATCCCTCTTATTCAATCCGGTACTAGAAATGTTAGCAGTAGCAATCAGAGAAGAAAAAGAAATCAAAGGAATCAAATTAGGCAAAGAAGAGACTAAGCTATCACTCTTTGCAGTTGATATGATGATATACTTGGAGAATCCCAGAGAATCAAGTAAAATACTTCTTGAGACAATAAATAAATTTAGCAAAGTTGCAGGATATAAAATAAACCCACATAAATCTTCAGCATTCCTATATATTTCCAATGAAGGCCAACAGCAAGAGAAACCCCATTTAAAGTTACTGTAGACATTATAAAATATTTGGGAATCTAGCTGCCAAAACAAACCCAAAGTTTGTGTTATGAACACAACTACAAAACACTTTTCACACCAATAAAATCAGATCTAACTAATTGGAAAAACATCCATTGCTTGTGCCTGGGTAGAGCTAACATAATTAAAATGACAATTTTACCCAAATTAAATTACATATTTAGTGCCATACCAATCAATCTACAAAAAAAATTACTTTATAGACTAGAAAAAATAGTGACAAAATTCATTTGGAAGAACAAGAGGTCCAGAATATCAAGGCAATTAATCAAAAGAAATGCTAGGGAAGGTGACCTAGCCATACCAGATTTTAATCTCTATTATAAAGCAGCAGGCATCAAAACTGCTTGGTACTGGCTAAGGAATAGTGTAGTGGATCAATGGAATAGATTGGGTACAAAAGACTCAGTAGTCCATGATTATAGTAATATATTGTTTGATAAGCCCAAAGACTCCAGTTTTTGGGATAAGAACTCACTATTTGACAAAAACTACTGGAAAAAGTGGAATATAGTATGGCAGAAACTGGGCATAAACCGTCATCTAATGCCGTACAACAAAGTCAAGTCTAAATGGGTGCACAATCTAAGTATAAAGGCTGATTTGTGAGTAATCTGGGGAAGCAAGGAATAGTTTACCTGTCAGATTTATGGAGTAACAAAGACTTTATAACCAAAGAAGAGTTGGAGAGCATTACAAAATGCAAAATGGATAATCTTAATTACATTAAATTGAAAAGTTTCTGTACAAACTAAGCCAAATTAACCAAGATTAAGAGGGAAGTGGGAAATTGGGAAAGAATTTTTACAATCAGTGTCTCTGATAAGGGCCTCATTTCTAAACTATACAGGGAATTAAGTAAAATCTATAAGAATACAAGTCATTCTCCACTTGATAAATGGTTGAAGTATATGAACAGGCAATTTTCAGAGGAAGAAATTAAAGATATCTATAAGCATATGAAAAAATGCTCTAAATCACTATTGATTCGAGAAATGCAAATTGAAACAACTTTGAGGTACCACATCTCACCAGTCAGATTGGCTAAGATGACAAAACAGGAAAGTGACAAATGCTGGAGAGGATGTGGAAAAATTGGAACACTAATGCGTTGTTGGTGGAGCTGTGAACTGATACAACCATTCTGAAGAGCAATCTGGAACTATGCCCCAAGGGCTATAAATAATTGCATACCCTTTGACCCAGTAATACCACTTCTGGGCTTGTATCCTAAAGAGATCATAGGAGTAGAAGCAAGACCCATATGTACAAAAATATTTATTGCAGCTCTCTTTGTGATGGCAAAAAGTTGGAAATTAAGAGGATGTCCATTAATTGGGGAATGGCTAAACGAGTTGTGGTGTACAAATGTAATGGAATACTATTGTGCTATAAGAAATGGGGAGGAGAGGGTCTTCATATTCACCTGGAGAGGCTTATACAAACTGATGCTAAGTGGGAAGAGCAGAACCAGGAAAAATTTGTATACAATCACAGACACATCATATGTGTGACGATCAACTTTGATAAACCGGACTTTTCTCAGCAACGCACAGTTATAAAACAACTCTACAAGTCTGGATGGAAGGAGATACCTACATTCAGAGAAAGATCTAGAAAGAACAGAGTTTAAATGGGACTGAAGCACTCTACATGCTATCGTTCTTTTTAATGTTTGGTTTTCTTTCTTTTTTTCCCATTGTTCACTCCATTGGTTACAACCCTTCTATACAACCAGACTAATGTCCAATGTGAAAGTATCTGCAGATCGTATACTTGATTGCATGCCACCATGGTGGGGGGGGAGAGGGAGAGGAAAAAATTTGAAATTCAAGGGACTGTTGAACTGAATCTTGTAAATTAAAAGTAAATAAACAAATCAATTAAAAAAAAAGAAAACTGGAAACTTATGTTTCAGTTAAATTCCTATTAAAACCATATTTCAGTTTTAAAAAATTCAAAATACTGGCTAAACTTTTCCCCCCTCAAGTACAGAGATTTTTGTCCAGAAATAATTTTTGCAAAATGATTAACAAAAATTGTATTATTCTGAGCTATTTCAGCAGGTAACCTAGATCAAAAAGGAAAATGCGAGAACAATAATGACTGAGGAAGCCAATGGATGTAGATTTTACTTCAAACAAATTTGAGTTAATATGAAACAATTGTTTCAATTGCGGGGTGGAGTGCGGAATCAGGTCCTAATTCAGGCTTTCCCTCCTCTCCCCCCCCCAAAAAGGGCACAACCAGGGATATTTCTGGTAAGGTATAAATAGTTAGAGGAAAATTTTAAGAAGATCCACAAAATTGTACTGCGATGTAGCTTTTCTTTCCTGGCTTCTCCCATTTGAAAGGGGAAGGAAGTCATCTAAACAGAAGGACGCTAAAACTTTTGAAAAGTTGCTTTAGAATCAGACTATGAAAGAAGGTTGCCACAGGAATATTTCTCAATGTTTTAGAAACACACACACACACACACACACACACACAAACACACACACACACACACACACACACAACTTGGATAAGCTGAATTGCAAGCTTAAAGTCCCCATAGTCACTACCTTGAAGTACTAGAGTATTCCCAATAAAAAGGCCTTTGACATTAAGAAAGAAATAGGATGGATTTCTAAGATTTTATCCTGGCCCTCCAACCAGATACTTGCACCTAGCTGTCCCACTAGCACTTCAAATTCCACATGTCCCAAACCTAATACATCATCTTTCCTTAAATCTGTACCTCTCATCTTTCTTATTTTTGCTAATGGTACCACCATTCCCCCACCCACCCTGCCTCATAATATTGGAGGCATCTTAATAGCTTCCTACATGGTCTTTCCAAGTCATAATCTGACCAGGTCACTTGCCTATCAAAAATCTTCCAAAGCTTCCTATTGCTTCTACGTTGAAATGTACAGCCTTGGTGTGAAAATCAGAATCTGGAACCATCCTTCTTTTCCAGACTAATTTCACATTAATCCTATCCTGAATATGTCCCACATTCCAAACAGAATACCCTACTAAAAGTTGCCCAGACTGAATGCTGACCTCCTACCCCTTTACATTTGAACAGGCTACTTTGCAAGTCTAGGATACAATCAATCTCTCTTTGTTTCTTTACAATCACTCTCTTAACTTTTGCAATCATACTCTTCCTTTCCTCAGTTCAGGTTCTATTTCTTCCAGCAATCTTCCTTTATCTCTTCAACTGAAAGTACTTGAACCCTCCTTAAATTTCTTAAAAATTTGTATTCCATTTTTTGCCCCATTATACCAGTCAGTTACTCAATACAAGTTTATTAAGCACCTATCAAGTGCCGGGCACTGTTGTAAGAGCTGGGGGTACCAAAAAAAAAAAGACAAATGACAGTCCCTGCCCTCAGGGACCTCACAATCTGATGAGGAAGAAAACAAGCAAATAAATATGCATTAACTAGTTATATATGGTAAAAATATTAAAAAGGAAAAATTTTAAAAAGGAAAGACATTGGAAATAAGAGGATTTGGGAAAGGCTTCCTATAGGATTTTATAGGTATCACTGGCTGGAAGAGCAAATGTTGAGTAGTAAGGTGATAAGAAGATTGAAAAAGATCAGAGGAGATTAGGTTATAAAAGATTTTGAATGTCAAACAGAGCATTTTATATTTGAGCCCAGAGGTGATAGGGAGATACCTTATCATATCATCAGTGTATATCTTATATCTGTATGTGTGTTTATTGGTTATCTGTATATATGTTGTAGTCTGTCTCCCACAATAAATAGAAATACTTCAAAGAAAGGGTATGTGTCCTTTTAATGGTTGTGGCAAATTTCAGATTTAACATGGTAGTTCTTGGCTGTCTATGTCCCTTTCTTAATTTTTTTCTATCCTAAGTGCTCCTTTTTAGTCTTCATGTTTGTTATCTTAAAAATGGTAAAATATACCCAGTTGGAGGTAGAGATTAAGGAAATTGGTTATTTCTTTAAGACCATAATTTCTGTAGTCACTTAAGACCACTTAATTTTTTTGTTAACAGGGAAAAAAGTTAATAATAACCTATTGGCTTCCTTAGAGTACTTGAAGTCCCAACTAAAACCCCAATTTCTACAAGAAACTATTCCCAATCTTTCAATTCTAGTGTCTTCTATCTTTTAATTATTTTCTATTTTGCTTGTATATAATTGTATACACAATTGTTTGCTTGTTGTCTCCCCCATTAGACCGTGAAGTCCTTGAGGGTAGCGACTATCTTTTGGCTCTTTTTCAATGCCCTGTTCTTAGGATAATGCCTGGCACATAGTAGGTTCTTAAATGTTTATTGATAAACACACACACATACACATACAGAGAGAGAGAAAGAGGGAGAGAGAGAGAGAAAGAGAGAGAGAGAGAGAGAGAGAGAGAGAGAGAGAGAGAGAGAGAGAGAGAGAGAATAGAGACAAAGATAAAGAAAGACAGGATCCGTCTTTTTTTTTTAAATGCGAATCTAGCAAGTAGAAATTTTGCGTCATAGGAAACTGATCCCCTTGTCCCCTTGCTAGTTACTATCTTCACCTACTCATGTTGCAATATAGTAATAAGATCTGGCACAACATTTCTGTCCCTGCTGCCAAATTGAAATTGGGCATGAAAAAGAGTAACAGAAAGGTTTATGGTAGGCATGAGGAGGTCTAAGCATGTTAACTGACAAGGAATTCTGATGAACAGGATTAGAGGATGTCATTGAAGAAATGAATGACAGAAAGAGAAGATGGGTTGGTCATATCGTGAGAACAAGAAATTATAGGTAGTCTATCATGATGTTCCACTGCTACTCTGATGATATTGACTGACAAAGAAGGTCTTTGGTGCTGTGGTTGACTTCTTGATTTGAACTTCTGATGGGCATAGAATCACACAAGATGGCAAAGCATTCACAAATGAGTTTCCATTAAAATCTTTGAAGGCAAAGACAAAATCACAGATCTATTTGAATATTTGAGAGAGAAGGAGTATGGGTGGAATGAATTGAACCTGCAGACTGTTGTAATTCCAGACCTGCCAATGTTGGTGAAATGTTGTATCTTTCCTCTCCCTTTTTTCCTAGAGAGGGCCAGCTTTTATTCTAAGACTTTTCTTTGTTCTTCAAGTTGATTCTAATCCATGATTTAGGCAGCTAGGTGGTGCAGTGGAGAGAGTACCATGTCTGGAGTCAGGAAGACCTGAGTTCAAATCCAATTGCAGACACTAGTTGTGTGACCCTGGACAGGTCACTTAGCCCTGTTTGTCTCAGCTTCCTCACCTGTAAAATGAACTGGAGAAGGAAATGGCAAACCACTCAAAATCTTTGCCAAGAAAACCTCAAATGAGATCATAAAAAGTTGGACATGACTGAAATAATAGAACAATTCCTGATTTGCATAGTATGTCAAAATCCTATTATTATTATTAAATTATGACTTGTTAAAATTTCCTTATGATATTAATTGTAAGCAGGTTGAAGAGGAAAGAGCCAATAAATGGCAGGTTGTACACAGATAATAAAGCAATAAAAAAGATGAATCTTCTCAGTTTGACTCTTGGGTCAGAAGGAACTCTTTCCTTTCCTTCACACTTACTGGAAGATTCTGTGGAAGAAACACATAGATAAGATGTGTTTTAATAAACTTCTCCAAAAAGAGAATTAAAGCTGGATCCAGAGATTTTCTGCCCTCAGTCTGTACTAAAGTGAACTGGTGAGAGATGAGTGGAAGCTAGTGAACCATGATATCTTTTTTTTTTTTTTTTTTGCTTTTTGGAGGGGGGAAGGTAGGGCAATTGGGGTTAAGTGATTTGTCTGAGGTCGCATTTGAACTCAGGTCCTCCTGACTCCAGGGCTGGTGCTCTATTCACTGCGCCACCTAGCTGCCCTGGACCATGATGTCTTAAGCATTGCTTCCTCCTTGTTCATACTGTGTTTGGCAAAGGCAGAGACTAAGGAGAAAGATAAGGATTGTAAATCCCGTTCCACAATTCCATTCTAAAGGTGAGGGCCACAGAACAGGGTTAGTACCTTTTCCTTTCCTTTTCCATTTCTACCACAAATCTCCAAATCTTCCAGGGCAGCATCACCAAATGATTATAATAATATCTGATGCTATTTCTTATCCCCTTTTCCTCCCAAACAGCTACTCTGGGTAACTTCCATCTTGTTAATGTCCCTATGAAAGTATGATGTCCAGTTGTATCAGCAATGCAGTATTCACAATGCCTACCGCAACTATAAGTATTGCTGATACACCAGTATTCGGTATATTACTCCAAATGTGATCAATTAGAGCAGTGGTTCTCAATCTTCCTAATGCCTCACGTGTGGGCAGACTCGCCTGAAGACGGATAGAGGAGCAGTGTCTCAGTTCCTAAGACGATCGGAAATATGTGTTTTCTGATGGTCTTAGGCGACCCCTGAGACCCCTGTGAAAGGGTCGTTCAACCCCAAAGGGCTTGTGACCCACAAGTTGAGAACCACTGTGTTAGTGAGAAGAGAGTGATTATAATATTCCATGATCTTGACACGATATCACCATTATTGCAGTCCAAGATTATGTTAGCATTTTTAGCGGCTATATCACTCTTCTATTTTACATAAACTTCATTGTAGCCTCATCCTAAAGTTTTACATTTGCTTTTTTTTTTAATCTGAATAAAGGAATGTACGTTTCCCCTGGTTGAATTTAATCTTAAATTCTGTCTAATATTCCAGGCCTCTGAAATAATTTTAAAATCTTGTTTATGACATTTATAATTCTAGCTATCATTCCAAGTTTTAGGTCATCTGAGCATCTCTTAAATTATGATACTATTTCTTCTTCTTCCTGTGTTTTAAAATTATATCCATTTTTTTCAGGCTTAATTCAAACCTTACCATCTCCCTGATTCTTTAACCAGTGTAAGCTCTTCTTCCTCTGCATTACCATGATCTTTTGCATTCCTACATTATAATTGTGTACATCTTGACTCTCTTACTAGACAGATTTCTCTTACTAGACTAGAGACATTTTCCAGTAAACTCTTGAGGCAGCATAGTATATTGGAAACACAGGGTCCAAACAGTACATAGGGCTGTCACCAGGTTTAAATTCTGTCTTCCATTTACTGGTTACGAGATCTTAGACAAGTTCCTTAGTGTTTCTAGGGCTAATAATACTTAATCACCTGCATCATCGGGTTGCCTACTCACTGTGGCAAGGGAATCCTTTTACATCTCCCTATTCAACTCACTATCTCATTCACCATAGCGATTTTTCTATGTCTTTTCATCTTCCCTCAAATGCCCAATAATCTCTTATTCCTCTAGCCTCTGAGCTGAGAAACTTGCCCCACAGTTCACTGAAAAAAATTGAGGTGATTTGTAAAGAGCTCCTTCTTCTTCCCACCTCCTCATTTCATATCACCCAAAGGCCTTCTGTCATTATCTTCTCCTTCACTCTTGACTTATAGGAAGAGATGGCCCTTCTTGACAATGCAAAGCCTTCTACTTGTATGCCATCCAATCTTCCCTAGCACATTGCTCACTCTAATATCCACACTCCTCAACTTATCTTCAATTTCTTCCTGTCTACTCACTGCTTGCCTACTACCTACAAACACCCCCATGCCTTTCCCATCCTCAAGAAAGTCCCACTTGATTGATCCAATCTCACTATCATCCCACATTTCTCATTCCTTTTGTGGCTAAAATTCTTGAGAAAGCCATTTAAATTAATGCCTCCACTTCTTTTTCTTTCATTCTCTTCTTGACTCTACAGTTTGGTGTCTGATCTCATCATTCAACCAAACTGGCTCTCTCTAAATTTTCCAATAACCTCTTAATTGCCAGATGTAATAGCATTTTCTCAATCCTCATTCTTCTTCACCTCTAAATAACCTTTAACATAGTTGATCACCATTTTCTCCTTGATATTCTCTTTTCTCTAGGTTTTCATGACATTGTTTTGTTTGTTTTGGTTCTCCTCCTTTCCATATCACTGCTCCATCTCATCTCCTTTGCTGGATTTTATTTAGCTCATGCTACCTAATGGTAGATGTCTCTAGGGGCTCTTTCCTGTCCTTTCTTTTCTTCATCCTCTCTACCATTTCACTTGGTGTTATCTTCAGTTCCCACCAATTGAATTATCATCTCTTAGCTGATGATTCTCAAATCAACTTACTGAGTCTTAACCTCTCTTAACCTTCAGACACACAGCTTCAACAATCTCTTGTGTATCTTGACCTGGTTGTCTCATAGACAAGTTAAACTCAACATGACCATAATCTCTTTCCACTTCACTTTGTATCTGCTGCCTGATTTCAACGTCATGGAAGAAGACGCCCTCCCAGGATAAGCTTATAATTCCAAACTCACTACCATGCTGCTAAATAAAGCCTTGACTGACACTACCTCCCTTACCTTAGCCTTCTCTTTCCTTTGATTGGTAGACTGGAGTGGAGGGTGGAGTACCAAACTCCACCAAACTCCTCCCAATTCCCTCCTTCATAGAGGGCAAATGTTGCTCTGTCTGGTTTCAACTGCATGGAAAAAGATTCCCTCTGGTCTGGATGTCACTTGATGTCCCCACCCCTCCCCCCCCAATCTTCTTTCCTACCTCTTTGTATATGTCATCTCCTCCTTTAGACTATAGGCTCCTTGAGAGTGTGGCAGGTGAAAGGTAAACTGACTAAGGAAGCTAAGGTTAAGGCTTCTGAGCATATAACTTTATTAAGCAATGCATGACAATTGCATACCAAATCAGGACCAGTGGCCTTCCTCAACTTGGAACTGGATCCCAAATACAAGAGAAAATAGATTTTTTTTTGACATTAAAAACAATCAAATAAGATCAATTCATTAACAGAAAACAATTAACCAGGATACAAAATTAAGTAATCTGATTTCTAATTGGAGAAAAGATTAGAGACTTCCCAAGTTGAAAGGGAGAGAGTGAATAGGTGCAATTCCTGGAAACTGGAGGAAAATATGTTCTATTCTCCCCAAGTAGCTGTATTTAATCAAAAGAAACTTGGACACAATGACTGTTTGACCAGTATGGGGCCAGTTTTGAGATAAGACATAATGGTTGCTTACTATGTATAATTGTGAGAAAACTCCTTGCATCAATATTTTGATCTGACTGGGTGCCTGGTCAACATAACTAAGATCCTTAGTTAAGGGTCCCAGAGCAGCAGGTAGATATAGTCCAGCTTTCTAGACATGCAGTGCTAGGTTCACACAACACAACATGGTTTTCTCACAATTTCCACAATTGAATAAAATTTTCTCACAAGACAGAAGTTGAACTAGACCCATTATTGAATAGAAAAGAAATTGATCCAGCTCCAGAATTGAGTCAGAAGATGGAGTCAGTGTGATTGATTCAATTTCCACAATTAACCACTTGCTGCTCTAAAGAGCAGGGATTCTGTTTCTATCAATTATATCCCCAGAACTTTATAATAGTTCAGTCATTATAAGAATTATTGTAAGCGGAGAAAAAAATGACATTTCCATTTCCATTGGATTGAATTTATTATTTTCCCCATCAAATCCTACCTCCTTCCAAACTTCCCCACCACCATCTTCCCAGTCACTGAGGCTTACAAGCAAAATGTCATCCTCAGTTCCTCACTCTCTCACCTCCCTCTTCCAATCTGTTGGCAAATCCTGTTGATTTTACCTTTGTAACATTTTTCACATACACCACTTTCTCTCTGCTGATATTCCTACCACCCTCGTGCAGGCCCTCATTATCTGATTCCAGGACCTCAGCAATAGACTGATGGTTGATCTCCTTTACTCAAGTCTCTTCCCATTCCAGTCCATCCTTTACTGAGTTTTCAAAATGATATTCCTAAAGTACAGGTTCAACCATGTCACACCATCTCCCTATTTGATAAATTTCATTGGCTTCTTATTACCTCTACTATCAAATATGAGATCCTCTATTTTTGGCATTCAAACACCTTAAAATCCTGGTCCCCTCCTATATTTCCAGTCCTCTTAGACCTTATTCCTCTCCATGTGCTCTGTGATCCAGTGACACTGACCTCCTGCTTGTTCCTCATCCATACTATTTAATCTCCCAACTCCATGCATTTTTACTGGTCGTACTTCATGTCTGTAATCCCCTCTCTCATCTTCTCCCCTTCCTGGTTTCCTGCAAGTCTGGGCTAAAATCCCACCAGTAAGAAGCTTTTCCTTATCCTAATTCTAGAACTTTCCCTTTATTTATTGTCTCCAATTTATCCTGAATGTATCTTTTTAAATATATAGTTATTTGCATGTTTTCATTCCCATTAGACTGTGAGATCTTTCAGAGCAGGGACTACCTTTTGCCTTTCTCTGTATCCCCAGCAACAAGAACAGTACCTGATGCATAGTAGGCACTTAATTGCTTATATTGACTGTCTATAGCATCCCCTTTATCTACTTGCACAGAAAGAAAATGAAGAAAATGTAAGTAGTTTGGTATGATTTGTACTTATTGATCACCAGATTATTTTTAATGCTCTGAGAGCACCTATGTAATAATGTGTTCTGATTTATCCCCCCCCCCCCCCCTGGAGATTTTCAAAGTTGGCATTAGTAAAAGAATCACAGAATCATGAAATTTTAGATCTGGAAGGGACCTTCTAGAAGAAGAGTGTGTAAAGGGTTCAAACCCTTTATTTTATGGCTGAGGAAATAAAAGTCCAAAGAGATTAATTATTTAGCTTTAAACAATCACCGCCACCTATGTTTTTTCTTCTCCTTGGCAAAAACCAAGATAACTTATTCTCATCTCTGGTTTTGGGGTATTTCTCTAATTCCTTAGAATAAAAATTTGTTATTTGCTGTAGTTCTGTATGATTATATCAGAATGTGTCTTTGGTATGTTTAAAAATGAGAACTTTGAAACTGATTGAGAAAATCTGAGTTTATGTTCTGATTCTGACACTTACTAGCTGTGTGACCCCAGGCAAATAATTGAAACTCTCTGTTTCTAAATTGTCTCCTTAATACTTGGATAGATCTGTGATCTTTTGGATCTCTTATCAGTTAGGTGGTATAGTGGATAGAGTGCCAGACTTAGAATCAGGAATAACTTAGTTCAAATCTTGCCTTAGATGCTTACTAGTTACACAGTGATGGAGAAGATTGTTTGAACTTCTGGTTTTGCTATATCTTCTCAGGACATATCTCTTAATTAATCCTCTCTTCCTATTTTGTTACTACATATTTGTAGAGATAAGATTTTCCCCCTGAGAACTACTTTAGCTATATTGCAGGAATTTTCTTATGATCTTTCATCTTTATCATTTTCTTTCACATAAGTATTAATTAATCATCAATTAATTATGTCATTCTTTGACCCACTCATAACTTAGATGTCATTGTTTATTCTCCACTTAAGTTGGTGTCTTTTGTTTGTGGTCCCCTAACAAATTACCATATTAATTGAATTATGGTCTGTAAACAATATATTTATTATTTTTGCCTTTTTACATCTGAGTGCAATATCACTGTGCCCTAATAAATGATCAGTCTTTGTAAAAGTTCCATATCATGCTGAGATAAATGTAGTCTCATTTAGAAGATGCCAGAAGTCTTTTACTTCTGATTTTTCCAGCATTTTGTTGAGTTCTATATTCCCTCCTTTATTTATCTTTCTGATAGACTTATCCAAAACTGAGAAAGAAATGTTGAAATATCCTGTCACTATTACATTACTACTATTAATGCATTCCTGTAGCTCAGTTAACATTTACTTTATGAACTTGGATGCTAAGGTATTTGGAGCATATGCATTGAATATTGATATTAATTTACTATCTATGGTTCTTTTTAGCATAATGTAATTTCCTTACTTATCCTTTTTTATATTTTGAATGTTTTTGTTTTGTCTGATAACCTTCTGCTTTTTTGATTTACTTGATAGTTGGGTTTTTTTAAAGCACTTTTTATTCTGTAAGATGTCCTTGTTTAAATGTGTTTCTTTTTAAAGTAACAAATTGTGAGGTTTTGTTTTCTTATCCAATCTGTCACTCTTTTTTCTTTTCATTTTCATGAATTGTTTAACCCATTCCCATTTAAAGATATAAGAGTTAGGTTTTTCCTTCACTTATCTCCGAAACTGGGTTTTTGTAAATAGCTCTCTGAAAAAACTAATTGATGTCAGTAGGTTGAATAGCACTGCAGCACCAATCATTGGCAATTAACACTCTGAAAAACACACCTGAATATGGACTTCAGCCAATGGCATTTGAGAAAAAAAAAACTTCTCTCTCTCAGAAATATCTTTAAAACCCTGAGGGAAATTAATTGAAGAGGAAGTAAAATACTTAAATAACCCCATTTTAGAAAAAGAAATTGAACAAGCCATTAATGAACTCCCTAGGGGAAAAAAAAAATCTCCAGGGCCAGATGGATTTACTAGCAAATTCTATCAAACATTTTAAGAACAATTGATTCCAATTCGCTACAGACTATTTGGGAAAATTAAAGAAGGAGTCCTACCAAATTCTTTTTATGATACAAATGTGGTATTGATACCTAAATTGGGAAGAGACAAAATGGAGAAAGAAAATTATAGACCAATTTCCCTCATGAATATAGACACAAAAATTTTAAATAAAATATTAGCAAAAAGACTACAGCAACTTATCACGAGAATAATACACTTTGATCAGGTAGGATTTATTCCAGGAATGCAAGGATGGTTCAATATTAGGAAAACTATCAGTATAATTGATCATATCAACAATAAAACTAGTAGAAACCACATGATAATCTCAATAGATACAGAAAAGCTTTTGACAAAATACAACAGCCATTCCTATTAAAAACACTAGAAAGTATAGTAATAAATGGATTCTTCCTTAAAATAGTAAGTAGCATCTATCTGAAATTATCAGCAAGTATTATATGTAATGGGGATAAGCTAGAAGCATTTCCAATAAGATCAGGGGTGAAACAAGGATGTCCACCATCACCCCTCTTATTCCATCTAGTACTAGAAATGTTAGTGGGTAGCAATAAGAGAAGAAAAAGAAATTGAAGGAATCAGATTAGGCAAAGAAAAGACTAAGCTATCACTTTCTCCAGATGATATGATGATATACTTAGAGAATCATAGACAATCAAGTAAAAAACTAGTTGAGATAATAAATAAATTTGGCAAAGTTGCAGGATATAAAATAAACCCACATAAATCCTAAGTATTCCTATATATTTCTAATGAAATCCAACAACAAGAAATAGAAAGGGAAATTCCATTTAAAGTTACTGTAGACGTTATAAAATATTTGGAAATCTACCTGCCAAAACAAACCCAGTACCCATATGGACAAAATTATAAAACACTTTTCACACAAATAAAGTTAGATCTAAATAATTGGAAAAACATCAGTTGCTCATGGATAGGTCGAGCTAATATGATAAAAATGACAATTTAACCTAAATTATTTTACATATTTAGTTCCATTCCAGTCATTCTACCAAATGATTGTTATATAGAGCTAGAAAAAATAGTAACAAAATTCATCTGGAAGAACAAAAGGTCTATCTAGAATATCAAGGGAATTAATTAAAAGAAATGTTTGGGAAGGTGGTTTAGCCATACCAGATTTTAATCTGTATTATAAAGCAGCAGTCATCATCAAAACTACTTGGTACTGACTGAGGGATAGAGTGATGGGTCAGTGGAATAGATTAAGTACACAAGACATAGCAGTCAATGACTCTAGTAATTTACTGTTTGATAAACCCAAAGACCCCAGCGTCTGGGATAAGAACTCACTATTTGACAAAAACTGCTGGGAAAACTGGAAAACAGTATGGAAGAAACTGGGTATAGATCAATATTTTACACCGTATACCAAAATCAAGTCTTAATGGGTGCACGATCTAGGTAAAAGAATAATTTACCTGTCAGATTTATGGAGAAGGGAAGAATTTATGACCAAACAAGAGTTAGAGAGCACTATGAAATGCAAAATGGATAATTTTGAATGCATTGAATTGAAAAGTTTTCATACAACGAAGGTCAATATAACCAAGATTAGGAGGGAAGTGGAAAACTGGGAAAGAATTTTTATCCAGTGCTTCTGATAAAGGCCTCATTTCTAAAATATACGAGAATTGAGTCTAATCTATATGAATACATGTCATTCTCCAATTGATAAATGGTCAAAGGATATGAATAGACAGTTTTCAGAGGAAGAAATTAAAGATATCTATAAGCGTATGAAAAAATGCTTTAAATCACTATTGATTAGAGAAATGCAAATCAAAACAACTCTGAGCCACATCTCACCAGTCAGATTGGCTAAGATGACAAAACAGGAAAATGATAAATGCTGGAGAGGATGTGGGAAAATTGGAACACTAATGCATTATTGGTGGAGTTATGAACTGATCCAACCATTCTGGAGAGCAATCTGGAACTGTGCCCAAAAGGCTATAAATAAGTGCACACCTTTGAGTCAGCAATACCACTTCTAGCGCTGTATTCCAAAGAAATCATAGAAGTGGGAAAAGGACCCATATGTACAAAAATATTTATAGCAGTTCTATTTGTGGTGGCAAAGAATTGGAAATCAAGGGCATGCCTATCAACTCGGGAATAGCTAAGCAAGTTGTGACATATTAATGTAATGGAATACTATTGTGCTATAAGAAATGAGGAGCAGATGGACTTCATAATAACTTGGAGAAACTTATATAAACTGATGCTGAGTGAGGAGAGCAGAACCAGGAGAACTTTGTACATAATTACAGACACATCATATGTGTGATGACTGACTTTGATGGGCTGAGCTCCTCTCAGCAATACAAGGTTAGAAAACAACTCCAAAAGACTCATGATGGAAAGGGATATCCACCTCCAGAGAAAGAACTACAGGGTCTGCAGATTGCAGCAACATGACTAATGTTCAATGTGATGGTATTTGTAGAAACTGTGTTTGATTTCATGCCGCCATGCGGGGGGAGAAGGGAGAGAGCAGGGAGAAGGAGGGAGAGAAATTTGAAACTCAAGGGATTGTGGAACTGAATGTTGTAAGCTAAAAGTAAATAAATAAATTTAAATAAAAAAATTAAAATAAAAATTAAAAACCCTGAGGCAAGAGAAGGGGAAAGCTAGACTTGGCTATGGGGATCAGACTCATCAGAATTGGGGTTTGGTTAAGTACCCTAGTTTCTAAAAATTTATAGAAGTAAAGGGAGACTCTGGAAGTATCAGTGGGGGGTTGATGAGTGTTCTGACTCTTCTCCCAAGACTTGTGTGTTGGTGGGTATGAAATGTAATGGGGCTCTGACAGATACACAGAGTACCTGGGGAAATGTCCTTCTCTGAGTAGAAATTGAACAGCTTACTTCTAGAACAGCCTTAGAGAGTCTGTGGAGCATACATAGACATTATGCAACTGATTCTGGTCTGCTGATTAAAATGAAAGGCTCTTTAATTGGCTGTAAAGACATCCAAAAGGCCTTAAGCAGCTTCCACAATTTTTTCTTTCCCTCATTGTCTTTTACTTGGGCTCTGGTGGTGTGACTCCTTCACTCATAGCAATTGGTGAGAGACAATTTTATGTAGTTATGTGGCCATAAGAAACATGCCTTAGTCCTTGTCCCTCATTTGTTCTTTTTTTTTCAGGTGAAAGAAGTTCTTTGTTCAAAAGTTCAAAAGGTCCAGAGGGTACCTCAGCATCGTAGCATTCCAGTTTCTAGATTTTCAGTCATTGTAATGTAGCACCAGTCAAAGTCAAGGGAATAGCCTTCAGGAGTGACCTTCTGGGTCGTTAGAAGCTAAGATGAGAACTCATCCAGCAGTCAAGTTACATCTGGATATGAACTTGGTGGGATCAGTGCTATGTAGGAACAAGCTAATGTGAACCTACTCCCTCAGGAAGAAAACGTCTATATATTTATTCTGGCTATATCTTTGAAGAAAATCTTTTTGTAAATGTTAGTCAATGTTAAATGATTAAATGGAACTGATCCCTAAAATACGGGGGGAACAGAACCAATGAGATCTTGAGATAATAGAAGTAGAAGAAGAAAGAGATCACTCCCAAACATCTTTAGTATCCTAGAACCCAGAAGGGAAGATGTAGTTGCTCTGATTCTGGGATGGAGAGCCAGAGCATACTCACTGGAGAAGTTAATGTTAAAGAGAATGGGTGAAGATATATGTTATCAGAAGAGACAAATCTTAAAGAGGCGTATTTGATGATGGAGCGTGAGATGAAGAGAACCAGGATGAAGGGCAGTTTGTTCACTCTGGAATGAAAATTCTGTGCCAGAGAGCACAGAAAAATGAATGGGCAGGTGTGGAGTGGGACTTGGTTGAGGAATGGTTGGGGAGGATGGGGATAAGACAATGGGAGGTAAGGAGTGGGGGATGGCTTATGCTTACATAGTCAATGATTGATTACTACAAGGACAGAGAAAGAAACAAGAGACGGTCATGGGGGTAATAGTGGATGGCAGATGAATAATGAACTTTATAGTGTCCAGGGCTGTTAAAGATGATGCCAGGCTGGGCCTAGGTCTAGGTTGTCTCAGTTTGATGCCCGCTGCTGCTGCCTCTCTTCCAGAACTGCTGGGAGATGCTGGGTGGTTATTAACCCCAGTGGCAGAGTGCTTTGTTTGTTGGATCTGGGTATGAGTTCAGCCCTAGCATGATATTTCCTACTGCACCTGCTCCTCTACTGCTCTTTTATTTCCTCCAAAACTCACTGTCTCCAGCATAGGTCTCCTTTGTGTATACTTGGTCTCCTTCAGCTGCTTATCTCATACTTATTTTCTTTAGTGCCAATTCTGTTTCTTTGTGCAACATTTCAGGGAAAGTAAAGATGTGATCTCCTGTGAAATGTTCCCTTCAGAAGCCTGCCTGTTCCCTTTGAAAACACTTATCAAGGATGTCCTCAACACGTATAAAGATTTTTATTATATATATGAATATATGTACATATATATGGAAAGTAAACATGGATAAGTAGTTGCTGATTTTGTCATTGCTTTTTTTTTCCAATGAAAGTTCAAAGATTTTTTCCCATTATTTATGTATCTTGAATACATAATGCTCCCAGGATTGTGTTCCCTCCCACAAAGGACTCCTCTCTGTGTACTTGATCTACTCCAGTTGCTTTTCTCATCCATGCTTTATTCAGTACCATTTCTATATTCTCATATTTGAGATTGGTGTGAGATTCCAAATGTGATGGGTTAACCATTACTGATAAAGAAAAGATTTCATTGTAGAAATTTTGACAATTTAAAAAAATTTTTTTAATCTGTTCTTTGTCCTATCAGTTTGATCCTTAAATACTCTCAGGGTGATATGAATAAGCAAGTTTATTATAAAAATGTATTTTCCCCTTTTCTTCTTCTTCTTATTTTTAAATCTATACTATTCACAAGCTTCCACATATAAAACTATATATTGATTTAAATGCAAAAAAAATTTATTTGGATAATTTTATCAAGTTTTTCGCAGATCTTTCTACCTCTTTATCCTATACAATAAAAGCTACAGTTATTTTCATGGAGGGAGGTTTGCACCTAAAGGAGATAATTATTTAGAACTTCTCTTTAAAAAAGTTTAAGTAAAGGAAATATTTTTCTCATTTGTCCAAAGAAAACAAACAAAAAATCATTTCAAAGGATACAATGGCCTTCTTGGATTATAGTATTTGGGATAAGTATTTGCAAAAGGACTCTCCAAGAAGATAACTGAGGTGCTAGCTATGTTAGTAGAAAACAGAGTTTGAAGGGCTTGGAATATGATATTCTGGAGGTCAGAGGAACTAGGATTTTTTAAAAAAATTTTTTATTTACTTATTTACTTTTAATTTACAAGATTCAGTTCCACAATCACTCGAGTTTCAGATTTTCTCCCCTCCCTTTCCCCCCCGCCATGGTGGCGTGCAATCATGTATAGGATCTGCAAATATTTTCACATTGTACAATAGTTTGGTCATATAGA
>CM053580.1:295520410-295535920 GCA_028627135.1 Pseudochirops cupreus | reverse complement strand
ATTGATGGGCATCCCCTTAATTTCCAGTTTTTTACCACCACAAAGAGAGCTGCAATAAACATTTTTGTACATATGGGTCTTCCTCCCACTTCTATGATCTCTTTGGGATACAACCCCAGAAGTGGTATTACTAGGTCAAAGGGTATGCAATTATTTATAGCCCTTTGGGTGTAGCTCCAGATTGCTCTCCAGAATGGTTGTATCAGTTCACAGCTCCACCACATGTTGATATTTCAGCTGGGCTTTGAAAGGATCTAAGGATTCCTAGAGTTAGATAGCCAATGTAAAGGCATAGAGATGGGACATAGAATGTCCTCTATTAAGGAATAGAAAACAAGCCCAATTGCTCAAGAAAAGATGATGTAAAAATCAGTTTAGAAAGACAGATTAGAGACAGATTGTGAAGGGCTTTCAATGCCCAACAGATCTTTGAATCTGTCCTAAATCAGTGAGAAAGAAAGTATATGAAGATTTGTACTTAGCATATCTATACCTAGTTATAGTGATTTATACTCTTTTGAGACAAGGTGATTTGAGTTCTGAGTCCTTGACAAGTTTTTATGAGACCAAAGTTGATAAAGAGAGTAGCCCAGGGGCAAAAGCACCAGAAGAAGACGTTGTCATGCTGGTAATCTATGGCCAAAGCTATAACACATGGAAACTCCTGTCTCCTGCTAGACCAGGCCACTATAAAGGACTTTCTGCTATGAGAAGAGTTGGAACAAACAATCTCAAAATTTCAGTGCAGCTCCAAACTTTGTGTTTCTATGAAGCCAAACTATAACGATACACAATCTAGAAATGTTCCTATAAATTAATTGTAAAAAATTGTTTAGTGTAAGAATTTCTATTAAATGCCCTGCAGTTTAGGTAAAAACAATAAACTAGTGCTTTTTGAGGTATTCAGTGAGCAATTTTATGACAGTTGGGATGGTCTTCAAGCTGAGCTGCTTGTGTTTGGGATAACTGTTTACCAGGAATGTTGTAGATAGGATTCTTGTTAAGGTGTGGATTGGACAAGAGAGCCTCTGAGATCCCTCTAATTCCAGGATTTTGAATGGCTGAGATAAATCTAACAATCATCTGTCAGTTTGAGACTTTCTGTGATGCTACCACAAATAAAAAAAAATCTGGTCTCTTTCATCTGAAAAAAATAACCATATTTCCACTTGTTTTTGTGGGAATAGGGAGCAAGGAATGGGAATAGAAAACAAACTATCCCAACCAAACTAGAGGAAGCAGGCATATTCAGTCAATCAACTAGTCTTTATTAAATGCTTGCTATGTGCCAGGCACCAGGCTACATACTGGTGATACAAAGGAAAGCAAAAAATAGTCCTTATTCTCATGAAGTTCATTGCTTTGTACAAACTTTTAGTATGCTTTGGTGAGCACTGAATTTCAAACCCTTTGAAAAATCTCAAAGTTCTTTCTTAGATTCTTCTGTTGAAATGCTAAGATTTTTGCTTAGTTGTAGTACTATGTTTGGAGATGAAGCAAGTATATAGTCATTAAGAGGTCTGACTCAGCAGCACTTGGACAAAGGTCAAACCAATTTTTCTATAAGCAATATTGAGATCCCAACTAACTCAATTATTAATGCTAAGATGCTTTGCTTTTCCTAACAATAGTTAAAGAGTTCCTGTAACAAATATATTTGCTTTTATGGCCAAGCAGGAGTCGTTATGCTCAAGCATTTATATTCTATTCCTTTCATGTAAAGTTAATATTAATTGTTATTATGGTGCTGATCACAATAACTCACATTTATATAGGACTTTAATATTTATAAAGTATTTTCCTTACAACAACCCTAAGAATTAGATAGGACAATTATTATCATTCTAATTTTACTGAGGACACAGGCTGAGAGTTGAAGCAGTTTTCAAAGATCACATAGCTAGTAAGTATTGGAGAATATGGAGCTTATTGAAGAATTGCCATTACTTTTCTCCATGCTGTGTTTAGTTGGGGAGAAAACACCTGAAAGAAAGTTAGGGCAAGCCATTACCTAGGTGGTACAGCTAGGTGGCACCGTGGATAAAAGACTCATCTTCCTCAGTTCAAATCCAGGCTCTGACACTTGACCAGCTGTGTGGCTCTGGGCAAGTCACTTAACTCTGTTTGCCTCAGTTTCCTCATATGTAAAATGAGCTGGAGAAGGAAGTGGCAAACCGCTCCAGTATGGCTGCCAAGAAAACTCCAAGTTGGACATGACCAAAAAACAACTGTACAACAACAACAATAACAAATTACCTAGGTAAGAGTTACTTTACCAGCTTCATGCACACTTGTCTTATTGAGCTATGAAACAGCTTGCAAGGCTAATATACTGTACTGAAAACCTTTACTTTCCACTTGCACTAAATGTTCTACATGCATTACATCATTAGATGGTAAGCTCCTTAAGGGCAAGGATCGTTTGCTGCCTCTTTTTTGTATCCCTTGAGCTTAGCATAGTGTTTGGTACCCCCAGGCTTGGCACAGTGCCTACCACATAGTAGGCATTTAAAAATAATAGGCATTTTGATTGATGGATGTATTAAGTTTTGTTTTTCTATTTAGGGATATATTTTCCAGGAACAGATTTCCCCCCATTCCTTCCCTCCTTCCCTCTTTCCCTTTTTGGAAATAAAGTGAGCTTATGTCCCTTAGCCCTAGTTGATATGTTGTTGTTTTCCTTTAGCATTACTTTGCATGGCTGCCTCAGGAGAAATGAATTCTATCCTCTGTGTGGAGGTAGATCCGTGCCAATCTTCCAAAGGAATTAGTGACCTGTCTTTGAGATGATGGATGGTATGACATGCATTTCTTTCCTTTCTTAGTATCCTGTTAATTAGTAATAACACAGTTGTTGATTTATGTTACTATATAGTTGACCAGAAAGAAGTGGGGAAGAAATAATTCATTTCTGTATTGGTGCTGGAATAGCTGTACAAAGCTAGTACGGAATCAGCATTGGAGCAAACAGCAGATGGGAACCATTTGGAGCCTGACCAAATAGTACTGAAATAAGCAAACAACTCACTGATACTGATCTCATGGACACGTTTTCCCCCAGCAACACTCTACTTAGAAAAAGGACATCATAAGGCCAGTAGGCTGGTTCAGCATTGGGATAATGTTCTATTTATCAACATGCATATTTGATTAGCATTTATTAGTATAACGATGTTTATTTTTATTGTTTATATTACTAACATGATTTGTTGTATTTATAATCTTCCTGATGTTGAATTAACCATGCATTCTGGGTATAAATCCAATTGTTATGGAATATAATCTTTTGAATATGTTCTTGTAACCTATTTGATAATATTTAATTCTAAATTTTTGTGTCAATGTTCATCAGGGATATCATTTTGTAGTTTTCTTTCTCTGCTTTATCTCCTTGTTTAGATATCAAAATTTTATTTGTTTTATAAAAAGATGTTGGAAGGGTCAGTTCTTTTCCTATTATTACATACCTTTTATTCACACTTCCTTGAGATCATTAAAATTAGCTTCGCAGTTCATTTCAAGTATATATGTCATTAAATTTTGAAAAAAAAAGCATAATGGAAAATCTTAGCAGTTTGGCAACTTGGTACTGGCTACAGAGTTCAATGGTTGCCTTCTGTGTAAGGAAATGCATTAAATGTCCTAATCAATACCCTATACCTCTGGCTTCTTTGATAATAACCATAGTAGCTAAAATAATAGTTCATATTTATGTGGAGGGAGGAAAGTATTATCTCTACTTTATGAGATAATAAAATGGAGGGAGATTAAGTGATTTGCCAGAGCAAAGACTCAAACTCAGGTCTCTGGATTCTAAGTCACTGCATGTGTTGCTACTCTGTGTTCCCTCTATGTGATTCTGCAATAGTTTGCAATACAAGAATAGGCCACACTTCCAGTAAGTGTGGAAGTTCTGATCCAGAAATTCAGTGCTCTATTTTTTTTCTTTGGAGATCAGCTTTCAGATCACTTTTGAAAGTGCAGCAATCTCTTATGGGTCCAATCCCTCTACTGATTAGCACAGGAACTTTGATCTTGACTTATTTATCCTTCCCTAGACCGGTTGAACAGTTAAATGGTACAGTGGATAGAGTGCTGGCCTAGACTCAGAAAGACCTGAGTTCAAATCTGGCCTCAGACACTTATTAGCTGTGTAACTTTGAGCAAGACATTTAACCCTGTTTGCCTCAGTTTCCTCATCTGTAAAATGAGTTGGAGAAGAAAATGGCAAACCACTCCAGGATCTTTGCCAAGAAATGAGTCAAATATGACTAACAATGACAACCACCTGCCCCCAGTCCCAGGTGTTGAATTAGTTCGTACCCACTTGGCTTATTGCATTGAGACTCAGAACTCCAGAGTTCCAAGCAATCTCTCAGCCTTTGCCTCCCCAGCAGCAGGGATTACAGGTGTATACCACCACACCCAGCTAATGTTCTCTTTTTTTAAGTTGGAAACATCTGAAATAACAAATATGACTTCCTAACTATAGCAGAAATGTATATCAATGCAGTGCGTCTCATAAAATAACCATTTAAATATATTTACTTTTTGAGCTACAAAATAAAGGAAATGTACAAGCTTAGCAAAACCATCACCCAGGCAGAGGTCCAAGCACTAAGATGAGTTTCTTAGCACACAGCAGGTAAGCAGACTCTTGGCATCCTAAGACAACAGCAGGGAGGAAATAGTCATGTGTCCCCTTCCAGAAACTCAGGGTTGAAACTCCTCCCACTTCCCCATAAAAATGATCTTTCCCAGTTTTCTGACTGAGTCTTTCCTATGTTCCCAAAACATTCAACTTAATTGTTTTTCTTTTGTTGTTCATTCATTTCAGTTCTGTCTGATTCTTTGTGAGCCCATTTGGGGTTTTCTCACCAAAGATACTGGACTGGTATACCAGCAAGCACTCTAGCATACCCAGGATGGCTGCTAGCACAGGTTCTTAGATCTGCTTTTCTAAAGGAAGGCAATTCAAAAGGCATTAACAATCTTACTTTAATCAAACATTGATCATTTACCTCGTTCAGGGGGGAAAGTCAGCACCCTGAACTTCAGAGAATACAAACAAGTTAACAAGAAGACAAAAAAGCACAGACAGAGAAAATAACACAATTCAGCAAACCAACAGACAGGGATTCTAGCTCTCTGACCATTATGTACATATAGTGTTAGTTACCACAGAGAGAAGCACCAACATCTGTCTTTTCAAAGCTGGGGGGCTCAATGGCTGCCCAGAGTCTCATCTGGCCAAATCACACAACTCTTCCCATAAGTGAGCCCTAAAGCAAAACCTCACCTCAGAGTATATATAGCCTTCTCCAGGGTCAGAGAATATCACAACCCTTGTGACCCATTTGACTACAAAGTAACAAAAGTTGTGCCTTCCTGAAAAACAAGCCTTCCACCACAGGCTCCATGTGGCCACATTCAACCTAGTAGGGGGCAGAGTTTATTTTCAAATTGGGAAAGGTCCTCAAATTCACGTAGGCCTATCAAGGTGCAAGGAAGATCTTCAGATTCCCATTACCATTACAAGTAGTTTGCCATTTACTTCTCTGGCTTATTTGACATATGAGGAAACTGAAGCAAACAAGGTTAAGTGACTTGTCCAGGGTCACACAGCTAGTAAGTGCCTAAGGCTGGATTTGAACTCAGGAAGATGAGTCTTCCAGACTCCAGGCCCAGCACTCTATCCACTGAGCCATCTTTTTGGTATATATGGCATGTTCACTCTATTAGACTGCTAATTCTATTTGACTTAAGGTAAGAATTGTGTGACTTTCACATTGTTTCCCCACAGCTTACCATGATGCAGCCTACCACAATACCATGAAAAATATTGTATTGAATTTCTGAGAAACAGTGGTCAAGAAACTTTAAAAGATCTGATCTTGTCTTTTTCTTTTCTCCAACCTTATTTGGACCTGATAAATCAGGTGAATGAGTCTCAACTATCAGTAGAAAGGGTATAGCTAAGGGTGACATAAGGAAAGAGACATGTGGATAGCAGAGCTGCTTGTCACATTAATAGAATAACTGGGTATCTGGTCACCTTAGGTTATGAACTAGGCTGTCAGATAAAATAAAGTGGGACATGCATTAATGCCAAGCATGAATAGGGAGGAATACAGAGGGCTCCTAGTAGTATGCAGCAAATATTTCAGGAATCATTTATATGCTACAACCTCCCCAGAGAAAGGCTTATAGCTTGAATGTTTCTGTTTCCCATGACAGCAGGATGTGCTGGTAAATATTTAATAACTAACTGTACTCAAAAAAGTACACATGACTCAATTTTAAGTTTATTTTGAATTATTAATATTTTCTCCATCACTTTTATAAATCTAGACAATCAACAAAATTAATGAATTGAACTCTGATTTGTAGCTTTTGCTTTAATTCTGAGGTGCAAATGCTCACACTGAAAATTTCACAGTCACTTCTTGAGAACCAGTTTTCAGGACTACAGCATGCCCCTGGGTGACAATAGTAATCTTAAATTTACAATGTCAAATGGCAACCCATTACATTATTGAACAGTAAGACTGTGGAGTTTATTGGATAAAGCATTTACCTCTGTATGTGTGAGAGGTAAGTGGTAAATAGAGCACTAGGCCTAGAGTCAGGAAGACCTGAGTTCAAATGTGACCTCAAATACTTACCAGATGTGTGACCCTGTATAATGTTAATGGAATATAAGATATAAGATATTCCCTGCTCATTAATAGCTTATTAAGGGAAGCTTACTTAAGGGAGGCTTGCTTGTGGGAAGACTTTCATACCTTTTGTTAATTTCTAATTAGGCACTTATGCACACACACACACATGCATGCACACACACGTGTGCGCGCGCGCGCGCACACACACACACACACACACACACACACACACACACATACTCTGAGGTTAGTATTTTGTTTGGGGCTCACTCACTGGAAGAGCGTTCCTATGATTTGGCCAGATGAGACTTTGGGTAGCCTAAGGAACTCCTCCTTTGAAAAACCTCCCTCCCCCACTTTGAAAAATCTAGTTGTTGGTGCTTCTCTCTCTGCTGACTATGTATGTATCGCCTTGGTCAAACAGCTGGGTCTGTCTGTTGATCTGTGCTAATTTCTCAGACAGAAGCCCTTTCTGTTGATCTTTATTTCTGTTGATGTTTATGTTATCTTTCTTTCTCGGCTTGCATTTTCTCTAATTTTTTTTTTTGGGTGCTGATTTTTCCCCTGAACTAATGACTGTAATTAAAAAAGACTGTTGACCCCTTGAACAGCTGTCTTTCCTAGTAAAGCATATCTAAAAATGTGTGCTATCAGCCTTCCTGGGTATGCCAGCATGGTTGCTGTTACATTCTGGACAAGTTACTTTACCTCTGTTTCCTCATGTGTGATAATAGCATCTACCTCTCAGAGTTGTTGAGGTGGTCAGTAAAATGAGATAATAATTGTAAAGTGCTTAACATAGTACCTGTCACATAATAAGTGTTTTATAAACATTATTTATTATTATTACATGTATGTATAAACACACATATGTGTATATATGTGTGTACATATATACATGCATAGTACATATATATGCATGTATATAATCTACTCACACTATATATGAGTCCTAGAACAGTATAGTCTCTGAAAAAAAGATAAAGATACAGATACATATATGGATCACATCCCCTTTTAGGTCTTTACCTTTCAAGATACAAACTCTTGTTCCTTTAAATGTTCTTCATATTTCAGGATTTCCAAGACCCAAATCCTCTTGGTTACCTTCCTCTGCAAGTACTTCATTTTGCAAATTTCCTTCTTAAAAAAATGATCCCCAGGGGTACAGCCAAGATGGTGGAGTAGAAGCACAAACTTAGCGTGGGCTCCGAGTCCAACCACTTCCAATAGATGTAAAAAAATGACTTTAAACAAACTTTAGAGCTACAGAACCCATGAAATGACAGAGAGAAACAAATCTGCTGAAGGCAGGCTGGCAGGCCAACAAGAAGGGTCTCTCACATCAAGCTGGGAATATCATATTCCAGGCCCTTCAATCCCTTAATGTAGAAGCTGCTAGATCCTCAGTTATCCTAATTGTGTTTCCACAGTATTCAAATTGTTTCTTCTTGGCAGCTTGTAATATTTTCTCCTTGATCTGAGAGCTCTGGAACCTGGCTATAACATTCCTAGGAGTTTTCTTTTTGGGATCTTTTTTAAGAAGTGATTGGTGAATTCTTTCAAGTTCTATTTTGCCCTCTGGTTCTAAAATATCAGGGCAATTTCTCTTGAGAATTTCTTGAAGGATGCTTTCTAGGTTCTTTTTTTGATCATGGCTTTCAGGTAGTCCAATAATTTTTAAATTGTCTCTCCTGGATCTATTTTCCAGGTTGGTGGTTTTTTTCAAGGAGATATTTCACATTGCCTTCTATTTTTTCATTTGTTTAAATCTGTATAATTGGATCCTGATTTCTCATAAAGTCATTTGCTTTTTTTGCTCCACTCTAATTCTGAAGGAATTATTCTCTTCAGAAAGCTTTTGAGATTCTTTTTCCATCTGGCAAATTCAACTTTTTAAGGCATTCTTCTCCTCTTTGGCTTTTTGGGCCTCTTTTGCCATTTGAGTTAATCTATTTTTAAGGTGTTATTTTCTTCAGTCAGGTTATTGATTTTCTTTTCATGATTTTCTTGCATCATTCTCATTTCTCTTCCCAATTTTTCCTCCACTTCTCTTATTTAGTTTTCAAAATCCTCCTTAAGCTCCTCTATGGCTTGTAAGAAGTTTACATTTTTCTTGGAAGCTTTTGGTGCAGGACTTCTGACTGTGTTGTCTTCCTCCTGTTCCATGCTTTGATCTTTTTTGTCCCCAAAAAAGGAATCTAAAGTTGGATTGCTGTTCTTACTTTGCTTCCTTTGCCTGCTCATGTTGCCAGTCAATTATTTGACTTTTTAGCTCTATGGAACTCTGCTTCCAGAGGGGAGAGCTTTGTCTCAAAGCACTGGGGTTTTCACAGCTGCTGGAGCTATTAGGAGGCTCCACAGCCCCCACCAGCTTTGGCTCACTGAAAACGCACCTCAGGACCACCACCCAAGACCACAATCCGTATCCAGGCAGCTTAAGGCAAGAGCACGTAGCCTCTGAATGGTTGCTTGGCCCCTCTGCAATCAGCAAGCCGAGAGCTCTGAAGCAGCCATGTGGAGGCAGCCGCACCGCTTCTGCTGCTTTCTTGCCCTGGAGGTGGCCAGACCACTTTTCTCCCCCAGATTTAGCTGAGTTCCACTAACCTTTCACTTGGTCCTTGTTTCTTATGGGTTGAAAATTCTGGAATTCGCCACAGTTGCTGGTAATCCACTGTCCTGAAAGCTCCTGCCACGGCTTGTCCATGGTTTCAGGCCAAGCTGGTTTTAGCTCCCAGCGTGCTGCAGTGAGCTCTTCCTGTCCCACCTGCTGGGTGGCCTTCAGTGGGAGCTTTGTTTTTCCATACTTTTGTGAGTTCTGGAGCCCTAAAATTTGTTTAGAGTCATATTTTATATGTATTTGAGGTGATTATGGGGGGAGCCTTGCAGTTTTCCTGCTTCTACGCTGCCATCTTGGCTCTGCCCCCCCCTACCCCCCATTTAATTTCTTATACTGAGCTGCTATATATTGAAACCATTATAGGGAAAGTCACAATATAGAAAGTATAACTAACTATATTTCTGGAAAATTCTGGTTGGGTTTGGGAAGTCTGCCTGATTGTCCTTCTCTACCCTAATGTCCCTTCTTTTTCAGGATCTAAACTCCCTCCCTAGGCAGACCTTCCCTCCTACCCAGGAGATAACTCCAGGCTGAATTAAACATTCCTTCTAATCACACACAGAGTCTCATGTCAAGGCCCTTGTCTTCTACTTCTGTGCACAAACCAAAACTAGATACGTTTAAACATACACAATGACCAAATGACTCATGTTTCCCAGGGGATTGTTTTCTTCCCTGGCATCAGGGTCACAGAAGCTGACGAAGCAGGAGCAATTAAGATGACTGTGGACCAGCTCCCACATATTCAGCATCTCCATGGGTTGCATCTTGTGAACCATCATCATGGAGTGGTAAATACAGGTGTCTTTGTTTAGGTAGCTTTGACTGGAGGAAAGGATACCAAAGGATTTGAAATCTTCATGGAGCATGGGTCTCACAAGCAGCACTTCCAGGCACATGCCCAGGAAGACGTTGTCCAAGGGGTAAAGTCCAAAGTCTGGGAGGCCAGGTGGAAGCCATGGGCCAGCTCCCTGGTCATGAGGTGGCCTCCTCCAGCCACACAGGGAGGGTGCCAGGTCTTGCTGTACAAAGCCTTGGGGACACAGTACTTGTTTCTCTTCATCCAGATGGGACTGTCTCCTGGAGTCTCCACTCCTTCAGGAACACCAGCAGGTTGGCAGGGCTGACAAAAACATCATCATTGCCCTTGAAGATGAAGCTGACCCGGGGCAGAAGTCTTCCAGTCATTTGAGGAAGTACACCTCCTTCAAGGTCAAGTTGAAGAAGCTGTCCAGGAAGTCCCACTGCAGGATGTCCTGGTAGAAGCCGTCCTCGATGCCCACGAGATAATCGTAGGGCTCCAGAGCCTTCTCTGCAAGGTTGCTGCCCAACAGGAGGAGGGTGCGGACAGCCTGCGCCTGCTGTCCTGCCGTCAGCCTCCGCCTTCCGGCCCCACATCTGCCGGATGGCCTCTCCACGGTGGAGCCTGGGGAGGGCGGACTTGATGGCCAGAAGCAGATGGACGTCGCTAGTGCACTTCTCCGAGTGGTTGTGCACTATGGGGAAGTAGCGGCAATGGCGGTAGAGCGTGAACTGACGGATGTAATGTGCTCCTCGACGTGACGGACCCAGGCTTTGTCCAGCACCTGCAGGTCGGCAGCACCCTCGGAAACCTTCAGGTCCCACACGGGCAGCCCATTCACCGCCGCCGGGCTTGGCTCATAGCTGCCGTGCCCACGAGACACGCCGGACCCCAGGGCCCTGGGGAGACATCAGAGGTGACCTGGGCCGGCTTCTAGAACCCACCCCACGAGGGACAAGCCCCTGAGCAGCGCCAGGAACTCGAGGGTTCCTTGGTGGGCGGTCCTCTTCAAGGCAGTCATGCTGGCACGCTAGCATAAGTAGAGCGGAGCCGCTGAGGTAGGGGAGGGGAGGAGCACTGTAGTCACCTCCGTAGCGGGGGGCTGGCTTCCTGGTGGTGGCAGGCACAGTGGCAGGAGGAGCCAGAGACACAGAGGGAGGAAGGAAAGAGAGAGACAGAGACAGAGGCAGAGACAGACAGAGACAGAGAGAGGCAGAGGCGGGGAGAGAGAGAGAAGAGGGGGGAGAGAGACAGAGAGAGATGAGGGGGTAGAGAGAGATAGAGAGAGACAGAGAGACAGAGATAGAGAGACAGAGGAGGGGGGAGAGAGAGAGAGAAGGAAGGAGAGAGAGAGAAAGAGACAGAGAGACACAACATAGAGAGACCTAGAGAGAGAGACAGAGAAGGAGAGAGACAAGGAGACACAAAGGAGAGAGAGAGAGAGAGAGAGAGAGAGAGAGAGAGAGAGAGAGAGAGAGAGAGAGAGACAAGGAGATAGAGAGAAAAAGAGGAATGGGGAGAAACAGGGAAACACTGAGGGGAGAGAGAAAGAGAGAGAGACAGGGAGGGAGAGACAGACAGACAGACAGGGAGGGAGGAAGAGAGAAGGAGAGAGGGAGAAAGGGGAGGAGAGAGAGGAGGAAACAGAAGACATAGAAAAATAGAGGGAGGGAAGGTGAGGCACAGAGGACAGAGAGATAAGGAGAGAGAAACAGAAAGAGAGAAAGGGGAGAAGGAAAAAGAAAGTTAAAGACAGAGAATGTAACTAGACAAGATACAGAAACAGAGGAGGGGAAGAGAGAAACAGAGGGAGATCTATATACATACATATCTATATACACAAATCTATACACACATATAACTTATAGTATATATCTATATATATTTATCTATATACACATAAAGCTAATGGTATGTATCTATCTCTATCTATGTACCTGTCTATAGACACACACACAACAACCAGGAAAGTACTTTTAAAACCTTAAAGCCTATATAAGTATGAGTTATTCTTCTGCCTCAATCTAAATTGTTGATTAAAATATTAAGGAGGGCAAAGACCAGGATTAAACCCTGCAAGACACCACTAAAATTCACCTTAATATCAATTCAGCCTTCTTCATGGCCACAGGGACAAATTTTTCTCATCTACCCATTCCGCCAGGGAAGTCTTCGCACGCTTAAGGTAATACCATTCAGTCACACTCTAATGTCTCAAAAATTGTATTTTGTGTCAAATTTTTTGAAAATCTATATTTTAAAGTAAAACTTGGGTGTTGATTTGATAAAAATCTAAAAGTAATTAAAATTTACTTTCATCTAGTAGATAAAAATAGTGCCCTTTATGACTGATATTTAATAAATGTTTGCCTTCAAAATGAAAAAAAAATTCCTGGGTGCACATCCTAATGAAATGTGCTGAACAGGCCTGTAATCAGCCTTCTGAATATAGCTCTTTAACTATCTATTAATCCGCCAACTACTAATATCCACATTCTACATTCAGTATATGTTTTTCTATTTTGCTCCAAAGACATAGAGGTTTTTGATTACCTTGTTGAAATTTGGAGACAATAATCCTAAGGTTAATGGGAGGAGAGAAAGTCTGGAAAAGTGACATTCACTTGTATCAGTCTCTTTAATAGCAAACTTATTTAAAACAGAAATTGGCCTGACTTGAACCCGTGATAGCTGCTATTGTTCATTGCTTCTTTTTCTAAGAGTTCTTAATCCATTTGATTAGTAATATTTTGAGAATTTTAATGGCTATTGGTATCTAGCTCGCTGATCAAAGTCCTAGAATGCACTTTCCCTTGATGTTTTTGGAAATAAAGAAAATATTTGTCCATTCTTAGTCCCATAGCTCTACTCTTCTCCATGATTAGAGACAGAGATGTAATAGTCCTTCAATCACAATGGAAATTTCCTTTAGTACTCTTCAAGAAGAGATTCTTGGAAAACAGGGAGTGTTTTGTCTGTTTGTATCCCCAATGTTTAGCACAGTGTTTTGTACATAGTAATAAATATTTAATAGATGCTTCATTCATTCCTTCATTTATTCGTTCATCCTGCAATATAATTATCTCAGCCTGGAAGCAAATTCATTCAAAGCAGTTATGTGTTCTCTTAATATTTCTTTCTTATCTTGGATTTCAGCGTCCTAGTAATGAATTCCATTTGATGAACAATTATTAAGTATTTACTATGTGTAAGCAATGAGGGCTTGAGGGGCATAAGAACCAGAAAAAAAAAAAGATGAGAAAGACTTTTAGGAGTGGTGGATGGCAATCCTCAATCTGTAACCAATAGAAAGGTGGGAGATGGAGAATCCATGCATGAGGGAAAGAGGTCACAGGAGGAGTCTGTGAGTGTGTGTGTATGATTTGTTGTTGTTTGTCCTCTTTCAAAGAGGACTGATGAGATCATGGGTTATGTATTGACTTGCTTGTGAATTAGATTTAAGTGAGGTAGATGTGTAGTTAAAAAGGTTCAAGAAACACAGTTTCTGAGCCATCTCTCTTAAAACAAAAACAATAATGCTGATGGGACTCACAGTTTATATACCCTTCAAAGTAATAAGGGGCTGCTAGTGGCATTATGTTACCCCTGGGCAGAGAAGTTATCTCTACTCAGACCATCTGGAATCTTGGGCTGTCTGGATAAAAGAATCTGTTTCCACCCAAGCTTGAGTAGAACACCGTGGGCTTCCCCAACCTAGATTGAATTCTTTGCAAGGTTGGGTGGGGTTTGACCAAGGTCAGGAGAGTTAATGCAATCTCATTATCTGTAATATCCTTCAAGAAAAACTGAACTTTTTAAAAATTAGGAATTTATAAGAAGGAGAGAGTCTCTGAATCACCCCCAAGATATTGGTTATTAATAATCATTTTTCACACAGAGTTGAATAAAATTGAATAAAGTCATTGACCTCACTTTCTCTTTCAGTCGTCCAAGTCCACTGGCAAAAAAAAAAGTCAAGATAACTGGTGATGACCTGGGATGCAGTGGATGACTGTGGTATCTTTGATGTCCAACCAAACTCTTAGTGCTCCACAGCACCTGCTTCAGCCTTCTTCATGGCCACAGGGACAAATTTTTCTCATCTACCCATTCCGCCAGGGAAGTCTTCACACGCTTAAGGTAAACACCCTCTTGATTCACCAGCAGATTTTCTGTCACTCATACTCAACCTAGTTTAGCCTGTCTTCCGAGATGGCTTACTGGGGTATGGCCATTGCATATTGTACAGCTTCTTGGAACCATAGATACAAGTTGAGCGCCAAATAGATGCCAAAGGTGAATGGGTAGCTCTGAAAGAGACTTGGCAAGTGTTTACAACAGAGGTGCTAGCATTTCTGAACACCTCATACACACCATGAGGAATACACAATGAGGCTGGAGAGATAGGTTGAGGTCAGGTTATACAGAGTTATTTTTCTTCTTTTCTTTTCTTTCTTTCTTTCTCTTTTTTGGAAAAGTGTTTTTAAAACTAAACAGAGGAATTTCCATTTGATTTTGGAAATAATAATATGCCACTGAAGTTGATTGAATAAAAGAATTCAATAGTAAGATTTGAACTTGAGCAAAATCACTTTGGCAGCAGTGTGAAGATTGGGCTGAAGTTGTGAGAGACCTGAGGCAGGAGAGATCAATTTGGAAGTTGTTGCTGTAACCTAGGTAGGAGATGATGAGTCTTCTATTAACAAATGTAATAGACTTCTAGTAGTGATCCTTCATGCATGAAACTACTGTCAAGAAATTGGGGCTACCATCAATAGGTGCCATGAAGTACTTGCTTGCACCTACAAAAGTTAATGCAAAAGTCAATACTGAACTCTCTTTTATGTTGACTCCCCAAATTAGAATTTGAGCTCCTTAGGAGTAGGAACTATCTAGGATTTTTGGAGCACTTTAAGGCTCCATCATATTTCTTGTCCCAGTGTTCTCCAAATGATACAAAAGGGTTCAAACTCTTTCCCCCTTTTTTCTTTTGCTTCTTCTCAGCTGTATGCTAATTGGAAAGACCATTGAGAGCCTTTATTCACTGATTTCCAAATGTAGCTAGTAAAACCTAGAACCATCTTTAGATTTAGATAATTTTTGGAAGGGTCTCAGAAAGGAACGCTTCCATAAATAATTGCATACCCTTTGACCCAGCAATACCACTTTTGGGGTTATATCCCAAACAGCTCACAGAAGTGGGAAAAGGACCCATATGTACAAGGATATTTATAGCAGCTCTCTTTGTGGTGGCAAAAAATTGGAAATATAAGGGTTGCCCATCAATTGGGGAATGGCTGAACAAGTTGTGGTATATGAATGTAATGGAATAGTATTGTGCTATAAGAAATGGGAAGATGGACTTCATAATTACTTGGAGAGGCTTATACAAATTGATGCTGAGTGAGAAGAGCAGAACCAGGAAA
>CM053580.1:295508076-295520310 GCA_028627135.1 Pseudochirops cupreus | reverse complement strand
GGATGGAAGGAGATATCTACATTCAGAGTAAGATCTAGAAAGACTAGAGTTTAAATGGAGACTGAAGCAATATATGCTATTGCTCTTTTTCATGTCTGATTTTGTTTCTTTTTTCCCATTGTTCACTTATTGGTTATAACCCTTCTATACAACCAGACTGTTGTACAATGTGAAAGTATTTGCAGATCCTATACATGATTGCACGCCACGGGGTGGGGGTGGGGGGGAGAAAATCTGAAACTCAAGTGATTGTGGAACTGAATCTTGTAAACTAAAAGTAAATAAACAAGTCATTGAAAAAAAATAAAAAAGAAAGGAACACTTCATGGTTCACTTGCTCCCTTTTGATATACCCTATGACAGAGAATTTACAGAGTGGGCACTTGTTGGTCAGCAATTTTGGGGCCCGGGTTCCTTCACTATTTTTGTGTCTTGAACTTCTTGTGGAGTCCAGTGAAGCCTAAGGACCCTTCCCTCATCTCAGAATCATGTTTTAAAATAATCAAAGGAAAAGCTAAATTTTAATTAGAAATTAATTAAATAAATCTGGAAAAACTTACATGAACTGATGCAAAGTGAAATGAATAGAACTGGGAGAATATTGTACACAGCAACAGCAATACTGTACGATGAAGAATTGTGAATGATTTAGCTGTTCTCAGCAATAGAATGATCCAAGACAATCCCAAAGGACTCATGATGAAGGATGCTGTCCACCTCCAGAGAAAGAAGTGACACTGTCTGAATACAGACTGAAATATGTTATTTTTCATCTCTTTTCTTTTTCTTTCTTTCTTTCCTTCTTTCTTCTTTCTTTCTTTCTTTCTTTCTTTCTTTCTTTCTTTCTTTCTTTCTTTCTCTCTCTCTCTCTCTCTCAGTCTTATCGTACAAAAAGACTGATATGGAAATGTTTTACACAATTGCACATGTATAGACTATATCACATTACTCAATCTCAAGTTGGGGAAAGGGGAGAGAGGGAAAGAATTTGGAAGTCAAAACTTTAAAAAAAAGTTTTAAAAATTGTTTTAATGTGCAATTGGGGAAAAATAAAATGTTATCTACAAAAGGGACTAATGAAAATAAGAATGTATTTTTCCCCGTCCAAGTTCACAGATCTTCTAAAATCTGTGCACAGACCCTAGGTTAAAATCCTCTGTTCTAAGCAGTTTAATCCCATAATTAGGTATAACTCTGACTAATTTATGTTACAAAGCCATTTTCCCCCAGGAGCCCTTAAAATATTGTGGAGGTCTCAGAAACCCTGTCGGTCATGTGTTCAGACTGGTAATAACCACAGGACAAAGGAGGCCATCTTTTCCTTACCTTTTTATACAGTAGTGATGCAACAGAATTCACAGCACAAGTGAAAAATCACTGAAAACTAAAGGCTGTATTCCAGGCCATGTGATCGATAAAATGGAGGACTAGACCTCTCCAAAACAGATATTGTATGTTAAATATAAAGCAACTTCAGCTTTCTCCATGATTTAGGACTCTTGGAATCCAAAAAAGATTGAAAGCAACTGGCTTCTACACTGAGCCATCTCAGCACCCTCTCTCCATCTCCCATGTTATCTGCAGTGAGTCTACACTTAGCCAATCCAACAATCTGGCCCAAGTACCAGAGATAGGGATTAGCAAAAAAAGTAAAATCCATACCTCTTCGCCTTTCTTCTTCCCCAGTGCTGTGATGATCCTGACTACAGGCCATAGAAGCCTGCTGGGGCACTGAAAACCATCCAGTGGTGCAGCACTGTTCCAGGAACAGAAGTTTACTGGGGCCTTGACAGGTAGCCAGGACCAGCACAGAAACAGTGAGATGTGGCAGAAGCCTACTGGACCCACAGAGCAAAAACCTGCTGGAAGGGTGAGGATGGGGAGGGATTCAGTCTGTGCTACAAAACATCCCTGCAGCATAGGTAGGAAAAGAGAAAAAGGGGCACAACACATATCTGGGCTGTAAAAAAGAGCTTAACACCACAACTCACCCTGCCTTTCTGTCAGAGCCTTGGAAACCCAAGCTATGTAAACCACCCTCATGACACCAGCATGGCAGTTCTCTAAACTGTTAGTGACAAGCCAAAGAACTAAGGAACAGAGCAGGACAGAACAGGTCACCATGTTTGTGAGGGTCTATATAATACTCCAGTAAACTTTAGGGAAAAGGTTCAATATCCATCTGGGGTGAGTTCTTTCTACCCAAAAGTCATTTGGGGCAGAGACCAAGACTGGTGAACCATGAATTCTCCAGTGCTGGGAGAGGTTGAGATAGTTTGAGATCCAGTGCCCAAGGAAACCACCATCAGGGGAGGGAGGCAACCTGTGAACAATATTAAAAAATAAGTGTGTGGGGTGGGGTAGGGTGAGGTGGGGTTGGAATTACCAAAGATATCAGAAGGAAGAAAACTCAAAGACCTTGAACATAAGCAGATAAAATCAATAGAGAAAGCATTAATAGCAGGAAAAATATGGCCTCTAAACCCTTTCATCTAGTAAATGAGTTCATGCATCTGTGTAAATACTACAAAACAAAGGAAAATAATGCACTTCATGAGACAGAGAAATTTGAGGAGCATATGGAAGAACTACAGAATATTCTTGAATGCTTTGAAAGAAAAATGAGAATTATTAGAACTGAATTTATGATCTGCACAACAAAAACAAAGGGCAGAATTTTTTTTAAAAAAGATGAATCTACGTTGACAAGTCTCACCACAAGAAACAAAAGAGAAAATAATAGATTGGGAAAACAAATACCCAGAAGTGAAGAACAACCTAGAAGAAGAGAAGCAAAAAAACTCACTATGCCAGCAAAGGGTATTGATCTGGAAGATAGGATGTCTAGAGACAACTTAAGGATCGTAGATCATAGAAGAAGCCCCAGAACAAAAATCTTTAACGATGTAATTCAAGAAATAAGAGTACTGCCCAGCACTTGTGAAAATAGATAACAAAATGTCAAATGAAAGAATTCATAGATTGCCTACAGAAAACAAAAATAAACAAAAAACAAGACATATAGTGGTTACATCTAATAGTTCAATTAAGAAACAACAAGTTTTGTAAGTAATCAGGAGAAAGACATTCAAATTAAAAGAAAAAGGAATGTGAGTAACACAAGACTATTCTTTATCCATCAGAAAATGCAAGAAGGAATGGAACAATGTGTTCTGGAGAGCATTAGAACCCAGGATGCAGCCCAGGATGACCCACCTTGCAAATGTTTGCTTAACCATAAATGAAAAAAATTAGACATTCAATAATAAAGAGTCATTTGAAACATTCTTAGAAAGAAAACCAGAACTGAAGAGGTTATTTGCTTCTCAAACACACCTGACAACAGAAATGCTGGAGGGGGTGAACGAATGCAGCAGCCAAGGAAAGCAACAGCAACAGAATAGCACAGACACCTTTGTAAATGTACACAAGAAAATGAGTGAAGACAAAAGTCAGGTGGAAGTAACAGTGAAGAGACAGGTCTGGAGTAAAATGGGCAGAGTGTGGTGATGTTCTACCTGCAAATGTAACAGTATATATGCATACACATACATACACAACATACACACATACATATATATATATATATATATACACATATATAATACACATGTATATATGCACACATGCTTATACACATATATACACACATATGGAAGTACATTACAATATGAGAAAGTGCATGAAGGCAAAAGGGGAACAAGGAGAAAGAGAGGAGAAATTTTGATGGTTAGAAATGAGGACAAGATGATTTCTGTGGTCTCAGGAAAAGAAGACCCTATAGGAAAGAAGGAAAAGAAAAAAGAGAAAGGGGGAAAGGACTGAAAAAGGTAGAGAGGGGAGAAATGCCTTTCTTTGGTAGTGGGAGAGGATTCCATTGATGAATGCTTGTATGGGTGAAGAGAGATGTTCTGGTGAAGATAGATGGGAATCTTGTGTTGGGTGAGGTCTGTGGGGTTTAATTGCTTGAAAAGATAATTTGTCTTACCCTGGAAGGGGGAAGTTGGAACTCCAAGGAGCAAATGCCACCTGAGAGAGTGGGAGGGCATGAACCCAGGGATGAAGTTTTGAGGTAAATAGAGAAAAAATATAACTGGAGGAAGACTACAAATGGTGGACTTTCTAATCAGGAATGTTGGGGGTAAAGGAAGTGGGGTCCTACAATGGGAAAGTGTTCTCTCTGACACCTGCAATTAGAAGCATTGTTCTAGGGGCGGCTAGGTGGCACAATGAATACAGCACCGACCCTAGAGTCAGGAGGACCTGAGTTCAAATACAGCCTCAGACACTTGACACACTTACTAGCAGTGTGACTTTGGGCAAGTCACTTAACCCCAACTGCCCTCCAAAAAAAGCAGCCTCCCAAAAAGAAGAAGAAGAAGAAGCATTGTTCTAGAAGTGATGCACAATGGAAAAGGAGAATCTGGGATGAAGGTTCTGGATAAACTGCCTAGAGGAATGTGCCCAGAAAGGATCTTTAAAAGTTTTTAATTTTTTTTTCTGTGAACAATACAGAGAATAAAAAGGCAAATAATTGTAGATATTAGGAACCAGAGAATGAGTTCTAGAGTAGACTGAAAGAAAATATGAATTATGAACTGAGTGAAAGAAACCATTTCTAGAAAGGGAAATAATAATTGAGTTGAAAATATTAATGGATAGGACTAGTTGAAGGGGAGGGGAGGAAAGGGGAATCTATTTGACAACTAGGAGGCGGGAGGGAATTAAATAACCAGATAAAATCATGAAAGAAAAAGCAACTAACATAAAAAAAACCCAAAGGGATATGAGTAACTAATGGGAGGAAGTGATCAGGCGTAAGAGGAACACAGTTGATGGGATTACGGGCTCCTTAAAAAAGAATAAGCTAAAGCAACTGAAGGAACATAGTGCTTTGTTTACAGCAGAAGAGGAGAGCTCATAATTTAAAAACAATTAGAGACAAATGAAGGAAAATATAAACTTAACTCTCACAACTTGAAATGTGGATGAATCAAACAATCCAATAAAGCAAAAAGAGTGATAGATTGGGTAAGAAAGTAAAAGCTTGTAATCTGGTGGTTACAAGAAACATATTTTAAAAACAAAGACATAGATAAAATAAAACTGAGGAGATGAGAGAAATTATAATGCATCAAGTGAATTCAAAGAGACAGGAGTTGCAAGCAGGTCATCTGGCAAAGCAAAAGGAAACAATTTTTAAAAATTTAAAGGAATAAACAAGGCAACTGCATCATGCTGAAAGGAATCATAACAATCAACCAATGTTGGTAATAAACATGTACTTCAAATGCTTTAATATCCAAATTCATAAAGGAAACATTATCTAAGCTTCAAGAAGACATGACTAGTAGTAGCACAATAGTGACAAAAGACTTCAATATTCTCTCAGTTTTGGATTAGTCTAACAGAAAGATAATCAAAAGGGAAAATAGGAAAATGAAAAATTGCCAGTGAATCTAGAATTAAAAGGCTTATGGCATCCTTTTTCTGGGATGGCAAAAAGAATATATATATTTCTCAGCACCATGTGGAATTTTTTATAAAATTGACCATATGTTAAGGTACAGAAATAATGCAAACAAATGTAAAAAGACAGAAATAGTTAACACATGTTTTACAGACAATAACGTACTAAAAACAGTCATTGAATCAAAGATCAAACAAGAGATAGACCCAAATGAAGACATAACAATGAAATCTTAAATAATGAGTGTGTCAAAGAACAAATCAGAAACAATAATTAAGTTAAAGGAAATGAAAATGATGAAACAACATAATCAAAATTTCTGTGGTGCAACAAATGCAATCATCAAGGGAAAAATCATATCTCTACAAATATATATTAAGTAGAAAAAGGGTATTAATGAACTAAATATGGATTTAAAAACTAGAACATCAACAAGTAGATCTAAAATAAGCAAAAAAAAAAGGAAGTATTAAAAATTGAAGGAAAAATAGATAAATTGGGGGGCATAGACATGATGAATAAAAGTGAAAATAGTAATAAAATTGACAAATCTTTGATTGAAAAATATGATTTAAAAAGAAGAGAGCAGAAAATCAAATCAATCAGAAGACCAGATGGAGAACTTAAATAATCCAATCTTAGAAAAGAAGATAGATTTGCTCTAAAAGAATTGCCAAAGAGAAAACCAAGCAATTAGTCCTGATGGATTCAGAAGAGTAGGCTATCAAACTTTTAAGGTACAATCACTATCCATACTTCACAAATTCTCAAAGATTGACAAAGAAAGCACACTATGAGAACCCTTTTATGAGAAAAATATAATCCCAATACCTAAACCAGGGAAAGATAAAACATAGAAAGAAAACTATAGGCCAATATCATTAATGGATAGTGGACTTAAAAATTTTAAACAAAACCTGTTAAATATACTACAGAGATTAATCCAAGAAATCATTCATTATGACCAAGTAGGATTTATATCATATTCAAAACAAAAACACCTAAAACCACATCTTAACATTTTAGCAAATATTAAAATAGCTTCTGACAAAGCATAACACACATACTTGTGAATTCCCTAGGTTAACATTTGTTTGAGTGTATAAAATAAAAACCCTATGAAGTATAGGCATAAAGGGACCTTTGAAAAAATATCATATAAAGCACCTATTTAAAACCAAAAGCAGGAATCATATTCAATAGGGATAGTCTAGAACATTTCCCCAATAAAGACAGAAGTGAAGCAAGGATGTCCATTCTTTCTGTTATTATACAATATTTTTCTGGAAATAAAACAAAATAAAAATATTAAAAGTATAAAGATAAGTAAAGGGGGGATAAAGCTATCCCTATTGGCTGATGATGTGATGTATATTTGGAAAATCTTAGGGAGTCAGCAAAGATACTAACTGAGGCAATGAATAATTTTAACAAAGTTGCAGGTTACAAAATAAATCCTCCAAAATTAACTAAATTTCTGCATGACAATAACAAAACATAAGAAGCAAAAATAGGGAAATATTCCAAATGACTACAAAATGCATAAAATGTCTAGAAATGAACCTGCCAATGTGCATAAAAGACTTGCACAGATTCCATTACAAAGTGCCTCTAAATGAAATCTTCAAAAAAAGAAACCAAACAAACCATAAATAACTGGAGGAATATTCAGTACTCATGGCTAAGACATGCTGATATTACAAAAATGACAACACTTTCAAATTTAATTTACCCTTTTAATACTATGCTAATCAAATTACCAAAGGAATACTTTATAGAACTTGATGAAATACTAACAAAATTGATGAATTGTATTTTAAAATACAAGATTCACAATGGTTGGTGTCATTTCTGAATCGACTGTCTGGGTCCTGTCAGACTAACAACTTGTTACAATAACAATCAAAATCAATTTCAAAATAAGACAATAAAAATGATAAGATATTGCATGAAAATGAGATAACTTCAGTCAAACTTATTTAAATTAAGTACCATCTTGAAGGTTTTCTAGCATAGAGTTCAAATAAAAAAAGGATTTAAATTCCATTCTTGTCTTCTAGCTACTTCTGTTTTCAGAGATTGTTAGGTAGGTTGTGTCAAGTCCTACTAAGAAGTCTCCTAAAAGATATTCGCAATCACTCAAAGAATTTGGCCTAATTATTCACAGAGAAAGAAAAAAAACGTATGAAGAATGTCTATTGACAAAGTAGCACAACATCACACAAGATCACAGCTTTTGAACTGAAAGTGATCTTGGAGGTCACCTTGTCCAAATCCCTCATTTTATACATAAGAAAACAGGCCCAGAGAGAGTTAAATGATATGCCCAACCTTGCATCCTGGCTCAGCTACTTGCTATATAGGTGAATGACAAGTAGCTATAATAGCAGTAAGCGAGGAGCTGAGACAGGGTTAGAAGCCATGCCCAGTGACTCCAAATCCAGTGTTCATGCCCCTGTACCACTCTGCATCTGTGATATACAGTATGATGTGCAACCTGTTGGTCTATTAGTGGGCACTTAGTGTTTGTATAATTAGATGCTGTGCATGCATAATAAGGTAGGGCTAGGCTGGTGGCAGGATTATATTTGGGAAATCTGTGCTTTTAATTACCCCCATTTCTCTCTGAAGCAAAGACCCATGTTTTTGACAGCATTTTTTCAAGTGATACTATAGGGCTACAATTCATAGAATACTTTTGTCTCAAAATGCATATGACTTGTCAGTTAAAAAGATCAATGTCATAAATACATCATGGCCAAGGAACAGTTTCTGTATAAAAGATATGAATATCTTAGTGCGCTGGAAGTTCAATATGAGCCCGTGATCTTACAATGCATTAAGAGCCATGTGCTATCCAGGACTCTAGACTTGATATGATAACTTTTGTGTACTTCATGTGATCAGATCATACTTGAAGTATTCTGCTTATTTCAGTACACCATATTTTAGCAAACACATTGACAAGCTAGTACCTGCTTGGATCTGGATCATGGTCTTGGCTGGTGGTCCTGGAGTGTGTGGCCAGTGTGCCAGAGCTAGGGGTACCTGTAGAGAGGATGCCCTCCTCATAGATCTGGCAAGTGTGAAAACCCTAGCTTTTGGGACGCAGCTCTCTCTACTCTGGAAGCACAGTTCTACCAAGGCAAAGAGCTCAAAAGTGAAGTAATTGGCTGGCAAGTACAGCAAGCAGAGGAAGCACAATCAGACCATAGAATCCTTTTTTGGGGACAAAAAGGATCAAAACATGGAACCAGAAGAAGTCAATGAAGTCAAAACTCCTGCATCAAAAGCTTCCAAGAAAAATATGAACTGGTTACAGACTATGGAGGAGCTAAGAAGGATTTTGAAAATTTTAAGAGAAGTGGAGGAAAAATTGGGTAGAGAAATGAGAATGATTTATGAAAATCATGAAAAGCAAGTCAACAGCCTGCTAAAGGGGACCCAAAAAATACTGAAGAAAATAACACCTTAAAAAATAGACTAACTCAAATGACAAAAGAGGCCCAAAAAGCCAATGAAGAGAAGATTGCCTTAAAAAAACAAATTTCCCAGATGAAAAAGGAATTTTAAAAACTCACTGAAGAGAATAACTCCTTCAAAATTAGGTTAGAGCAACTGGAAGCTAATGACTTTATGAGAAATGAAGATACTATAAAACAGATCCGAATAAATGAAAAAATAGAAGGCAATGTGAAATATCTCATTGGAAAAACCACAGACGTGGAAAATAGAACCAGGAGAGATCATTTGAAAATTATTAGAATAGGTTGCCTTTGTAAACAATACTTGTTTCCCCTCAGTTGAAGATCGTTCAATAGAAGTTGCATGATAACTTGTTGAAAATGTTATAGAGAGGGTTTCTGTTTGGTTTGGTTTAGGTGACTTTTGAATCAACTCCAACTGTGAGTTGCTGCAGTTTTAGGACTTTAGCTTATCGTTTTTTGTCCCTACTGAACATGTCCTGAAGGAACAACAACAGCAACAACAAATAAGATTTTAAAATTTTCAAAGAACTGTATAACTGTTACTTCATTTGGCTCTCCCAACAAGTCCCTATTTTATAATTATCCCTATTTTACAGATGAGAAAACTGAGGCTAAGAGTGATTAAATGATTTGCCCAGAGTCACCCAACTAGTGTCTGAGGAGAGATTTAAACTCAGGTCTCCATGACTCCAAGTTCAAAACTTAATCCACTGCAGCATCTAACTGCCTAGGAAAAGGGGTGACCTTGGAAATTATGATAAGATGTGTAATTTTTGCTGTGCCTAAGGCACAAAATTATACCAAAACCTTAGAGTATCCTACTGCCACAGCCACAGCCACAGTCACATAAGGCAAATAGCAGCCATAGCCTTCTGGTTGCCTTTCCAGGACATGGTAACAAAAATGGAATAGAAAATACTCTGAGGACTATAAACCACCTTAGCCTTTCTGGCTCTCTGTTAAAAGACCCTAGCGGATGTTTCATCCTATTCTAATATAGAATATAATATTCTGAATGCTTTATTCTCATCTATTATTATAGAATATAGTATTCTAAATTCCAGGAATGGAAAAGACAGTTGACATTGTGTGCTGGTATAATGGAGAGGTGGGGAGCTCCAAGGAATTTGGTGGTTAGGAGCTATGGGAAACTGAGATTTCTTGGTGATATAAATAAACTCTTGGGCCTCCTCTTTTATTCTAGCTGGACCTTAGATCAGACACTTTTCTTCCTTGGATTCTAGGAAATGATCAGCCTATTTTCCCTCCTATGGTCTTATGGCCATCACAAATTGTTGCATGGCAACTTTTCTCTCCTTCCCCAATATGAACTGGAATCATCCTTAACTCAGTTCTATTAGAGGTTATATGTGTGTATTTATATACACATGCATATATATGTATATATCATATATATATATATATATATATAAATGTGTGTGTACTTGTTATTAGAAGAAACATATATGTATATATTTCTTCTAATAACAACAGTAAAAATGGAAATGGAGGATCAAAAGATTGTTCTTCATTGCCTCTTCCTAATTAATCTCCTAAACCTTTGTGTTATTTTCCTATATTAAAAGCTAAAGACATTTAAAGATACTAATTGTGGATCTTATTACACAGAGGACCCAAGTCAGATCCATCTAAGTTTCAGCAGAAAAGCTATTGCTAGTCTTTACATTTCATCATAGGTAACAGCTAGACTGAATGGTGTATGGGATGCCCGACTTGGAGTAAGATCAGACCTGAGTTCATATCCTACCTCAGACACTAGCTTTGTGACCCTGGGGAAGTCACTGAATTTCTCTGGGCTTCAGTTTCCTCATCTCAAATGAATGGTAAAAGATGGGGTTTGGAACTTGCAGCCTCTAAGGCCCCTTCCAGCTCCAAATCTATGACTCTATCATCATTCTAGGACCTCTAGGCAGGGTGGTAGTTGCTCCATATTAAGTGTTAATACAGTAAAGGACTTCTGGGTGGTGAAGTAAGACTTCTAGGAGCACAGTTAGAAGGGATCTTGGGATTTATCTAATCCAAATTCATTTTAAAGATGAAGAAAGTGGTTTAAAGCTGAAAGGGACTAGGAGGTTTATCTGGCTTAAACCTTGTATTTTTCAGACAAGCATACAGTATGGAGCTTTGTGATATGTTGAGAGCGTTGCTGTAGCTGGGGTTTGTTATTGTTAACTTGTTTTCAGTTGTGTCTGACACTTTGTGATCCTTTTGGGGGTTTTATTGGCAAAGATCCTGGAGTGATTTGCCATTCCCTTCTCCAGCTCATTTTACAGTTGGGGAAACAGAGGCAAACAGGGTTATGTGGCTTGCTCAGGGTCACACAGCTAGTAAGTGTCTGAGGCTGGATTTGAACTCAGGTCTTCCTGACTCCAGGCCCAGCACTCTATCCACTCTACCACCTGTCTGCCTAGCCGTGTTTATTTAGTGCCTCCTATAGTAGATAGTAGATGCAGGAGTCAGCAACCTAATGCCTGAGGGCCATTTTAAAGGCCTATCTCTTATTTCCTTTCTCTTGTAACTCTTCTACTTTACTTCTACCCTCCATATTGCCCTACTATTACTTAACCTAGCTCCCCTCCAAGGATCCCTATTTTATTCTCCCATTTCCTTAAATCTATGCTTCTGTATCCTACTTTAAGCTATTTCCTCACTGTCCCCTCTATGGATCCCTCCCTTATTCTCTCCCCCCTCCCTATCCTGGTAGCTGTCTGTCTTTCTGAACTTAGAAGACTTTTATATGCTTGTAGATATATAAGTATTGTTCCCTCTTTAACCCATTCCTGATGAAAGTAGGTTAACAGCAACAGCCCTCCTCCCCCACCTAATTCCTCTATGTTGATTCTTCTTCTACCACCTCATTTGTATAAAATAATTACTCTTTTTAGCTATTCCTAAACAGTTTTACTTTTTAAAGTCATAGCACACTCAGGTCTGCCCCAGTCTTTCTTATGAACTACTCAATTACTACTAACAATCTTAGATATACATTTTGCATTTTATAAACATAAAAGGTGCACAATCTATCCTTATTGAATCCCTTATATATTTTTTAAATTTTATTTTAGTTTGCATCATTCATTTCCACAAGATTTTGAGTTGCATGTTTTCTCCCCTTCTTTCCCCTATCCACCACCCCAAAACAGCCATCCCAGTGTGTCCCCCCTCCCCCAGTCTATTCTCTCCTATGTCACTTTTCAGTAGGGCAGGATGGATCTCCCAACCACAGTGCCTGTGTATCTCAAGTTCCAGTTGGAT
>CM053580.1:295482722-295507576 GCA_028627135.1 Pseudochirops cupreus | reverse complement strand
AGATGGAGGCCCAAGACGGCGATCCAGATCCAGGCCGCTCAATGCGAGAGCACTGGCCTGAGCACAATCGCTAAGTCCCCCTGCTGTCTGCAGGCCATGGGCGGGAAGCTACAATGCAGAGGTGGGTGCAAAACCTCTGCCTTTCGCTTTTCCACTCTGGAGGCCTTCTTGGCCAGACTGCTTATCTCCCCCTTTGGCAATCTCCACTGGCAGCTGCTGCTAATCTGCTCACCTGAGAGGCTCCTCCACTCCTCCCGTCCAGCCGCCCCCGGGGCACAGCCGGGGCTTCAGTGCAGGCTGGTTTCGGTTCACAGTACTGATATGGTTCCTCCTAGCTGAGCTGACTTTAGTGGGAAGTATCTTTGTGTGTGTTTTGGAGTTCTGGGATTGGTTTAGAGTCATATTTTATGGGTATTTTGGGGTGGCTATGTGAGAGCTGCGATATGTTGCTGCTGCTACGCCACCATCTGGCTCCGCCCCCAAATGCTGCCTCTTACACAAAATTTTTCCTAATCTCTTTTAGTTGTTGGTACTCTCATACTTTCTTAAAATTATTTCCTATTGGTTTTATGTTTATTTATATTGTGCTATTTCCCTCCCAAAGAATGTAAGCCTTTTATTTTTGTCTTTGTGTTCCCAGAGCCTAGTGCAAGACCTGGCTGACAACAACAGCAGCAAAAGTGATAACAATAACATCTCTGCGGTGTTTTCTGTGTGCCAGGTACTGTGCTAAGAGCTTTACAAATATCTCGTTGGATCCTCACAGAACGTTCTATTATTATCTTCATTTTACAGATAAAGAAACTGAGGCAAACAGAGGTTAAGTGCCTTGAAGAAAATCACAAAGCTAATAAATGTTTGGGGTCAAATTTGAACTCGGGTCTTTCCGACTCTGCACCCAGCATTCTATCCACCGAGCTGCCTACTGTGCTCATAGTCATTGCTTAATAATTGCTTGTCGAATGAATGATTGATGCTACATGGTAAGCACTTAATAATTTCTTGTTGAATTAACTGGGATACAAGATCAGCGTGAATGAGGTCTTTCAGAAATCAAATTCTGATGTGAAAAAGATTTCTGATAGGGAAGAGAAAGAGTGATTATGTCTATATTGATAACTTGTCAACCAATTAAAATGGACACGTGTGGCTTTCTGACTTCACTACCACCACTGGCCATACATCTCAAAGAGGTCAAATATAGAGGTAAATGTGCCTGCGAACAAAAGTATTTCTAGGTGCACCTTTTGTGGCAGCCAAAAAGAGAAATCAAGTATCTTCAATCATCAGTTGGAGAGTGAGTGAACAAATTGTGGTAAATGAATGTAACGGAATGATATTGTCCCATCAGAAATGATGAATTAGAAAAACTCAGAGAAACAATATGAAGTCCTATAGGAACGGATGCAGAAAGAAGGAAGGGAAAACCAAGAGGTCAATTTAGACAATGACCACAGTAATGTAAAGGAAAACAACACTGTCCACATAAGATTACTGATCAATAGAATGACCTCTCGAGTCTAGAGAAGGTGAATCATACTTCCATGCCCTTCCCAAAGGAATGGTAGACCACAGGTGCAGAATGAGATGTAGTTTGTCAGACGTAGCTATCATGTTGGTTTATTTGGCTTAATTATGTTATCTCATTAAAAAGGAGGGCTGGCTGTGGAGTACTGCGAAGGAAAGGACTGGGAAGTGATGTTAAAAATGTTTAAAAAACATTGATGTTGAAAAATTATGTTTAAAATGAAATAAAACATTTATTTAAAAAGTTGTGTAAAATATGGAAGCAAGGATATTTTTTAGTTTATTTTTTCAATTTTTCTTTATTTTAGTTTTTAACATTCATTTCCACAAGGTTTGGAGTTCCAGATTTTCTCCCCATCTGTCCCCTAGTCCCCACCCCAAGATGGCAAGCATACTCATTACGCCTTCCCCTAGTCTTCCTTCTCCTCTATCCCACCCATTCCTCCTTGTCCTCTTTCCCCTTACTTTTTTGTAGGTCAAGATGGATTTCTATACCCCATTGCTGTATATCTTATTTCCCGGTTGCATGCAGAAACATTTTTTAAATATATTTTTTAAAAACTTTGAGTTCCAGATTCTCTCCCTTCTTCCCTCCTCATCCACCCCCATTGAGAGGACAAGCAATTCAGTATAGGTTATAACATGTAGTTATATGCAAAACATTTCCATAGTAGTCCTATTGTGAAAGAATAACTATATTTCCTTCCATCCTATTCCACCCCCATTTATTCCATTTGCTCCTTTGACCCTGTCCCTTTTCAAAAGTGTTTGCTTCTGACTACCCCCTCCCCCAGTAAGGAAGGGCATATTTTTGTTCTTGTTGTTCAGTCATGTCTGACTCTAAATGACCCTGTTTAGGATATTCTTGGTAAAGATACTGGATTGGCTTTCCATTGCCTTCTCCCCCTCATTTTTACAGATGAGGAACTGAGGCAAATAGGGTTAAATGACTTGGCCAGGGTCACACAGCTAAAAAGTGCCTGAGGCCAGATTTGAACTCACAAAGTTGAGGCTTCTTGACTTTAGGCCCAGCACTGCATCCACTGTGCCACCTAGTTATTCTGAACAAAGTTTGCTGTTGTTGAGTCATTTCAGTCATGTCTGACTCTTCCAGACCCCTTTGAGGTTTTCTTTGCAATGGTGCTGCACTATTTTGCCATTTGCTTCTCCAGCACATTTTACAGATGAGAAACTGAAGCAAACAGGGTAAAGGATTTGCCCAGGGTTACACAGCTAGTAAGTGTCTGAGGCTGGATTTTAACTCATTAAGATGAATCTTTTTTTTTTTATTTCAAGCCCAGTGCTCTATCTACTGAGCCACCCAGCTGCCTCCTGCATCACCTAGGTACTCCCTAGGACTTACTGATTAGAATAATACAAAAAAGAGTTCTTGTAAAAATAAAATCAATAGTATTAATTCTCAGAGTGACCAAAGCTAGCCCTGTACTAAGGAAAACAACAAAAAGCATCTTGATTTTGTTTTACCTGTGTAGGGGCAAGAACATAAAAAAAGAGACAATATTGCTGTTCAGCTTGTATGGGATTAAAAACTAATAGATGCTAGAAAAACAAGCATTGATACTCATCTCATTTAGCTTTTTATTTCCCTACGAGGGAAAATTATATTTGGAATCAAAAGAATAGAAATGACTAACAATGAATTGAAACTCAAGATAAATAAGGAAAAAGAAAAAGAACACCTAGCTGCCTTGAATGAATTTGATCATCAGTCGGAGATGAATTCTGTTTCATCTACTGAACAAAACAAAACAGAACTTTGGTGCTGAAATACCAGCTGCTTGCTGGTCACACCCACCAAGATGTCCTATATTCATCTTGAACTCAGCATACTGAAAACAGTTCATATTTTATCCCAAACACATCCTTCCTCCAAACGCCCTCATTTCTGCTAAAGATCTTTCCAGTTACTTAATTTCACAGTCTTGTAGTGGCTATAGTTTTCCCTCTTTCTAACTGTAACCTTCTCTGACAATATCTGGTCAGTTGCTACATCTTGTCAATCTCACCAGTAACCCATCTCTTTTATCTGTTCCCTTCTGTTGGGTTTGGGTCATATCAGATAGTTATACCTATACAGAAATCTGGGAGGAAATGTGGCCATGGTTCACCCTCTTGCCTACTCTCTTTTGAATGCAATCCAGCTTGTCAAAGACCATGTGGTACTTAGACCCAAGCACAAGATTACAAGTGTGGCTTGACCAGGGCAGAGTACAATAGGACTATCACCTTCCTCTTTCTAGACACCATACTTGCTTTCAAAAAGTTCAGTTTAAATTAGGAGAATTTATTAATGTTATGTGGATCGTTAGTAAACACATCAGTTGCAAAATAAAAAAAAGTTTGAATGTTTTGTGCCCATTGTGAAAGTAAAACTTACTTTTTCCTAATTTAAGTAGATTTTCTGAATAAGCTGGGTTTTGGTAGAAGTGATAATGTAGCCTCTTGTGGAAAAAGATACTGAACTAATTCAAGTAATTGTATATTTGAATGGGTTTGCACTTCCCCTTACTTTTTTCTTGACTCCAAATATATGCACTTCACCAGCAGCTTAGAGGGAAATTGTAAGGAGTCCAAAGACTTGGGACCTAATTAGTATATTCTGTCAAACAGTTGGCTGGTGCCAATCCAACTTGTGCAAACATATGTGTAATGTTTCTAAACTCAACTGCCAAGCTGAACAGTTTGCTTGTGAAATTTAAGGATTTATTCCTGTTCTCATGATCTATTTTCTGAATCTTCTTGCCTTTCCTCCTGGTTTTCTAAAATTCCTAAATTTTCAGGGGGATCTCTGTGAGGCTAGGTTTCAGTGTCATTTGATTGGGATACTATTTTAAAAAAATAGCTCAAGCAGTTTTGTTGGGAGTCCTGCAGTCAGAGAGGATCTGGCAGACGGCAATAATTTAATTTTCTTCTCTTGAGAGAAAGGCTTCAATTGTCAGCTACAATCCATTGACTACACTAACCAGGGGAATTGTGACAGTTTTCTTGGTACTGTGTGTTCTGCACATACTGATCCATAGCCTGCAGATTATTTCTTCTCTGTTGAATTTACAAACTGTCATTGTTGCTTACTCTTCCTACTCTACGGGCAAGGTTTATTGAGCTGTTGTAAGCTATCTTCATGAGATCTTATCAATACAATGCTCATATGTTTCTGGAGTAACATCCTGGACCTTCTGCTTCTATTTCAAGCTGTGCTCTGTGGAATTAAAAGGGAAAAAAAAAACCTTCAAAATTCACATAAAAGCTTTCAATAAACATTCAGTTCTGTCTCAGATCCAGCAGTGAGTTTTGCATTTCTACCTGTCATCGAATTCTTTCAGTTAAGAAATTGTTTCTTAATTTCTTTAGAGTCATTCCCAGGGTGGTACTTAATGGGTTTTTTGTTTGTTTGTTTTGCATGTAGTCATTCTTTCCTTCCTGCCCCCATTTCTTCCTTTTCCTTTTTATTTCTTATTCACTTTAGATCTGGTTGAATACAAAACAAAAGCACATTCCCATAATTTTAAAAGCACAAATAATTAAGAGTTGTTATAGACTCTAAAAAGCAGTTTCCTTGTTTCTCTTGATCATCAAGATTCACCTGCCTTCTTTGGTCGGCTTATAGTTTAACATGATCTTGCCAACTGATACAAACAAAACAGTTTACAGAAAATTTCACCAGCTTGTGCATATATATGTATTTTTTTTTTTGCTGAAACACAAGACTAAATTTCTATTCATAGGTGTCAAAGGTTATCAGTTGGTTCCACCCAGACTCACTGACTTGATCTCCCTGATGGCATTGACTATTGTAGCTAGAAAAATGATTTACCATTTCCAGTCAATGGTCTTTTGCATTCTCCTATCATATGAGTGGGAAAAATCTTTTTATCAGCTATGTATCTGGAATAGACTGGAATTTAACTGGAATTTAAAACTGCCAGATTAACACAGTCTCTCTCTTTCCCATGCATCTAGGAAGTGCTGTTCCTCCCCAGCTCAGTGCCATGAGCTGACTGGGTGAGGGAGAAGAACTGTACCCCATCCTCCATGCCCCATGCCCTATCCTTAAAGTACCAGGTTCTTGAGAAATGGGCTTCATTGTTGTTTTTGTCTGTTCTGTTTGTCCTTTTAAGTTCTAGGCATGGGTGGTGGAAACCCAGATCTAGAATGAAACCATGACAATCTTGGAGGAACAATTCTAGGCTGGATGTTGTAGTCAAAGACAACAGAGAAGTCTTCAGAAGCCAGGGCGCTTGAGATTTGAGCCCAAAGTGGGGCTTTGGGCTTAGAACTTGGTGAGGCTGTGATACAAAGGAATTGAGCTAAATTATAAATCAAATACCCTTCCCCTTCCCAGACATCAAGACCATACAAGGAAGATTATGTCTCACCTCTCAGTTATGGGGATGTATGTTTATTTTTGCTGTAGTTTTGGAGAAAATACTTCTTTACAAAAGCTAATCTAACTGTTAGGGGGTTCAGTGGAACCAGGGTGTAAGAGACTCCTATACTTATAGGGATATAATCAGTGGAGGCTGTAGCTGATGGTAAAGAGACTAGATACCCCCTACCTTGTATGAGTACTGGAGAGCCTTGGGGGAAGGACGAACCAAAATATCCCTGGAATACAGGAAATAAATGCCCCTTTTATATTGGTATAGAGAGTTTTGGTCTAAACCTCATTTTGCCAAAGTATATCGCAATTTTCCCAGCAAATTTTATCCATTAGTGAGTCTTTACCCAAGTAGCTGAGATTTTTATGTTTATCAAACCTAAACCACCAGGCTTGTTTTCTTCTGCTCTGCTGAACAACCAATCTACCAAATTACTTTGATGATTACTGCTTTGTAGGATAATTTCAGATCTGGAACTGCTAGGTCCACTTCCTTCCTACTTTTTTCATCATTTCCCTCAAAAATCTTATATTTTGCTCCTCTAGAGAAATTTCATTATTATTTATTCTACTTGAATAAAGTAATCCTTTAGTAGTTTGGTATGGTACCAAATAAATATGTTGACTTAGATAGACAGCATTGTTGTTTTTATTTTCTTGCCTAGGTTTTCTGATGAGTAATGAATAATAATGACGAGGTGCCTCTGGAATAGTTTGGGGTGACTTTGTTAACTTCAATCTGTAAAAAATCTCATTTGTGTTCGAGTACCTATGTATGTAATATCAGTTTGTAACAGCCTGTGAAATTAAGCTGTAAAAGCCACAAAGCATTAACTCTGTCCCTTCCCTGCTCCCAGCCTAGAGGTATTTCCTCTGAAACCATTTACTCTATAGCTATGATAATGAATTCTTTTAAAAGCATTACCTCATTTTGTTCTAGTAAACAAGACTCATCCATTTGCAAACTGGATGGGTACTTCTCATTTAAATTTGACCTCAGATTTGACCGCTGGTTGACTTTATGATGTTTCAAGGCAAAAACCACACCTCCTTTCTAGCCCTGCCTGAATTTCTCCCAGTGAATTATGGGCAAAACACATGCGCAGTTGATTTACAAGGTGCATATTTCTTTAAACAGAGACAACTCCTTGGCTCCTCCCAGGTCCCTCCCTAACTCTACCTTCGTACACCTAGTTAGTCTAATGAACCTATGACTGACAGTTTTAGGTCTTTAAAAACTGCAGCTCAGGCCTCTACACTTTGCAGGCTATCTGCCCGCTGTAGAGTGTCGCACTAAATCTCCTAGAACTTTGCAGGCTTTCTCTGATACCTCCCCCCCTGCACTTTGCAAGTTTTTTCTAGCAGGTCTTCTTTCTATCTCCCCCTGCCCTCTGCAGAGCATAACACTTAAACTCTATAATCCTATGCTTTGCAGGTTTTTGCAGGCTTTTTCTAGCAGGTTTTCTTTCTATCACAACCCCTGCCCGCTGAAGAGCATCACACTTTGTAACTTTGCCTTAAATCTCTGTCAGCTTGCAGGTTTCCTAGCTCCCTTTGCCCCAGTGTAACAATAAACTTCTTTAACTATGCCAAAAGACAGCTGAGTCCAGTAATTCTTTTCAGACAATGAACCTAGAAAGGATTTCAATAGAAATCCCCCCTTACTTATACCTCTTCAATTCCTCCAATTATTAAGGTCTGCGTTTCCAAAAAAAGTTTCAAAAAAGTTTTATACTTTTATTCATATATTTTGTGTGTAAACATCCAAGTATTATATATGTCTGTGTGTGTGTGTGTGTATGCATTCCATAATTTTTAAAAATGGAATTACTTTTTCTATCTTGTTTCTGGTTTTTTTTTTGTAATGTACAGAAATGTTCATGATTTATTTGGCTTTGACTTACATTTTAAAACTTTGCTAAAGTTTTAATTGTTTCAATTAATTTTTGTTCTTCTAGGATTCTTTAAGTAAACTATCCTATCTTTAGCAAAAAAAAAACCCAATAATTTTGCTTCTTTGTCTATACTTTTCCACTGAAGTTCTTCTTCTCTTGTTTCTATAGTTAACATTTTAAAAAGCTCAGACTAAATAAAAGTGGCAATAATGGACATCTTTGCTATATCTGTAAGTCTTTTGAAAGGCCTCTGGCCATTTTCCCTTACATATAAAATTAGCTAGGTTTTAGATAAATACTAATTATGTTAAAGAAAGACTGACCTGTTTCTATGTTTTTTGTTGTTGTTTTAAAAAGAAGTGGACATCATATTTTGCCAAATGTTCTTTTATGTATCTATTGACTTAAAATAAATAATTTTTGTTTTCTTGTTATTAACATGGCCTATTTTGTTTATATTTTTCCCAATATTGATCTAACCTTGCATCCACAGCATAAATCCTATGTAGTTATGGTATGTAATCTTTTTTTCTTTAAAGAATGTTTTTATTTTACTTTTCCTTCAATTATATGTAAAAACAATTTTAACATTTTTTGTTTTCATAATTTTGGGGTCCAAATTCTCTCCCTTCCTCCCCTCTTCCCTCTTTGAAAAGGCAAGCACTTTGCTATGTTATATATGTGCAATCATACAAAACATATTTCCACATTTGTTGTTCAGTCATTTTTCAGTTATGTCCAATTCTTTATGACCCAATTTTGGATTTTCTTGACAAAGATTCTGGAATGTTTGCCATTTCCTTCTCCAGTTCATTTGACAGATGAGGAAACTGAGGCAAACACTGTTAAATGACCTTCCCAGGACCAAACAGCTAGTAATTATCTGAGGTCATATTTGAACTCAAAAAGATGAGTCTTACTGACTACAGGTCCAGCACTCTATCCATTGTACCACCTAGCTGCTATTTCCATATCAACCATGTTGCAAAAGAGAACACAGAACAAAATGAAACAAAACGAGAAAAATAAAGAAAGTGGTTTTTTTTTTTTAAAGTATGCTTCTATCTATATTCAGATTCATCAGTTCTTTCTCTGGAGGAGGATAGAATTTTTTTCATCATAATCCTTCAGAATTACCTTGCGTTGTTGAGAATAGATTTGTCACGCAGTTGATCATCATACAACATTGCTGCTACTGTGCACAATGTTCTTCTGGTCTTGCTCATTTCAGTTTGCATCAGTTCATATATGTCTTCACAGGTTTTTCTGAAACCATCCTGCTCATCATTTCTTATAGCACAATAAAATACTATTACCTTCATATACCTAGAACTCATTCAGCCATTCCCTGATAGGTATCACCTCAATTTCCAGTTCTTTGCCTCCACTAAAAGATCTTCTATAAATATTTTTATACATATAGGATCTTTTCCTTTTTCTTTGATCTCTTAAAGGATACACACCTAGTAATGATATTGCCTGTATGCAGGTTTTATAACTCTTTGGGCATAGTTCCAAATTCCTCTCCCGAATGATTGAACCAGTTAACAACTACACCAACAATGCATTATTGTCCTCATTTTCCGAAATCCCCTACAATATTGTCTTTTTCCTTTTCTTTTCACATTAGCAAATCTTATGGGTGTGAGGTAGTAGTACCTCAGAGTTGTTTTCATTAGCATTTCTCTAATTTATTTTCATTTGACTACAGACAGCTTTCATTTTTTCTTCTTAAAACTATCCATTTATATTCTTTGACCATTTATCAATTGGGAAATGACTCATATTTTCATGAATTTGACTTGTATCTCTATACATTTGAGAAATGAGACCTTATCAGAGAAACTTGCAGTAAAAATTTCCCCACAGTTTCTTGCTTTCCTTCTAATCCTGACTGTATTGGTTTTGTTTGTGCAAAACTTTTTAATTTAATGCAATCAAAATTATCCATTTTGTATTCTGTAATGATCTCTATCTCTTGTTTCATCATGAATTCTTCTTTTATCCATAGATCTGATGGTAAATATTCCCCTAATTTGCTTATGATATCACCCTTTGTGTCTAAATTATGATTTTATGATTTTGACATTATGATTTTTTCTTATTACCTTACCTTCTTACATAAATTAACCATTTGGACCTTATCTTGCTATACATGTTGTGAGATATTAATCCGTACCTAGTTTCTGACAAACTGCTTTCCACTTTTCCCACAAATTTTTGTCAAATAATGAATTCTTTCCCCTAACGCCTGGATCTTTGGGTTTATCAAGCACTAGATCACTATGGCCATTTACTCCTATGTATTGTGTACTGAATCTATTCCAATGATCCATCACTTCATTTCTTGGACAATACCAGATGATTTTGATGATTACTGCTTTGTAATAACAGTTTGGTATCTGGTATGGCTAGGCCACCTTCTTTCACATGTGTAAAATCTTTTTGATATGTTGCTATGTTACCTAATACTAAAAAGAATTGTGTCAATATTCATTAGGGATATCTTTCTGTGGGGATTTTCCCTCTGTTTTAATTACCCTTAGTTTAGATATCATAATTATATTTACATTGTAGAAGGAATTTTGGTAGGATCTCTTTTTCCTATTTGTGCAAACAACTTCTGCCATATTGGAATCAATTGTTCTTTGAATGTTTGATAGAATTCTCTTGTAAATCAATCTGGTCCCTGAGTTTTTTCTTTAAGAGTTAGTTTATTTATTCATGTTCACTTTGTATTTGGAGATTGGGCTACTAAATTCTTTATTTGTTGTCCTATTATTATTCTTGTCTTTTTATGTTTCTGTAAATATTCCTCCATTTCGTTTAAGTACTCAATTTTATTTGCATGTAATTGAACAAAAATATTTCTAATCATTTCCTTTATTTCATTATTTGTTGTGATCTTTCTTTTTTTTCTCCCCTTTTGATATTGGCAGTTTGTTTTCCTTCTGTTTTTAAAAAGTTTGTGTTCTAAAAAAAGCTAAATTAGCTAGTTGCTTATCTATTTTATAATTCTGTACAAAAAAGGTTTATTGTTTAATTAATTCAATTTTATGGGTCTTATTTTGAGATTTCTATTTTGGTGTTTCATTGGAATTTAGAAATTTGTTGATTTTCTACCTTTTTGTTTTAATTACCTTAAATTAAGTTACCTTAATTTGTTGATCTGTTCTTTTTTTCCTTTCTTGATGCAAATATTTAGATATAACTTTCCCCCTAAGAAATGGTATGGCCAATCCCACAAGTTTTGCTATATTGTCTCATTTTCACTTTCTTTAATGGAATTATTTGTTGTTTCTATGATTTATTTTTTGATGTGGAACTTTAATTGGGGCTTTGTTTTGGAGTCATGATCTGTGCACTTCTGGAGGGAATTTCCAGTCCTTTGTTGTTCTGGTTTTGTATTCTCTATGAGAATGCTGTTGTTTTCTCCAAGTACTGAATGTTGTGCTCTTTAAAGATCTCAGGAGCCACCTCAGGTCAATGATCTTCAGGCTAATGGCACTAGGATAAAATCTGACCACTTCTCTCCAGGTGACAAAATAGTAGTTTTGCTCCAGGTTAGAGCTCTGGTAGACTACTGCTACTTTTCCTACATGGGAAAATGATATTTAAAACTCCTAAAAACTTTCTTATTATTAAGACAGTTAGAAGGAGACAAAGATGTGAGCTGAATGAAATGGTATGATTATCTAAAAAAAATAAAATTAAGAGATGAGAATGAAAGAGTGCACTTGGAGAAGGGGAGAGAGATGGAATGGGATAAGCTATCTGACATAAAAGAGGCTTGAAAGAGATTTTATAGTGGATGGGAAAATGGGGAAAGTAGGGAAGGGAGCACATGAACCTTACTGCCATTGGAACTGGCTCAAAGAGAGAATATACACTCCTTTGGGTGTAGAAATCTGTCCTACCATGCAGGAAACTAAGAAGGGAAAGGGAGAAGAGAAGGGATGGGGGGGAGGTGATAGAAGGGAGGGCAGTTTTGGGAAAGTACAAGTAAGAAATAATAATATAACAGAAAAAGAAAATAACAAATGTTGGAGGGGGTATGAGAAAATTAAAACATTGATGTACTATTGGCGAAGTTGTATATTGATTTAACCATTCTGTAGAGCAATTTGGAACTATGCCCAGAAGGCTATAAAACCATGCATGCCATTTGACTTAGCAATACCACTACTAGGTCTGTATCCCAAAGATACAAAAAAAAGGGGGAAGGACCTATATATACAAAAATATTTGTAAAAGCTCTTTTAGTGGTGGCAAAGAATTGGAGATTGAGGGAATTTCCATCAGTTGGGGAATGGCTAAACAAGTTGTATATATGATTGTGTTGAAATAGTAATGTGCTTTAAGAAATGATGAGCAGTATGCTATCAGAAAAACATGAAAAGACTTGCATGAACTGATACAAAGTGAAATGATCAGAGCCAGGAGAACACTGTACAGAGTGATAGCATTATTGCATGATGGTCTACTGTGAATAATTTAGCTATTCTCAGTGATACAATGAACCAAGAAAGTTCTGTTAGACTTATGATGAAAGGTGTTGTCCATCTCTAGAGAAAAAACTGGTAGAACCTGAATGCTGATCAAAAGATACTTTTCCTTCATTTTCTTTCTGTGTGTGTGTGTGTGTGTGTGTGTGTGTGTGTGTTTGTGTGCCTCTGTGTTTTCTTTTACAGAATGACTTACATGGAAATGTATTTTGCGTGACTACACATGTATAACCTATGTCACATTGCTTGCCTTCTCAATGGGGGAGGGAGAGTATTTGGAATTCAGAATTTGAAAAAAAAAGACTGTTAAAATTGTTTTTACATATATTTGGGAAAAATAAAATATTAAATAAGATTAGAAAAAGAAAAAGTAGGAGGGAAAGGGGATAGGAGAAAGGGGAAGAGGATAATAAAAGAGAGGGCTGATAAAGGGAAGCAGTGATCAGAAGCAAAACAGACTTTTGAGGAGGGACAGGAAAGAGACAGGGATGGAGGGTGGAAGGGAGAGAGAGAGAGACAGAGAGAGAGACACAGAGACACAGAGAGAGACAGAGAGAAAAAGAGAGGGAGGGAGGGAGGGAGAAAGAGACAGAAAGAGAGAGGCAGACAGAGAGAGAGAGAGAGAAGAAAATGAGAATGAAGGAAAATACACAGTAATCACAATGTGAATGTGAATAGCATAAGTTTGCCCATAAAATAAGAGAAGATTGCAGAATGGATTAGAAACCAAAATCCAACAATATATCTTTTACAAGAGACATACTTGAAGCAGAAAGACACAGAATTACAGTAAAGGGGTGAAACGTAATCTAATATTGTTGTTGTTGTTTATCTTCCTTCTTGAAGGGGACCAATGACATTAAAAGGGTGATGTCTTGACTTGCAAGTGAATTGGATTTAAATGAGACAGAGTGTTATGGGAATCTGAAGATCTTCCCTGCCCCTAGGCCCTTTGATAGGCTTAAGTGACTCTGAGAACCTTCCCTGATTTGAAAGTATACTCTGACCCCTAATAGGCTGAATGTGGTCACATGGAGCCTGTGGTGGGAGGCTTGTTCTTCAGGAATGCCCACGCCTTATTACTTTGTGATTGGGCAATGGGTCAAGAGGGCTGTGATATTCTCCCATCCAGGAGAAGGCTATATATATATACCCTGATGTGAGCTTTTGCTTTGGGGCTCACTTTGGAAAGAATTGTGTGATTTGGCCAGATGAGACACTGGGAAGCCGTTAAGCCCCCCAGCTTTGAAAACCCCGATGTTGGTGCTTCCCTCTCTGGTAACTGACTAGGTATGGATGTAATGGTGAGACGGCTGGAAGCCCCTCTGCTGATCTGTTTCTTTGTCTGCTTGTAATTTTTGCTTGTAACTTGTTTGTATTCTGTTTGCATTCTCTGAAGTTCAGGGTGCTGACTTTTTCCCCTGAACTAGGTAAATGATATTGTTGTGCCAAAATAAGTGAGAAAGAGACCCCCAGAGCAATTTTGGAAGTCGACTTTATTTAGCGCACGTTGTCAGGGAGACTCACCCAAATTAAACAGGCCTGACCAAGGGGAGATTGCTGATATATATAGGTTCCCCCAACTCTTAATGGTCAGGGATTGCATAATCAGAGGCTTACAGCAGGGATTGGCTAGTACACATTTTGATTTTCATGGGCACAAGGAAACCTTTGGGGGGTCTTGCAGCCAACTAGTCTATTTCCATGAAAAAAAAAACCAGGTAGAAGATGGCTGGCTAGAGCAGAATGGGGGAAGGGGAAGGGATCAGGGGAGCCAGATGAGGCCAAGTACAACAATATATGTTTGATTGATTAAAGTAAGATTGTTAACCCATTTTGAGTTGCTTTCCTTTAGAAAAGCAGTTCTACGAACCTGTGCTAGTGGCCATCCTGGGTATTCTAGGGTGCTTGCTAAAACCCAGAGCTGTGTGAAGTCATCAGCCTCACTTTCTTTTCTAGGGTCGTCTGAGTCCAGTGACAAGGCATAGATCAATATGACTAGAGATGGCCCCAGATACAGTGGGAGACCTTGTCCTTTTTAAGCTAACGTCTTTCCCAGGTTTCATTTTGTCTGAGGCAACACCTATTCAGTGATTTAAGCAGAGGTAAAAAATGAGGCAAAAGATGGCATAGTTTGCTCAGTAGAAAAAAAAAAATCAAACAGGGAAAAGACTCTTGGGGTTTCTAGCTGGAACAGAAACAATAGCTACTTACATTCCCTCAGAGTCATCAAAACCCAAACAATGTCCAAGTGAGGCTTGGACTGGACCCTATTACTGGCCAATCAGTGAGAGCCTGAGTGATTTGGATTTAAGGCATAATCAAGTAGTTCCATTTGAATCCCAATGGCCTTTATCAAAGCCTGGTTTTCTAATGTTGTATTTCAAGAAACCATAAATGAAACTACATATGACAAAAGAGTTAATTGTTCCAGTTTTAAAAAAATACATGCTACACACATACACACACACACTTTAAATGTATGTATGTATAGTATCACAACTATATGGGAGACATAATATTCTTTCTTTAGAGTTGGATGAATTTAAGAGGAAGCTAAGGAAGGAGATAAACCTAAAACTGAAATGGGTCCAAAAGACTTGCTGATTTCCAAATGGGAATATTCATATTTCTGTCCACAATCCTCTGACCATAAATCAATTATACCTACTCTTATCATTATACTTCCAATTATACTAACAAAATAATAGCAAATTAGAGGAGTAAAGAAGAAATTACCTTTCAGATCTATGAATAAAGAAAAATTTCATAACTAAGCAGTGAATATAGGGGATCACAGAAGATTGAACAGACAATTTTGATTACATAAAATTTTTAAAAAATTCAAAAGTTGTTTTTATGCAAACAAATTCAATGTGGCTAAGATTATAATGAAAAACTGTTCATGAGGCTGTGACCTGTCCTTTCTGCAAAGTAATTTAGAACTATGCCCACCAAATTGCTCAACTGCATAGGAATCAAACAATGGCTGAATAAACTGTGGGACATGAATATAATGGAATATTATTGTTTTTAAAGAAAGTACAGAAGGGACAATTATAGAGAATCTTGGGAAGTAAGAACTGATATCAACTGAAGTAAACAGAAACAAAAGAATTTATACAAAGACTATAACATTGTAAAGAAAAATGATTTTAGAATATTTAGGAATTTTGATCAAAGTTTAATGAGGACTGGTCAATGAGTCCAATCCCTATGAGTGTGCTGATGCAATTCTCTATGTGGAGAAGGCTGGAAATCCTGTTTAAAGGAGCCATGATGAAGTATAATGGAAATGCCTTGGGAAAGTCTAGTAGCACACCTGGATATTCTTTAACTAGTTCTGGTCTGCTAAACGCATAGTGGTGTTTTATTGATTGGCTGCAATTGACCAAAGTTGAGGGTACCTTCAAAAGACATTAGTCAACTTCTCCCTCTTTGTCTTAGTGAATCTTTGATCTTAGTTTGACTCTTTCACTGATAGCATCTGTTGGAGTATGGTGCTGCAAAGGGAGAAACCTTAGGTTCTCTCTGACACTCACTGACTAGTGGCCTTCTACATGCAGACCTCAGGTTTTGGTTTTGCATTGTTCATTTGTCTGTTTTCACTTTAGGTAGGGAAATTAAAGGCTCCAACTTTGGGAGTGTTATGAGAGTGATTAATTCAGGAATCTAGGCACCTGGGAATCTCAGTCCATGAATAGAGTCCATATTGAGTTTTGCAGCCAGACCAGTATTTATGATTCCAGCATCAAGGAATGAATTTTTGGACTGAGCCAAGCAATATCTTAGATGAATATTCATCCAGTAGTCTACACTGAGTCTGAGTGTAGAAACTGTATTAAATTTAAGATTACTCTCCTCATAGATCTAGAGAGGAGAGTATGTCCTGGTGATGCTGGAAGGAAATACTTATGCTTCTGTTATTGCTATATCTTTAAAGTTAAAGTTCCTTTATAAAAGATATCTAATGTTATGTGGTTAAATTGAACTTGGGTGCTAATCACTGGCACCCAGCAATTGAAAAACACAGTTTATATGGACCTTTTAAGCTGATAACAGAGACGAGATACCCCAGTCTCTCAGGGTATCTCTGAAACCCTGAGGAAAAGATATAATAACCAGCCTGACTTTGGGATAGTTGAATCCAGAGAGACATTTTCTGCAAAAGCAATGAACAGTCAGTTTTCCAGGGGACCTTTGCTGAAATATGTTGTCTACTTCCTGACAGAGAAGTTGTAGAAAGGAACAAATGACATAGAAAAAAAGATTTATTTTGCTAGCAAGATAGTTTTGAAAATAACAGCTTGAATTTATTATATATTTTTAAAAAAGTAAACAGTGTTGGAAGAAGATTCACAATGTGATATAAAATCCAACTTTATGTTTTACTTAGAATATGAAAATGCTCATGTATTTTTTGCTTATTTATTAAGTTTAGAATGAAATAATTTTTTAAAGATAAAGAAGAAAGAATAAAATAATTTTTAAAGAGAGAAATAAAATATGTGTAAACGTTTCATAAATGACAAAAAATAGTAATATTGAATATATATCCAATTGCTTAGCATATACATTAATAAAGGAAAGTTAATTAGAGTGCTAAAAGTAATGGGTAGTAACACAATAATTGTAGGATATTAATCCTCTTCTCTCAGAGCTGGATAAATCCAACAGAAAGTTGAACAAAGAAGAAAATTTATAAATGAACAAACTCTTGGGGAAAATAGAACTTATGATCTGAATGGTAACATTAAACAGTATACATGTTTTTAGAAATTCATAGTAGGTACCTTTACAAAAATAGACCGTGTTCTTGAGGTATCAACAAAAAAGTATGGCACTAAACATCTTTGTAGATTAACACAATAAAAAGTAATCATTAATTTATGGAATATAAGCAAAAGATAATGAACTATATGTAGACTTAACAATTACATCCTTAATAGTGCATGTCAAAGAATAAAGGGAGAAACAATTATTAACTATGTGACTGAGAGTGATAACGAGTCCATGTGTCAAATTTCTTTGATGGAGCTAAAGAACTCCTTAGAATAAAAAATGTAACTCTGAATACAGATATTAACAAAATAGAAAAAGACAGGGTTAAGAAAGTAAGCGTACCATGTACAGCCTGTATTGAATTGCTTGTCTTTCCAGTAGGAGTGGGTGACGAGGGAGGAAGGGAAAGAATCTGGAATTTAAAGTTCTAAAATCAAAGGTTAAAAAAAATAGATATTATTATTATTATTATTATTATTATTATTATTAACTACATGCAACTGGGAATTAAGATATACAGGCACTGGGGTAGGGAGATCCATCTTGCCCTACCAGAAAGTCAGAGGGGCGATGGGGGGGGACATAGGAGAGAGCAGTTTGGGGGAGGGGTTATACAGTGGAATGGCTGTTTTGGGGTGGTAGGTGGGGGAAAGATGGGGAGAAAATTTGTAACACAAAATCTCATGGAAATGAATGATGTAAACAAGAAAATAAATAAATTAAAAATTAAAAAGAAAAAAAAGAAAGTGCAATTTTAGACAAATGTGACAGTAAATAAACCCAAAATAAGCACATATGAGTAAATTTTAGACATTAGAAATAGGCAAAAATAGAAAAGAAAAAAACTCTTCAGAAATGGTAAACAGAACTAAGAGTTTTGAAAAACACCAACAAATTTTACAAAACTTTAATTTACTTTATTTTTAAAAAGATTGAAAAAGGAAGAAACCTCACAGCAAGTTCCAAAAAGGAAGAATAGAATTTTGAGTAGTCAATATTATTCAATAAGGAAAATAAATGAAACCAACAATACATAGTTTTACACCACACTAAATAGAATTTAAAAACTCACAATTATAAAAAGGTCCCATTTGTAATGCAACCCACCCTAGAGTGGTATAAGCCAATTTACCTCTCTCTGTTATTGTTGTTTGTCCTTCATTCTAGAAGAGAACCATGACATCAGGAAGCAGATATCATGACTTGCAAGTAAATTAGATTTAAGTGAGGAAGGACTGTGCAAAGTCACCAGCCTCACTCTCTCCTCCAGAGCCATCTGGTCTAGTGGCAAAATATAGATCAGTACAACTGGAGATGGCCCTGGATGCAGTGGAAGGACTTTAGCCTTTTTGAGCTAAGATCTTTCCCAGGTCTCGTTTTGTCTGAGGCAATGCCCATTCAATGATTAAGGGCAGGTAAAAATGAAACAAAGAATGGCCTCTTTTACCTAGTCAAAATAATAATAATAATAATAATAATAATAATAATAAATAATTTTGAAATGGAAGACCCTCAGGATGTCTGGTCAAAACGGAAAACAGTTCCTATTTATGCTCACTCTGAGATATCAGAATCCAAACAATGACCAAGTGAGGCTTGAGCTGGGACTCATTGTTGGTCAGTCAATGAGAGCCAGAGTGATTTGGGTTTAAGGCAGGATCCATTAAAAAATTACTGTGATCTCTGGGAGGTGGTTGATAACCACGACCTGCATAGTGATTCTTGGGTTTCTTGCCTCTAATGTAGGGATGTGTGTTTGTATCTCCACCAGATTGCTCAAGTCTTTGCCCCTGCTTACCAGCAACTCCTCTTTATTATATCCTTGTCTTTGTGCCTTATTGGTTCCCCCAGGTTAATTAATTTAGAAGCCTTTTATTCAGAACAGATAAAGGAAGATTAAATCAGAAGCACTGAGTGTAGCATAGCTATAGATCATATATGTCCTCCCAAAATCAGAAACTTTTTTCACATAAAGTTCATGTCCCTAGCTGCTGCTGCCTTTGTTGAGCCCTGTCAAGGTATAGTAGGGATATAGTTCCTATTCCCAGTCAAGGTGAAGTTGGATACATGGTTAATTCACAATTGGTTTGGAGCATTTTAGAAATGGGCTGTCTTGGTTGTAGACCAGATGCAGCTGCTGCAAGGCACCACAGTGCTGTCATATCTTACCGTCTTCACTTCAGATTGAATTTTAACCTATATATCTGTTCTATATTAATAATAATAACTAGCATTTACATAGTACTTGTAGGATATCTGGGTGACACAGTGGGTAGAGTGCCTAAGACCTGGAATCAAGAAGATTCATCTCAATGAATTCAAATCTGGCCTCAGACATGTAGTAGCTTTGTTACCCTGGACAAGTCACTTAACCATGTTTGCCCTAGCATTCTTTCTCAATGTCTCATTTGTGGTGGGGAGCTATGACATAGGGCAAAGTGTTTGACCCTTCCTAAATGTCAGTGTTTATCATTTCAGAGGAAACCTCAGAAACTCTGACACACACTCATTAGGAATCAGGTTTTTAATTATCATCTCATCCTTTTAACAACCTGATTCAGTTCAAGCTGGTCTGTTTTCTTTTTCTTTTCCTTCAGACTAATATAAAATGACAGGTCTCTACAAGAGAACTGTCATCAAACAGACTGAACTGCCATCGTTATAGCAGAGAGAGGACTGGAAAATCTTAGACCCACAAAAGGAGCAAAAAACCCAAGATGAAGCCTATGTTCACCCGCATGAATATCTGGGAAGGGAATCCCCAGACATGGTACTTGTAGGGGAAATGTCTCATTCAGTTCCCAGACTCAGAGCAAATAAGAAAACTGTCCAAAGTGTATGTAGTTCACTTTGTCCAGGGCGTCAGAATGAGGGATCCTGGATCCTAATCATTGCCAAAGAAGATTTGCATCTCCTGCCAACTTTTATTCCCTGACAAGTAATTGGTTTTCACGGAAGGGAGGCAGCAAATGAACGAATGGCCACGTTCGAGAAGATTGCTCTGCCTGCTTGTGCAGCCTCCTGGGCCCCTCAGTTCTTCCAGTTGCCTAGTTACATCTTGCCTTACACTCTAGGTACACTCCTTCATTTACGTTCTTCCTCCTCCCTCCGCTCCTCCTTAACCTTCATGTCCCTAGCTTCTACTTAGCCTACTGCTCTGAAGAAGAATTTTCTTTGACATTCTTGACAATTCAATAGCTCTGGGAGAGGAATGATCTTGGGCAGGAGCACTCAGAAGTCATGCGTGCCAGCTTTTTCTTTTTGCATTCTATGTTATTCTCTAGGCATCCAGCCTTTGATAGTTCTGTATGTAAACAATGACTGATGATCATTTTGACAGCTTGTGGCCGCATGAGTAGAATCCTTCTTTCTCTTGTCTCCTTCACTTTTGTTTTCTGCCTGACGTTTCGCTGTTCTGTCATGTCCTCAGCTTTTTCAGGATCTCCATCTGTCAACTTAATGAACTGGAAAATAAGAAAATGTATAGGCATTGCATTATTATATATGCAATTTATGCAAGTATTATATGCAAGTACATGTAATGGGGTCCCAGAAATGATAAAGGGAGTTCATGAGCATGACTGTCCCCTCTGTCTACTCATTTTCCTGGTTGGCTGACGTGTCAGTCAGGGTCAGATTATCTAATGACATTACAGAATTATCCTGTAACTGAGTGTCCTAATGCTGACTGACAGCTCAACCAAATAATGACGGCAGATGAAAGAATGTTGGAAAATGGTCCTCCTGTTTCCCCTGCTGATGCAACACATGGGGCAGCAGACTTAAAGCTTGAAGAGACTTGAGAAAATATTCAGTCTGTTTTCTTCCTATTGTAGATAAGGAAAGGGAGACCTAGAGATGTGAAAGGTCAGAAGTGGCAGAAGGGAATCTGAGAGTTTGCACTCTAATCTTGCCTGTGACACTTCTCTGTTTGACTTTGGGCAAATCGCTTAACCCCTCTGGGCCTTAGTTTTCTCCTCAGCAAAATGAGGGCATTGTACTAGATGGCCCAGCTCTCCTGTGAGAAATAGCAGGGCTAGAACTCAAGTAATGTTTTACTGATTCCACAACCATCTGTATTTTCACATTTTGCTTCATAGAAAGTGCAGCAGCAATGGATGCGATGACTTAGTATCTCCCTTGACAAATGAATCACTGAACCTCTTACTGTCATTCAGTTATTTATTCATCCCACCATGAAATATTGATTGGGTGTCTCCAATCTATAAAGTATGGAAGATAAAAAAGAAAGTTTTCTGCTTTTCTTGCAATCTGAGGACTCCTTCCACAAATCTAATCATAAGAGATTGGTCCCAGAAAAAAAGACATAAAGTGACTTTATTATCTATCATTATAGAGATGACCCTTTATTACTCATTGGAAATGGGTCAGTGAAGAACCTAGGCATGTACTTTGATGGACTTTTCTCTTTAAACTTTTAAAGGGTCCATTAAGATGTTCTATATAAGTAAGGACCATTTAGGTCTTTCATACTGAGAAGTTTTTAGGAAATGCCATGCAATAATAAGCCTGCCTTTAGATGCTATTTTAAAAATTAGAAAATTTCCCCAAAGTTTGGTAACCCAAATTCAAGAGCCAAATCTTGAATAACTGCAAGTCTCTTTTGCCTTTATGTGTGAGGCATTAAAGTAGCACTTGGTAAAAGGTGGGGTTCAGGGCTCAGGCTGTAAGGATTCCTTATGATTGGACCTAAGGCTTTTCCTTTTTAATTTTTCCTTTTTTATTCTGAACCTTAACACTAAAAAAGATATATTCCATAGACACAGTAAAACACAAAAAGAGTATTCAATATGAAACTGAGTCTCCATTTCATACCACTTTTTAAAAATCTATATGTATATATATATATATATATATATATATATATATATATATATACATATACATATACTGTTCTGCTTATCTGTGCTTTCCTCTGAACTTCTTTTTGTTCTTTTAATTGCATTTTAAGAAATATATTTTTAATCACTGTTGCTAAAACTCTCTCCCCTACACTCCCGATTACAAATTGTGAAGGAAAGAAATTGTAATAAATATATGTATGGTCAAGCAAAATTAGTCCATACAGTGGACATGTCTAAAAACGCTTGCCTTGTCCCACACCTTATGTATATCACCTCTGTCAGCAATTAACACAAGACATGTTAAACTATTCAAAGTGCCTGGTGACTTTGACTGGTCAGGAATCGAGTAATATACTTCACTATAGGTCTTCTGGATACATGGCTGGTCATTGTTCTTGAGTCATTGGTCATCAGAGTTCTTAAGTCTTTCAAAGTTGTTTTTCCTTACATTGTTACTGTCTTTGTATAAATTGTTCTCCTGGGTCTGATTACTTCTCTGAAACCATCTGTTTCATAATTTCTTAAAGTACAATAATATTGCATTGCATTCTTGTATTGCATTGTTCAGCCGTTCCCTGTTTTTTCTAAGAGGATCTAGAATTTACTTATCCTAAGACAATGGATTTAAAGTTGAAAGGGACCCCAAAAGTAATTTAGTTCCCCTCATTTTACAGATGAGGCAACTAAGACTTATACAATTTAAATTCTTGTCTGAAGTACCCCTATAAGTAACAGAGTTGGGATTTGAACCTAGGCTCTCCATCTCCAAAACCTCTAGTCTTTCCCTTGTATCACTCTTCTTTGGAGTGAGAATACCTCATCTATTTCCATTCACAGACATAGTGATACTTAAAGAGGCTTTGTTTTAGCGCTCTGAAGTATGTCCACTGACATTTCCATTACATTCAACCTTTGTTAGCAGATAAATCATTCAATGGATAAAATGACTCCATTATTGGAAAGCTTTCACTGTGCAATGTTTCCAGAAGCCTCATGGCTTCCAAAACCAACATGTTAATGCATGAAGATAAACCATCTTCTCTCACCTGTCACAGGCATCTTTCATTCATTTTAATAATCTGAAGGTAGCCTTGTTTCCAAATACTAAAAATAAAATAGGATAGTAAAAATGACCTTAGTAGAAAATTAGTCTCTTAAAACTCAAAGGAATATTTAAATTCTATAAAATAGAGAACAGACCACTAAAGATGGCCCTACCCTTAGACAATAACAAAACCTAACTCAGTTCTAAAAAGTAAGATTTCTTTGGTTCAGTGAAAACTCCTTCTTTTTAGAAGGAAGATTCAGAAGCTATGACTGTATGATTTATTTCATTAAGCATATTTAAACTGCACTCCTACATAGTGTGTTTTAAAAATACACACATACATTTACATGTATACATATGAATAAATGTATATGTGCATGTATACATATATGCATATGAATTATGTAATTTTAATATAAAAATCATTCTTCTTGCCTGATTTGCATTGTTTGTTGTCCTTATGTTGGCTTGGATCCTTAAAAACTGAGGGGCTTACAAAAAACAGGCCTCAATTACTGATTTTTCCACCCTCCAGGCTCCAAATGTCATGTTAAAATAACTGCTGAGACTCTCCCCAGTCTGTTGATTGGATTCAGATTCTGACCTACCAACTCAGTCCATCTAAATCCTCATGAAAGGATGAGCTCAGCAGAGCTGTAGGGCAATGTGGACACATGCTGGGTGAAAAGTCCACGTATAGAGCCTTAGCAGTTCCTCACTGATAATTTGAGAGCCTCTTAGTACAAAACAACATATAGCATGGGGTCAAAGGCTCCTCCTCTTCTCTAAATAGTCCGCCACTTATTTCATGACTTGTTTGTTTGTGCTACTTTGGAGAAGAAATACAAGTGTTCCAAACAATTAAGAGGAGAGAGATTGAGTTTTAGAGGATGAGGTTGGAATGGCTCAAATTGGGGGAAAAAAAAAAGCTGTTTAAGACTCTTTCATTTAAACAGCTCCCATTTCTTGCCCACCAGCCCATTTTATAAGAGGTGAGTAAATCTGTGACTAACAGGTTTTCCCAGGGGTGTTGTTATCCCATTAGTTCATTAGTAGTGGAATTTACTGTCATAATATAACCAAGACTAGTAGGGATGATGGCAATGGTTAGAATCCTAAGACTCAGAGCTGGATGGATCAGGATGATCTCTGAGGTCCCTTCTAGCTCTAGACCTATGATGCTATAATATGATCCCCTAGTGCAAGATTCATCGCTTTGCTTTTTTACTAACTTTGGCAATTTCATGATGGTGGGGAAATAGTTCAGAGTTGCTTTAATTTGCATTTCTGTAATTATTGGTAGTTTGGAACATTTAAGAATATAATTATTGATAATTTAGGTTTCTTCCTTAGGAAAACTGGAGGGCACATGTTTCCAACAGGGGTGTTTTTTTTTCTTTTAATCAAATTGACTAAAGGTTTATCAATTTTATTGTTTCTTTTTTCATAAAACCAGCTCATAGTTTATTTATTACTTCAATAATTTTCTTAATTTCAATTTTATTAATCTCTCCTTTGGTTTTCACTATTTCTAATTTAGTATTTAATTGAAGATTTTCAATTTGTTCCTTTTTTTAGCTTTTTCAGTTCCATGCCCAATTCATTGATGTCCTTTTTCTCTATTTTATTCATATAAGCACTCCCAAGAAGTGATTTTCTTGCATCCCATAAGTTTTAGTATGTTGTCTCATTATTGTCATTCTCTTGAATGAAGTTACTGATTGTTTCTGTGATTTATTGTTTGACCCACTCAGTCTTTAGGATAAGATTATTTAGTTTCCAATTAGTTTTTAGTCTATTTTTCCATGGCCTTGTATTACATATAATTTTATT
>CM053580.1:295465241-295482222 GCA_028627135.1 Pseudochirops cupreus | reverse complement strand
TGGTGATCTATCCACTGCACCACAGGGATTATTAAGCTCATTTTTTTTTGCAAGGTGCTATAAGGTGCCCTGAAAGTATCATGAAGAAACAAGGAAGGGAATCTCTCTTCTTAAGAGATTTTGCTTTCCATGGGGATAGCACATAGGGAGGAAGATAGATATGAGTATGTACGTATACATGTATGTAAGTAACAAACATGGGTACATATGTATATAAATAACACATGCATGTATAAGTTTGCATGCACATACATGTATACATATATAGACATATCTATAAAGCAAATATTAATAAATGTAATAATAGACATAATGAGATGAAGTTTAATGGGGATGAGTATATTGAGCCTTATACTGAGTTTCAGAAAGTAACCTCAAAAATATAAGATTGTACAGCTATAACTAAATAGCAATTTATCTTTAAAAAAAAAAAAGATCCAAGGCTTTTAATGGACTGTGATCTCAATATGATTCAAATTTGACATGGTAGCCTAAGAAACAAATATGATCCTGGGCTGCACTGGAAGGCACACTGCTATGGATTAGGCAAGTGATCACTCCACTGGATGCTACTGTATTTAGGCCACATCCAGAATTTTGTTTTTGGTTTGGGGTGCCACTATATAGAAAGAACCCTGGTAAACTGGAAAGTGGCCAGAGGAGGGTTGTGAGGATGGGGAATGGCTTTTCAATCATGCCATGGGTCAGTCAGTTGAAGAAACTGGAGAAGATCAGTAGTAGTGGTGGTGGTGGTGGTGGTGGTGAGGACACCATGTTTTGGTAGTCTTCTAGTATTTGAAGGGTTATTATGTACAATTAGGATCAGACCTTTTTTCGTATTCCTATATGGCAGAAGCAGGACCAATGGTAGGAAACTGGAAAGAAACAGGTTTAGGCTGGAGGGACTAGAAAGTTTCCTAACAATTAGAGCTACTCAAAAGTGGAATGGTCTTCCTCAAAAAGTCCCTGCTCAGTACAAGGAAAGATTGGTGACCACTCACTACAGAGACTTCTTTCTCAGGTATAGGTTAGATTAGATGATCTCTGACTTCCCTTCCTGAGTCTCTGTAAATCGGAATGGTACATATGGTCTGATAATGCTTGAGGCAGTGGTAAGTCAATCAGTGAGCATTTATGAAATGCCTGCTGTGGGCCAGGCGTGGTGCTAACTGCCTGGGATTCAGAGAAAGGCAGGAAAACACTCTCTGCTCTCAAGGAGTTCATCATCTATGAAGTAGGAATAGAGCAAATAAAGGAAGGATAAATAGGGAAAGTGAAGCAGGGAAACTATTCATTTCAACAGGCTTTAAATACTGCAGACTGAACGATTTATCTTTCATGTGAAAAGATTCGCCAGCAGTAAGGTTGTTTCTAGGATTCTACCCAAATAGGTCCTGGAAGGATGAGTGGGGGAATAGAGAATGTCAGAGAGAAGAAGGGGAGATGGGAAAGAGTATAATACCTTCAGTGACTGTGGCTTCTTCTTTTGCTATCAGGTAGTTACTAGCTGGGTGACTTTAGGCAAGTCACTTTACTTCTGTCTGCCTCAGTTTCCGTAACTGTAAAGTGGGGCTCAAAATAACACCTATCTTGCAAAGTTGCTTTGAGGATCAAATGAGATAATATGTTTTTTTAATTTTTTAAAATTTATTTAGTATTTTATTTTCCCCCTGTTACATGTAAAAGCAACTTTTAACATTTTTTTCTTTGGAGGGCAATTGGGGTTAAGTGACTTGCCCAAAGTCACATAGTTAAGGGTGTCAAGTGTGCCAGGCTGGATTTGAACTCAAGTCCTCCTGACTTCAGGGTCCGTGCTCTATTCACTGCGCCACCTAGCTGCCTCTTAACATTTATTTTTAAAACTCTTGAGTTCCAAATTCTCTCTCTTACTCCCTACCCCCTGCCATCAAAAAGGCAAGCAATTTTATGTGGGTTATACATGTGTAGTCATGCAAAACATTTCCATAATAGTCATGTTGTGAAAGAAAAAAGACAAAAAATACCTCAAGAAAAATTAAGAAAGTTTAAAAAAGTATGCTTCAATCTGTATTCGGACACCATCAGTTCTTTGTCTGGAATGGACAGCATTTTTTCATCATAAATCCTTCAGAGTTGTCTTGGATCATTGTATTGCTGAGAATAGCTGTCATTCACAGTTGTTTATCTTACAGAGTACATTTCACTTTGCATCAGCTCATGCAAGTCTTTCCAGGTTTTTCTAAAAGCATCCTGCTCATCATTTCTTATAGTACAATAGCATTCAAGCATACTCTCATACCACCATTTGTCCAGGCATTCCCCAATTGATGGGCATCCCCTCAATTTTTTCTTCTTTGACCCTCGAAAAGATCTGCTATAAATATTTTTATGCATATGGGTTCTTTTCCTTTTAGTTTTTTTTTTTCTTTTTGGAGGGCAATTGGGGTTAAATGACTTGCCCAAGGTCACATGGCTAGTAAGTGTTAAGTGTCTGAGGCTGGATTTGAACTCAGGTCCTCTTGACTCCAGGGCCAGTCTCTATTCACTGCACCACCTAGATGCCCCTCCTTTTTTTTTTTTTAAATCTTTTTTGGGATGCAGACCTAGTAGTGGTATTGCTGTATGAATGCCTTTGGGCATAGTTCCAAATTACTCTACAGAACAGTTTAATCAGTTCACAACTCCAACAGTGCATTAAAGTCTCGTTTTTCCAAAGGCCTCTCCAACCTTTATCCTTTACCTTTTCTGTCGTATTAGCCAGTCTAATAGGTGTGAGGCAGTACTTCAGAATTGTTTTAATTTGCATTTCTCCAATCAATAATGAGTTAGAGTGGTTTTTTTTTTCGTATGGCTATAGATAGCTTTGATTACTTCATCCGAAAACTGATCATGTCCTTTGATCATTTATCAATAGCTCTTATTTTTATAAATTTGAGTCAGTTATCTATCTATTTGGGAAATGAGGCCTTTATCAGAGAAACTTGTTTCAAAATTTTTTTCACAGTTACTATTGCTAACTATTTCATTTCATCCTAGCCCTCACTGGTAGACTCTTCTCTAAATGAGATATTTGTGAAGTGCTCAGCACAGCGCTCAGAACATAGTATATGATTATGACCTTTCCCCTTCCCTTTTTGTTCAGTCTGCTACATTCATCCTTTTCTTCATTCTCACCACCAAAGTCACCATGAACAAAAGTTGCTTGACCTTTTAATCACTGACAGTTTCTAGAACATTCTGCCTTTTTGCCTTTGAGAGGGGTTTGTGTTGGTGCCTGGAAAGATGCAGTCTGTCTCAGATTCTAAAATTAGAGAGAGAACAAAATTAGGTCCCACAACCTTGAAGGTCCAATGTAAAATCTAACTTGACTTCTAAGCCTTGGAGTGTAAGATACCACTTTTTACCCCTCTTGGCCCCTTTTCTATTTGATTCAGATATTTGGAAGTTCCCAACTCATTCATTTTCCTCGGTACTTTCCAGTCTTCCTTTCTACTATCTCTTATTTCCCAACCTCTTTGTTCTCCTCCCTTCTCAAATTTCTAAAAGTACCAGACCCAGACCTAACGTCACACAAATATGTCAGACATTGTTTCTCCTTACTGTAACATCTAAAGATCCTTTTGGACTGTACTTTCTACCATGAACCCTCTAAAGATATTTTTCCCCCACAACCACTATTTTTTGGTTGTTCACAGGGCCACCTCATTCTGATTCTAAATCTTTATAATGAGCCTTGAAACACTATCAATAGCAAATGTAGCCTTGATACACAAGGGGGAAAAGTTAATTAAGATGTAAATCCTTAAGTAAATAGATTTAGTTGTATGCCAGAGAAACTTGAGACATTATGTTCAGATAAATACTTAAGGTACATGCAATTATGAAACATCATTAAGATTGTGTTTAATATCCATGGTACTGAGATTGGAACAGTTAGAGGGTTTTGTCAGGCTGGATGACTTTGTAGGCATATACTTATTACAATAAGGAAAAATAAATCAACAGTTGGCTGTAGCTTCTGTAAGCTCGAAGAGAAGAAAAGCTGTCTTGTTGGAGGAGGTTGTCAGAAAAGGAACAACCAGAGTTATCTTTGCTTAGGCAAAGGAACAGTGGAAGTAAGGAATATATTCCCGAATACCAATTCATAATACTCTAGCATTTTAAGGTTTACAGAGCATTTCCCTAACTACAAGCTGTATGGTAATTCCTATTTTAGAGATAAAGAGACTGAGGCTGATGGGGCCAGGGAGTAAGTGACTTTTTAGAGCTTACATTTGACTGCTGGTGCCCAGAGACACAAATCTACCCTTTCCCTCATGTTGCAGTGCCTTGGTGCTATCCTGTTCTGCTGTGAAGAAAAAAGGAATGACGATATAGAACCCCTAACACTAGGAGTGATAATTACAGATATTTGTTCACCATGATAAGTGGGCAATCTATTGAACTCAGAATTTCAAGAAGTACTATAATTAAAGAATTAATTGGAATTCTTGAATAGTAGATACATGTTAGATTATTTAAGAGAAATTGCCCGTGGTTTAAAGCATTTCCCTAGCCTTTTGATAGCAACATCACTGGGAGGCAACTACGTGTTCCTAAAAGAAAAAAATCCCTTGGTGCCACATTCTCAACACAGAGAAGATGAAATTGTTCAGACTTGCGGCATTTCTCATATTTCTAGGCTATATCTAGTTGTAGAAGGGAAGGATCCTGTTGTTGAGAAGTTGTTATTGTTGTATAGTCATTTTTCGTTCATGTCTGACATTCCGTGACCCCATTTGGAGTTTCCTTGGCAGACATACTAGAGTGGTTTGCCATTTCCTTCTCCAGCACATTTTATATACCAGGAACTGAGGTAACCAGGGTTAATTGACCTGCTCAAGGTCATAGAGCTAGGATGTGTGGGAGGCCGGATTTTAATTCTAGAAGATGAATCTTCCAAACTCTAGGCTCAGTGCTCTATCTGCTGAGCCACCTTGTTGAGCTGTACTTTGCTGAGCAGAGCCCAATGTAAAGAAATTTCAAATGGAGCAAGGGACTGGTAACAACCAGAGAAGCCCCCCTCAAATTTCCCTTTATCCCCACTCCTGTTTGTTTTGGGGGGGATTTTTTTTGTTTTGTTTTTTGCTTTTTGGATGAGGGAAGGTAGGGCAATTGGGGTTAAGTGACCTGCCCAAGGTCACAGGGCTGGTAAGTGTTAAGTGTCTGAGGCTGGATTTGAACTCAGGTCCTCCTGACTACCAGGGCCTGTGCTCTATTCACTGTGCCAACTAGCCTCCCATCCCCCACCCCCACTCTTCTTTGAACATCTCATCCCAAAGAAAAGCTAATATGTAACCATTCTAGTTCCACTTTGGTTTGGTAGTTTTAACCATCAGTTCTGCCTATGGTCTCCTCAGCCTATATCACATAAATTTCTTAAATTCCTTTAGAAAGATAAAACTATTCCATTTTCATTATGCTTAATCAACTTTTTTGTGAAGCAAGTTTTAAATTAATCTCTCCTTTCTTTTTCCACTTGCTTTGAATACTAAAAAAAATTCAGGTGGATTTCAAAATGATTATGCTTTAAAAGAAAAAAAAGAAAATTTGAGATATATTTTCTTTGCATTATAGGTGTGTGAAATCTCTTGGTCCTAATTGAGTTCAGGTGTCTGACATGTTGGATATTTATCATTCTTCAAAGACACTAAGGCAAAAAGTCAGCCTAATAATATGGTATAATAGTAACGTAATTTGATCCCTTTGTATTGGCAAAGCTAACAGGTACTTAGCACCTAGTTTGAACTCAATTAGATCAAGCCTCTGTTAAGAAATAAAAGGCATGAACCCTTGTGGCTGACTTAACAGGAAGTCGCTGATGTAACAGGAAGTTGCTGATGTAACAGGAAGGGGCAGAACAGGGAGGAGCTAATAGGTATTTAAGGAGAAGTCCTAGCTGGAATTTCAGATCTTCTTGGAGCCAGGTTCTGGAGGCTGAGGAAGAGAGGCCCAGGCTGGAAAGAATAATTTTTATTTTGAGAACCTAAATGAAGTCATTTTGATTCTGGGAACCAGCTGAAACTTCTGCTGAGTCCAAGGGTCAGCCGGAGCTACCAAGAAGCTACTAAGGAGCTGTTGAGTTGCTGCTGAGTCCAAGGGCTAGCCAAGCTGCTGAGGATTTCCGAGGACCAGCTGGAGCAGCAAAAGACTGAGGAAGCATGACTGTGATGCCAGTATTTTGTCTGTTTGTGGCTTTGTTAAGCCTTGACTTCCCAAGGATAGAGACTATGAAGGATTTAAGGTGGACTGGACACTGTGAGCTTCAGAGTATGGAACAGGGACTGCACAGAGAGTTGGACAAGGAGCTGGGAGCTGTTTGCCTTTGAACCAAAGTGACAGTTTGGTGACTCTAGGTAGGAGCTGGGACAGTAGAAGGGGATGGAGGGTATCTGAGAGCCTACCTTGGGTCAAGATGAAGTGATCTCTCCATGGATACTGGGTAGTGACTGATTGAAGTTGTAACTTACTTATGACCTTGAAATTGTAATTTATTCGTGACTGAGGGGTGGATGGCCTGTGTATTTTATACTACCCCTTAAGAGAATGCTGAGTAGTGACTGATATTATAACATAGTGTGCCCCATGAGTGAAGAACTTTGACTTTTGTATTTTGTGAGCCTTAAGGAGGTAAGGCTCCTTAAGGATGATTGAATGATTGAGTTGATTGAATCATTGAGTTACTAAGTGATTGACTAAATGATTGTATTTTGTTCAAAACTATGTGACCATTGTGGTGAAAACTATGTCATCATTTTAGTGATAAGTTGTTGTGAATGCTGTATTTTGATTTTCTGTGATAAGTTGTAACATTGTGAATGTTGTACCTTGATTTTCTGTGAATGTTTTGCTCTGATTTGTTATTGAATAAATAGAATGTCCACTATACTATGTAATCAGAACCTCGAAAGCTGTTCACAGTAGCATTCTTCTGGAAAGCTACTTGTGCATGGCTTTACATATGGGCTGCTAGGTGGCACAGGGGATAGAGTGCCAGGCTTGGAGTGAGTAGGACTGAATAAATCTGGCCTCAGACACTTATTAGATGTGTGACCCTGGGCAAGTCACTTCATCCTGTTTTCCTCAGTTTCCTCATCTGTAAAATGATCTAGAGAAGGAAATGGCAAACTAATCTGGTATCTTTGCCAAGAAAACCTCAGATGGGGTCACAAAGAGTTGTACATGACTGAAATGATTCAACAACAACAACAACAACAAAAATATGTGTCAGGAAAATAGCACAGGGGTCTCATTCAACTTCCCCCTCCTAAACTTCACTACACACACAAGGTTTCTGAATTTGGAGGGAGTAAAGGGATTTATTCTTGGAAAATTATTGCTGCCATTTCTAAAAATAATTTTTAAAGGGATTGGAAACAAACTGAAGAAGACTTTAATTCTTCCACAATTTTTTGATGTGTTAACTGCAAATAATAAGAAACATTTGTATGAAGGACTCCATCGATTGTACTTGGGTTTAAATATGAAAAGAAAAAATATGTTGAGGCAAAGTACATTTAGAACTTTTATTGGACTAAAATATATCTGTGAGTTAATTGAAATTGTTTGAAAAAGCATCTCTGCAGATTTTTGAAAGACCCTTTTTGAACATCTGTGAACATAATTTTGTAAGCTCAATAATGGCCTTTTTAATGATCTGGGTGCAGAAAACACACATCTTTTGTCAGGGGAAGAATCCTCCCCCCCAAAAAAATTAAAATCAAAACAAAAAGGACTATGTGAGGAAAAAGTTATCGGAGAGTTTTAGAGTGAAGGGGACCTTGGGGTACATCTAATCCAACTGTCTCTTTTTTCTAGATGAGGAAATAGAGAAATGAAGTGATGTGCTGAGAGTTACACAGCTAATCAGAACCCAAGTCTGATCATGATCCCATGTTGCTTCCTTCCTACGTGACAACATGGACTCAGTTGTTTGAGACACAAAAATATCCCAAATTGATACAGAATCCTAGATGTGGAGCAGGAAGAAACCTCAGAGGTCATAGAGTCCCATTCCCTCATCCTCTCATTTTAAACCTGAGGTACATGAATTCCAGAGAGGTCGAATGGCTTGCATACTAAGCAATTTGTCAGATCATAATTTAGGAAACACATGTTGTTCTTTGGGGTTATATTTCTTTATATACCAGTAATCCAGGATTTTCAGAATGCACAATCAATTGAAGAGTTGTGGCCAAACAAAATTCTTCTATTTGAGTAAAACAATTGCATGAGGAAAATAAGAACCTTTATGTTGATTTTGTTCTGAAATCTCTCTGAATATTTTGTGTTTTGGAACATAATGTTTTATCCAAGATGCCAGAGAGAACTTGGATTACTTCTGTGTGTACACCGAAAAGGTAAATTGTGCTTTGAAAATAAGGACAAAGAATGTATATGATGAGAGAATAGAAACCAGGCAGTCATGAAAAGCCGCAGGAGCTATACAAGTCACTTGCATTTCCTGAATTTCAACTCCCATATCTGTAAAGGGATGAGGATCCGTAAAGAGCTAATGCTAATTCTGCCTACCTTCCAGGATGGTTGTGATGATCAAAAGAGACCACAGAGATGAAAATACTTTGCAAATGTTCATATAAAGGAGATTAATGGCTGGCGGGACCTTGAGTCAGGAAGCCTTGTTATCAAATCCAATCCTGGTCACTCATTAGCTGTATGACCCTGGCAATGTCAGACTTCTATCTGCCTCGGTTTTCTCAGCTGTAAAAGATGCTAAAAATAGTATCTACCCTCCAAAGTTGTTGTGAGGATTAAATGAGATAATATATGTAATAATAAATTATAAGTTATAATAATAAAAAGAAATAAGTGAGAGTATAATTGTGCAGCACTTAGCACTGTGCCTGGCAGATAGTATTAATGACCTGGCAGGTACTTAATAAATGTTTATTTCCTTCCTTCCTTTTTTGAAGATAACTGAGACTCAGGAGGTTAGGGACTTTTGCCCAGGGCCCCACAGCTACTGCATTTTCTGAGTGGGAAGGACCAGTTTTTTGTGTCTTTTGTATTTTGTTCCCTCCATTAGACTGTGAACACCTTAAGAGCAAACACTTTCTTTCTTGTTTCTTTGTCTAGTTTTTGTCTTTATTTATATTTCAAGGGCTTCTCACAACGCCTGGTACTTAATGGGAGTTCTTTCTGTGGTACCACATGCTGCTTATCCTAAAGTTTCTGACATCATATGGTATATATATATATATGAAAGAAATATGAGAACTAGACAAGGGTAAGGGATAAATTAAATGACCAAACAAAAAAAAAGAAAGAAAAGAAAAGAAAAAAATCAGAGGTGAAAATTGTATATGATTAGAAAAATGTCTTTTAAAAATTAATTTATTTTGAACTTAAATACTAAAACTTAAATACACAATAACAAAAGAAAAAGAAACATGATAAACTTAAATTTTGGAAAAAATATCTTTTTGAAATAATTTGATTTGATTTCTTCCGATGTTGATTTTCCTTCTTATTATTTCCTGTTCTCTCAGCAGGGTGATGCAAAGGAAAGAGTGCTAGCAGTATCAGGACACAGCTAGTTTAAGTCCTACTGATGGCATTTATTAGCTCTTTGATCATGAACAAGTCACTTAATGTCTCTAAGCCTCAATCTCCTCATCTATAAAACAGGGATAATAACACCTGAAGCATTTGCTTCTCTGGGTTGTCATGAGGATCAAATGAGAGAATGAAAGCAAAGAACTTTGCAAATGCTCAGCACTCCAGAGGGTAGCCAAAAAGTCTTGACAGTTTTAAGCTATTAAAAGTTAAATTTTTAGATCAACTTTTAGGAGTAATTTGTCATCATTTCAGTTTTTTCACTTTTCTCCCCTTTTTTCTGTAACTCTATTAATTGTCCTAGAAAAACATGCTGTCATAGAAATGGTTCCCTCTTCCCTTCCTCCCCGCCTCCCCCAGTCCTTTCAGGTTCCTTGTAAGTCCATGATGAGCTGGGTTTTGTTTTCTCCCTCTCTCAGGGGATCTCTGGTAATCCAGTCCTTCTTTAACCGAGATCATGCATTCTCTGGAGATGTCATTAATGATGCTCAGTCAGTGAACTGTGCTTCAGGATTTGGGCACAATCCGTTATCTAATTGGGAACTTTCCTACAAAGCCCCCACTATGGATTCCTGTCTATGAACAAAAATTTGCCAGAGTCAAACAATCTCTCTCTTTCTGTCTCTCTCGGTCTTTTGGTCTCTCTCTCTCTCTCTCTCTCTGTCTCCCTCTGTGTCTCTGTCTGTTTCTCTGTCTCTCTGTCTCTCTCTCTATGTGTCTCTGTCTCTCTCTGTGTTCTGGTTTCTTTGGTTTATAGGCCATTTACAATGTCTCTCCATGAGCATTTAAAGTTGAAGATAACAAAGGAGATTTTTTATTTGTTATTTTTCTCCCTCAGGAGTAGTAGTGTCAGCTTAGTAATCGAACACAGGCAAAAGAATCCGCTTGTAAAAGATAAACATACTTAGCATTAAAATAAATTAAAAGTAACACATTTATTATCTATTCTGTTATCTAATATGTGCTTTGCACTTTACATCTGTGAAATATTTTAGGTTTTTTGTTACCTTATTAAATTATCTTAATGCTGTTTTTCCCCACATAAATCTTCGTTAGTAAAAATGTTCACAATTTTTTTACCCATCATGTTCTTCTCCATTGCCCTGTGGATAACCTTAAATTTTAATTCTCAGTTGACAGAGGCATTGAATGACTTGGAGCTATAAAGCACCACTGGAAGAATATTGGTATGATAAAAGTAGACATTTATTTTAGGGAGAAACTTGCAAGTCATTAAAAGTTTGAAGCAATTTTCCAAAGCTCATCCACTCCACTTTGCCCAAAGTGAATCTCTGACTAGTCCTCAATCAGTCTTCCGTGATCATGGACCAGCTGTGTGGATCGTCCATCCAACTGCGTATCAATTGGACAATAGAAACTCTTCATCTCCTTATTGGAGATGCTGCTGCTATTATTACTGGTATTGTCTTTGTTGTCTCTGTATGGATAGTTAGGCCAGACTATTTGAGTCATTATTAGCAGATAAGCTCCTTTCAAGTAAGGTTCATTTCTGTTCTTTGTACTGGTATCCCCAGTACCCAGCACAGTGCATTAATTCATTCATTTATTCAATAAATACTTATTAAGCTCCTACTAGAAGCTAGTGTGGGTTGGAGAATCTGTGGCCTCAAGTGTGGCCCTTTGACTGAATCCAAACTTCCCTTTAATAAAAGCAGTTGTTCTGTGCAATTTATATTCAGTCAATGGCCCACACTTGAGGACCTAGAGGCCACATGTGGTCTCGAGGCTGCAGGTTCCCCAACCCAGGAGAGGCACTGTGCTAAGATCATTCAAGTCCCAACTGAAATTCCACCTTCTGAAAGAAGCTTTTCCCATTTTCATCTCCTAATGCTAGTGGTTTCCCTCTGTGATCATCTCCAGTTTTTATTCTGTATATATCTTGTTTTGTGCATAGTGGATAACATATTGTCTTCACTATTAGATTATAAACTCTTTGAGGGTAGGGATTATCTTTTGCATCTTTTATATATTGTTTCCTCTGTTAAACTGTGAACTCCTTGAGGATAGAAACCTTCTTTCTTGTTTGCTTTTATGGTTTTTTGCCTTTATTTGTATTCCCAGGGTTTAGCATAGCCCCTGGCACTTAATAAATGCTCATTGACTCTCTGACTATGTCATAGTCATCACTTCTATTCACACGGCTTCCTTCATCACCTCTTACCTAGATTGGGGCAATGACCTCCATGTTGGTCCCTCTGCTTCATCTCTCTCAACTCCAATCTATTCTCCACATAACTGCCCAAGTGAAATTCCTAACGCGCTTTGATATTCTGAGTCTTGTCTGTGAGCCCATGGGGATCCCTGAAACTCTTTCAAGGCATCTGAGAGGAAGAAATTATTTTCATAATAAAACTAAGGTGTTATTTTTGCCTATTAAAATATCCTCCCTTTTTCAGCTGCATATTTGTGTGAGGCCAGATTTCTTGAGATACTTTCACAAAAACAACATATTGAGACAGATTGAATGCAGAAGCAGATATGAGAATCCAGCTGTCTTCTTCCATTAAGCAAGACATTAGAGAGATTTGCAAAAAAATATGTAAAGTGATACCAATCTTCCTATTATTTTTCTTTTTCTGGAAAGTGTAATTATTTTTCATAAAAAAGTTATTACTTATATTAACTTATAATGGTTTTGCTACTGTCATTTTTAAAATAGCAAACGTGTTTTTGAAATTATCAGTTTTGATTTCTAACATGGCAAATATCAGTAGATATAATCCACATAAACGACTGTTCTTTAGGGTTTTCGTGATTTTTTAATCGTATAAAAAGTGTCCTGAAAAATGCTATCCACATGCAGAGAAAGAGCTGTGGAGTCTGAATGTCAGTCGAAGCATACTATTTTCCCTTTGTTTCTTGCCTGTGGTTCTTGCCTTTTGTTCTGATTCTTCTTTCACACCGTGACTAATGTGCAAATGTTTAATATGATTGTACATGTATAACCCATATCAGATTGCTGTCTTGTGGAGGGTGGAGGATAGAAGGAAGGTGGAAGAAAAAAATTATAACTCAAAATCTTATAAAAATGAATGTTGAAAAGTAAAAAATAAAATAAAGTGCTTTGGAAAACTTAAAAACAAAACAAAACAAAATGGTCCTGAGACCAAAAAGTTTGAGAATCTTTGTCCTACAGTGCAGGACTGTTGATACCATTGCTTTGCCCGCAGAACTCCAGTGGATCCCTATTATCTACATAGGGTAAAAGACCAATAGGCCTTAGAGTTCAAAGCCCTCTGTAGTCTGGTTCCAAACTATCTCCCCTCCATGCACTTGAGGCAATGAACCTACCCACTGTTATTTATGTACAATGTCCCATCCCTTATTTTCCTGTCTTTTTATAGACACTCTCCTCAGTGGAATCTACTCCTTTCTCATCCCCTTCTCTAAGAAGTCATAATTTTGGGGTGGCTAGATGGCACAGTGAATAGAGCACCGGCCCTGGAGTCAAGAGGACTTGAATTCAAATCTGGCCTCAGACACTTAACATAAAAAACTAGCCTTGTGACCTTGGGCAAGTCACTTAACCCCCCCCCCATTGCCCTACCGTCCCCCCTCCAAAATAAAGCAAAAAAAAAGTCATAACTTCCTTCAGACTTCAATTCAAGGGCTGCCTTCTCCACTTCTTCACTACATTCCCCCAAGTCTGTCAATAATTTTTGTATTTACCTGTATATATTTTGTATATACTCTGTATTGGCCTAGATGCATCCTTTGCTTTTCCCCATAAAATACAAGCTCCTTGAAGGCAGGAGTTATTTTATTTTTATCTTTTTATCCTCTAGCACCTGATAATGATGTCTGGCATGCAAAGGTGCTTACTAAATGCTTATTGATTGATTTGTTCCACTACATTCCAAGGTCTATAGTTAGGCTGAACTTTTCATTGACTATGGAGTGACCTCATTTAGCAGGGTCTACAGTGTTCTCAGGCTTGATGTAACCAGCAGAGTGTCATCTGCAGTCCAGAAAATCTTGAGGACCTCACCATCTCTAGAGGATATCGTGGAAAGAGATGAAAGTGATAATAAATGGGTAGAAAATCAGAATAAACATTTAAACTGAAGTATTTTTTCTTGTTTACCAGCTTACCTTATTATATTTAGAAATGGTATCCCAAAGCAGTACAGAAGCAAATGTTATTGGGGTTCCTGAAAAACAACTGAAATTGAAGCGAAGGGAGCCATTTTATGCTAAAGGGGAATGGAGATTAAACAAAGATATTATGACCATTCCTGGATAATAGTGCCTATCAAGAGCCTAAATAACCTGAGAAAGTTAATATAGATTAAATGTGATTTACTTGTGTAAGGAATTGTCCCTTTTAGACTTTAACAAAGTTGCACATCATAAGAAATAAGGATGGACACAATGATGACCTTTAATAGTAAATGGAGCATATTCCACCTAGTAGTTGACCTCAGGTCCACTTTTACAAATACTATGTCATTTTATCCTCACCAAAACTTTTTGAGGTAAATGCTGTTATTATCCCCATATTACATATGAGAAAACTGAGCCGTGTGGAGTCTAAGTGATTTGCAAAGGGTCACACAGCTAGTAAGTGTCTGAAGCCAGATTTTTAAAATACTATTTGTTATATAGGATGGCTCTCTGGGAAAAGGAGGGGAAGGAATACTGGGAGGAAGCTATGGTGATGGAAAAAAACAAAAAGCATCATTTAAAAATTATTATTTTTTAAAAAGAAAAGGCCAACAGAAAAAGTGAAGTTGATCTCAGGCCACAACATGCCTCAATTCAGATTATCTCCTGTTATTCATTTGCATGGACCTAACTGCAATTTGGTTCTAGGATATCAGGGAAGTCTTACTTGATAAGTTCTTGAAATGTGATGTCTAGGCTCTTTTTTTGTTCATGGTGTTCAAGTAGTCCAATAATTCTGGAATTATCTCAACTAAATATGTTTTCCAGGGAAGTTCTTTTTCTGATGATATATTTCATGTTTTCCTTTATTTTTTCATTTTGATTTGACTGTATTATTTCTTGGTGTCTCATGGAGTCATTAGCTTCCATTTGCCCAGTTCTAATTTTAAGGAATTATTCTTCAGGGACCATTTGTACCTTCTTTTCTGTTTGTCCAATTCTACTTTTGAAGGGAGTTCTTTTCCTCAGTGAATTTTCATGCCTCTTTCACCATTAAGGCAATTCTGGTTTTGTAAGTTGTTTCCTTCACTTTTTGTGCCTCTTTTATCAAACTTTTCATTCTGTAGTTTTCTTGCAGCACTCTCATTTATTTTCCCAGTTTTTCCTCTACCACTCATCTGGGTTTGGGTCCAATTAGTATTTTCCCTCAAGGCTTTGCTTAAAGCTGTTTTGACATCATTGTCTCCTTCTGAGTTTATGTCTTGGTCTGCCACCACAATAGATTTTTATGATTAAGTTCTTTGTGGGGTTTTTTTGCTCATTTTTCAGCTTTTTTTCTTGACTTTGAACTTTCTGTTGGGCTCTGCTCCCCTGGGAGTGGGAAGGGACTACCCTAAGCTTTGGGCTTTTTCACATGACTGTTTTTAGAGCTAGTTCTGGAGGTCTGAAAACTTTCAGCACTTCCAGTGTGGTGTGATCTAAGGAAAGCCATGGTCACTGCTTTCCTGATCTGCCCTCTGATCTTTACTCAGGAAGGGTCCTGGGTACTCTGCAGCCTCTTGACTCTGGGACTGTGCTGGTGCCCCTCTCTGCCTTGGAACTGTGACCCAGCAGTATGTATGAGCAATAGAACTGCCAATCAGCCCTAGCTGTACCAGCAAAGGATCCCCTGTATTGTCTTTCTGACAAGTTTACTGATTTCCTCACCATCTCTGAGCTGAGAGCTCCTGAAAGTGCTGCTGTTGCTGCCACTCACAGCTGCCTTCAAAGACTGATGTCAATGTTGCCATGGCATGAGCTTTGGCGAGCCCCTAGCCAGGTGTAAAGACCTTTCCTGACAGTTGTCTTCAGCTACACAAAAATGTCTCCCTCTGAACTTTAGTTGGTTCTGCTGCTTTAAATTTTAATTTAAGGCATCATTTTAGTGGTTTGGGGAGGAATGTTGGGAGAGTTCAGCTGGGTTGCTGCCTGTGCTCCACCATTTTGACTCTGCCTCTTTGACAACCTTTGAAGACACAAATATGTGTGTGTGTGTGTGTATACATATACATATACATATACATATATATATATATATATATATATATATATGTATATATATATATACATGTTTCTGAAAGATGGCTATAGAAGATGGAAAAAAAGGTCAGGTAAATAGATAAATCACCTGCAATACACCTTGCCCCTTGCCTCTATCTTGTCTCCATCACTATCTTCATAGTTAATAGTCTTATGAGGAGTAATATTTGAATGAATTGAGGCTAGAAATAAATGTTCAAGATGACAAAAAGGATGTGTAAATATATGAGTTTACATATATAAATATATATATATATATATATAGGTGCTATTGTTATCTACACTTTACAGATGATGAAACTAAGGCAGGTTGCATTTAAAAGGCAAAGGCCTAGGGTCAGAGTGCTAGTGAATGTCTGAGGCCAAATAGGAACTCAGGAAGATGAGTCCTCCTGACTCCAAGCCCAGCGCTCTAGCTGTCCCAGGGGACCTTAGAGGCCACCTATTCCAACCCCTTTATTTTATAGATGAGGAAAGTGAGGCCCAGATACAACAGTGTAGTGACTTGTACAATGTAACGCAGGCGGTAACTGTCAGAGCTGGGATTTGAACCCAGTATTCCTTTTAGTACATGGAAATTTTGCCTCTAAATTCCAGCTTTAAACTCTCTGACTTATATGTAAGGAGAATGTAAAAAGTATCAATTCATTTCAGTAAGCATTTATGACATACCTACTCTGTGTCAAACACTGGAAAGGTACTGGGATACAAAGTCATGAATGAAATAGTCTGTGCCCTTAAAAAACTTAGAATCTATTGGCAAAACCATGTAACTACATCAATGAGTCTAAAATATATGCCAAGTAAAGACAAAATATGGCAGCTAGGTGGTACAGTGGATATGGTACTGGGGCCTGAAGTCAGGAAGACCTGAATTCAAATTCAGCCTCAGATACTTACTAGCTGTGTGACTGTGGGCTAGTCACTTAACCATGTTTGCCTCAGTTTCCTCATCTGTAAAATAAGCTAGAGAAGGAAATATAAAACAACTTTAGTATCTTTACCAAGAAAACTCCAAATGGGATCATGAAGTGTTGGACATGACTGTATTGGTAATGGAATTTGGAGATGCCCCTGTATTGGCTTGGTTTTTGGGTTGAGTGTTAAAGCCCAGAGCTTGTGAATCCCACTTGTGGAATGGACTTGTTGATGTGAAGAGAGAGGGCTGAACTGGGAGGAGCCG
>CM053580.1:295438085-295464741 GCA_028627135.1 Pseudochirops cupreus | reverse complement strand
TACCTGCCTCAGTTTCCTCTACTGTAAAATGGAGATAATGGCACCTACTTCCCAGGGGTTGTGAGTCTCAAATGAAATATTATTTGTAAAAGCCCTCAACATTGTTCCTGGCACATAAGAGGTACTTTACAAGTGTGTGTTCCCTCCTTTTGTTTCCACATACCAGATAGCTGGAACCACTTAGAAAATCTTCAACTCTTCCTTCTCCATATCACATTTTTATACTTGCAACTTTCTAGCTACACAGGAAAATCTAGGCTCCCTCACCAGCTCTCATTCATTGTCTTCTACTCTCCTGGGAACTTTTCTATTTATATTAAAATGTGACTTTTTTCTCTGCTAAAAGATTTATTTTTTCATCCTGGAGAAATCTTTTAAAACAGGCAGGTGATAGTTTTATTGAGTATAAAGTACTCAATTTGTACATGCTAATTGTCACATTTCATGGAACACTGAAAAGAAAAAAATATAACGAAGGTACCTCATTAAAGGGGATGTAGAAGTTGAGAGTAGAACTTTGTAGAGAAAACATCTTGTATTTTTACTTTTTAAAACAGTTCTTCTTGAAATGTTCTTAAAACATTCTTTGATATACAAATGTTCCTTTTTCCAGATCTAGATATGCCAATTTTGACAAGGCTTTGGATTTCGTTAGTGTTGGGAATTTATGGAGCAAAAGGTCTCTGCTCCAATGAAGATTATAGATCTGAAGCTAGAAAGGACCTTAGTAATCCAGAAGTCCAACCCCTTTGTTTTAGAAGAGACCAAAGTCCAAGGAGATTATATGACTTGTCCAAGGTCACACAAATGACAAATGTTAGAGTTTGGATTTTAATCCATGTCCTCTGAATCCAGAACCACTGCCCTTTCCTTTGTGTGACACTGGCTCCTTTTACCAGTAGCTCATCTGTAACTCAACAGCTTTTAGTGTCACCTTGGAGACTGAGAGGTTGTCTTTTGCTCATTGTCACGCACATACTATATGTTACAGGGAGGATTTGAATGCAGGTCTTCATGACCTCAACCCTGACCTGCCATCCATTTCAGAAATATGACTAACCTTCATTAAAATTGAAAAATGTAGTCCAACTCCTTTCAAAAATTAGTTCTCCATCTCCTTCCCTCTGATGCTGAACTCAGTGTGCCAAACCTTTTCGTGTGGGTGCCATCATTTGGAATTTTTGATCAGCAATGGCATGACGTGAACTTCAATTTCCAAAGGGCATGCCAGTGTTGTTCAAGCACCAAGAGATTTCTAGAGAACTGAAAAGATTTTAAATATGGGTCATACATTAGACCCAGTACGCTTTCTGAGGACCAGTCCAGCTAACTATGGAGAAGTTCATCACTAATCATTCAACTTTTTGGTGATCTAGTTTTTTTTGCTATGGTGATCAGTGAAACAAAGAAAAAAATTTAAAAATGGTCTTCATTCTCTGGTGGCCTCCATCACTCATTTTAAGAACACCTAAAAATTACATTTGACTATTGATATTCAAAATGTAAGGCCCTTGCAGGGGTGCATTGCAGCTGTATCAACACAGCCCCATAAGAGGCAATTGTTAAATTTTCCAGTGTTGGTATTTACACCTCAGAAATTGGCAAAGACTATAAATAAGGGCTTAATTTATATTGGTTATCTTAAGGAAGGCTTAAGAAAGTATAATGGTAAGGGAATTTGAAAACTTTCCCTGCTTTGAAAATAAACTCTGCCCCTTAATAGGCTGAATGTGGTCACCATATATATATATATATTTTGGGAAGAGTTGTGTGAGACTCTTGGCAGCTCCTGGCTTTGAAAACCCAGATGCTGGTGCTTCTCTCTCTGGTAACATACCGCATGGAAGTGATGGTCAGACAACTAGAAGCCCTGTCTGTTGGTCTGCTGAATTGTGCTATTTTCTCTGTCTATATTTTTGTTTGCTTGTAACTTCTGTTTGTATTTTCTCTGAAGTTCAGGATGCTAACTTTTCCCCCTGAACTAGGCAAATGATATATATGTTTAATTAAAGTAGGATTGTTAACCTCTTTTGAGTTGCTTTCCTTTAGAAAAGAAGATCAAAGAACCTATGCTAGCAGCCATCCTGGGTATGCTAGGGTGCTTGGTACTACAGAAAGTAATAAGGAAAATGTTAATAATGCAGTTTAAACCAAAAAAGTATGTTGTGTGTATATTTTTTCCCTAGAGAGTCATTTGTTAGACATTTACCAGTACACCCCTGGTCCCTTGTCCAGTGATTGGCAGGTGGATTATGCTGCAAACAGGGACTCAAATAACATAAATCTTGACATTTTTGCCACAAATAAAACCAGAATAAAGGAGTCACAGCTAAATGGAATTATACAGTCATAAACACTCTTTAAACAGGAAAAGAAAGGAGTTAGTAGCATAAATCCCAAAGCAGAAAGACACATTATTTCATGAGATATTTGCTAACCTAATATTGCAATAAAGATCAGTATTTGCAAAAAGATCACTAAAAATAATTTCAGTTCATCAGTCAGAAAGCATTTCTTTATTAAGTACCTAATGTCTACTGAGCACTAAGAACAAATAGAGGTTGCTGAGGTTGTAGAGGCAGAGAAATTCCATGAATCACTCAATAAAATCTAACCTTCCAAACAAATCACATACATTTTTATACTTCAATATAAATGTGGGAGGAGGAGAGTGGCAAAAATTTGTTGGGAAATTCAGATTAGGAATAATGAATAACTGAGGCCAAAATGTTGTAAATCACACTATGACTTTATACTGAGATGTCATGAAAACTGTCTTCAGAAAAAGAAATGGGTAGTGATGGAGGAGGTAAGCACTAAATAATATAGGAGATAAGGTGAAGAAACAGATTTTATTTTAACAGGTAGGAAAGGTGTTGAGGGCCAACTCCACTTAGGCAGGTGGAAGTGGCCAGCTTTTTGCAGCTGCTCCCAGGCCAACTGGATGCAGGCTCGCCACTCTCCATGACGTGCAGGGAACAGAGCACCCTGAATTCTTACTCACCCTGATAGGAGTGACGCAAAGGGAACTAAGTACAAGGGAGTGTACAGCCCATCCAGTGTGAAAAGGGAACACAAGATAAAGAATGGACATGATATCCTTCAAGGTTTGCCTGACATTATTTGCCTGACATCATGGAACTAAACAAAGCAGTAATGGAAAACACACTGACTGATAGTTACCTTCTTTGTCTCATTGATCTATAAAAACCTTGCTCGTATAAATAAATGGAGTTTGGAGTTCTATCCTGAACTGCCCGCCTGGCCCAGTTTTTCTCACGTCTCCAATCACACTTGATGATGGTATTGAGTGGCCCCACAGCAGAAAGGAACCATTCCTTATGTTGAAGTTGTTCCTGAATCAGCTATCTGTACAATAATGTTCACTGCTTTAGTAGAACATAGAACAAAATTAATTTAAAGCTCAGAGAAAGAATAAAAATGATAAAATTTTATGAGATATGCTTAAGACACCTCCAACTTGATTTGTATGTATTACATACTTTACAATATTCTACATAGTATGAACTTGACAACTGATAGGACCTCTTCCAGTGGGAGAATGTTCAGCTCTATAGCTGATCCCAGGGGTTTAAGTACTAGCAGTTAGGGTCCAGAATCTCAAAATTTGCCACAGTCTAAAGGTGGGCCTTTGGAGCTTTGGTCTTCTATCTCCTACAAGAAAAAGTATTGCTTCTTCATATAGACTGTGAGTTGCTTATATTTTTTTCGCCTGGTCCAAGATCTGTATGCCAGACACCAAACTTAGCAGTGCTTGAGCTTGGATATGTGAAAACATGTTCCTGTATTCCCAGGTTCAGGATGAAAGGGGGACCCTTAGTTAGGTCCTAATTTATAAATGTATAGGTCATATTAAAGAGCAAGTGGGCAAAGAAGTAGGGGAAGAGAAGGTGGAATCCTGAAATTCAATGCCAGTCATTAGCAAAGACCTATGAATACATAACAAATTTTTAAAAATAAGACAAACAAAAACAAGAATATATGAAATATATACAGATTTCTCAATCTAATATATTTCCCTCTAATTTAAATCACATAGATAATAAAGCATATGTGTACAGAAAGTATCCTGTTACAATACTTATCAGGAAACTCATTTATTTATTTACTTATTTGCTTTTTGGAGGGGGGAAGGTAGGGCAATTGGGGTTAAGTGACTTGCCCAAGGTCACAGGGCGAGTTTTGTGTTAAGTGTCTGAGGCTGGATTTGAACTCATGTCCTCCTGACTCCAGGGCCAGTGCTCTATTCACTGCTCCAGCTAGCCACCCCAAAGTTATGACTTCTTAGAAAAAGGGATGAGGAGGGAGTAGATTCCACTGAGGAGAGAGTCTATAAAAAGACAAGGAGATAAGGGATGGAACGTTGTACATGAATAACAGCGGGTGGGTTCATTGCCTCAATTTTTTTCAATTTTTTCCAGAGGAAGAGGTGTTAAGTGTGGGTGGGGGTGGCGGTAGCAGGTTGTAGTGCCATAGCCTGAGAAGGCAGAGGGAGTTAAAAGGAGGAGGGAAAAAGTAAGGGGGTGGAGTTTGCATGAACTGTGGCAGTGCAGATGGTAAGATGCCCACACTAGGTAGATCCTGGTGCCTTGGTGGATGACCAGGTGAGTGTAAAGAACAGGAAGGATGTCACTACTTAATGCCTGACTTGAAACAAATGGTAGCAGAGACTCTCATATTCCAAAAATTTTGCCTGGAATAGGTAGAATAGGAGTGGGAAACCTGCAACCTTGAGGACACATAAGACCTTCTAGGTTCTTGGGTGTGGTCTTTTGACTGAGTCCAAGTTTTATAGAACAGATCCTTTTATGAAAGGGATTTGTTCTGTGAAGTTTAGATTCATTCAACATGCTGCACTTGGCCTAGAGGACCACATGTGGCCTTGAGGCTGCAGGTTCCCCACCCCTGATCTAGAATCACAACCTTAAAAAAAATCTAGAAAGATGAATGATTTCTGAGTAGCACATATGAATTTCTACGGAAAGAATACTACAACTTTTTTGATAAATTCTAATCTCCATTCTAATCTTTTCTTAACAAGGCATCAAAGAGATGACCATGAAATGTCAAAAATTGGGCAGTGTTCTGGTGACTGTCCTATAATTCAATATTCACTCATTAAGAAGACTAAAGGGATTCTTCTGCCTTTGAACATTATCTTCAAATACCAACACCATTCTCTGAAATGCTTTTCTCTCTTAGGCATATAAATAACACCCCTAAATGTGGATCTACCAATACCGTCCAGTCTGGGGCTTGCTCTGAATCCAAGAGAACAGACCTATCTCGTGTTGGATGTTAGATATTTGCTATGGCCAGATATTTTAGGCCATGTCCATCCCATGACTCAAAATCCCTCTTAACTTCCTTTCTAGTAGAACAAATACATTTTCTGGATAAGAAAAGAGTTCAACTTAATAGCCAAAATGTTAGGTAGGTTGAATAAATCATGGAGGGGCAGGTATGGAGGGATATGGAGTCTGAGTTGATGCCAGGCTAAAAAGTTTGGTTTTAATAAGTGATAAATAAAATAAGTGAAAATAATAGTGATAAAAATTAATGTTATTGAGATACTAAGATAACTTGGCAGTGGTCGAAAGGGTAGAACAGATAGAAACAAGGGACAAAGTTGTTGGTGTTCACTTGTTTCAGTCATGTCTGACTCTTCGTGACCCCATTTGGGGTTTTCTTGGCAAAGACACTGGAGTGACTTGCCATTTCCTTCTCCAGCTCATTTTACAGATGAAGAAACTGAGGCAAACAAGGTTAAATGACTTGCCCAGGGTCACACAGGTAGTAAAGGTCGGAGGCCAGACTTGGATTCAGAAAGATGAGTTGTCCTGACTCCAGGTCCAGAGTTCTATCCACTGTGCCACCTAGCTGTCCCTTATATTGTTTGTACTTACGCACATTTCTCTGTGGTCTGGGCCAGGAGTTCTGCATTATTTTCAACATCCAAGAAAGACAAGGATGAAAATAATGTGGAAGCTGATGCCTCACATTCAGGGAGGTACAGGAGCCAACTCTAATTGATTGAGCACCATATGTTAGATTTCCAATGTGACCAAATACACCCCAGAAATTCTGTTATCCAGATTTAAGAAAGTGTTATTAATGCAGATTAATCTTAAAAGCATGTGTGCATACAGTTTCTCTCCGTCCTCAACCTGGTTGTTAAATATTTACCAGCATGCTCTTGCATTGCCCGATAAACATTACCTGAGCTCAGCAGAAGAGGAGGAGAAGACTCAGGGAAAGAAAACACCCATACTGGAGGCTTGGGATTAGTGGGGATCATAGGCTAACAATGACAAATAACTGGTGTGTGGGGTACAAAGACCCTACCCCAAATTAACTACTCAGAGACTTCTTGGAGTGAAAGTAGAAAGGTTTATTAGAATCTCGGGAGAAGCGGGCAGTCTTCACAACTGGGAAGTCTAGTAGGAGGAAGCCACCGTACAGAAGCGAAAGCTGGGTTAAATAGCCAAAAACCACAGAACCCCTCCCAGAACTTCCCTTCCCCATGTAATACATTGATTGGCGCTTAGAACAATATTCCCTTATTTGGCAGGTGGGGTGACAGGGAACAAGGAAACCCCAAGGAAGGTATTTCTACAGTTTCGATTTCCCCGAAGTCACCTGATTTCTAATAAACTGAAACTGAGGCCTAAAGTTTCATGTACTTTAGCAGATAATCTATTTGAGAAACCACACTCTGTCCTACACACTGGCATTTATGTAGCACTTTAAGGTTTGCAAGTGTTTTATATTAATTATTTCGTTTGAGCTCCATGATACCCCCGCTTGCATTGCTATAGCACTTTGTACTTTTCAAAGTGATTCTTCCAGATGATTTTTTATTTGTTCATTTGTTCAGTCATGTCCAACTCTTCATGACCCCATTTGGGGTTTTCTTGGCAAAGATACTGGAATAGTTTGCCATTTCCTTCTCCAGCTCATTTTACAAGATGAGAAAACTGAGTCAAACAGGGTTAAGTGATTTGCCCAGGGTCGCCCAGCTAGTATGTGTCTGGAGGCAGGATTTGAACTCAGAGTCTTCCTGACTCCAGGCCCAGCATTGTATCCACTGTGCTACCCAGCTGCCCTTCTTTCCTTCTATCCTACCCTTAAAAATTGGGGGTGAAGGAGACAGATAGCTACCTGAGGGAAGGGGAGGAGAGTTTGAAAAGGGGTGGTCAAAGTAGTAATGCAGAGGATGGTCACAGAACTAGAACTGTAGGAGAATCTAGAAACTAGATGATCCAACCCCTTAAATTTACAAATAAAAAAATGATCCCCAGGAAGGTTGAGGAACTCACCAAAGATCACAAAGGTGATAAGAATTATAGATAGGATTTTAATCCAGACCCTCTGAATCCACAGTCAATGCTCTTTCCATGGTATCATGCTACCTAATATTGAATTCAAGAGGGATTTCAGAGGTAGAATTCTTAGGACCTTGCTCATTCATTCAACACCAACTCTTTAGCCCCAGTTATGCATAGATACGTTTACCTCCCTGGGGAAGAAAAAAAGACACTTAAGATATTGTCCTTTCCACACAGAACATAGAATTTAGCATGGGGAACATGAAACCATGCAAATATATAATATTGTATGAAACCTATTCTGAAGACTAAGGAGTCCTTGGGAGGAATGGAGTCAGAAACAGCAACAGCAACAGGCCCTTATTACTGAAGGCTTTACTTTTCATGACCTCATCAGCAACACGGTCTTCTGTTTACCCAAATGCAATAAAACTCCGTGGATGCACCCTCACAGCAAACAATGATATTTAATAGACTATGTCATTATAAGAAGAAGAAACAGACAGGGTGTGAGATGTGTGGCACAGAGTCCTAGACCAATCATACACATATCCTCTCCAAGCTAAACATTAACATTCAACAAAACTGATAACTTTAAGACTAGATAGCTATCAGAAAATTTATTGTCAACGGAGTAGAGCTTTCTTTGTGTGTGAATAGTTTGTTGCTAACTTGGAGAGAAAGTTGAACTAAAACACAAGTGGCAACAATGGATCAGAAAAGGAGTGGGCAGCTTGCAGAGATTTGATGTACAGCACTGTGTTTGCTGATCTGGGCCAGAATACTTGCCAACAGTGAGATCAGTTTAATGAAAATGATGGGGGAAATTCAGAAGCTGCTAAACAAAAATAAAAGAGAGAATCCATAGTTTATTAACAGAGAGTTCGTTTGTTTCTAAGAAGCCAGTGTTTAACTCCATCAAAAAGAAAGTTCAAGTGAAGCCTTGAGAGATGCAGAATTCTTGGTTCAGTAAGATGGCAGATGAAATTCAGTTTTATGCTGTTAGTAACTATCCAAAGTGCTTTCATGGTGCCCTGAAGGCTATTTATGGACCAAAGACTTATGGTGCAACTACTTAGTACTGATGGAGTCACATTGATTAGTGATAAGGATGAGATCCTAGAGAGATGGAGTGAACACTTCCATAGTGTTCTCAAAAGACCAACATCAACCAATGCTGAAGCCATTGACCATATACTTCAGGTTGAAGTCAGTCCCTCTCTAGCCAAATTTCCAACTGAAGAAGAGGGTTTGAATGTCTTTAGGCACCCCATATGAAGCAAAACACTTGATGTTGATTCTATTACAGCTGAGATTTACAAGGTAGGGGGTTTCACTTTTGATACAAAAGCTGATAGAAATTTTCTGGGTTATATGGTGAGAGAAGGTTATCTCCCAGTAATTCAGGGATGCCTCCACTGTCCATCTCCATAAAGGTAAAGGAAAATAGATTGTCCTGTGATAATCAGGGGATGGGGGTGTCTCTCTCTCAGTCTTTGCCAACAATAGTCTGATTTTAAAAATTAATTTATTTTCTTGTTTACATCATTCATTTCCACAAAATTTTGAATTACGAATTTTCTCCCCATCTTTTCCCTACCCACCACTCCAAAGGAGCCATCCCACTGTATAACCCCTCTGCCAATCTGCTCTCTCCTATGTCCTCCCCTATCTTCCCTCTGATTTTCTGATAGGGCAAGATAAATCTCCCTACCCCATGTCTGTATATCTTAATTCCCAGTTGCATGTAGTTAATAATGATAATAATAATAATAATAATAATAATAATAATAATAATAATAATATATATATATATATTTTGAACATTTGATTATAGAACTTTAAATTCTACATTCTTTCCCTTCCTCCCTTGTCACTTACCCCCACTGGATAGACAAGCAATTCAATACAGGCTGTACATGTGTAGTTACACAGAACATCTCCACGGTGACATATTGTTAGAGACTGATTACATGTCCCTCCTTCCTATCCCACCTACTCCCCTGTTCCACTCTCTACCCTGTCCCTGTCCCTCTACAGAAGTGTGCACTTTCATCAACCCTCCCCCCCACCCTGCCCTCCCCTCTATCATCCCACCTCTCATCCCCATTGCCCCTACTCTTCTGTGTGTCAAGATACCCAGTTTAGAGTTTATGTGAATGACCATATTTTCACCTGGAACATTACACTCAATTTTGCTGGGTAGGTGATTCTTGGTTTTTATCCTAGCTCCCTTGATCTCTAGAATATCATATTCCAGGCCCTTCAATCCCTTAATGTAGAAGCTGCTAGATCCTGGGCTATCCTAATTGTGTTTCCACAATATTCAAATTGTTTCTTCTTGTCAGCTTGTAATATTTGCTCCTTGATCTGGGGGCTCTGGAGCCTGGCTATAACATTCCTAGGAGTTTTCTTTTGGGGATCTTTTTCAAGAGGTGATTGGTGAATTCTTTCAAGTTCTATTTTGCCCTCTGGTTCTAAAATATCTGGGCAATTTTCCTTGAGAATTTCTGGAAGGATGCTTTCTAGGTTAGTTTTTTGATCATGGCTTTCCGGTAGTCCAATAATTTTTAAATTGTCTCTCCTGGATCTTTTTCCAGGTCAGTGGTTTTTTCAATAAGATATTTCACATTGCCTTCTATTTTTTCATTTTTTGGGTCTGTTTAATAGTATCTTGATTTCTCATAAAGACATTTGCTTCCATTTGCCCCACTCCAATTCTAAAGGAATTATTCTCTTCAGAAAGCTTTTGAGATTCTTTTTCTATCTGGCAAATTCAATTTTTAAGGCATTCTTCTCCTCATTGGTTTTTGGGCCTCTTTTGCTTTTGAGTTAATCTATTTTTTAAGGTGTTATTTTCTTCTGTCAGGTTGTTGACTCTCTTTTCGTGATTTTCTTGCATTTCTCTTCCCAATTTTTCCTCCACTTCTCTTATTTGGTTTTCTAAATCCTTTTTAAGCTCCTCTATGGCTTATAACCAATTTACATTTTTCTTGGAAACTTTTGGTGCAGGAGTTCTGACTGTGTTGTCTTCCTCTCATTCCATGCTTTGATCCTTTTTGTCCCCAAAAAAGGAATCTAAAGTTGGATTGCTGTGTGTGCTTTGCTTCCTTTGCCTTCTCATGTTGCCAGTCAATTAACTTGACTTTTGAGCCACAGTAGATCTCTGCTTCCAGAGGGGAGCACTTTGTCCCAAATTGCCAGGGTTTTTGCAGCTGCCAGAGCTATTAGGAGGCTCCTGCAGCCCCCACCAGCTTTGGCTCACTGAAAATGCACTTCAGGACCACCACCCAAGACCACAATCCAGATCCAGGCAGCTTAAGGCAAGAGCACTTAGCCTCTGAATGATCACTTGGCCACCTTGCAATCTGCAGGCTGGGAGCTTCTGAAGCAGCCACGTGGAGGTAATTCTACTTCTGCTGTTTCCATGCCCTGGAGGCAGTTCAGCTGGACCTGCTCACCTGAATTTAGCTGAGTTCCACTAACCTTTCCCTTAGTCCTTATTTCTTATGGCTTGATAATTCTGGAAATTTCTACAGCTGCCACTGATCCACTCTCCTGAAGGCTCCAGCTGCAGCTTGTCCTGGTGGCCCTGGGGACAAGCCCCAGTTTGAGGGCAGGTTGGTTTTGGCTCCCAGCACATTGCGATGAGCCCTTCCTGTCCCACCTGCTGAGCTGTCTTCAGCAGGAGATGTGTTTTTCTGTAATTTTCTGAGTTCTGGAGCCCTAAAATTTGTTTAGAGTCATATTTTATGGGTATTGAGGTGATTATGTGGAAACTGCAGAGTGTTCCTGTTTCTACACCACCATCTTGGCTCTGCCCCTCACTAGCAATATTCTTGCCAGAGTCCTCTTTAGACTGATCTTTCTCCTGGAAGATAGTCATCTACTGAGATGCAGTGTGGCTTCAGAAAGGACTGAGGAATGGCTGATATGATCCTTGCTGTCTGACATCTCCAGGAGAAATGCCAGGAGCAAAACAGAAGTTCATATACAATATTTGTCAATCTGACTAAGGCCTTTGATATTATCAATAGTGAGGGTTTATGAAAGATCATAGCAAAATTTGGTTACCCAGAGAAGCTCCTCAGTAGTATACATCAGTTACATGACAATATGCTTACTGGCTTCTGGATAATGAATGATGCTCTCATGCTTTCCTGGTCACCAATGGAGTGAAACAGGAATTTGTGCTTGTTCCCATGCTTTTTAGCATGAAGTTTTCAGTGATGTTGTTGGATGCCTTCAACAAGGACAGAATTGGCATAAAGATCAACTACCCCACTTATGGTAAATTATTTAACTTAAAAAGGTTACAAGCCAAGTCTAAAGTGGAGGGTGAATTGGTGCACATCTTTTTGTTCACAGATAACTGTGCACTCAGTGTGACCTCTGAGGCTGAGATGCAACAGAGTATGTTGATTTTCTACCACTTGTGTTAATTTTGACTGGGCACCTAACATCAAGAAAACAGAGGTTATCCACCAGCCAACACTTTACCATCCAGTGGCTACAGCAAATGGAGAACTTTTTAGTGCTGTGGTTAAGTTCACTTACCTTGGAAGTATACTTTCCAGGGATGTCCACTTAGATGATGTGGGTATGAAGGAAAATGTGGGAGAGAAGAGGTATTAGACTGACAACTAAATTAAAGGTCTACAGAGCCATTTTGCTGACCTCATTATTGTATGCCTGTGAAACCTAGATAATTTACCAGCACCATGCCAGAAAACCACACAACTTCCATTTGAATTCTTAAGAAGATTCTGACAATCACCTAGCAAGATAAGGTACACTGAGGTCTTTTCTCAAGCTGAATTGCCAGGTTTTCAAACTCTACTGTAAAGAGTGCAACTCCAATGGGCTGGCCACATTGTTCAAATGCCAAACATATATTTGCCCAAAAGACTATTTTATGGATGATTTACACAAGGCAAGGGATCGCATGGAGGTCAGAAGAAGCAATACAAGAACACTTTCAAGGTCTCATTGCAGAACTTTGAGATCGTTTCTGAGACATGGGAAGCCATTAAGACATTCCAGAGGGGACCAGACTTGTTGCATTCCTTTGATAAGCAAACTGAATATTAAGCAGAACCTTAGCAAGTAGCATATCTAAAACAATGAATGAATATGAAAATTCTAATATTCTCTGTTTGCAGGAAATCAAAAAGTTTTATCTCTGCTCCAGAGATGCAGATGAGGTCCTTATCTCTCACAAATGGAATCTTAATAAAGACATCCTGAATATCAATAGCTCAAAGGAGACAATATCAGAATAATCATTCTATGAAAGATTGTGATAACATATCAAAATTTCTGGGATGCATCTAAAGCAGATGTTAGAGTAAAAATCATATCCCTGAGAACTTACATGAATGAAATTGAAAAAAGAAAGAATGAACTATATATACAATTTAAAATGTAAAATAAGCACATTCAATATAAGCACACAATAGGAAATCTTGAAAATCTGAAAAGAAATCAATGCATTGGAAAATAGACTTTGGAACTGATAAAAATAAAAACTAGTTCTTGGAAAGGATAAGAAAATCTATAAATCTCAAAAGGGCAGAAAATCAAAGAAACAAAATATAGAACCAATATATGAAATTACAGCAAAACCACAGAAATTAAAGGAATTATCAGAAAATACTGCATTCAGTTAGATGTCAGCAAAACCAAGAACTTAAAAGAAATAGAGTATTATCTAGAAATATATAATACATATATATACATATACATATATATATATGTATATATAAATTGCCCAAGAGTACATTAAATGGAAATCACAAAAAAATCAATTTCAGAAAATAGAAATGTTAAATAGCTATAAGGCAAATAGAGTGAAGTACCCTATTCCAGATGTGTTTAGCGGAGGCTTCTATCAAATTTTAATACATGTACTTCAGTTATTCACAGAAATTGGAAGAAAAAGAAAACACTCTAAATTATTCCTTTTGTGAAACAAATGGCTTGCAGCCTGGCCTACAGACCATAGGGGGACCAAGCAACCATTCAGAGGGTAATCACTCTTGCTTTGACCTGCTTGGATCTGGGTCAATGTCTTGGGTGGTGATCCTGGGGTGAGAAATGCCAATCTGCCAGAGCTTGTGGTGGCTTGTAATAGCACTCAGTTTAGCAGATACTTAGCACTTAGTACCTTGGGGCTAAGTATGGAAGGTGCGAACTCTGTACCACTGTTGAGAAGGCATGAACTCCTCTGTTGATGTGGAAGAAGGGGATTGGCTGAGACAGGAGGCCAGTGTGTGTATATAAGCAAAAATTCCAGAGACAGAAAGACAGAATTGGAATGGTGCTCCTGATGAAGGAAGAATTGTGGAGACTGAAGCCAGCTGAGAGAGAGAGACAGACAGAGACAGAGACAGAGACAGAGGGAGAGAGTGAGAGTTTCTCTCCCAGCATCCGGAAGCTCACTGAGAACTGAGATGGAGTTTTCCTGAGACCAGAATCTGGTGAAGGCCACCTGGAAGGCTGAGAAGGCTTGCTTGGAAGGCTGCTTGGAAGGCCAATATTCCTTCTGGGTCCTAGGGTCAGCTGAAGTGCTGGAAGACTGAAGAAGCATGACCAGGATAAGACTCTGTTTGTTTGTGGCCTGGCTGATCCTTGAGTTCCAGGCAAGAGAAGTGGTGAAGAGTTTGAAATGTGCTGCACTCTGTGAACTTCAGTGTGTAACAAGAACTGCTTGGAAAACTGGACAAGGAGTTGGGAGCTGTCTGCTTCTGAATCCAGGTGACTGGTGGATTCAAGTAGGAGCTGGGACCTTGAAAAGGGATCCAGGGAATCAGAGAGACCATCCAGAGTCAAGATAAAGAAAAAGGCCTCCCCTCAGATGAAATTGAAGTTTGCTGGACACCGAGGGGTGGAGGGTTTGTGTGGTTTTCAAATGACTGTATTTGTGATTAATGATATTTAGTAATTGTGAATATAGATTAGTGACTAAGTAAGTTAATGGTTGCCCCATGAGTGGAATTTTGGTTATTCTATTGTGCATTGACTGAATGATTAAGTAAGGAGGGTTGCCTCCTTAGGGAAACCAGATGATTATTCTTTTGTTTCTTATTCTAAATATTGTGGCCACTGTAGTGAAAACTGTGTGGCTGTTTTCTGTGATAAGATGTAATGTTGTGAATATTATATTGTGATATATTGTGAATGTTTGCCTTGATTTGTAATGGAGTAAAGAGAGTGTTCACTATATTGTGTAATCCAAACCCTAAAAGCTGTTCACAATAGCATTCTTTCGGGAATCTTCTGGTGCATGGTATTACATGGCTGTAGAGAGGGCACCCTTCTCAGACCTCTGACAACATTTGCAAAAACCCCAGTGATTTGGGACAAAGTTCTCTCCACTCTGGAAGCAGAGTTCTACTATGGCAAAGAGCTCAAAAGTCAAGTAATTGATTGGCAACATGAGCAAGCAGAGGAAGCACAATCAGACAATAGAATCCTTTTGGGGGGACAAAAAGGATCAAAACATGGAACCAGAAGAAGTCAACAAAGTCAAAACTCCTGCATAAAAAGCTTCTAAGTAAAAATGAACTGGTTACAGGCCATGGAGGAGCCCAAAAAGGATTTTGAAAATCAAGTAAGAGAAGTGGAGAATAAATTGGGAAAATAAATGAAAATGATGCAAGACAATCATGATGAGCAAGTCAACAGCCTGCTAAAGGAGACCCAAAAATATACTGAAGAAAAACACCTTAAAAAAATAGACTAACTCAAATGGCAAAAGAGGCCCAAAAAGCCAGTGAGGAGAAGAATGCCTTAAAAAGACAAATTGCCCAGATGGAAAAGGAATTTCAAAAACTCACTGAAGAGAATAATATCTTCAAAATTAGATTGGAGCAAATGGAAGCTAATGACTTCATGAGAAATCAAGATACTACAAAACAGATCCAAACAATTTTTTTTAAAAAATAGAAAGCAATGTGAAATATGCCACTGGAAAAACCACTGACCTGGAAAATAGATCCAGGAGAGATAATTCAAAAATTACTGGACCACCAGCAAACCATGATCAAAAAAAGAGCCTGGAAATCATCCTTCAAGAAATTCTCTGGGAAACTTTCCCTGATATTCTAGGACCAGAGGGTGAAATAGAAATTGAAAGAATTCAACAATCACCTTTTGAAAAAGATTCCAAAAAGAAAACTCCTAGGAATATCATAGCCAAATTCCAGAGTTTCCCAGGTCAAGGAGAAAATATTACAAGCTGTCAGGAAGAAACAATTTGAATACTGTGGAAACACAATCAGGATAACACAGGATCTAGCAGCTTCTACATTAAGGGATGGAAGGGCTTGGAATATGATATTCCAGAGGTCAAAGGAGCTAGGATTAAAACCAAGAATCACCTACCCAGCAAAACTGAGTATAATGCATCAGGGGAAAATATGGTCATTCAATGAAATAGAGGATGTACAAGTATTCTTGATGAAAAAACCAAAGCTGAACAGAAAGTTTGACTTTCAAATACAAGAAGCAAGAGAAGCATAAGAAGGTAAACAGGAAAAAGAAGTCACAAGGAACTTATTAAAGTTGAACTATTTACATTCCTACTTGGAAAAATGGTCATTGTAACTCATTAGACTTTTCTCAGTATGAGGATAGTTGAAGGGAATATGTGTGTGTGTGTGTGTGTGTGTGTGTGTGTGTGTGTGTGTGTGCATAGATATAAGCATACATACATTTGTATGTATGTTTAGAAGGATGCATTATGTCTAAATACATATGTGAGTGTGTATATATGTATATACATGTATACATAGACAGAGGGCACAGGATAAGTTGAATATGAAGGGATGATATCTAAAAAATAAAATTAAGAGATGAGAGAGGAATATAATGAGAGAAGGAGAAAGGGAGAGATAGAATAGGATAAATTATCTCATTTAAAAGAGGCAAGCGAAAACTGTTACAATGGAGGGGAAGAACAGGAAGCCAAAAGGGAATGGGTCAACCTTACTCTTATTGAATTTGGCTCAAGGAGGGAATAACATACACACTGAATTGGGTATCTTACCCTACAAGAAAGTAGGGGGGAAGGGGATAAGAGGGGGAATGATAGAAGGGAGGGCAGATTGGCTGAAAGGGTAGTTGGAAGCAAACACTTTTGAAAAGGGACAGTGTCAAAGTAGAAAATAGAATGAGTGGGGGGGGTGGGATAGGATTGAGGGAAATATAGTTAGTCTTTCTCAGTATATCTACTAGGGAAACCTTTTGCATAACTACATATGTACAACCTATATTGAATTGCTTGTCTTCCCAGTGGGGGTGGATGAGGAGGGAAGAAGGGAAAGAATCTGGGAATCAGAGTTTTAAAAACAAGTGTTAAAAAAATTTTTTTTTACATGCAACTGGAAAATAAGATATACAGGCACTGGGGTATAGAAATCCATCTTGCCCTACTAGAAAGTTAAAGTGGGAATGGGGGAGAATATAAGAGAGAGCATATTGGGGGAAGGGGTATTCAATAGGCTCACTATTTTGGTGTGGGGATGGGGAAAAGACAGGGAGAAAATTTGAAACTCAAAGTCTTGTGGAAATGATTGTTGAAAACTAAAAATAAACAAATTTAAAAAGAAAAAAAAGAAAATTAAAAAAATATATATAGCCTAAATGAGGGAAGGATACAATAAAGAAATGAAGCAATCAACCAACATCATTAACAAATATTTGTTAAAAAATTTAAATAAAATCCCAGCAAAAAACTTTAGACACATATTCAAAATATTCCATGCTATGATAAATTTGAATTTATAACATAGATGAAAGGATGTTTCAACTAGGAAATGATGTGATTAATTATATTAAAAACAAAACTATACTAACCCACAAAATTATATCAGTATATGCAGAAAAACTTTTGACAAAGTACAATACTCATTTTTGTTTAAAATCATGTAAAATATAGCAAGACTTATTAAAATGATTAAATATATGTATACACACATATAATGCAAAGCTTGTGTTATATGCAAGAGAGAAAGACCAAAAGCTATCTCAATAAATATAGAAGCAAAGCAAGAAACCCACCCCCACACACATACATGCATGACTTTCCCTGCATTTATTTTACATAGTTCTAAAAATTCTAGTAATACTAAGTTAAGAAAATTAAATTAAAAGCATAAAGACAGCAAGACACTATTTGTAGGACATCTTTTTCAGAACTAGAAAAGCTCAACAGACAGGTAAATAAGAAGGAAGTTATGAGGTTGAATAAAATGTGGACAAAACTAGGATTGATAGAAATTAATAGAGGAATGGGTTTTTAATAATTCAGTTTTTTCACTGACATGCCCTGGATTTTAGAAAAATTGATCATACTCCAGGATGAAAAGAACTCACAAACAAATGTGAAAAGATAGAAATCTTAATCATTTTTTCTATGAACCATAACACAATAATGACAAAGAGAAATAAAGGAAATGTGAGTAAAAGAAATAAACTAAGCGGACACTAAATAATGAATGGATCAGTGGACAAATCATAGTGGCAAATGCATATCAAAGGTAATTAAAATAAAAATAGGAATTATCAAAATTTATTATATGCAACTAAAATATTTCTCAGAGGCAATTATTTTTTCATCCTCAACTGCACAAATTAGCAAAAGAAGACCAATGTACATAACATACTTTAAAAAATAGCAAACTAACAAATCAAAAAAGTAGAAATAGGAAATTAAACTCAATGGTAAAATAAATAGAATTGAATGCCAAAAAAATTAAATGAAAAAAGCTCTTTTTAAATTATTAATAAAATTGATAAGGCATTGGTCAATTTATTTTTTAAGGATAATGAAGACAACTAAAGTTAAAAAAAATATATCAGATGCAAGAAATGTACAAATGAAGAGAAAAAAACAAAAAAATATTTTGCATAGTTATATAGCACAAAACTGAAAATTTGAATGAAATTAATGAAGAGCTACAAAAACATAAAAATACCAAGAATGAGAAAACATAAAAAGTTGCCCTAAGTAACTCAGTTTCAGAAAGAAAGATTGAAGAGGCTCTAAATGAAATGCCACTTGATAAAGCACCAGGAACAAAGAGGTTCATAAGTGAATTCTAATAATAATTTAATGAATGAATGTTGCTCATGTTATATAAACTGTTTTCAAAAATAGAGTAGGAAAATGTTCTACACAATTCTTTCTATATAACAAATGTGCTTCTGATTAACAAACCAGGGAAAGATAAGACAGGTACAAGGAAATCTAATCAGTTTTCATTTATAAACACTGATGTATGCATCTATATCTATATCATATCTATATCTATATCTATAGACATATAGACTTACATTATATCTATTCAAATTGGGTGTGTGTATATATATATATACACATACATATATATGTATATATGGTAGATAGATATAGGTATAGAGATATAGATAGATGTTTAAATTACAGTCGAGTAGGTTATAAAATATATTCAAAAAATTGTTCATTGTGACCAAATTGGATTCATACCAAGGAATATAAGTGCATTTCAACACTAAGAAGACTGCTAGCACATGAATAATCAAAACTTTGCATGATTATATGAGTAGATGCAGAAAAAACCTTTGAAAAATGTAATATTCAATGTTCTTTTAAAGAAAAACTAAAAATAATAAGAAATAATGATTTTTCCTTAACGTGGTAAATAACAATTATTTGAATCCAAGATCCAGCATTATTTGTAACGTAGCAACCATAGACACTTCGCCACAGAGGAGAAATAAAGATGTTCATTATCACAATATTATTTAACATTGTTACAGAAATATTAGCCATAGCAATACAAGAAAAAAAGAAATATAAGGAATGAATGTCTCAGTTGCCTCATTTGTCAAATGGGGCATTTAGATGGCTATATGGATTCCTTCTCTATCTAAATCTTCAATGCATGATACTAAATACTGACAAAGAAGAGGCTAAGCTATTCTAGTAGGAAAGCTGCTTGCCCAGTAGAAAGCACCCCATCTGTAAGTTTGAGTGTTAATCAGTTTGAGAGATTTCCATGGCTAGTTGAGGGAGAATATCCACACTCTCCAGTCAGAAACAGATAGGCAATCATTTAAGAGAGGAAGGAATTTTAGTGACTGTGATCTCTGGTAGCATAAGAGAGCCAACTATGAATCTGAAGGAGAACTAGCCTGTATATCAAGAAGGAAGCAACATAGGGACTCCATCAGGAGAAAAGCGTTATTAAAGCTCTGCATTTCTGAAAACATGAGATGCTTTGGTCTCATATGTACCCTACAAGTAGACCATACACTGTGTTTGTGTCCTTTCCTGTGTCTTCCAATGGGCACTATATTTGTGGAGGAGAATGCTGTAAGTGCTTTGGTGAAATGTTTGTAGCTACTATTTTACTAAGACATCTTAGTAAGTAACTTTGATATGACTTACTTGGCTAACTGTTACTGGTAGGAGCCCTATTGATGGCTTTTGAATTATAATTTTAGGAGTATTGGCTATCAGAAGTATGAATAATGCAAGAGAAGTCACTGCATCTCTCATCCCCCAGGAAACTAACCTGCACATTTTTGAATACTGAGTTCCCCACAGGAGGCTTTACACCAAGAAAAGGTGATAGAAATAGAAACATCAATACAGATAAAATAGATTTCTAGGAACTAATCTAACAAGCCATAGCATTCATAGAAAAACAATTACTAATACAGGGAAAAATTCCAATATATTCAATATTATTCATTATCCAACATTATTATACATAATACCATTCAGATTAATCTACGCATTTAATACTTTATAGCGTTAGAAACATAATGTTTCATAAAGAAGAATAAAAACCTTGGTAGAAGTAAACCCCTCTTGAGGGCAGGGACTGTTCTTTTTGAGTTTTTTTTTAATCCTTTGTATCCCCAGAATCCTATACAGTGTTTAGCACTTCATAGGTACTTAATATGTTTATTGAACTAAATAAAAACTATCAGTGGAAATAATGAAAAAAATGGAAGGGAATGATAAAAACAGAAGTTAAATATAATATAAAGCAATACATTTTTAATATTTTCTACCCCAAACTTTCACTGGTAAGCAAAAGGCAGGCAGAGTTGTCCCAGAATCGTGAAATAGAGAATCTCAGCATTTGAGAGTTGACAAAGAGCTCAGAAGGGCAGCTAGGTGGCTCAATGAATAGTGCTGGGTCTAGAGTCAGGGACTCATCTTCTTGACTTCAAATCTGGCCTTAAACACTTACTAACTGTGTGATCCTGGGCCAGTACCTTTACCTTGTTTTCTTCAGTTTCCTCATCTGTAAAATGTGCTGGAGAAGGAAATAATGAACCACTCCAGTATCTTTGCCAAGAAAACTCCAAATGTGGTCTCAAAGAGTCAGATATGACTGAAACAATTGAACAACAACAAAGACTTCAGAAATCATCTAGTCAAATTTAGACATGAAGGTGTAAATCCAATCACAAGCAGCTCTCCCGAGGACTGCTGCTGTGAATAACTTTGAGGATCTAATAGCATAGTAGAATGAACTCTCTATTCAGCAATAAATCAAAGCAAAACATTCAAGAAACTAAAGCACAACATTCACAACAATATAACATAACAATTTATTACTAAGGTGGCCACATAGTCTTAAACAAAACATAGCATTCAGTAAGCCACAATCTCCTCAATCGATATAGAGTACCCAAGTAAAAGTCTTTTTTCATATTGACTAGAGGCTGGCTTCCAATTGTCTTAAGCCAATCATCCTTAAAGGGTAGCAGAAAGTACAAACACCATCCACCCCTAGGTCACAATAAGCCACAATCTCATCAGTCCATGCAGAGTACCCTAGTCCTCTTTTATCTTAACTTTAGGTTGATCTCCAAATCCCATGGCTCCTCTTCCATGGGCTTACTGCTCCCAGCTCTTTCCTGGATTTACTTGACTCTTGCCTGGATTCACATTCAGGCAGCTCTCTGCTCTGGTTCTGTATCTCAGCTCACAAGGACTAGTCCACTCCAAGCCCTTTTCAGTTTCTGTTTCTAGGAAGACAAAGCTTAACAGAACCACAACAATATTTACACATATTATGCTTAACAGAGTTACCATAATATTTACAAACATTGCTGGCACTATCATCTTAATTCACTCTCTGTCTGAAAAAGTAATACAAACCAACAGACAAGCTTCTGTCTGAGAAATCAAACATAAATCAACAGTAAAGTTCCAGGACTTCTGTAAATAACAGTAAAGCCCTCTTTCAGGACTTCTGTAACAACAGTAAAGTCTTCTTTGAGGGCTTCTGTATCAGCAGTAAAGTTCTCTTTCAACAGACAGAATCCTTCATTCTGACAAAGTAATATTGACACAGACAGAAGAGATAGACAGAGTGCTGAAGTCACAAACATTTTCCCTCTCAGTTCTGCTTGGTTGCAGCTCATGCTTGAGCTTTTATCTGCTTTACTCCTTCCTGTTCCACGCTTTCTTTTCTGCTCTTTTGGCAAGCTCCTCTCACCATACTCTCCATGTGATGATGTTAGACCTGTTAAAGGCAGGGAAGGTCTCCAAACTGCCTTAGGTCTATTAAAGGCAACACAAATGTACAACATTTCCAACAAAGATTTGATACAATCAAATGTGAGGCTCAAAGGCACTTGAATAGCTGAAACAAGCAGCAAAGTACTATTACAGAAGGAAATCCCTACAATATATAAGTGATCATCCAATTTCTGTTTGAAGAATTCTGAATAAGAGAACCAACAGCTTTTTTCTATTCCCCTTTGGGATAGTTCTAATTGCAAGGCGATCATTTCTAATGACGTTGAAGGGAACAAAGTATGAATTTTTTCTGTCAATCACCCCTGATCTTGAGGTCCTGATTATGCATCTTGATTATGCATTGAACTTCCCTAGCAGTTCATTCTCTTCTGGAGCATAGCTTTCCTTTCCCCACAATTCATTTGCACTCTGTTCTGGAGGGCATAGTTTTCTTTTCAAGCTTATTGACCCCTCATTCTGCCTTCCAGGAAAAAAAAAAAAAGAAAGAGGAAAATCAGTGCCTGCTGATGTAGATTCCCTCACATTTTTTTTTGTTTGTTGGAGGGGGGAGGGCAGGGAAATTGGGGTTAAGTGATGTGCCCAAGGTCACATAGCTAATAAGTATTAAGTGTCTGATGTCGGATTTGAACTCAAGTACTCCTGACTCCAGGGCCCTTGCTCTATTCACTGCACCACCCAGCCACCCCCAGATTGCCTCACTTTTGAGTTTTAGTAGCTTGGGTTGATCAGGAGTACTTAGTCCTGATCATTCCTCTTTCTTCCTTTTGAGTAAACTTTTATTGTTACTAAAAATATGATTCTGAGCTATGAGAAAGTTTGCACTGAAAAATTCAAATTAGAGCTATAAAACAATGAAAACATTAGATATCTTCCTCTCTGAAACTGTTACCTTTCCTTTGCAATTTATCCATTTTCATTAATTTAAGTAGGGCTGGCACAGATTTCATTATCTCTCTTTAGTGTAGTCTTAAATGCATAGGAAAACCTCAAAATCCTACTTAAAGTGATAATAGATTTAATATGCTGCTCACTTTGTTAATGGAAGTTGTGTTCATTCCTCTTACCCTGTTCTCTTTTGAGACAGGCAAAAGCAAGAAGGAAGAGAAGGTAGAAAAAAGGGAGTGAGTCTCTGCTTTCTTCTAGGAAAATCCCTAGCTAGTCTCATCAAATAAATAATTGTTTCTTCCTGTCCTATGTATCTTAGCAGTCTCTAAACTGTCCTTTCTCTGCATTACAAAGTCTAGGGATTCTCCTGGCCATAGTCAAAGACAATATGACTGCTTAGGCTGCAGATTGACCTCATGCTAAAAATGTTTAGCATAAAGACATTGGCTAGGAACTCCTTGAGGACACCCTGCACACACAGACACACACAGACACGCACACACAGACACACACACAGACACACAAAGACACACACACACACACACACACACACACACAGACACACCAGGTAATCCTTCATTGCCTCCATTCCCACCATCTTGAAGGTGAAAGTCACTTTTTCTTCCATGCAAGAACTTTGTCATACTTCCCCCAAACCAGTGGGAACTGGAAGACCTCCAAATGAAAATCACCACATATAATTCTACCCAGTTCCTAGGGCTCCAATTTCCATTAGTCTGAGATAAGTACTCCACAAAACTATCAGGTACTGAATTAAAAAGAATAGAAAAACATCAGTAAAAAAAAGATTAAATAAGATTTAGAGTCAAATTCATAAAGCAGTCTGATGCTCAATAAATCCAAGAATATAATTAATGAGTAAATACCACATTATTCATAAAATATAAGAAAAGTTGATAGCAGTTTTGTAGAAAATAGGATTAAATTAATACCACACTATAATAATCAGAGAATAAAAAGCTTGACCTTATTTACATCTACAGATAAGGAAACAATTCTTAACCAACCATGATACACATATAGAAAAAAGAGACTATTTTGATTATTTAAAAATATAAAGTGTTTGTACAAATACAATGATTTCAGAACATGGACTAGATCTGTGATGAGAGGGAATTCCTTAATGAGGCAACTTTTCTGAGGATGCAAATTGGCATCTTCTATGCAATTTACACTCTTAGAGAGTTGCTTAGAGTTCTAAGAAGTTTCATGACTTGCCTGGTGTTACATAACTAGTTTATGTCAGAAGTAGGGCTTGAACTTAGACCTTTTTTATTTTCAAGGCCAGTTCTCAGAGATTCACATGCTTCTTCCTAAATGTTTCCAGAATAAATACGAAAAAAAAAAGCAAATACATACATACATATAGTTAGAGAGGGGAAGCATACACATACACAAATACACACACACACACACACATACATATACATATCCACATATCTATGTTGGAAGGGGGAAGTGTGCATTAAGCATGGCTCATAAAAACCTAACATCCCAAATCTCTAAGAAATTGACAAAAATGTATAAGAATGAGTACCATTCTCCAACAAATTATTAGTCAAAGGACATTAGAAGGCATTTCTCAATAGGAAGGATTCAAACTATCCAAAAGAATTTGTAAAAAAAAAAAAAGACATTTCAAATGACTAATAATCAAAGGAATGACTTTTTTGCTAAAAAAAAGTCTCTCACATTGCATTATTGGCATCAAATTCATTTGAAATCAGCTGAACTCAACAAAATTATTAAGCTACTTGGTGCAAGGCACTGTGCTAGGCGTTATTTATATAAAGATAAAACTAAAACAGCCCCCCACTTTCAAGGGGCTTATATTCTACTTGGGCAGAGATAGTAAAAGATGACAAAATCCAATCCTGTTGGAGAAATAAAAACAGTAATTCATTGCCAATGAACTGTGAGTTGTTTCACTCATTTTGAAAAGAAACATGTCTAAAAGTTACAAAAATGTTCCTGCCCTTTGACTTATAAATCTCACTCTGAGAGTACTACCTTAAGGGTTAGTGACAAAAAGAAAAGATCCATCCATACAAAAAAATTTCTGGAAGCCTGATACTTAGTAAAATCCTGGGGTAGGGGCAGAGAAGCTATATGTCCAATGACTGGGTAATGACTAAATTGAATGTGAGATATGAATGTGTTACAATATTATTGGGTTATAAGGAATGATGAATAAAATATACAAAGAATTAGAAAAAGTAATGCAAGGTTAAAAAAGATTCAAAAGTACAAAGTAAACACTGATTTTAACTAGTGAAAAGATGATAATATTAAACAGCAACAAAGCTTAGGATAGGATAGAAGAGGTTTTACAATCTTAATTTCTCTTTTTACTCATTAACGCAAGGGTGTAATCACATCAACGATTATTCTCAACTGTCTTTTTCAATTATTTGCTTAACTTAAAGGGATCTGGGTGAGTTTCTTATTTTGTTTTTGATCATTCTATGATTTGTGTTTAGGGGTTAGGTATTTTGTTTCTTGTATACTTATTTAAGATTTTGTTTAAACTGTCTTTACTCATATATGAGAACATGTGAATCTTCCTTTCTAAGTTAAAATTTGCCCTTTTTTTAAAAGTATGGGTCACTTCCTCACCTATTTTGTTTACAAAAGTGGGATGAGGGGTTTGGAATGTGGAACAATGAATGTGATGTGTTAATTTTTCTTTGTTTTGTTTTTTTATTTATTTTCTTGTTTACATCATTCATTTCCATGAGATTTTGAGTTGCAATTTTCTCCCCATCTTTCCCCCACCCACCACCCCAAAACAGCCATACCACTGTATAACCCCTCCCCCAATCTGCTCTCTCCTATGTCCTCCCCCATCACCCCTGTGAATTTTCGGTAGAGCAAGATGAATCTCCCTAGCCCAGTGCCTGTATATCTTAATTCCCAGTTGCATGTAGTTAATAATAATAATTATTGTTATAATTATTATTATAATAATTATTATTATATATACATATATTTATTTTTAACATTTTATTATAGAACTTTAAATTCTAGATTCTTTCCCTTCCTCCCTCATCACCCACTCCCACCAGAAAGACAAGCAATTCAATACAGGCTGTACATGTGCAGTTATGCAGAACATCTCCACAATGGACATATTTTGAGAGACTGATTCTATTTCCCTCCTTCCTATCCTGCCTCCGCCTTGTTCTATTCTCTACCCTGTCCCTGTCCCTTTACAGGTGTGTGCTTCCAGCAACCCTCTCCCCCATCCTGCTCTCCCCTCCATCATTGCCCCTCTCATCCCCATCCCCTCTACTCTCCTGTGTGGCAAGATACCCAGTTTAGAGTTTATGTCATTCCTTCCCTAAGACAAATTCAATGAGAGTAAGGTTGACCCTTTCCCTTTTGTCTTCTTGTTTTTCCCCTCCACTGTAACAGTTATCCCTTGCCTCTTCTATACGAGATGATTAACCCCATTCTGTCTCTCCCTGTCTCCTCTCAATCTATTCCTCTCGCACCTCATAATTTCACCTTTTTAAAGTATCATCCCTTCCTATTCAATTGATCCTGTGCCCTCTATGTACACATATATACACATACTCAGATATATATTTATACGCATATATATACCGTCCTAGATAGACATATGTGTATGTATACATATGTATACATTTGTATTCCCTTCACCTATCCTCATACTGAGAAAAGTTTCATAATTTTACAATTATCGTTTTCCCATGATGGCATGTAAATAGTTCAACTTTGATAAGTTCCTTATGATTTCTTTTCCATGTTTACCTTCTCATGCTTCTTGTATCTGAGTGTCAAATTTTCTTTTCAGTTCTGGTTTTTTCAGCAAGAATGTTTGAAAGTCCTC
>CM053580.1:295414172-295437585 GCA_028627135.1 Pseudochirops cupreus | reverse complement strand
CAATAGTATTCCATTACATTCATATACCATAGCTTGTTCAGCCATTCGCCAATTGATGGGCATCCCCTATATTTCCAGTTTTTTGCAAACACAAAGAGAGCTGCAATAAATATTTTAATAGCAATTTATTTTCTGAAAAACTTTAAGTGCTTTGCTTTCTAGCAGCTTCCCTGCTCCCTTTTCCTTCTATTTCTGCTATTGTGGCTCAGGTCTGTGTTGCCTGAGTGCTGGCCTGCTCTGACACTGTTCCAGTCCTGTATTTTGCTGTTGTTTGAGCGTGGACCAACAGAGCTCTGTATAAAGCATCACCTGCCTGGATGAGTGCTGCTAGTCAGTCCCTATTGTCTACCATAACTTTGGTGATGCTACCTGGGCAATGTACTACATTGGGGCCATGCCACATGGGTGCTGCCCTGGAGCTATCTCCTACAGCAAGGCTGTTTGCACACTCTGTGCTTTATGTCCACTCTGAGCCTTCCAGAGGTTTCTAGAAATATTCTTGTGTATTCCTGCTGTTGCTGGAGAAGTCTATATCCAAAGAAATTGCCCCCCTCCCCTATTTTTCATTATTATTATTCCTTCTAGTGCATTTTTAGAGCTTTATTGGGGTGTTTGTGGGAATTGGGGCTCCTTTAGATCCTAACCGGGCACCATTTTAGCTACAAGTCTCAAGGTTATTTTCTTACAGGAGCCCTAGCAAATATATAATTTGGTAAAACATAAAAAACAAAATAAATAAACTGGCAAAAATCTAGCAACAGCTATCACAAACCCTATTCCTTTATATTTGCTGAAAATGTGAAAGAAAGAAAAGCCATTTTTGCCCAGCAAAAAAGATGGGAAAAATTGGAATATAGACTAATATATCCTGGTCACCCCAAAAAAAGCACACTAAATTGAGATGTATCATTACTTCTTCCTCTTGAAAACCACCACTTTGCTTTTACCCGAGCTCTTAACGACACAATTAAACCCCAGGACTAACTTTTTACCCTGTGCTAGTAATAGAGACCATTAATGAAAATAAAACCTATTTTGAAATAGTTCAGAGCCCTCAACTTTGACCCTATGTGAATCTATCTACAAGGAGCTTGTGATAAATCAAAACTGTAAAATAAAGAGGAGAAAAGAAGAAAGGAGATCAGGGAATGAAACATGTGACGCTAGAAAGGAAGGGGCCCACTCCAATGACTAATCCTTGTCCTCAATGCTGAGGTTCTTTTTAGTAGAAGCATAAATCATGGCATAGACCTCAGAGTGAGAAGATCCAGTCCAATGCTCTTATGTTACAAAACTGAAAACTGGGTCTCCAAAAGGTGGAAGGGACTCGTTTAGGGGCAAACACCTAATTAGCAACAGAGCTAAGACTAGTTTCCTTACTCTCACCTAGTTTTTCTCCTGACACCTACATATGTCTTGAATCAGAAATGTAAGCATAGCAGTATCACTCAAGCTTTCAAATGGACAATAGACAATTATCTCATCGTATGTTAAAATAATTTAGATGTTATAGGGAATAGCATTGGTAATAATTTATCTATTGCTCAACCTGCAAAGATATTCCTGAAGTATTTGATTTCTAGTTTATTTTCTAAGGGTACAAACTATACCTAAATTCAGTCTTCAAAATTACCATGTCACATTGTGTGTGGGGGGAGGAGGGAGGGTTTACTTTTAACTTCTTTTAAGCACTACAAATGAATAAAAAACCCCTGAATTTTATTTTAAAAATACATCTTTGTATGCAGTGTGTTTTCTCATATTAATCTATGAGTGTTTAGTCTGATATACCTTATACTATGTATATAGTATAATTTACATACTATATTTTATATACTATATACATTTATATATTATACATATTTATATAATATGTAGTATACTATATATAATTTGTATTCTACATGTATAGTATAATATATAAGTACGAAATACTTATATACTATGTATATAAGTATATACATACTTATACTTGTCCAAGACCAAGAATCAATGTCACCTCCATGCTGTATTGAAAAAATAACTATAGTGACCTCTTAATGAAGGACAATCAGTTAGCTTTATCTCTTAGATTGCTGGTTTCTTCCAGTAGCATTCCAACTGACTGGTTAGGTCAGAATAATTTTGAGTCCAACCAATCATAACGATGGGAGTGATAAACATGTAACACAAGATGCACAGATAAGGTATATGATAACACAACATAGGTGACCTCCCCTGAAGGAAGAATTAATGATGTTTGACCTGAGTTCAGATGAAGGAATTTCATCAAACTGGATCAGAACAATGCAGGAAATAATGATATTTTAGGTCTATTCATGGGAAAAATAGTGCAAAATAAGACCAATATAAATTGATCTGCCAATAGTGAAAGCGCAATATAAACAGACTATTTTTCAATTTTTCTTTGTATCCCTAGTGAGCAAACAGCACAGTATAGCATACAGTGTCTGAAATACTTGGATTCAAGTACTGACTCCAACACACAGACTATTTGTATGACCGTGTGAATGACACTTGACCTCTCAATGTCTTGGGCTACTGTATAATCCTATAAACAGAAAAGATGACACAAAAATTGTAATATTCATTGTTGGAAGGGTTGTGGAAAAGTATTTGACATATTACACACTAATGCCTTGTTAGAGGAACTGTAATAGGTACAATAACTCTGGAAAGCAATTTGGAATTATGCAAATAAAATTATTAAACTATCCACAACTGTTAACCCAAAGATTCCATTGTTAGGCAGAGCGTTAACGAAAAGAAAGCCCCATACCCCCCAAAATATTTATGGCAGAATGTTTTTTTGTGATAGCAAAGCACTGGAGACAAAGTAGATTAATTTTGTTTAGAGAATGAGTAGACAGATTGTAGCATATGAATATAATTGAACATTACTGTTCTGTACAAAAATATGATCACAGAGAACCTTGGAAAATCTCATGTGAGCTGATGCAAAGTAAAGTAAGCAGTTCCAGGAATGGATACAATGATTACAGCAATATCAGTAGAAAGAACAGTATCTACAAAACCATTAAAATTGTACATTGCAAAATCACTTAACAAAAAAAAAAAGTTTGGCCCCAAATGAGAGAAAGGAGAAGAAACTTCCCCCTGCTTCCTTGTAGAGGTCAGGGTCTATGTTTGTGGAATGTTATGTATAACATCAGATATTTTTTATATGTTGATGTTTTATTCATTTTTTTCTCTTTTTCTTTCTGTTTTGAAAAAAAACTATTATAGGTGATGACTCTCTGAGAGGGGGAAGGGAATGATATAAGAGGAAATTTGGTGATATGAAAACAAAAAACATCAATAAAAATGTATTTTTAAAGAATCTATAAGCAGAAAAAGTGTGGCTTTGCATTGTTATGTTGTCATCATCCAGGAGCCTCAGGTACCAATGAAATCAGATCCATCCCCAATCTCTAGCATTTAATACAGTGTCCTATACATAGTGAGCATTTAATTAGTACCTTTTTGATTAGTTGATTTTGTTGATTATAATGGCTTTTGCAATCTACAAATAAGTATAATCCATTACTTCATGTTGGAGTTTATTGTAATTCTTATTGCAACAATTGGAATAAATCTTTTCAGGGGAAAAATGATATTTATTCAATGTCCAGTGAAGCTACAAGGAACCCCAGAATTATACCTTAATAATTTGAGATAGATAGATGTCTATTTTTAAAAAGATTTCCCTAAGGATCATTCTAGGGCCCAAAACATTCTCATTCTCAGGGTTTCTCTTAGGTTAACCACTGAACGTTCCAATAAGTGATCTGGAACTCCTACGTTATCAAATGCAATTAAACTGACCCTTTTGACCTCCTTTCCCCCAGATTAAATAATACTTATTGTCCTTAGTCTTTGAAATAAGTAAATCCTACTTCTCACTCTTCTGAAAGCTAACTTCTCTGTACTATTTATTCTTGATCAATAGGCTTCTGAGGCCAATTCAGTATTCTAAGTGAGGTCAATCCAGGGATAACTACAGTAGAATGGTTATTACCTTGTGACTGTTTAAATGTTAAGATAGGAAGTGCTCAGTTTCCTTTTAAATACTTATTTTTGCCCAGAGAATTATACCACTATAAGAATGTAGTTTTAAATATTTCTTTTCATGTACATCATCCAAAGAGTTTTATCCGAAATGATTTGTGTAGGGTATAGATAAAGCCTGGAATAGTGGAAAGAATTTTGGCTTTGAGATCAGAAGACCTGGACTGGGATCCCGGCTCAGTTTCTAATTTCCTATGTGACTTTCGGCAAGTCCCTTCATCTCTCTGGACTCAGTTTCCTCATGTGCAAATGAGAAAATTGAACTAAATGATCTTTAAGTTTGATTCCATCTCTCATCCTATATTCCTAAGATTCCAATGTTTATGTCAGTGAAACTCCAGGATCTAAACTTGGGTCTTCCTGCCCCCAGGTCCAGCACTCTATCCACGAAGCCACCTAACTGCCTCCAAACACAGGTGGCACATGGTAAAATCAGGACTGAAACCTGGGGCCTCTAATTTTACGTCTAGTGATTTTTGTCATTTCAGTACACTAGCTCTTTGAAAAGACTGATGGTAAGTGCTGACCAAGAAGCTTTTATTAAGCACATTTGACCCAGTCTTGAAACTTTTATTTTTGGTGAGGAGTCAGTCTGGGTAGGAAGAATTTCAAGATTTCCTACCTGAACATAAGGATTAAAATGCATCATTGAAGTTGAAAGAGCAGAAAGCTTCAGAGAGAAGGTGGCATTTGAGCTCAGATTTTAAGGTTCGGTAGGATTTCAACAAGAGGCAATGAAGGAGTTTATGGAAGGAATGGCATAATAACCGACATTTACATAAGTGATATAAAAGGTTTACGACGTACTACATCATCTCATTTCCTCACATGTGAAGTAGATACTGCAGGTTTTATTGTTGCCATTTGAGAAGATTGAGCCTCAGCAAGCTTAAGTGGCTTGTCGGCAGTCATATTCCTAAAAAGCGTCAGAGGCAAGATAAGAACCCATGTTTTTCCTGACTCCATGTCCAGAACTCTGCATGAGCCAAGGTAAAAAGGTCGGGAATATCCAGTATCCAGTGTGTCTGGAGTATGAGGTACCTATATTTAGGAGAGTAGCAGGAGATATGACTGGAAAATAGATTTAGTCTGATTGTGAATAGCCTTAGACCTACCTGACTAAGGAGATAAGATTTTATTCTGTAAAGCCATAATGAGCCATGGACATTTTGGGAGTTCGGAATGGCATGGTTAGAGCTGTGCTTTAGAGAGATGAATTTTTTCTCCTTCAGTTCTTTTAACTCTTGGCTAGAAATTCTTTGATGCAATTGCCTCTACTATTTCATATTATTGTGAATGTGCCTTATTCCTCAAATAAAAAGGCTGTAAGCTCTAAGAAGCCAGGGACTTGGTTATATTTGAATTCTATAGCTTATGCAGCACCTATGCTCAACAACCAATAGCCCCTAAATATTTGCTGATTTTGAAATTAAGTTGATTTGCTATCAGTGTGTAGAATGAACCAGGGGTAAGGAAGAATAGATGTAGAGATACCATTTAGGAAGATAAGATAACCCAGAAAAAAGAGTGATTGCCTGGACTAGGGTGGAGGCAATGGAGATGGAAAGAAGTGAATAGACATGAGAGATATTGGGGAGTTAAAATTAAGTTTTGGCTTTAGGGTTAAAATTCTGTTTGAATTGTGATCTTTCATCCCAAGGTCTAAATGATGACTGTATTGGCTCATTTCACAATACTAAAAATTAACTAGAATTCTCTACCTTAAATTGAAATCAACCGTTAGCAATGCTCCTTTTCAATGACTCCACATTCTTTGACCTTTTAGAATTACTTGGACTTGTATGGGGATTTTACAAAGATTCCTGTCTATTTTCACCTTTATTTCACTAGAAGTTATTCTGAAGTGCAATGGAACAAAAAATTAATGAGGAATCCCTTTTTATAGTAAACCTGAGAAATGCAAACACTATACATGCAAACTGCATTTACTAAGTGCCCATGTGTAAGTTGGGGATCATTTTACCTACATCTGAGGAAACTTAGACACGAACTACACCATAAATATATTTTGAGTCTTTCCTAAAGTATTCCAAACTCGGGGCAAGCCAAAGAGAGAACCCCCCCCCTTTTTGGATCAGTTACCCAGAATTGAAATTGTGTGATCCCAAGGTCATAGAATCAAGGATTTAGAGCTGAAAGACACCTTAAAATTCTTATAGTACTGCCCTTATATTTTGCAGATGTGGAAACTGAAAGAGAGTTTTAAGTATCTTGCCAAAAGCTGTGCAAGTAATGAGCAACAGAGTCATAATTTGAACCCAAGTTCTCTGATTCCAAATCCAGCACTGTTTCCGATGTAATATATGACCCAGGGGACCCTAGACCACAAGCTATACTACCTTCCTTCTAATTAATGATATATACACAAAGTGAACAGGATGAAAGTGAGAACTCTACCCAAGATAAAGACCAGAGTGGCTTTTAGCCAGTAGTCATTGCCTTGCTGCGCTAAAAGTCCCTGCCCACTGAATCTACTCTATTGTTCCTCACTCTAGACAGGACAGATTTTTCTGTTATTAATTTTAAAAGGTTTCCCAGTTGGTTCTAGGTTTTCTAAAGTAATTCATATAGAAAGCAACCTGTTTTGCAGGGATTTCTTAGGATAAAAAACTTTTTTAAAGTTACTTTTAAAAAAAAGGAGGAAGGTCATGCAGGTAGCATGATTTAGTAGATAGGGCACTGTATCTGGAGTCAGGAAGATCTGGGATCAAATTCTGCCTCAGACACTTACTTGTAATTCTATACAAGTCACTCAACTGTTTCCTCATTTGGAAAAAAAAAAGACAAATTGGACTCAATGGCTTCTGAGGTCCTTTCCAGTTCTTAATTCATGATGTTATGAAAATAGGGGTAGAAATAGAAATGTACCAGAAGGCCTCTCTAAAGACAAGTATAATAAATTTAACATAATGGGAAATTGAGAAAGCCAAATAATGTCAGAAATAGCTATTTAGGAGATATAGAAAAAATGATAGGAAAAAAGACCAAGAGTGCAAACAAAGGAGAAGATATAAAGTACCCTAGAAAACCAGGAAGGCTACCTATAATAAACTCCTGATTATTCATATCAATAGAAAAGAGCAGCTATATAGATAACTCCAAATTGAACATAATTTAAAAGTGAGTCTGTTTTATTTCAAAATGTTTTTGGATCAAATTTACAGAAGACCTGGACTCAAATCTCAGCTCTAACCCTTACCAGCTGTGTGCCCCTAGTCATTCAACTTTTCTCTGCAACAATTTCTCCATCTTTAAAATGGGGATAATCACAGCGATCCCTGAACAGGATTGTTTTAAGAAAAGCACTGTGTGAAAAAATGAAGGACACTGTGAGTGGGAGCTATTAATCATTAACCATAATGACTTATGTAAGACAAAATTAAATTTTATTGATTTATATCCCTTGAATACACAGCAATTACTGATAAAGCAATGTCACAAAATCCCCAAGAAGAGAGCTTTGGAGAGGAAAGAATAATCAACTGCATTAAATGCTGTAGGGAGGTCAAGAAAGGTGAGCTTGGATGAAGGCTTATTAGATTTTAGCATTTGCAGAGAGAAACTTAGGTCAGAAACAGTCTGCAGTTCGGTTAAAAGAGTGAGAAAAGAACTGGAAGCAATGAATGGAAATAGCTTTTTCATTGAATTTAACTGAAAAAGGGAGAAGAGCTAGGGTAATATTTGAGGAGGGGGTATGTAGCAGTGTCTAGTGATGGTTTTTTAAAGGATATAGGAGATTTGGGTAATTTTTGTGGGCAACATGAAAGAAGCCAGTAATTTGTACATGATAATGAACTCAGTAAGATATGTCTTTTAAGAGATTCAGAAATAACAAGACTTGTGAAGAGGATTCAATGCAGAAAGGTTCTCCAAGGAGGAAATGGTATCTTCACAGATAGAAATTGAATCCTTAGGATAAAAAAGGAGCTTTTAAAGAAAGCCAAGTCACTTAAACTCTCAAAACCTCATTTTCCTCATTTATAAAATTGATGTATCTCATTTATAATTCTAGATCATTCAGGATTGCTTAGAAGATATAATAGCAGAAATAACTCGATTTAATTACCCTTTGATAATAACCATCCGGCAAGGGAAGGAAGGGAGCCTCGAAACACCAGATCTCAAAATATACTATGATGCTGGAAGCATCAAAATAATTTGGTACTGGATAAGAGCGTGTAGGATCAGTAGAACAGTTGAGATACACAATATACAGAAGGAAAAGAGTACTGTAGCCTCGTATTTGATAAACACATTTGAAAATTTTAAACCACTACATAAATATGCATTAGTTACTTTTTAAATTTCGGTGCCTAGCACAGGGCCTTGCATATATAGATATATGCACACACACACAATTGTCATTGTTGTTGTTGTTGTTTTGTTGTTCAGTCATGTCCAATTCTCCATGACCCCACATAGGGTTGTCTTGGCAAAGACATTGGAGGAATTTGCCCTTTCCTTCTCCAGTTCATTCGATAGATGAAGAAACTGAGGCAAACAGGGTTAAGTGACTTGCCCAGATATTATGCATATACATACACATATGTATATATGTGTATATATATATATATATATATATATATATATATATATATATAACACATACACGTGTGTATATATACACATGTATGGTGTTTGTCTCGTATATACACATATATATGTATATACTTATACATACATATGTACACATTTATTTGATAATTTTTCAAACATTCAAATGAATTGAATACCCAATAGTTCATAATACCAGGAATAGTTAATAGAAAGGATCTATAACTATTCTCTATTAAATGTACACCATAACAATGCAATATAGCCCTATGTACTTAGAATTTAAGGGAACTGGAAATCACAAGGAAACCTCCTTTTTATAGTTATAAAGAATAGATTGTATAAAAGATTTTTATTCAGTCATGGGGTTGCACTAGATCACCTATGAGGTCCCTTTCATTTCTGAAATTCTTTAATTCTGTGAGGACTTATCCCATACATCTGGGTTTCAAATCCAGATTCCTTACCCTTTACAAGGGAAAGAATTCACACCATGGTTTAGAAATAAGCAAGAACCTCCTTAACAGTGTTTTTCAGTGGTTCTCAACCTTTCTAATGCTGCAGCCCTTTAATACTTGTATGTGGGTGTATCTGCATGTGGGCGGGCCCGCCTGGAGACAAATAGAGGAGCCTGTCTAGATTCCTAACACCATTGGAAATGTGTTGTCCAATGGTCTTAGGCGACCCCGTTCGACCCCCAAAGGGGTCGTGACCCACAGGTTGAGAACCACTGTTTTAGATACTGGAATGGGTTAATAAGTAAGGGATTGAAATCTAGCCAAGAGATTATTACAAAAGCAGAAGAGATTCCCCTGACTTCAGCATCTTGGTGATATTATCTAAAGATAGAATGATAGACTACATGACCTGTGAAGATTTCTTCCAGTCTTGTGATTTGATTTATTTTATTTTAAATTAGATTTATATTTATTTTATTTTGTAGGTCTTTTAAAGAAGAGACATAGAAGTATTTGAAAAAATGTCAGAGGAGAAAAGTATATGAGAAAACACTATTAAACTTGGTGTAGAATTGCATTCAGATAAGGGATTTGGGTGGCAGGGAGGGAGAAAGAGAGAGAGAAAGAGTAAGAGAGGGAGGAAGAGGGAAAGGGAGAGAGAAAAGCAGAACAAGAACAATTATTAACTTCCATCCTATAATTTACTGTTCAGCAATAAGATAATATTAAAATAAGAAAAGTTCCGTAAAAGTATTTCATTCTTACATAGGACTCTTTGGTCCCAGATATGCACAAAACAAACCATTTTGGTGGCAATATCATTTCAAGAAACAAAGCACATTGACGGCAGGAAGGGAGTGGAAGATGGAAGATCGGAGCATTCCCAATAGGGAAGCTTCCACAACATTGACTTCAGTGGTTCCTCCCCCTCCCAACCCCCCATCCCCTCAACAGTTGCCTACCCTCTGTCATTCATGATTGTCCTGATAAAGGGACAACTTATGTGCAAGATTCACACCTGTGTTTCCAATCATTTGAAATATGCTTTGAATCCATCTTGCCCTACTAGAAAGTTGGGGGGGGGGTGATGGGGGAGGATATAAGACAGAACAGATTGGGGGAAGGCATATACAGTAGGCTTGCTATTTGGAGGTGGGGATAGGGGAAAGATGGGGAGAAAAATTGTAACTCAAAATTTTGTGGAAATGAATGTTGAAAACTAAAAATAAATAAATAAATTTAATTTAAAAAAAAAGAAATCTGCTTTGACTCTTTATCATGTTAAAATCTCTTGACAGTCACTGGGCATTATTTTACCTGATCAGGATGAGGAAATGCTTCATTAGTTTTTTCATTTTTTTTCTCATACTACTTCTCTTCCTTTAGGTACTAAGCCAACCAGGATAGGTAAAGCAATACAAAAGGAAGGTAAGCTTCCTCAACATGTGCATTGGAAAACTTGGAACTTAGAGGTAGGGGAAGACCCCCATGAAATTTTTAGTCATTGCTTCCTGCATTCGCCTGGGTTTAATCTCTGCTGTTGTCTCTAAGGAGTGGATCTCCCTGCTCTTCCCTCCACCAACATGCTAAATGCAGAGACCATCTCACTAATTAAAGCCAAGCAAAACTATTACTACAGAGTGGTGAAGTCTCCCAAACATCCACTGTGTGGATACCTCTCTAGCTGAGCAAATCTGAATGTGCCTCAACCATTTCCTTGTTTTTTGCTCACCTAGAATCACAGCTAGTCAGGGGAATCATTCGCAGAATATTTTGCAACATTCATTTCCAGTGTGGAAACCAATGTCAGGTGACAGAATTGGTTCCTCATTGCCTGAGGATACATTCATCTGGAAGCCACCATTGCCACTGGAGCTTATTTTGGCCTTTTCTCCACGATGGGAGCCAAATGTGGGGATGAGGCAGCAGCTTCAAAACTTCTTTCTAACTCCCCTATACTTGAGCATGCTTCAGTCAGTCAGCAAGCATATATGAAATGCTCACTGTATGCCCAAGCCTGTACTGTGTCTGATCTATGCAGCAGTCAGCACAGTTAGCTCCTCTGCCCAGAGAAAATACCTTCGTATTATTCCTTGCTCTAGATTTCAAGTGACTTCTACTGAATTTTCCAGATGGCCTTGGATCATGTTATACAGACCCCAACACTCCTGTCATGGTTTTTTTTTTTTGAAGTGTTATGATGTGAGAAAGTGATTGCAGAAAGAGTGAGTGAAAAGATAATTTCTAATGTCAGATAGAAGTTTCTTTAGGAATGTCCAATAATCAGAGAACCACAACCAGCTTCATGAAAGCTGGGAGGGACCTCTGAGATCAGCAACTCCTATTCCTTCATTTTACAAACAGAGAAACTGAGGCACACAGCAGGGAAGTGTTTCGCCTAAAGTCAGACAGATAATTAGCCACAGAGCTGTCATCTAGAATCCAGGTTTCTTGCCTCCCAGGCCAATGCTTGTGTTTACTTGTTGTGGGGGCTGGGTATAATCACTGTGAAGAATCCCATATGAATTTTCTTGCAAGAAACTAAGGAAGAATTCTCCATCACCAAGTATAAAATCGGTTCCATTTTGTTTAGTGGTTTATCAGCATTATTTTTCCTAGAGGACTGGAATGCTTGTTACCAGTTACCACAAACTTCCCTTTGTCCTAGATTCCTTTATATCCTGTTCTCCCCTGCTTCTTGTGCTCTTGGAAGCCTGGCTCTGTCTAATGACAAAGAGCCTCTCATCCCGGGCCAGCTTCTCCAGTGTAGTGTGCTTCTTTTCTCGTAGCACCCTCACCAATCCCAGCCAGGAGGAAGTGCCAGATGTCTGCTTATTTGCCATTGTCCATCTAGATCTGTTCCTTCCATTACTCTGTCCCCTGGCTGTCTCTGGGATCCATTCTACCTGTCCATATTACCCTATGTAAATGCTTATTTATGCTTACATATTAGCCTTTAGGTCAACTCCTCCTTTCTTTAAAAAAAAAAAGAAATGTATTCATATGTTTTGTTTTGACACAACAGTTCCTCCCAAAAAAATCTAGTCAGTCAATCAGTAAACATGAACTAGATGTCTCCTATGTGCTGGACATTGTGCTAAGCACAGGGAAACACAAAGCAAGGCAATGACAACAACAAAACATGTTTGCTTTCAAGGGGCTTACAATCTAACTGGGAGGGGAGGGAGAGGGGGGAAATGCAAACAATTATGCTCAGACAAGCTATGTACAGGATAAATTAGAAATAATTAACAGAGGGAAAGCCCTTGGAGTGAGATGGATCAAGAAAGAACATCCTGTGGAAAATGAATTTTTACCTGGGGTTCGAAGAAAGACAGGGCAGTCAGGAAGTGATGAAGGAGAGAATTCCATTCCATGAATAAGGGATATCCAATAAAAGGTGTCATCAGTCAGGAGGCAGAGAATCTTGTTCCAGGAAAAAGGAAGCCAGTGTCACTAGGTGGGACAGCATTTTGGGAGGAGGAAGGTTTAAGGAGACCTCAGAGGCGAGGGAGGACAGATAACAAAGGACTTGGAAGGCCTGACACAGGATTTTACATTTGCTCCTGGAGCAAAGAGGGAGCATTGGTGCTTATTTCTTAGGGTGGTGCCATGGTTAAATGGCATGGGACTGCAATCGAGGAAGATCCCTTTGACAGCTGAGTGCAAAATGGATTAGAGAGGGGAGAGGCAGCAGGAACACCAAACCACTTTACTAAGTACCTTCCCTAAAACACTTTGGCAGAATTGCCTCTACAACTTTGTAATTTACTCATTTTTAACAGAATGGAAGGTGGTTGGCTTTAACTTCAATCATGGTACCAGAGTGAAATTTTGCTCCTGTCTTTTCACTTAGAGGACTATACATTCTGTCATGGCTCTTTACTATAACCAACACAGGGACAAAGCTCCTTAGGGATAAGGTTTCACCCCAGGGCAAAGTTCCATTAATTTCCTCCCAAGTTAGAGTTCTATGGATGTGGGTAAAATATTAGTCCAGACCTGAAACCTTCACTGAAATACCCTCTTGCCCCCAGCAGTTGCAACTGAGCAACTATTGAACAATTCTGTCATACAGGATTGCCTGGGAGAGGTTAAGCCACTTAATTGCAACCAACATTGTCAGATATGAGACTTGAACCCAGGTCTCTGACTCCAGAAACTTGAGCCCAGGTCTTTTTGGTTGAGAGACCAGCTTTCTAGCCACTAGCCTACACTTTCACTCTGGTACCATGATTGAAGTTAAAGCCAACCACCTTCCATTCTGTTAAAAATGAGTAAATTACAAAGTTGTAGAGGCAGTTCTGCCAAAGTGTTTTAGGGAAGGTACTTAGTAAAGTGGTTTGGTGTTCCTGCCGCCTCTCCCCTCTCTAACCCATTTTGCACTCAGCTGTCAAAGGGATCTTCCTAGATTGCAGTCCCATGCCATTTAACCATGGCACCATCCTAAGAAATAAGCACCAATGCTCCCTCTTTGCTCCAGGAGCAAACGTAAAATCCTGTGTCAGGCCTTCCAAGTCCTTTGTTATCTGTCCTCCCTCGCCTCTGAGGTCTCCTTAAACCTTCCTCCTCCCAAAATGCTGTCCCACCTAGTGACACTGGCTTCCTTTTTCCTGGAACAAGATTCTCTGCCTCCTGACTGATGACACCTTTTATTGGATATCCCTTATTCATGGAATGGAATTCTCTCCTTCATCACTTCCTGACTGCCCTGTCTTTCTTCAAACCCCAGAAGTGTATAGAGAGTCCAGAGGAAAGTAGGTTCAGTTTAGAGCACATAAGGCAAAAGTTATTCATAGCTCCTGAAATCTTTTTATTGAAATACTCAAAAATACTTTGAAAATGGTAGTTTGGGGCAGCTAGGTGGTACAGTGAATAGAGCACTGCTCCTGAAGTCAGAAGGACTTGAGTTCAAATCCAGCCTCAGACACTTGACATTTAACTATAGGTGTGTCCTTGGGCAAGTCACCTACTCCTAATTGCCTTGCCTTTCCCCCTCAAAAGAAAATGGTAGTTTTTGCTTTTTGTAGAGTTGTATCCTTTGTCCTCAGCTCCAAGAACAGATATTAGCTTTTCTGTTGATGCCATTAAGACCACAGTGGGAAGATGAGATGTCCTCTGACTCCTTGAAGTTTACCAGGTCATCTGCTAGTTAGTGTGGGAGGTTGGGAGGAGAAGACTGAGGTCAAGATGAAGACCAAGGCGTGGGATTTGGCTGGAACATTGTCTTTTCCTCTGAAATCTTTATATTTCAAGTATTTCTTATAATTCACGCATTGTTAATTCTGCTTTCTGAGCCCTTCTGATAGCCTTCTTTGTTTGATGGATGAGTTCGTCCCACTCATATTCATGAATATGGTTGTTCCTTGCATTTCCCCTGATGTTATCCCCTGTCTTTGTTTCTCCCATTCCTTTACAAAGATCAAGAAGATGGCAAAAGAAAATGAATGTGACTGATCAATACTAGCACTCATCGCTGAAAAAGCCTGATTCTGCTCCTCCACCTACTCCTCTCTTCACTCAGCCCCAAGACTGAGCAAACTTGTTTTTTCTCTTTCTTTCTCTCCTTTCTGACTCAGCCTCCAAAGCTGAAGTTTGTTTTGCTTACGACTCCTCTCTCACACTCCCTAGAAAGTTCCCTTCTTCCCCAAATTTTCCTGTCCCTGCCAATTTTCCTGCTGGATTCAATGTATTTTAAAAAAAAAATCTTTTTATGTCTGTTTTCAGCCTCCTTTCTCTGGTTCAGTTAAGAGCGAAGTTCGTCACAGGGCCCTTCTTCACGCCCCTCCTCCAGTTTTTGTGTCCTTTTTCCTCTTACACATTCTGATACGGGAAGTAGCCTCCTTCGTATCTGAAACCTTGTGATGCCATTTGGTTTGGTTTGTTCGTTTTGTTTTTTCCTTGGCAAAGATACTGGAGTGGTTTCTCCTTTACTTCTGCAGTTCATTTTATAGATGAGTAACTTGAGACAGACAGGATTGAGTGACTTGTCCAGGGTCACCCAGCTAGTCAGTGTCAGAGGCCAGATTGGAGTTTGGGCAGCTGAGTCACCCTGACTCCAGGTCCAGCACTCAACGCACTATGGCGCCACCTAGTGCCCCACAGCTATGTGGCCTTGGACAAAGCACCTTTGCCCTCAATTTCCTCACATGTAAAATAAAGGGATGGGATAACATTGTCTTTCTGGTTTCTTTTCACTCTAATTCTATGACCCTATGAATACAAATAGTAGACGTTTGATAACAGACATTTGAAAATGTGTCCAAATCATTAATGATCATAGAAATATAAAGGAAAACCACCCTCTGTTATTACCTCCCATCTAGCTTATCTGCAAATTTGGGGACCGTTACTGGTAAAGAGCCTCAGAGAGGACAGCTATGATACTTCAAATCTTTGAATTATGCAAGAAAAGTTATTAAATTATTTTTGTTATTTGACCCAGGGATCCCATTATCAGCAAGCATTTTTAAGTTCCTATGTTGTTCCAAGTATAGTACTAGGCTCTAGGGATAGAAACATAAAAAATGAGACCATTCCTATTCTCGATGAACTTTTGCTACTGTAAATATGGCCCAAGAGGGGTTATTGACAGTAAAAAAATAAAAAAAGAGAGACTTTTATGCACCAAATATTCATAACAGGTAGGTAGTGTAGTGGATAGTGTCAGACCTAGAGTCAGGAGGACCTGAGTTCAAATCCATCATCACATACTAACTATGTGATGCTGGGCAAGTCATATAGCCCTGTTTGCCTCAGTTTCCTCCTCTGTAAAATGAATTGGAAAAGGAAATGAGAAACCACATTAGAATTTTTGCCAAGAAAACCCTAAACGAGGCCATGAAGAATCAGACACTCAATCAACAGAACAGCAAAAGTTGTTTATGATAATTAAAAAAACTGGAAATAAAATATTGGATCAGTGATGATGGATGACTTAAAGAATAACGATATTTGAATGCAGCAAAATATTACTTCCTCCTTCATGAGAAGAGAAGAGAACCTGCACCAGTTAATCAATCAATCAATTAATCATAGACTTTAGACAAAATGTGAAAAAAGTACTTGGTCACCTGGCATGACTTTGCTCAAAGAGTTTTCAGATTGACTGAGGAAATGATAATGCCTTGCGGAGGCCTCTACAAAACCAGACAGGCAGTACAGATCCCAAAGATTTGAACAAGAGGGAAATCTTCGCATAACCTACAAGATGGAGGATGAGGCATTTCTGACAATCCTCACAATTCCTCAAATCTCTCCAAATAGGAATTGTGTTCAAGAGATAAAGCAATTTCATCTGTTTCCATGGTATAGGATACCAGGAACACTAAAAAGGTAAAACCAGATGAATTAACAGCTGAGAAGGTTAGTCTCAAACTTAACTGAGTTAGAAATCACTCAGTGTCCTTTTCCCACCACTCATTGAACACTGGCTTCCCACTGAACTCAGCACCATGGCCACTTCCTTTTCAGTGCCACGGAAAACCAAAAGGCACAAGCTTGCTCAGGCTATCTCAGTGTTCTGTACTACACCAGAGCTCAGTTAGATGAGTCAGGAACATAGGACACTGGGGCAGAACACCATTGCATGTGGCTATGTGGCACTATACTAAGCATGAAGGAAAGAGACCAGAAGTTAGCTCAGGCTAGTTTTGCTCCCCCAGAATGATGAAATGCAAATTTCCAAATATTTGAGGAACCTGAGATATCTTGGAGCTCCAGACCTCAAGAAAACCACCGTCAAAGGGAAAGGAGTCAGAAAGTGATCAAAGCAGAATGTGAGGAAAAAAGACTAGAATTTTCAATCTCATGATGAAGAAAACTCAGTAGAAGACTATAAGCATAAGAGGATAAAGCAATAAGAAAAATATTAATAACAGAAAAGACTATGGACTCCAGATTAGCTAAGAAAATCCAGGTATCTATGAACAGATTTTGCCAGAAAAAGGAAAATGAATCAATATCTGATGAGTCCAAGGAAACTGTAGATTCCTTGGAACCACAGTAGGATGTTCCTGGATGGGTTAAAGAGAAACAAGAATTGCGAAAGCAGTTTATGACCTGCACAGCAGAAATAATTGGCAGAGGGGTAATAGAGCACCAGCCCTAAAGTCAGGAGGACCTGACTTCAAATCTTACCTCAGACACTTAACACTTACTAGCCGTGTGACCTTGGGCAAGTCGCTTAACCCTAACTGCCCTCCAAACAGCAAAAAAAATAAAATAAAATAATTGGCAGAATAGATATTTTTGAACCCACGGTGGCAAATCTGATGGCAAAGAATTTTCTAAAAAATAACTGGGAATACACAAAGGTAAAGATCAGTCTGGAAGAAGAGAAGTAAAAAACAATAATGTCCAAAAAACACGATCTATATAAAGCAAAACATATTGTCTTGAAGACAAGATACATAGATACAATTTAAGGATCACTAATATCCCAAAAGAACATGACAAGCCAAAACACCAGAAAGCTACAACGTAAGAAATAATACAAGAAAACTGCCCAGAACTTCTGAACACAGAAAGCAAAGGGCCGATGAAGAGAATCCACTGACTGCTTAGAGAATATTATACAAATTGACATATCTTATTACTCAATTATTTTACAATCTAACATAAAAAGGCAGAAATAGTAAACATCTATTACAGACCTTAACAAAATAAAAATAGTAAGCAATTCAAGGAACGTAAACAAAAGATACAGCCCCAAACGGAAATTTAACAATGAAATCCCAAATGAGCGGATCAAAGAACAAATCATAAAAACAGTAACTGCACGAGATAAAATTATCATGAAAAAATATGTCGAAAACTCAGGGAGGTAGCTAACGCAGTCCTGGGAGAGGGGGAGTCATGTCTCTCAAAATATACATTAATAAAACAAGAAGAGTATTAGTGAAATAAACACATTTAAAAATTAGAAATCCAACCGATAAGCAAACTTAAAAATATGATACAAAACACGAGAGATTAAAAATTAGAGTAGAAATAGTAACTTGGAAAACAAAATAACTTTGGAGATAACTAAAACTAAAAGTTAGTCTTTCGAAAAGTAATAATATAAGGGGCAGCTAGGTGGCGTGGTTAACAGAGCATGGGCCCTGGAGTGTGGAGGAACCGCGTTCAAATATGGTCTCAGACACTTAACGCTTAGCCGTGTGATCTTGGGCAAGTCATTTAACCCCAATTGCCCCTCCCCCCAAAAAAGCAGAAAAGTAATAAAATTGAAGAACCAATCTGATTATAAACCTCAGCCAAATGGTTTAAAAAGAGCAGAGTAGAAATCAAATCAATAACATGGCAAAATAACAAGATGAAATCAAAATAAAATCAGAAGAAATCAAAAGAATTGTCAGAACCTACAATTCACAGCTGTATGCTATCCAAGTTGATTACACAAAAGAGATATAGGAACTCCTTCAAAAATAAAAATGACCAAACCGACGGAATTAGCTGTAAAGGAACTCCCAATGGATTCACAGGAGAATTCTATTAAAAGAACATTAATAGCAGTATTACACAAACCATTCTCAAAAACTGAAAGATTCCTCTTAGGAAACAAATACAGTCCTAAAAACTTAGCCAAGAAAGGATAAAACATGAAGGAAAATTATGTTTAAATGGTATTTATTTTTTCACTTACATGTAAAGAGAATTTTTAACATTCATTTTTAGTGCTTTTTTTCCCCTTTTTTCCTTTACAATTAAAAAAAATTAATTTACGGAATAAAACAAGCATTTCCATAATATAGCATAATAAAACGATGATTGCATATGATACTGCAAATCTATTATGTACAACTTACTATTCCTTTTATTTTTTATTTGTTTTAATTAAGCAATTCCTTTTAAATATCTAAAAAAATTATCATTGTAAATTTCTTTTTTTCTTTCCCCCTCCCCCTGACATGGTTACCATTAGATATAAATATGTGTGTGTCTGTGTGAAAAATCATTCTTCTATTTATCAGTTCTTTCTCTGGATGAGGATGGTGTCTTCCTTCATATGTCCTTTGTACTTCATTTGGGTTATTTATAATAGTCAAAATGACTTAGTCACTCAAACTTGTTCTTGAAACAATATTTCTGTTCCTGTATACAACATTCTCTGATTCTGCTCATTTCACTCTTCATTATTTCATGCAAATCTATCCATGTTTTTCTAAGATCCTTGAGCTCTATCATTTCTCTTATAGCACAGTAGTATTCCATCACAATTATATCCTACAACTTGTTCAGTCATTCTCCAATTAATAGGCATCCTCTCAATTCCCAATTCTTTGCCACCACAAAAAAAAAATGAAGGAAAACTATTAACCACATTCATTAATGATATCAATTTTAAAAAGTTTTTTTTTTAATCCCCTCACACTACAGCAATTTATACAAGAAATCAGTCGTGACCAAGCTGGATTTATTCCATAGAAATAAAAGATTCACAGAGAGTTAAATTAAGGGGTTGGATCAAAATATATTATGCATCAAGAGGCATAAATTTTTTTTTAAAAGCAGGGGTGATAATCATTGTCTCAAAAAAGCAACAGTAATATGTGTGTGTGATTAAAAAGGATCACAGAAAATTTGTAATGTAAAATATTTAAAGGAATCATAAATAAAATATTACCAATATTTAATAAATACATATAGAACAGAATAACATTTATGTATTTAAAAGAAAAATATCCGCTCAAAATGATACAAACCAAATTAAAAGTCAAATTATTACATTTAAACTATGCTCTCATTGATATTTAACAATCTTCATTTATCTCTGATGAAGTTCCTATCATATATCCCAAAGTTTGTCTTCTAACCCTAATCTTTTCTCATAAAATATTTAATGTTACCTCCATCCTGCTTTCCCAGTCAATGGTCTTAACTATTTTGCTGAGAAGACTGAGACCATCTGTCACAAGCTCTTGCATTTGCCATCCTCTCTACTTTAAGATCCCTCTGCATTTTCACCTCTTCTTTCCTCTTTAATCTCAGAGAATAACATAGTTCTTTTTTCTTTTCAAGGCTGACTCCTCTATTTGTACCCATTGTCCCATCTCTTCCAGTTTTCTTTCCCTTTCTCTCTAACATTCACCTTCTCTCTATCATTGAATCCTTTCCTGATGCCTACACATTTGCCCTGGACTCCCCATCTCTAAAAAGAATCAATTCATCCAAATATCCAAGTTAGTGATCCTTACCTTACTTTGTGCCTTCATTGATAAACTCCTAGAAAGTCTTAGAGTGTCTCAACTTCCTCCCCACTTATTACTCAGTCTCTTGTATTGTGATTTCTGACCCCATCACTCAACTGAAACTGCTCTTTCAATGACATTTTAATTATAAAATTTTACTATCTTTATTTTACTTTTTTTTTTAGTATTTTCTTCCAATATATTTCAATGTTATTATAACATCTGGGATAAAATTTGTAACCACCATGCTGTAGTTCCTACCCACTTAGTGGCCTGAGCAGTGGGAGCTGTAGAGCAGTCTTCAGCAGATAGATGAATGTTCCAATCTTCAGTAGAGAACTGTTAAATAGGTGGATTGCCATTGTATTTCCTCAGAACAATCCACCACCTCCAGCTGAATGGCAGTGAATTCTGAGGTAGATGTAATCTATTCTCCCTGAAACTTCTCAGCTGCTGCCTCTCCTCCTTTCCATCTTCTCTACATCCATATAGAAGTAAAGAGCAGGCATAACTTCCCATGGATGTTCACAGGAGCTGGTACATTGCATACTCAGGACTTCAGGGGCCAATATCTACTATATCAGACCACTAAATGACCTCCTTTGTTGGTATATAGAATGGAAAATCCACATATTGATGTGAGGAATCTGTGTTGCATAATGAGATTGTTGTGAGATTAACACAGAATGCTTCAGTTAGAGGCCCTAAGTCCTAGAATCAAGTGACCACCAAAAGATGTAGCTTTCTGAAAGCTGCCTGGATCCAGCTAAGGAAGATACCAGGTGTGAAGCATCTACTAATAGGTTTGTCATCAGCAGAAGCAGCAAATTTTGAAATGACCTGTTGGCCAATATTCCTAGATCAGATAGCCCTCACATCAGCTGGATTCTCAATAGCAACAATGACTCAAGATGCCCGCAGAAGCTTTTCCCAGATTTTCTTCAGATGAATGATATAGATGCCATCAGTATTTCTTAGCACATATACTGTTCCATTTGGAAATCCAGATTAGTGCCATCCCAATGGATTCCTGTAGCAAGGAATTTGAGGGCATCCTCCTCCTACATCACAAGACATTTAGAGCTCTAACCATTGTTAAAGTTTCCCTTTAGGGAGCCAAGATGGCGGCATAGAAACAGGAAAACTCCGCAGCTCTCACATAGCCACCTCAAATACCCATAAAATATGACTCTAAACAAATTTTAGGGCTCCAGAACTCATAACTACATTTCCTTCAACCAGTCCTTACATGGCTAGTCTTCTCACTATTCTGGTCACCCTCTTATGAATTCACTACAACTCATCTGTTCATTCTCAAATGTCGTGCTTAAAGCTAAACACAATCATTCAGGGCAGAGCTTCCACAGGGCATGTAGAAAGCAGAACTCCATGTCAGTAAGACCTGTCTTCTATTCTTTCCTTAGATGCTTACCAGATTGGTGACCCTAGGCAAGTCACATAACTTCTTTCAGTCTTGTATAATAATATCACTTACCTCATGGTATCTAAATCAAGGATAAAATGTGTTAGTTTTTCAAAGCTTACTTTGGAAACTTCAAAGTGCTATATAAATACTATTAGCATTACTGACAATTATATTGTCCCGTATTTGTGGACTCTCTGCCTCAGTGAGTGCTGTGTAAGTCAGCATTAGTTTGGAGGAGGGGGTTCCACAAAGAAGTGAAAAATAACCTTTTTAACCTCCTATGTTGGTGACACTGGCCAGTGAAAGAGTACCCTCATTGGCCAGTCTCCCTATTAATACTTTCAGCTATTCCTCTGCCTCTGGTATTTCCTCCCTCCAATCCATTCTTCAAACCAATACCCAAAATCTTCTTAAAGGATATATCAGATCATATTGCTTTCTTGCTCCAAAACCTTATCACCTTTAAGATAAAAAACAAATTACTTAGTTTGGCATTTAAGGTGAATCTGGGTCTAACTGACCTTTCCGTCCACTTTTCAAGTTAAATCCTTTCATGAACTATACATTCCAGTCAAACTGGATTATTAGCTATTCTCTAAATTCAATGTGTTCTCCCAACCCTGAGAATCTGAATAGACCACTCCACATGCTAGGGATGTGTTCCCTGCTCATCATCCCCTTTCAGGATCTTTCTTTGCTCAACTCAGGTGCCACAGTCTCATCAGACCTTCAATGATCCCTTTCAGCTGGAATGGTTCTCCCCCTGCTTAAATTTTCTTGTTTCTTTTGTCTAGATATCTCCTTTACTCCATGATTCTTCCCTTATATGTGTTTATCTGTGGGGTATTGTCATTTGTTTTGGTCTCTTTATCCCTAACACCTAGTGCAGAGCCTTACACATAACAGTCACTTAATGTTAGATGAACAACACTTTAATATATCAAGAATTTATTATTTCATCCCTCTCAGTGCTCCTTCTACCAGCAAAGTCTGGTGCCCCTCCATGCCTTAGTAGAAAGTCTCATGTCATAATGACACATATTTGTCACCTAATTACCAGTTTCCATTAATGATTTTATTAATGAACTCAGCCAGACTGACCCTCGGAGAAGGAATGTATATGCTTGATCAGAAATTATACCTGGCAAGTAAAATAGAGTTGATAGAGCACTGTCTGGATTCAAGAGAACCTCAATTCAAATCCAGATTTATACTTAGTGTCACACTTACCAGCTGTGTGACACTAAGTGGGTTACCTGACTTCTATCTGCCTCAGTTTCCTTATCTGTCAAATGGAAATAATAACAGCACCTCTCCTCCAGGCTTGTTGTGAAAAATTCAATGAGAGAATATTTGTAAAGTGCTTTACAAAGCTGAAAGCATCATATAAATTACATAAAGTATTATTATTAGTTATCATTCCTTCACTGGAGACTCTATTTGATGACTTTCCAGCCTATTAGATCCTACTAGATCATAGAATTATAGACAAGAGCTTCATACTAAGCTGATATATCTGAGTAAGACCACATAAAAATAATAATGATAAATCGCATCTAAATATTGCTTTTAGCTTTGTTTACAAAATACTTTGCAAATGACAACTCAATGGGGTAGCTAGTGTAAACATTATCATCTCTATTTTGCTGCTGAGGAAATTGCAGAGAACAGAAATGAAAATACACATATTGTCT
>CM053580.1:295394925-295413672 GCA_028627135.1 Pseudochirops cupreus | reverse complement strand
GAACAAGTCAGAATTAAGAGGGGTTGGGAAAGGCTTCCTATAAAACACTGAACTGTGGTCGAGAAATAAAGGAAACTAGGGAAGTTAGCAGGCAGAATTGAAGAGGGAGAGCCTTGCGGGAGTAGAAGACAGCCAGAGATGATGCCAAAAGCCAGAGAGATGGAGCGTCATGTTCATAGAACTGTAAGGAGGCCAATGCTATTGAGTGAAAAGATATCATGTCGGGCAGTAAGGTGTAAGAAGAATGGAAAGGTAGAAGAAGGTGATTAGATTATGAAGGGCTTTCAATGCCAAGTGGAGGATTTTGTATTCAGCCTTGGAGGCAATAGGAGGCCACTGGAGTTTATTGAGTAGGGGGGTAGCATGGATAGATCTGAGCTGGGAGACATATTGGATCAGGGAGAAGTTAGGGGTGGGCAGACCCGACAGCAGGCTATTGCAGTAATCCAGGCAGGAGGTGATGAGAACTTTCACTAGTGTTGGCAGTGTCAGACAAGAGAAAGGGCATATTTGGAGATATTATAAAGGTGAAATCAACAGACCTCAGCAATAGAGTGGACACAGGCTGAGAAATAGTGAAAAATTCAGGATAATTCTTGGGTTATGAGCCTGAGGAAATGGGAGGGTGGTATATGGTAATAGTAAAGGAGAAAGGGTTTAGGGCAGCGGTTCTCAACCTGTGGGTTGCTACCCCTTTGGGGGTCCAACGATCCTTTCACAGGGGTTGCCTAAGACCATCGTAAAACACATATTTCTGATGGTCTTAGGAACCGAGACACTGCTCCTCTATCCGTCTCCAGGAGAGTGCGCCCACATGCAGATACACCCACGTATGAGTATTAAAGGGTAGCGGCATTAGGAAGGTTGAGAACCACTGGTTTAGGGGGAAAGATAATGAGTTCTGTCTTGGATATATTAAGTTTTAATTGTCTGCTGGACATTGAATCCAGGTTCTGAAAGGCTATGGAAAATGCAAATTTGGAAGTCAGCAGAGAGAATGGGAAAAAGCAGAAATATTTGAGAATCATTAACAAAGAGACAGTAATAAAATCACGGGCGCCAATGAGAGGATGAAGTGAAGCCTTGTAGAAGGGAAAGAGGCCCCTTTGTTTGACCACATAGTTCTATTTATTGACAAGATTTGCTTCTGTATTTTTTGTGTGAAATTCACAAAAACTAAGTTGAAATAAAGTTAAATGGGTCTTGTGTTAAAAAAAAAATAAAATAAAAAAGAGGGCCTGAGACAGAAGCCTGAGGGAAATTTATGGTTAGAGAGTGTGATCTGGATGAGAATCCAGCAAAGGAGACTTAGAGGGAGTGGTGAGATTGACAGGAGGAATCAGAAGGAACGAATGTTGTCTTAAAAATCCAGATTGAAGAGAACATGAAGGAGGAGAGGCTGATCAACAGCGTCAAAAGCTGCAGAGAAGTCAAGTAGAATGAGGATTGAAAAAAATGCCATTGGATTTGGCAACTAAACTATCATTGATGACTTTGGAGGGAATAGGTTCAGTGGAAAGATAAAATCAGAAGCTGGATTGTAAGGAATTTTAAAAAACAGTGAGAGGAGAGAAAGTAAAGGTACTTATTGTAATCTGCCTTTTCAGGAGTTTAGCTACAAAGGGCAGAAGAAATAGCTAGCAGGGATAGATGGATCAAATGAGGGGATTTTTTTTCAGGATGTGGAAGACATGGGCTTGCTTTTAGGAGGTAGGAAATGAGCCAGAAGACCAGGAAAAATTCAAAATTAGGTAAAGAAAATAAGTCAAAGAGTGGAGATAACAGAAAGGGCAAATTGTTGGAAGAGATGGGATGGAATGGATTTGCTTGAACAAGTAGAAGGATTAGTCTTGGTAAGGAGTAAGGTCACTTTATCATGTGAAAAAGATGAATGAGGTGATAGTGGCAGAAGGCATTTGAGTGATAGATGAGGAAAAGAAGCAAAGAGAGAACTCACAGTGAATATATTGCTGAAAACACATGCCTTCCCCAAAACATTAAGAAAATTTTCTTATGATTAATGGCTCTTTTGTATAGAATTCTTCCATGATGTTACTTATTTAAAATGTTGCAATTTGGGAGGAATGAAGCATCAAGCAGTAACTTAAGATGCCACAAATAAAATTTACATAAAATGTATATACCCCTCAACATCAAAGTCCATTAGCAAGGGACTCTATTGTTGGAGGTTAATATGAAGGGTAGGGTTGGTGAGAGAGAAGAAATCACCAACTCCTCTCATGTTACTTTCTTCTCATAGTCTTCCTTCAGCAACCTGGAGTGGAATTAGCATTGCCTATCTTCTCTCTCAAAGTCAGAAGTCAGAATTGCTGAAGCCTCTGCTGAACTGCAAAGACTTGGAGACTGAAGGTCTCCTCTCTGCCACTTTCACCAACTCCCTCCAGTCCTTCACACAAGTGTAGGATAGTGATTGATCTCCGAAAATGAGAAAGTTCCATACCAATCTATTAGATTGTTGTTTCTAATACTGTTGTTACTTTATAGATTTGGAGTTTTCAGAACTAGTAGTTTCATGGCATTTGGTTTGTAATTAATATAAGCTGCCATCAGGTAGATTATGATTCATTTGCTGGGCCCCTTCGCCATCACCTCAGCCCAATGGCTTACTGTACATAGGCATACTTACCTAAATCCAAGACTGTAACATATTTACCATGGAGTTACACTTTCATTTCTTTTCTTAAAAAATATGACTACTAAGGCAGTAGAGTATAAACATTAAGGAAAATCCATTAGAATACAATCCACTATTTTGAATAGGAGGCAGCATTGTACAATGGAAGAACACTGCCTATGGACTTTGTAGTATTGGAGTTCAAATCCTGCCTCTAAAACTTTCTGTCTTTGACCACTAGCAAATAACTTAACCATCCTTGGCCTGAGTAAATGAGGGGTTAGAATAGCTGCCCTTGGATATCACTTCCAGCTCAAGATCTATGATCTAGTATCCTGTCATCTGTGAAATATAAACACTCAGATATAATGAAGGACCTCAATCAATAATCTTTACCTTTGATCAGTCGTGGCTTTATCTGACCTCGGTTATTCCCAGATGTAAAATAATTGACTCACATTGAATGTTTAAAAATAGAACAAAATTCTCCTGGGTCATGTACATGGCTCCAGAAAGCCTTGAGACTTAACTTTAGGACAGCTTAGAATCAAAATCCCATTGTTTTACCAACAATCTCAAGCATAGATTTTACAATCTCTTTTTAATAGTTGATGGGATGGTCTTGTTATTTTCTCTATCCTCTCTTGTCCCGTACAGTGTCAACATGTCATTGTCAACACCCCCCCCCCCAGGTTTGTCCATAACTCAGATCAAGGTTTACTTAAAGACATCCTTCTGCAGTTTTGAATCTTAACTAGAGCGGTTTTCATCTATATCAGGTTCTCCACTGATTACATCCTGATTAATAATTCCTCAGTGGCTATTATCTCCCTTTTCTAACAATCTGTACTTCAAAATTATATGTGGCTTGGTAGAGGTTTGGTGGGAAAGGGAGGCATCCTAGGGGTAGAGAATAGGAGGGCAGGGGAATGATAATATTCTGGCTATCTGAGTATCTGTGATTATGTTTTTCCAATCAGAAAGGGATAATTTTCTCATGTAATGGAGAGAATCTCTGCTCTTCCACATACATACATACACACTCCCACCACCACCACCATTAAGTGTCTAATAGAAACTACTTTTTGTTCAAGAGCTCTGAATCATAAATTCAAAGAATGCCAGGACATGGTTTTAGAGGACATTTTAAAGAAACTATAAACCTGTTTTAAACAAGATATATAAAGTGCTTTCTCTACACTGCTGTACAGACTTCCCCATGAGACTCTTCTAACAGGGTAGCTTGGTAACCAATGCTTTGAAGCCTAGGCCTGTGAATTCCAAATTATTGCCAGCTTCCTAAATGACCTTCAGTAAATCTCTGAACCTTCCTGTGCCTCAGCAACCTCTTTGTTTACTCGGGCTTAAAGTACTGATTTTCCTCTGAATTTTGTCAGGCAAAAGAATTCACTTGAAAAATTGTCTTTAAAATGATAATAATATTGTCTAATAATAAATAGATTTTTCTTCACTATCTACAATGTAAGTTCTATCCAAATCAGTTCCCTTTTCTAAGATTGCCAACTTTGTTTCACATTTGGCAGTTTTGTGGCAGTGGAATATTCCACTAGAGGAAAGGTTGAGATAGGGAGGAAGAAAATAACCTCATTTTCAATGCAGGCTTTATCCACAATTTAATTTGTGAATTCAGATAATTTTGGGCAGATAATTGAGGGGGTAACAAAAAGCATCAACAAAGGTACGTACAAGTAGGATTCAGTAAAAGTCAGATGTGAGGTCTAACTAGATCATCATTAGCTCAATAAAAGACAACAATATGCTTTTTCATCTATATAAACAGAAATCTTTTAAAGGAGGATCCCCAAGCTCTCAGTGGCTATATGAGGGTGGAGGGGAGGAAAGTTACAAATTAATAATAATTAGAGAAATGCAAATTAAAGAAAATTGAAGTTCTACTTCTCCTCTATCAAATTGGTAAATCAGATTTTACATTAATTTAATCTGAGAGAGATGAATAGTCTTTTTTTTTAGAGGACAGAAGGCAGGGCAATTGGGGTTAAGTGACTTGCCCAAGGTCACAAAGCTAGTAAGTGTTGTCTGAGGTAGGATTTGAACTCAGGTCCTCCTGACTCCAGAGCCACCTTGGTGCCCTGAGATGAATAGTCTTTGATTAAGTGAGATTATCCCTAAAACTCTTAGCATAGTGGCTGGCCCATAGTAGGCACTTAAATGTTTCTCCCTTTCCCCTCTCCCTCCCTTTGGGATAAAGGTGATAGTGAAGTTATCAAGCTGCTCCTGAATCATTTAGTTCCCTTGCCAAAGATCATTGTAGGGGAATTAATTTAGTAATTTCTCTAAGGGTGAATGTGCATTTAGGAAGCCAAAGTATACATCACTTGTGTTGCATCAAAAGAAATCATAATTCTTTTTAAATTTGCAACGTGCATTGTATTTTACAGGATTGTGAGATGAATTCTCTGGATTTAAAAGCCCTGAATAACTTGGCCCTTACCTACCTTCCAGGACTTCTCATATCTTGCAACCTTCCAAATACTCTGTGATTCAATGGTTCTGATTTCCTTACTGTGCTCTCACAGGAAATGCCTGCTTCTGCAATTTCACTGGCTGTCCCCATATCTGGAATTCTCTCCTTTCTCAAATACAGTTCCTGGTTTCCCTGGATTCCTTCAAATCTCAGCTAAAATCCTTCTAAAGCCTTTCCTAGCCTTCTTTAATGTAATGTATTCTTTCTGAGACTATCCTCATTTTTTTCCTGTATAAATCATGTGTATGTTTGCATATTATCTTTCTGGATTAGATTGTGAACTCCTTAATTTCTCTGTACCCCCAGCACTCAGTCTAATGCATTCTGACTAATTCAACTTGATTGAGAGATAAGGACAGTGATGCGTTGTGGTAAGAGTTCAACAGGGAAGTTTTGACTTAAAGCATTTACCAACAATTCTGACTCTTACAAATCCACCACACAAGTAAGCAACGAGAGCAACATAGACAAGATACATTAAGAAACTTTTTTTCTCTTTAAAAAAATAAATACTCAAGCGTTTATTTTCTCTCCCTATTATCACAACCACCCCTCCCAAAAGAAAAAAATGAAACCTTCATATGTATAGCCAAGCAAAACAAATCACAACATTGATCATGTCCAAAAAATATATATGTCCCATTCTGCATCTTGCATCTATCACTTCTCTGTCAAGTGGAAAGCATGTTATCAGTTCCCAGTGGTCCTGATTATTTGCCTTTGACCAGTGTTCTTAAGTCTTTCAAAGCTGTTCATCTTTATGATGTTGTTTGCATATGAATTGTTCTTGTTCCTCTCACTTTAATTTGTATCAGTTCATTAAAGTCTTCCAAGACTTCTTTTTAATTGTCCCATTTATCATTTCTTAACAGTAAACAGTATTCCTTTCATTCATATACCATGATGTATTCAGTCATTCGTTAATTAATAGTTCTACTTTTAGTTCTTTGATATCACACACACACACACACACACATGCTGCTATAGATTTTTTGGGGGGGAGCAGTATATGTGAATCCTTTCCCTCTTTAAAAAATTCTCTCTGGGGTATATGGATAGCAGGGGAATTGCTGGGTGAAAAGGTATGCTTAGTAATTTTGGGGGCATAGCTCAAAATTGTTCTACAGAACATCTGCACCAATTCACAGCTCCATGAACCAGTGCATTATTATGTCTATTTTCCAAAGCCACTACAACATTTATAGTTTTTTCAACTGTATCAATTTGATAAAGGAGAAGTAGAACTTCAATTTTCTTTAATTTGCATTTCTCTAATTATTATTAATTTGTAACTTTCCTCCCCTCCACCCTCATATAGCCACTGATAGCTTGGGGATCCTCCTTTAAAAGGTTTCTGTTTGTATCCTTTAACCATTTATCAACTGGGGAATGACATATTCATATAAATGTGAACTGATTCCTTGTATATCTTAGTCATAAGCCCAGATTTGTCATTCCCGCTTCTCGGCAATTTCTCAGCAATGGTGTGCCTTAGCTGCCTCCTGACTCTAATCCTGTAGGTTCCTTCTCTTATTGGTGAGTCTTTCCTGGAACTTTCATTTTAGAGAAGAGCCCCAGATCAGCCATTCCTGACAGTTCTTTTGTCTGTTTTTATCGGTAATTAAGTGGGTCCCCCCTTTTTCCCATTGTAATCCCATTGGGAGAGTTTACTTTATATTTCTGAGAAAGAGATATATAAGGTATTATTACCCTTCAGATTTGTTCATGAAAACAGTATCATAGACTGGGTTTTTCAGCCTACACATATATTCTAAGATTTGCAGAGATATAATCCTTTCTCTTAATTGTTATGTTATGAATAATATAATTTATGACCAATAAATCAAAAATGGTTTGCCACAGTATAAAATTTTGTGAAAAATAGCAGTCTGTATCTTTAGTCATACCATGATTATGACATTTTTGTAATTAGCTTGTAGTAATGATATAGATAATTACAGTGCAATATTCAATATGAACAAAACACTTAAAAATGAGAAAATTTTTGAACTAATATGTGCCATGAGGCCTTCATATTGAGGCCAAAGAATATTTTGAGAGTTTGTTTTTGAAGATCTTGAAACTTGAAATGGGAAAATTAGGGGAACAATATTATTTTCTTTTTTTTTTATTACCAGTGGTATTTAATGATAATAATAAAGAAAAAAGTCAAATACTCCTGGTGAAACTAATTCTAATAAAATATTCGACCAGAAGGAAAATTAACTTCCTTAGCAGTCAATCTTGATTTGTTGCTGGTCTGAAAACAGCATGAAACAAAACTTATTGCACAGTAGATATTTTGCAGAACGCTAGTGACCAGTGAGATAATGACTTCAGATATAAACAGAAGTAAAAGATATTCTCATCATAATTGTGCAGGTATTCACCCTCTTGACCTATACTTTCATGCTTTGCAAATTTAAGTAGGTCATTTTTTCAAGAAGATATTTTCACCAGAAACATATTCACTAACTCATGACATTTGAAAGTCGTGTTATTAAACCCACTCTTATTTCTAGGATTTAGTGACAAAATGATCCCCTAAAATTTTTTTTGGTTTAATTTTTAAATTAAAAATATTTCAGTTAACAGCATTTATTCTATTTCCCTTCTACCTTCCTCCATTGGAAAAAAAAAACACAAAATGAAACCCTTGTAAAAAATGTGCATAGTTAGTGAAACAAATTCTCATATTGATCCTATCCAAAAATATGTGTCTTATTCTGCATCATGAGTCTATTATGTCACTGTCAGGAGGTGTATAACATGCTTCATCAATACATGGGAATCATGCTTGATCATTGCATTAACCAGAATTCTTAAATCTTTCAAAGTTGTTTCTTTTTTGTAATGTTGTTATTATACACATTTTTCTCTGGGTTGTGCTCACTTCATTCTTCATCAGTTCAGACAAGTCTTCCCAGGTCTTCCTTCTCTTCTAATTTATGATGTAACCTTGAAAATGCAAGTTATATATGCCCTTGGTGCTTGTCTTGGTAAATGGTGTAAAGTGTTGGTTTAAATTTATCTCCTTCTAGATCAGTGGTTCTCAATCTTCCTAATGCCGTGACCCTTTAATACAGTTCCTCATGTTGTGGTGATCCCCAACCATAAAATTATTTTCATTGCAACTTCATAACTGTAATTTTGCTACTGTTATGAATTGTAATGTAAATATCTGATATGGAGGATGTATTTTCATTGTTACAAATTGAACATAACCCACAAATTAAGAACCACTGTTCTAGATCATTGTCCAGTTTTCCAAGCAATTTCTGTCAAATACTATGTAATTTTAGTAGCTAGAGTTTTAAGTTTATTGAATACCAATCTGTTAAGTCTATTTGCTTCTGTATGTTTTATAACAGAATTGTTTCACTAATTGACCTCTATATTTCTTAACCAGTACCATATTATTTTGATGGTCATATTGTGTGGAATAGTTTGAGAAGTAGCACTGCTAGGTCTCCATCTTTCTGTTCATTGTGTTTGAAATAATTTCCTTTGAAATTGTACTTCCAGATGAATTACATTATTATTTTTCTAGCTTTACTAAGTTATCCTTTACTAGCTTGATTGAGAAGGCTGTGAATAAGTAAATTAATATAAGTAATATTATCATTTTCATGAAATTGTCATGCAGTACCCATGAATGATTCCTCCAATTACTTATGTCTATTTTTATTTCCTTAAATAGAGTGTCATAACTATATTCACATAGTAATTTAGTGAATTTTGGGAGATAAACTCTCAAATATTTTATGCATTCTATAGCTATTTTAAGTAGAATTCATTTATTTAATTGCTCCGTCCAGGGTTTTGTTGATAATAAATAGAATTGTTAATGGTTTATGTGGATTTATTTTATACTCTGAAACTTTAAGGTCATTAAATTTTTCTATTTATTTTATGTGACTTTCTAGAATTCTCTAATCAAACCACAAATTCATCTATAAAAGGATCATTTTATTTCCTCTTTGTTTACCCTTATTATCTTTATTTCTTATTCTTGTATTATTTCTATAACTATCATTTCTAGCACTATATTAATAATAGTGACACTGGATGCCATTATTTTGCCCCATATCTTACTGGAAAGGCCTCCAGTACATCATCACTACATAAAATGATGATTCTTGGTTTTAAATGCTACTTATCATATTAGGAAAAAGTTAACTAATGCTCATACTTTCTAGTGATATTTTTCCAACAGAAATTAGTATTAGATTTCATAAAAACCTCAACATTCACTGATAAAATCACATTATTTTGTCATTTTTACATTATTAATATGATTTTGTTTTCAAAATTTACCTAATAGAGAACAAACTCTACATTCATGGTATGTATATAACATGGCCCTAATTTTTAATATGTTGTTGTAGTCTTTTTGTTAATCTTTAATTTTAAATTTTTGCATCAATATTCATTGCAGTTATTGGATGATAATTTTCTTTCTTTTGACTCTATCTGCTTTAGGCCCCAACACCATAGTTCTATAATAGAAGAAATTTGATATAATCCTTTCTTTTCCTATTTTTATAACCAGTTTAGGTTAATGTAGGAGTTATTTATTTCTTGACTGCTTGGAAAAAAATGTTTATACATTTACGTAAACTTGGATTTATTTTTCTTTTGGAAGTTCATACATAGCTTTTGTAATTTTTTTTTTTTGAGATTGAGTTGAAATTACGTTGCTTATTTCCTATTCTGCTCATCTGGCCATTTTCATATTTTTGTAAATATCCGTCTATCTTATTTAAGTTGTAGATTTTATTGATGGAGATTGAATCATTAATAATTTCTTTGGTTCTTTCTCTATGTCTAGTGAATTCTCCCTTTTCTTTTTTAATATGAACACTTTAGCTTTCCCCCCTCTTAAAAATAAAATAAGTTAGATAACTTGGTGGTATAAAGATACTAGACAGACTCCTTGGTGTCCACCTGATATCCCTCAAGGATAGCAGTTTTCCTTGAGTCAAGAATAGAACAGTGATTAGTGTGAGAACTATATTTCTAAACTTATCTCATTAGAAGTCAGTTGAATTTCTGAGCTAAGTTTAGAAACAAAGAACCACGGCTTAGGCAAAAATAGGACAAAACAAATTAACTGTAAATAAGATTAAAAAAAGACAGACTCAATCTGATAATTTTACCAGAAAGCTCTAGAATTTTACTATGTCACAGGAATCAGGAACCTGCAGCCTCAAGGCCACATGTGGCTCTCTAGGTCATCAGATGTGGCCTTTGTCAAAGGGCAGATTCCCCACCCTTGGACTATGGACATTCCTAGGGGTTTTCTTTTGGGGTTTTGTTCAGGAGGAGACAAATGGAATTCTTTCTAGCTCACTTTATTCTATGGTTGTAAGAGACCTAGAAAAGCTGTTCTTGATTTCTTGAGGTATAATATCCAGGCTCTTAAAAAAAACCATAGCAAGAAGTCTAGTGATTTTTTATATTAAATTTTATTTATTTTATTCTGAGCTTCAGAAATAAAACGTAACAGTAGAATTTTATATTCTACAACTTTCCTGAAGTTGTTAATTGCTTCAGCTAGTTTTTTAGTTGATTCTCTAAGTATGCTATCATATTGTCTACAAAGAGTGATAACTTTATTTCCTCATTTCCTACTCTCATTCCTTCAATTTCTTTTTTTTCTTATTTCTAGAGCTAGAATTTTTATTATAATGTTGAGAAGGGACATCTTTGTTTCACCTCTGATTTTACTAGGTTGAGCTTCCACTTTATCCCCAGTACAGATACTGTTTTTTCTTGGTTTTGGATAGATTCTACTTATTATTTTAAGAAAAAAAACCTTTGTTCATTTTTGTATTATTTTTAATAGAAATTGGTGTTGTATTTTGTCAAAAGCTTTTCCTGAACCCATTGACATATTCATATAATTTTTATAATTTTATTTACATCTCACACTGCTTTCTATTTCTTTTTTATTCATAAATTGTTTGCCTATTGGTGATTCTGATAGGTGATATGTTCCATGTTCTTCAAATTTTCTTTTAATGTCTTTCTTCATATCTTGGTCATGTATTCATTTTGACCTTATCTCGGCAAAGGGCATTAAGATATTGGTCTATGCCAACTTTCTGTCCAACTGCTCTCCAGCTTTCCCAACAATTTTTACCAACTAATGAATTCTTAGCCAAAAACTTAAGTCTTTAGACTTGCCAAAGACAAGGTTACTATAGTCATTTGCTGCTGTAAATTACATGTCTTCCTGTCTATCTCTTAGCCAACACCAGATAGTTTTAAAATTACTGCTTTTAACATAGTCTAAGATCTGGCACTACTAAACCTCCTTCCTTTACATTTATTTTATTGGCTCCTTTGATATTCTTGTCCTTTTGTTCTTCCAAATGAATTTCATCATTATTTTTTTCTAACTTAGTAAACTTTTTTTGCTAATTTAATTGAGATGGCATTAAATATGTAAATTAGTTTAGATAAAATTGTACTTTTCATTATATTGGCCCTGTCTACCCATGAACTTTTTAAAAATAATATTTTTTTCCACAATTATATGTAAAGAAAGTTTTAAACATTCACTTTTATAAGATTTTGAGTTCCAAACTTTTTTCCTCCCTCCTCCCTCCCCAAGACAGGAAACAATCTAATATAGATTAAACATATTACCACATTATTCATGCTGTGAAAGAAAAATCAAAACTAAAGGGAAAAATCAAGAGAAAGAAAAACAACAAAAAGGTAAAAACGGTACGCTTCAATCTGCATTCAGGCTCCATCGTTCTTTCTCTGGATGTGGAGAGTATTTCATGAATACCCACAAACATTTAATGTTTCTCCAATTATTTGAAACAGATTATGTTTGCATAATTTTTTTTTATAATTTTGTTCATATAGTTCTTGAGGTTTTGTTTTTTGATAAATGTATTCCCAGGTATTTTATATTGTCTGGAGTTATTTTAAATGGGATCTCTTACTATCTCTTGTAGGGTTTTGTTTGTGATATATAGGAATGCTGATGATTTGAGTGGATTTACTTTATATGATGTTACTTTGCTAAAAATTATTAATTGTTTCAACTAACTTGAGTTGAGTCTTTGGAATTTTCCAAATATATCATCTTATCATCTGCAAAAGAGATAGTTTTATTACTTCATTTCCTATTCTGATTCCTTCTATTTCTTTGTTGCTTTGTCTAGGACTGACTAGTCGAAAGACTTGAGCCAAAATCTCTCTGAGCCTCATTTAACTCATTTTCAAGATAGGACTGATCATTCTTGCCCTGATCATCTTGGGTGTCATTTTGAGGAAAGCTCTTTGTTGAATGTAATGTGCTATTTTAACATGAGCTTGCCATGGCCTGGATTATCAGTCAAGTAAAAAAAAGGTATGTTTGGATTCCATGCTAAAAACTCTTCCAGTCCATCTGGAAGAGAAGGAACCAGAGAAATTTCTGTCCAAGGGGGTCTTGAGTGATGAAAACAACCTGTTTTCTTATAGAACCCAATCAGGATCCAGGGTATCCTGAGAAATCAGTGATTAGGTAAGAAGAGGGCTTTTGCAAAGTGTACAACAGCTAAAAGATGCAGCACTCAGTGCTCCATAGCAAGCCATGTGCTTTTAAACATCCCATATGCCATCCCAATGGGAATGCTCTATGAACTCTACAAATAGAAGAACCAATGATTTTGATAGAGCAATGAATATTACTGTAGGACTCATATTTTCTTCTAATTCTTTCTATGCATTGACACAGAGTAAGTCCTTAATACATGCTTGTTCATTCATTGATAACTAACCTTTATCTAGTTTTTAAAGGCTCATGAAACACTTTCCTCATAGCAATCATGAGAGGGAATTCAAGTATTATGAGTCCCATTTTCCAGATAAGGAAATGGAGTTTCAGAGAGTTTTGACTTGCTCATAGTTAATCAGTAAGCTAATATAAGAGCTGGGATTTGAACCCATTATCTCTCCTGGTTCTATCCCATACATTCTTTCCCCCACATTGTGATACATTTGTACCCAAAACCTATAAGTATGTTTAGAAACATTTCCCTTTTGGGAATGCCTAGACCCTTCCAGAAAGACCCCTCTCCAGCAATTACTTACACTTTTGTATTCCTGTTGTTTCCTGTTAAGTTCTAGAATACCATTAATACAGAACTGATGCATAAAATCTCCCCACTACTCCACATGTTCCCATATGTCAAATAAAGGCCTACCTTCCTTTCTGAAATTTCTATCAGAATCTATAACATATTCTATAGGAAAATTCTAAAGACTCCAGATCTCTGAATTGCCTGTACCCAAGGTCATCCTGAAACATAATGAAAGAAAAATAATAGTGTTTGTATATGGAAATAGTTCTGCTTCCACAGCAATGCTTTGTAACTTGTCATTCTTGAATTCTATTAGATATTAGAAAGTTGATTGTAAAAGCTGTCTTTAGATCACATCTGAGCAGTCAGAGGTTCAGATGGGCCTCTGAGCTCAAGGAATCTGACAAGAACTTCAGGGGTAGCTTACTGCCTCTACCCAGGAATGGGACTCAGCTAAGCAACTGCTAGATTGACTTTCTGTAGCTAGAGGCCAAGGGGTATTGAATTGTCTGCTTTACCTGAGGGGCTGCAGTAGTGAACTGGAAATAAGAACCCTCCAGCCTTCAGTCTGGTTTGTTTACTTCGGAGAAAGTGAGTAACTTCCTGCTTCTGAGAAAAAAAAATCTCTTGAGAGTTGTATAGAAGACCTCCTTGACATCAAAAGACTCTTCCAAGAAACTCTATCAACAAAGTTTAGTGAAAAAAAAGTATCACAACCCCACGAAATGTTTTAACTTAGCGGGAAAAACTCTTTAGGAAGTTTTAAATTTTGTCAAATCAAATTCCAGACATTTGAAGGATTTTTAAAGAAATAATATTTTATTTTTTCCCCCAATTACATGTCAAGACAATTTTTTAGAATTCATTTTTATGAGATTTTGAGTTCCAAATTTTTTTCCTTCCCTCCTCTTTCATCTCCCCAAAATGGTAGGCAATTTGATACAGGTTATTATACATGTATTATCATGTAAAACATATATCCATATTAGTCACAGTTGTGAAAAAATGACTCAAAAGAAAAAAAATTTTTAAAAATAGAGTGAGTGAAAAAAGTGTGCTTCTGTCTGAATTCGGAGTCCATCAGTTCTTTATCTGAATGTGGATAGCGTTTTCCTTCACAGGTTCTTTGTATTTGTCTTAGATCATTGTGTTTGAGAAGAATTGAGGTGTTCGTAGTTGATCAGCACACAATGTCTTTGATGCTGTGTACAAGGTATTCCTGGTTCTGCTCATTTAACGTTGCATCAATCTGTACAAGTCTTTCCAGGTTTTTCTGAGCATTGCCTGTTCATCATTTCTTATGGCACAATAGTATTCCATTGCATTCATATACCACAGCTTGTTCAGTCATTCCCTAACAGATGGACATCCTCTGAATTTTCAACATTTTGCCACCACAAAAAGAACAGCTATAAATATTTTGGTATATGCGGGTTCTTTCCCTTTTTAAATGATCTCTTTGTTGTACAGAGCTAGTAGTGACAAAGGTGGATGAAAGGGTATCTATTCACAGTTTGGTTGCCCCTTAGGCATAGTTCCAAATTGCTCTCCAGAATGGTTGGATCAGTTCACAACTCCATCAACACTGCATTGGTGTCCCTATTTTACCATATCTTCTCCAACATTTATCATTTTCCTTTTTTGTCACATTAGCCAATCTGATAGGTATGAGATGGTAAATTGTTTTAATTTGCATTTCTCTATTCAAAACTGATTTAGAGCACTCTTTGTGTGTCTACAGATAGCTCTAATTTCTTTGTCTGAAAACTGCCTATTCGTATCCTTTGATTTATTAATTTATCAATTGAGGAATGACTTTTATTCTTATAAATTTGACTCAGTTCTCTATATATTTGAGAAATGAGACTTTTACCAGAGACACTAGCTTTAAAGATTGTTTCCATCTTTCTGCCTTCCTCTAATCTTGGTTGCATTGGTTTTGTTTGTGTGAAAGCTTTTTAATTTAATATAATCAAAACTATCTATTTAACATATTGTAATGCTCTCTATCTCTTGTTTGGTCATGAACCTGTAACTCATGTGATACCTCTTTTAAGAATTTGGATGATATACCACTTGGTGCGTACATGTTTAGTGCTGATATTACTTCATTGTCTATGGTACCTTTTAGAAAGATATAGTTTCCTTCCTTATCTCTTTTAATTAGGCCTATTTTTGCTTTTGCTTTGTCTGTGATCAGGGTTGCTACCCTTCCTTTTTTTTTTTTTTTTACTTCAGCTGATGCATAGTAGATTCTGCTCAAGCCCCTTACCTTTACTCTGTGTATGTCTCTCCTCTTCAAGTATATATCCTGTAAACAACAGATAGTAGGATTCTGGTTTTTGATCCACTCTGCTAGCTACCTCTATTTTATAGGAGAGTTCATCCCATTCACATTCGTAATTATGATTACTAACTGTGTATTTCCTTTCTTCCTATTTTTCCTCCTGTTGGTACTCTCTCTCCTTTCACCCTTTCCCTCCCCACCAGTGTTTTGCTTCTGTCTACTGCCTCCCTTTCCCTTCCCTCCCCACCCTCTTCTTTTCTCTTTTGTCCTCTCTTCTGTAAGTCCCTTCCCTCCCTTTACTTAATCTCCTTCCTTCCTATTTTCCTGTAAGATAGATTTCTGTATTCAACTGATCGTCTATATTATTCCCTCTTTGAGCCAATACTGATGAGGGTAGGATTCAAGTGATGCCCATCCCCCACTCCTACCATCTTTCCCTCAACTGTGGTAGTTTTTTTTTTTGGTACCTCTTCATGTGAAATAATTTACCCTGCTCTACATCTTCCTTCCTTCTGCACCCCATGTACTTTTCTTTCTCATCCCTTAGTTAGTTTTTTGTCATTCTCTCAAATTCACTTTATATTTGTACCCTCTGTCTATGTATATTTCTTCTGGCCTGTACTTGGTGGTGCAATTTTAAAGTATTACAAGTATGATCTTCCCATGTTGGGGTATAAACAGTTTAGCTCCACTGAATGCCTTATGTTTTCTTTTTAGGTTTCTCTTGGGTCTTGATTTTGGAGTTTTTTTTGTTCAATTCTGATCTTCTTAATGAATGACCATTTTTTTCCTTGAAGGATTATGCTTAATTTTGCTGGGTAGGTGATTCTTGGTCGTAGTCCTAGCTCCTTCATCTTCCTGGGATATCACGTTCCATGACCTCTGATCCTTTAATGTTGCAGCTATGCGTTATGCATATATATTATGTATATATTACTATATAATGAAATTATGAAATTGCAAGAGAGAAAAGATACATGGTAACTAGAGATTTTGAATGCAGTGTATGCATTTGATAGAAGTTGAATTCTATTATAAATGGGTTATTTGAGAAATTCCTGATTTCCAGCCTTGATGACAGGTTAATTTCTCTGAAGCTAGAAGTAATGTGCAGGATTATTAACTTGAATTTACTTCTAACCAACAAGGAATTGATTGGCAACATGGACATGTCCAGAGACTTGAAAGAAAGTGATTATGTTCTTTTAGAATATTTTTCTTTCTTGTCTTCTCCAGCCAACTTCCTCCTCAATCATCCCTCACCTCTTTCTTTATTGATTCCTTTCCCAACCATCTTTAGATACGATCTATCTCCCCCATCCTAAAACAAAAACCTTCACTGTATCCTGCCATCCCCTAAGTTATCAACCTGAATTTCTTCTCACCTCAAAATCCTAGAAAAAGCCTTTTAAACTCGTTGCCTCTATTTCCTCTCCTTTAACTATGCTCAGTCCTCTGAAGTTTGACTTCTGACTTCATCATTCAACTGAAATCGTTCTCTCCAAAGCTATCAGTGACTCCTTTTGCCAAATCTGATTGTCTTTAATTTTTTTTTTCTGTTTTCTTCTTCTTGTGCCTATATGCTGCATTTGACACTGGGGAAGACGTTCTTCTGGACACTCCCTTGGCTCTGGGTTTTCATGACACAGCATTCTCTAAGTTTTCCTCCTACTTGTCTGACAATTTCTTCAAAATCTCCTGCAGTGGCAGAACATCCCAGTTATGCTCTCCAGTTATGGGTGTTCTCTGAGGCTTTTCTCCCCCCCGCCCCATCTCTGCCTCTCTCTTGTCTCTCTGTCTCTCTGTCCCTTTGTCTCTATGTCTCTGTTTCTCTCTCTCTGTCTCTACGTCTCTGTCTGTCTGTGTCTCTCTCTTCCTCTGTGTTTGTCTCTGTCTTTCTGTTTCTGTCTCCATCTCTGTTTCTCCCTCTTTATCCATGTCTCCCCCACTGAGCACAGATCACCATAACAAATATAATAATAATGAAAAAGCTTTAAATATGGCAAGAATTACCAAAATATGATATAGATATATGATTAGAAAAACGGCACCCATAGACTCACTTGACACAAGGTTGCCGCAAACCTTAAATTTATTTTTTTAAAAAATGCAGTATTTTGGGTGGCTAGGTGATACAGCGAGTAGAGCACCGGCCCTGGAGTCAGGAGGCCCTGAGTTCAAATCAGGCCTCAGACACTTAACACTTACTAGCCGTGTGACGTTGGGCAAGTCACTTAACCCAATTGCCCTGCCCTCCTCCCTCCAAAAAGCAAAAAAAAAAATGCAATATTTGTAAAGCACAATAAAATGAGGTATTACTGTAATAGTCAAACTACCTTCTTTGTACTTCTTTTCAGTATAGTTAACTGAGATTTGTTGCTGTTTCTGTTGATAGTATTTCTATAGTGGTAGTTAATCATGTATATTGTTCTTTTATTTCTACTTTCTTCATAGCTTTATAGATTAGAGTTGGAAGTGACCTTAAAAGTTGCCTCCTACTTTTCTGGTGTATAAAATGAAGCCCAAAGAGATTAAGTGACTTAACTAAGGTCATACCAGCAAATGAAAGATTCAAATCCACATCCCTGGACACTTCTTTTTGAGATAACTCCCTTCGCTTGGCATCACTTTACATGCCATTCTATATCACTGTGAATTCTTATTTCTTATTGCACAATATTCCCTTATATTAACATAGCATAACTTAGTCATTCTCTAATAATTCAACACTTCCAGAATCTTGTTATTACACATAGGGATATTTTTGTAAGGATAGGTATGTGTGTGTGTTTTTCTGGTTTATATCTTTTTTAAGGGATAATCCTAGAAGTGAGATAATTGAGCCAAAAGGTACTTGGGAAAACAATAAGAATTTTTGCGTTATTTTTACATCCTTCTTTTGGAAAAGGTTGAACCAGTCCTCAGATCTCCCAGGAATTTATGAATGTTCTTGTTCTTGTGCATTATTTTACAACTGTCTCGGCACTGAATTTTATTGAGTTTTGCTGTCCTTACCAGCTTAATTGCTTTAAAACGGTATTCCAGAATTATTCTAATTTCCATGTCTTTAAATATTAGTGAATTCAGAAACTTTTTCATAGCGTTACTGATAATTTGTGTTTCTTCTTTCATAAGCTACCTCTTCATATAAATAAGAGAATGACTATCATTCTTGAATTCATGACAGTTTATTGCAGTTGTTGGATCAGAGTTTTAGCAGAACTATTTACTG
>CM053580.1:295363769-295394825 GCA_028627135.1 Pseudochirops cupreus | reverse complement strand
GGGGGGGGGGCAGTTGTTGTGACAAAGCTTCTCTATAGTCAGATTCGTACGTTTTGCCTCATGATTATGAAAGAGAGAATTTGTTACTATTTTTATTTAGACCTTTAATCCATTTGAAATACGTGATGTATAACATGGCATATGGGTCTAGCCTCATTTTTTGCCAAACTATTACTGAATTTTCCCGAGGGTTTTTAAAAAGTGCCTTTTTCCCTCTGGGGTGTTATGATTTTGGCTTATCTAACACTAATCGATTGTACATATTTAACTGTATATCAGTATTATCTAATCTGCTTCACTGCTCTGTTTTTTCTCCTTTTTCATTCAGTAGGAGGTTATTTTTAACGCTTACTACTCTGTAGTATAATTTTAAATGGGGCAATGCAAGTTTCCTTTCCTTTTGTTTTTCCCAAACAGTTCCCACAGTTCTTGACATTTTTTCTTTCCTATTAATTTTGTTACTATTTTAGCAAGTCTATAATCTATCCTCTTGGTGTTTTTGCTCATTATTGTATTAATTTAGTAGGTTAATTTGGATAGTATTGTCATCTTTATATTTTTATCACCTAACCGCGCATACCAAACAGCTCTCCAATTATGTTATTTTGCCTTTATTTCATTAAAAACTGTTTCGTTGTTCTTTTCACACATTGTTCTTGTGTGTGTCTTGGTAGGTTAATTCCTAAATACTTAAAACTTTTTGCTGTTATTTGAAATATGACTTGTATTATTTTAGATAAAGATGTAGAGAATGTTTAGTGTTTATCTTGCCTCCAATATGGTATAGTAGAAAAAATAACTTCTCAGAGTCAGAAAAACTTGAGTTCAAATCTTATCTCTGACTAAGTAAGTAACAGTGTGATGTTGAGCAAGGCACTTAAAATCTTAATAATCTAGGCTATTCTCTAGTCCTATACAATGACAAAAAGTTGCTGATCTACATTGTGAGAAGTTTACTCTCTCTCTCTGTCTCTATCTCTGATGCTGTCTCTCCCTCCACGTCTATGTACATATGTAATCTCTCAACATATATAATATTATGTCTATATAATAAGTACATCTTTACATGTTATATGTGTGTATAAAATATTTTCCAGGGCAAGACTATCATCTATCCTATCTTATTCATTCATTCATTCATTCTTTTTTTCCTTTTTTTTCTTTTTTTTTACTTTTTGGAGGGGGGAAGCAGGGCAATTGGGGTTAAGTGACTCGCCCAAGTCACATGGTTAGTTTTGTGTTAAATGTCTGAGGCCACATTTGAACTCAGGTCCTTCTGACTCCAGGGCCGGTGCTCTATTCACTGTGCCACCTGCCCACCCCTATCCTATCTTATTTATAGCCTACTATTTCAGGAATGATAGTTATTATCTTTTTTTTTTTTTTTTTGCTTTTTGGAGGGGGGAAGGCAGGATAATTGGGGTCAAGTGACTTACCCAAGGTCACAAGACTAGTAAGTGTTAAGTGTCTGAGGCTGGATTTGAACTCAGGTCCTCCTGACTCCAAGGCTGGTGCTCTATTTGTTGTGCCACCTGGCTTCCCTGATAGTTATTATCTTGATCAGTATTATTGTTGTTGTGGTTGAGTCCTTGGGGTTCACAAGGCATCAAAAATAACTTTCTTTTCCATTGTTATTTTTTCTTTTTCTGCCATATCATTCTAGATTTTTTTAGTTCCATTTTTGTTTCCTCAGACTGCACATCAGGGACTGAGATATTAGAATGCAATTGTGCTCCCTTTGTCCTTGATGGAGGGAGCAATTTGTTAAAGAATTGGATGGAGCTTTTCAATCTTTTGCTGTTCTCTCCCAGTTTCAACCTTAAATACTCTTGGAATAATCTGTCTCTGCTGCCAGGCTTTCTATAAACCAGTTTCCCTATCTACCACTTCTAGCTATTTCATTAAATAGCAAAAGAAAACTTCAGTATATTGGATGACCTCCTAGGGAGGATTAAAATGAGGGCATGTACAAGAGCTACATGGGATGAAAAAGCATTGATGGATTGTACCATTGGAGGCTGTACCCACAGCAATGAGGTCCCAGAGTCATCCAAATATTAAAGAAGTCACTAGTTCTTGTTAACATTTCTAGAATGTTGTTGAATAATAATGAGGAAAATAGACCAGCTTTTTAAATTTTTGTTCTTAGTGAAAAAACTTCTAATGTTTCTTCATTACCTATAATAGTAAATTTTGTGTTCAGATAAATACTTTTAATCATGCTAAATAAATATCTTTCTATTTCATAGGTGCTTTTTGGTGTTTTAATATAAATGAATATATTTCATCAAAGAATTTTCTGCATATATTAATATATATTATTTTGTTTTATTATTGATATGACATTATGATTATTATTTTCCTAATTCTGAATTACTCTTAAAATAAAGTTATAGATATGCATCTAACTTGCTCATGGCGGATTTTTTGTTTGCTAGTATTTTATTTAATATTTTTACATCAAATTAATGACATGAAGAAACTATAGTGTTCTCTATAGATTTCTGGTTTCAGGGTCAGGATAGCTTAGGTTCAAGTAAATCTCACCTCTGGAAAATACTGGCCATGTGACCCTGGACAAGTCACTTAACAAGTACATTGAGTAACTTTCTAACATTGTTAGTTATAGAGAAAGTTTTGATCTGCTTTGACACAGGAAGTCATTTTAATAGAATGCTATATACCAGAGGTATCAAACATACAGTCCAAATGCAGGTGGCCATGGACACCATTCCTGAATGGGCTCAAACAGAATGAAATGGAATTTGAAAATATTTAAAATAAATAAAAATACAAGAAAACATAAAATTACATTTTAAAAATAAGGTTAAATGCTGTGGGAAGGGAGGATTAGTGGCCCAGGTTTCTATCTGAGTTTGACACCCCTGCCCTATATTGATAAAAACCAAAAATCCTACAAAAATCTTATTAATTTATTTATACTTAAACATATATTGTGTGCATCTATACAAATTACTCTTTTTATCTACACATGTGTATATATATATATATATATATATATATATATATGTATATATGTACTTATATGTATACATTTTCTCTTTCTATGAATTAGACTTCTTTGGTTTGGGGACTATTTGTCTTATTGAAAGAATTAGACAGAATAGCATTTTCCTCTAAACATGAAGATTATAGATAGTAAAAGAATTATATGTTTTTAAAAATGTTTGATAGAAATTGTCTATAAAACTATCTGGTTCTGGTTGTTTCTGTGGGGATGAGGTGGAGAGCAGGTCATTAAAGGTTTGAATAGATATGTGTGTGTGTGTGTATGTGTGTACTAAGTATAGATAGATAGATAGATATACACACATGCATACACACATATGTACACATATCATAATATGTAATACAATAAATAGTATTATATATTATATAATATTTATATAATATAATATTACATACTTATATAAATATAAATTATACATGTAAATATATCTACATATAAAATACACATGTAGGGTGTTCCAAAAGTCTTAGTGCTGTTATAAGCTATTAATACTATATGTATATATATATATACATATATATATATATACACACACACACACATATGTACACACACATACATGTGTATATGTATGTGTATTATGCTTTTTTTCTCCTGCCTGTCTCCCATGCATTGAATTCTCTTTCCCCAAGCCTCTGCTTCCTAACTTCCTTCAAGTCTCAGCAAAATTCTCACTTTTTGCAAAAGGTCTTTCCTAGTTTTCTTTTATGTTAATTTGTCTTCCATGTATCTTATTTGTACATAGTTATCTGCATGCTATCTCTCCCCTAGATTGCAAGTTCCTTGAGGGCAGGGACTGTTTTTACCCTTTTTTTTTTTGTATTGTCAATACTTAGCGCAGTGCCTGGCACATAGCAAATACATAATTGATTATTGACTTGAAGACTTGTATATTTTCTCTTTTTATTGTTGTTTAGAAACTATCTGGTGCAGTTCAAATCTCATTTCTTTAATATCCTTTTGGTTCATCTCTATGCCTCTAGTCTCTGCCTATTCCAATCTATCTTCTGGTCAGCAGCAGAAGTCCAACTACGCCACCACCACTACCCTCTTAATGACCTCTCCATGATCTAACATGGACTCCTCTGCTTTGTCTTTAAAGCCCTTCACATCCTGCCCTCTTTTTACCTTTCCATTTTCTTATACTTTACTCCCCAAAATACAGTCTTCAATACAGCTAAATTGACCTTCTTGCTGTTCCTCACGTAGGACACTCCATTTCCCAAGTGGGTTGGGTTTGTGCTGTCTCACTTGCTCAAAATGCCCTCCCTCCTTCCTTCTGACTCTGGGCTTCCCAGACTTTCTTCAAGACTCACTTCAAATTGCATCTTCTTCAGGACTCTCTCCATATTCCCAGTTGCAATATGCCCCCTTCTCACTTTCTGTTTTAGAAATAAGGTTCCCACAAAAATATTTATAGCAGCTCTTTTTGTAATGGCAAAGAATTGGAAATCAAGGGGATGCCCATCAATTGGTGAATGACTAAACAAGTTGTGGTATATGAATGTAAGGGATTCCTCTTGTGCTTTAAGACGTGAGGAGAAGACAGACTTCATAATAACCTGGAGAGACTTAAATAAACTGATGCTCAGTGAGTGGAGAAGAATCAGGAGAACGTTATACACAGTTATAGGCACATTGTGTATTTGTGATGACTATCTTTGATAGACTGGACTCCTCTCAGCAATGCAGACTCATGATAGAAAGGGTTATCCAAATTCAGAGAAAGAATAAAGGAATCTGAATGCAGGTTGAAGCAAACTACTTGCTCTCTTTCTTCATTGTTTTGTGTTGTTTCTTCTTTCTTGTTGTTCATTCCATTGGTTATAATTCTTCTTTACAATCTGACTAATGTTTAATGTGAGGGTATACATAGAACCTATATAGAATTGCATGCTACCATGGGGGGTGAAGTGGGAGGAGAGGAAAGGGGAGAAAATTTGAAACTCAAGGGACTGTGGAACTGAATGTTACAAACCGAAAGTAAATAAATAAATTTTTAAAAAAGAAAAAGAAAAGATATTTCCAGGGAGATAGTTGGAACTTTCATATCATACCTACCTGAAGCCAATATCAAGAAAGCTTTTATAATAATTTATTAGTAGCATCTTTGGAAGCTTTTCTCTGTTTATGTTCTAAACCCTGAGTTTCTGTGACATAATGAAAATATTTAAAACATAAATAACCTTCACTTAAAAAAAAGAAATATGGTTCCCCTTCACTTTAAAAAATAGTCTAGCAAATTTTTTTTTATTTTAAATATTTTCCCCAATTACTAAAACATACTTTTGGCGGGGGGGGGGGGGGGGGAGGAGGGAAGATAGGAGAGAATGCATGTGCAGGATTGTGATTTCATTGGTATAGAGAGCAACAGATGATGAAACTCCTTTTGCCAATACAGAATGGAAATTATTCTTCAACAAATTTTGCAAGGACAGGTGGTTTCCTATAGCACTGAAGGGTTGTGTCTCATCCAGGGTTATAACCTACTATGAGAGATTAAACTTGAATTCGAGTATTCTTTACTCAGATGCTGCCCTTTTATTCACTAAGACAAACTGCTTCCTATAATTTTATTTATGTAAATCTTGCATTTGTCTTGATAAATTCAGTCCCAGATAGTCTTTGAATTCTTTAGAATTTTGAATGGAATTTCTTATATTTACATTTCTGCCAGTTTTTTGTTAATAACTATACAGAAATGCCCATATATGTAGTTTTACTTGTAACTATATTTTGTTAACTCAGTTATTTTCTTTGCTAATTTAAAATTTTTTCTAAGTAGCCCATCGTTCCATATGCAAATAGGGATAATCGCCCTGTAGTTAAGTCTATTCTTCAAGTTTATCAAACCCATTTTTCTGGAATTTAACCTCCTCTCAACTTACATTCTTCAGTCCCTAGTCTGGCCTTCAGCAGGGCTGGTTATGAAAGAGTTGTAGAAGATACCCCTAGTAAACAGTTAAGAAGTCATTTACCAAGAGGCTTTTGCCTTGTCTTTTCTCTGCCTTTCTCTGATTAGTGCTGGATGTTTATTTCCTATGTTGTATTGCTGTTAGAGTACTACTTTTCTGGTATCCTCCTTCCAAATTTTGTCTCCCAAGCTCTCCTCTTCTCTATAGCTTTCCCCTTCTCTTCTTGAGGCCCAGAGCTGGTCTGAATCATCACCTACAACACACTCTGAGAGTGAGGACCATGCCCAGGAAGGTCAGAAGGCCACTGCAAATTGGAGTGGCTATAGGAGAGGGGGAGAGACCTGATTTCCCTGAGCAAAGGAGTGGTGAATTGGTCTTCAGTTATTTCTGTTAATAAGAATTACCTGGTGGAAAGTAACTATATTTTTTCTTACTATTACTGGTGCTATCCTGCATTTAGAGGTTCTTTTATTATTTGGGCAAGTCAGTTCCTTGGGTATTTGTCATTCCACCTGTCCACGCAAGGAATCCTACAGTCATCATTTTTAAGGATGTCTTTTATTTATTAAATCAATGTCTTGGCTTCCAGTTTTTAAAAGTTTTCCATTAAATTGAATGATTTCTTATTTCTTTCACATGTTTATTTCTTACTTAAAATCTACTTTGTCTTATATGATAGCTGTAATTTTTTGTTTATTTTCTAAAGCATAGTAAATTTAATTCCAACCTATCATTTTAAATATGTGCATATCTCCTTATTTAATATGCTCCCTATCGTCAACTTCCTACTTGGATTATGTTTCTTAGGCACCTGTAACCCTTTTGTTTTCTTTTTGAAGGTGAATTTAATCAATTTATATTCAAGGTTCCAATTTTTGCTAAATATTTTGTTATTTTATTATTTATTCAGAAAAATAAAATCTCCCTTATTTGACTGTTGCTCATTCAACACCAATCTTTTAGTATGTACAAATATTCAGCCACATTCACACACACACACACACACACACACACACACGCACACACAAAAACACTGAACATTGTTCCATATGTCTACCTTTTTTCAGAAGAACTCAAATTTTCAGCCTTCTTTGTCTTGATAAGAGAGTTGTTTTAAATCACTGGTTCTCCTTTCCCTCCTTTTTGTCTCTTATTCTTCATCTATGATAACAATGCTCAAAGTCTTCTGCACCTCCTTCTTTTTAAAAAATTAAATATTTAGATATATAGTAATTATTTACTTATCTGTTCATTTGCACACACACATATCCCAATTCAATTGTGTAAGTTAATCATTAATCACAACAACACTGCTATTCCTTTCCCCTTTCATGAAGATACATAAAAGTGTTTGTTAATTAAGCCAAAGCTCTTATAGCCTCATACACATAGGTAGATACCTTTTCCTTAAGTCCCCACTAGGTTTTTGCCGATATGTTTTGGAGTCAGTGACAGGGTAATTTGTTCAAGAAGTACCATTTCAACCTTGCATAGTTTAGCAAACACTTGTTCAAGAATTGTCAGCAAACAGTGTTTACTATGATAGTAGTTATTAGCACAGAAGTAGGGACCATGTAAAGCAACCTTAGGATTACTGCTCTTAGTTGTGAAAGGGGAAGTGGGTGAACTAGACATCTAATCATTAAAGCAAAGGAAAGTGAAGGGAATATATATATATGTATACATGTAAATATATGTATATGTGATATATATGTTAAAGTATTTTGCAGACCTTAAAGAACTATATATTTATGTGTGTGTGTGTATAAATGCTATTATTATTATTCATTATAATAATTTAATGTAGATTTTATATAGAACTAGCAAAACAAAAGTCATTGGTTGTTATTTTTGTTTTCCCCTGAACATCAGCTTTCTCAAAGTAACCATTTTGGGGGTAAAAGAAATGATTTAAGGAGAAGGTACCTATATGTTTGAGGTTATAAGAGCAGAATAGTATTTCTATATGTATACAAACACACATATGTATGTAGAATATATATATATAAATACACATGTATATATGTCAAAAAGTATAACCATATGTCATATTATTAATGTTTCCATAGTAATGATATTGACATAATTTATCTCTATATATCTATATTTTATCTCTCTGTCTGTCTATCCATCCATCCATCCATCCATTCATCCATCCATCCATCCATCCATCTATCCATCCATCTATCTATCTATCTGTCTATCTATTTATCTATCTGTCTTACATTCTCTTGGGAGGTTGTTAAACTTCTTTAGAATATAAAACACTTCTAGAGCTTCCAAATAGACATTTCACATTTCATGTTGGCTCTGCACTATCCAAACAAATACCAGTCCATTGGTCTTCTGGTAAATGGTCAGAACAATCTTGTTGTTAGTAAGTCTCTCCAAGACCGTTGGAATGGTTCCTGAGGACTCCTTTCCTTGTTCCCAGTCAGCTTCAACCAAAAGGACTTCTGGATCTATTGGATGCACAAATCTGCCTCTAATCCTGGATAAAGTCACATAAGCATAGCTATTGATTCACCTAAGATCAGGGGGAAAAAGTGCAAAAGAAGCCGCTCAAAACCTAGATTCAGCCTTGCCTCACCAAACCACATGCTAGTGTAGATGACAGTTACTTACGGCCACAGGTCAGCCAGATACAAGGTAGGCCAGATACAAGCCTCCCTTCCCCATCTTTGTAGGAAGTGACTGAAAACAGTTCTGACACAATTTGAAGCAAGAAGTGAAGAGGGTACTCAGAGTGATGTCATTCTATTCTAAATTTTCCCCCAACACCAGCTCTTCATGCTCAGAAGCCAGCAAGGGCCCTGGTTTGTCATCTCAGAATGCTAAGTCCCTTCAGTACTGATTCAGACACAGGGTCAGCAGTAGAAAGGTCAGCTTTGTACACGACCTCATCAGTCTCTGCTACATATAGATGACAAAGTAGGCAAATAGATCAATAGTTGTTAACTCTCTCAATCTTAGAGTCTGAGGTTATTCCAATATCTTTGGTATCTTCCCTAAGAAATCCCTTCAAATTTACTTAACCTCTGGTTCAGATCTCCTACAAATACTTGATCCAGTCCAGCTGCTTCTCACACCCTCACTGCTCTTCCCACTTTCTCAAGAAACATAACCAGAGTCACGATATTAAAACTCCCAATGTTTTCACTTGGCAGTGAAAAGAGTTTGTTAAAAAAAAAAAAGACGCTCTACAGATCTGTTTGTTGACATCTTTCCAGTTTCATCTTCAAGCACTTTCAGTTTGACTTCTGTTTATTGAGTTCTCTCACCTAGCTTCCTTTATACTTTTCTCTATTGCTTTTTTGCTATTTTACAAAGTATATTAGATATATTTTCCCACCATCCATCTCTGTACAGTTTTGCACACAAGTTGATATTCTAAACTTCTGTTGCCTTTGGTTGTTGTAGCTCTCCTCCTGGCAAATACATCATTATTTGTTAACTAAGGTATGTCTTACGTTTTTTTTTTAATCTCATTTTAACAGTTGATTTACAGTGGCTAAACTTCATTATGAAATTATAATGAATGACAATGTCCTTTTTTCCATTTCATTCCTCACCATTCAGCAGTCATTTAAGTAGATTAAATGGGAGTTGTTTTAATCATAGGCAACATCTTTTTTTTTTTAATTTTTGTTTCTTTTTAGTTGGATTTCTTGTTGGTTTTTTTTTTTGTTCTAACATAACAGTGATGTGACTATCCACAGACAATTGATGAAGGAATTAGCTTTACTTCAGTAATGACTTGTTTCTTCTCTGTTAAAATATAACCTGTGTCATTTTCATGATATTATCTGGCCCTATACAAGTGCCAATTGTTATTATGGGTCAATCTAAATTAAAACTTTTTTTTTAATTTGAAAAATCATTAGTGTGCTTGACAAAACAGCTTTCTATGCTTGAACACAGCCAGTTATCAATTGTTCAAGCTGAAGGAGGAGATCATTGATGATGTGATCCCCCCCTATCAGTTATTCTGCAATCATTCATACTAGACTGTGGAATTAAGCCCTGATTGTCTCTAATAGTATTTGTCTCCTTAATTTTCATTTTCTTAAGCTAACATTAGCCATTACTATTGCATATTAACTGGTTTGATGTGGAAGGAAGTCAACCAGAGACCAATATTTTTGTACTTAATTCTAATAAACATTTATTAAATACATGCTATGTGCCAGGCACTGTGCTAAGTGCTGGAGACACAAAAAGAGGCAAAATGCAATGCTTGCCATCAAGGGCTTACAGTCTAATTCTCTCTCTGTCTCTGTCTCTCCCTTCCTCCCTCCCTCCCTCTCTCTCTGTCTCTCCCTCTCTCTCTCTTCCTCTCTCTCTCTTCCTCTCTCTCTCTGCCTCTCTTTCTCTCTCCCTCTCTCTGTCTCTCTGTCTCTCCCTCTCTCTCTCTGTCTCTCTTTCTTTCTCTCTCTCTGTCTCTCTTTCTTTCTCTCTCTCTCTCTCTCTCTCTCTCTCTCTCTCTCTCTCTCTCTCTCACACACACACACACACACACACACACACACACACACACACAAATACTCTGCTCATAAACAATGGTGTCTGGGACTTCTGGAGATTAAGAAAGGTGTCTGCTACAAATTTTACACATAATTAGTAGGTGGTACAGTGGATAGAGTACTGGGCCTGGAGGCAGAAAGAGTCATTTTTGTAAGTCCAAATCCAGTCTCAGATATTTAGTAGCTATGTGACCCTGGGTAGTTCACTTAACCCTGTTTGCCTCAGTTCCTCATCTGTAAAATGAGCTGGAGAATAAATGGCCAACCACTCCAGTGTCTTTGCCAAGAAAACCCCAAATGGGGTCATGAAGGGTCAGAAATGACTGGACAACAACAACATTTATTTCACTGGTACATTATGTAGAAAATATTCATATTGGAGACATGTTCATGTGCATATTTCCATCATTTCAACATTACATTCATCACTAGGTATTATTCATTGAGTCATTATGTCATTTTGCTAGGCACTTGACAAACTATAAATAGCTGTTAGCAAAAGAGAAAAAACATATTCTTGAAAGTTACATATTAAGTACCGTGTGTATGTGTAAATCAGATAATATTCCCATAGTGACTTCAGCTTTTCAAGGAGAGATGTGTTCTGAACCTAGCAGCCTAAGAACCAAGCAAGAAAAGCACAGTATCAGGTCCAAGAGTGGCAAAATCTTTAGCTTTGGCATTTTAATCAGACACAATATATGTTCATCTAAACTTGAACTTCAGTTAAGATTTCATTTAAAGTCTGGAGACAGATACCTCCTTCCTTTTGCACCCATGACATGCTTCTTGCTCTCACTTCAGTTTCTGGTCTGTAGCCAGGTCCTGCCCTCACACTGTATTGCTGTGTTTGTTTTGTTTGACTGCAAAGGTGAGGAGTCAGAGTTGCAGTTACTCCACTCTTCCAAAATCCACACCCACTCACAAAAAAGACAACTGCAAGCAGTAGGTACCATAGATTTTATCTGTTCTGGTTGCTATCTATAGCTCAGCCCTCCTTGCATCAGACCCAGCCGACAGTGAGACCCCAGTGGCATCAGGGAACCTAAAAATACTATTTCTCTGAGTTATCAGGTCACATTATCTGGATTTACTTCACAAATTATACTAATAGCAATTTAGAATGTAGAATTTCCTTATGAATATAGCTACCTGTTATAGAAGCCCCTCATTTTCGAAGAGAGCAGCCAGCCATGGTCACAAATACAATGCATACCAGGATCCCAGTTTTTGAAAAGCTGAGATTGAAGAGCTGAGGACCAGACAATGACAGCCTGCCATGCTGTCACAAAAGAGCCCACTCCTAGAAGGAAGCAATGGTCTAATGTACTGATGCTCTCATGAAACACAGTTTCTAAGCTGCATCCATTCCCCTGAATCTTCTTTTTTTTGGTTTCTTTGTTCTCCCTCATAAACTGTTTTTGTGTCTTTGTGCCCCCTTATATCAACTTTTTTTGTTTCTTTGTGCCCACCTGTATCATCTTTTCGGTTTCTTTATGCCCCCATATCATCTCTATTTTTTAAAATTTCTTTTTTGGTTCAAGCCTGTGGGGATGGTGCTGGAATTCCAATCATTCTACCTTGACCCTTCTCTCATCCCTCCCCCCCATCACCCCATATCCCAACTGTCTGGGTTTCATTAGGCAGATTGACATGATCAAGTAACATTTCTTCCTGCCTCTCCTAAGAAAACATTGCAGCTAGTCATGGCCACAAATTTAATGGGTTTCAGGACCCAGAGAACCACTAGGAATAGCAGCAGAGTAAGACTATGTCGTTTCCTTAGAGAAACTCCTCTGACTTCACAGGTTCATGGCTTTATATTTATAAGGGATCTCAGAGGCCATCTAATCACATTCCCCCCCTCCATACACACATTTTACAGGTAAAGTAACTGAAGTCCACAGAGATTTAGTGGCTTAGCCAAGACCATACAAGTAAGAAGTGGCTTAGATAGAATTTGAACATGGGTCCTTCTGACTGTGAAGTCAACACTTTTTTCCATAAGACCATTGTAATCCAGGGTTCAAGCCTGGCTCATTTGCATAAGTCTTATCAAATTACACCAAGTTGACTTCCCTTTACTGCTATCAATATCTTTAGACCTTAAAGTATACAACTGATTCTTCACCTTAAAAAAAGGTGTGCGCACCCCAGAGGATGAGTGGCCCTTTGCTTGGTTTCATGAAGAGGAAAAAGAATTTCTAGGTGGCATGGCACAGTGGGAGGAGCACTGTTTCTGAAGTAGGATGATTTGGGCCCAGTTGACCTTGGGCCAGGCACTTGCCTTCCTTGGGTTTCAGATTCTTATCTTAAAATTGGGGTGCGGAAAGTAGTTGGATTAGATGACATCCAAAGACTTTCCAACTCTAGACCTAATTTTTGTCCTTTCCAAAGAAAAAGCAGGAGTGGTCTCCCAGGTCCAGAAGTTAGTAGCAGAGTACCGATGGCCTCATGATTCTCTAGTATAATGGACAAAAGGATGACCAGTTCAGGAAACTGAGAGAGACAACAGAAGAGAACCTGCAAATAGTACCTTTTTCCAATCTAAGAGAACTTAACTAGTTTTTTTTTCTTAATTTTTAAAAGGCTTTTAAAAGTTTCTCTCTTTGGTGTAGGGTAACAGTTTGCTCACTTATGACTGAAAGAACCTAAAATGATGAACATCAGCAAAAGGAATTAAGGATACTGAATTTAGAGAACAGAAGATGTAGGAAGGTCTGATTGCCATCTTCAAAAATCTGAATGGTGGTCATGTGGAAGAAGGATTATATAATTGATTGTGTAGGGCCTCAGTGGGAAAAACGAGGTCAAAAAAGATTGAAATTACAGAGAATTCAGAGTCAATTAACATTTGTTAAGTGTCTACTATGTTCCTGGTACTGTGCTTATAAAGAATGGTAGGTAAAAGATAATCATTGCTCTCAAGGTAACATTCAGCAACAATATGTAATCAAGCTATATACAGGATCAATTGGAAATAGTCAACAAAAAGAAGACACCAGAAAGGGGGATTAGAAGAGACTTCCCTTAGAAACTCAGGTTTTCGTTGGTACTAGAAGAAAATCAGGGAAGCCAGGAAGTGGAAACAAGGAAGGAGAACATTCCAAGCATGGGGGACATCCAGAGAAAGTACCCAGAGTTGGGAGATGGGGTGTCTTGTTCAAGGAAAAGCAAGGAGGCCGTTGTCACTATATTGCAGAGTATATGGAATAAGAAATCTAAAAAGGTACAGTTTCAAAAGACCTTTATATTTGATCTTCAAGGTGATAGAGAGCCATTGGAGTGTATTGAGTAGGTAGTGACAGGGTCAGTGCAAGACATGGTCCTGTTCTTTAGGAAGAATATTTTTGACAGCTTAGTAAAATATCAAGCAAGATTCTTAGCTAAGGAGGTGGAGGTAGGGGGAGTCATGAATGGTTAAAGGAAAGATGAAAAAATATAAAAGCTATTGTGGGGAGTGGGATAGTGAGATAATTAGGGAAGTTTAAAAAGATTGCCTTATAGCAGTGAGGGCCCAGTTGAAGTTATATAACATAAATTTGTAACAGACCCAAACAATTTTTTTTTATTTCCACCGACTGCATTCAGTAACATGCAAATAGGGGCAAAGACAATGAATGGCAGGAATGATCTAAAGTCAATACTTGGCAGGGAAATATCAGTAATATGAAAAGGGCTAAGGGAATGGGCTAAGTTCCAAGAGGGACCAGCAGCTTCAGAGAAAGCAAGATGGAGTTTTATAGGGTAAAGATGCAATTACTTAACAGAAATTATGAATATTAAAAAGGCAGGAGGGGGTTACCTAATGTAAATAGGAGAGGGGTCCCTTCTATGGGTCTGTGGTTAAACATTCTGGTCATGCTGCCCTCCAATTGGTTAGCTATTCTGGTCCTGTCTGGTCAAGATGAATAGTTAGGTATTATGACCCTGTCTTGGGCTAAATGGATGATGTGATTGTGGTTAATTGTTCTGTTCAAATATGTAAATTGATATCTGAGGGCAGTGGCTAGCTAGGGACAGTAGCTACATTGAGTCTGGGGGCCTGAGGTGTGGTTGAAGCCAGATTCTGTGGTTAAATCAGGACATGTTTGGTGGGGCCCATAAGGAAGTTAGAATATTGGGGCTGGGATCAGCTTTATTAGGATTCCATTATTTCCCCCTCAAAGAGCTAGGGCCCAAATTCATTTGGGAAAAGAAAGGAAGGTCTTAGGTTCTGTAGCTTCTTAAGGCTGAAAGGGGGCATAGAGTTGTCCCTGTCTTGATGTCCTACCCAGGGGATAGGAGGTTGACTGGAACTAAGGATAGTCATATTGAGGGGATGATGGGTGAGTATGGGCTGGTAACCACTGTTTGATCCTAACTGTATGTTGGCCTGTAGTCTGAGAGACACAAATCTGACAGGCAAGTTCAATATGCAGGACCCCAGACATAGGAAGAAAAACAGATATATCTAGTAAGAGGCAGTTGATTAAGCCAAGTACCCATTAACTAAATTATTTAAACTGTAGAAAGGAATATAATTTTAGGCCAAATAGCTCAGATCTAACACACAGTTCAGATGTATCCCAGCCTTAGTCTATGGGATAATGATTAACATTGTGTTTGTACCTTTGTTTCACAAACTTCTTTTCACCTGACTATGCAGGCAGGCTGATGGCAAGCCCATGTACTAATTTATCCAGTTGTTTGGAATATGGAATGACTACGCATTCCTATTGAAAGCAGCAAAATTTCACATACCTGCATTGTACTTGTATCTTTTACTGAACACTTGCTCATTAGAGAAATTTATCATTAAAGGAAAAAGCAGGGACATGCCAGATATAACAGCATAAAACATCCTTAGCTCTGTTTGAATTCAGATAAGAGTCATTTTGATTCTATCTTGCAGCCAGACTCAAGAATAGCCAGGTGGTAAACATTTCTTTTCAAAGGAAGACAATGGGGAAACTGAGCCAGGAGAGAGCCATCTTAGATTGAGGCTGAGACTGTCCTCTCATTTTTTCCAGAAGCAAACTTCCACCAGTAGCAGGATCACATTCCCTATGACTATCTTGTGGCATTTCTCTCAGATACTCAAAAACTTGGAAAGTTTTTAAGTGTGAACTCAACAGTACACTGTCTATGTCATCTGAGGATTTGCCTACCTTGTTTTACTGCCAGTAAGTTAAACACTGGTCCATGATATCTATTTGTTTTATACACAAGAATCTATGAGAATCATTTATAAAGGTTTGGAAGGATTATAATATTCATCTGCAGAAAATTTACTGCCAGCAATAAGATCATCACCACTTGAAAACTGAAGTAGGTATTGATATGGATATGGGAATAGGAATGGATATGGATAGGTATACTTTGAAAGATGCATGGGTTCAAATAGCAATCAACCTGTACCTTATCTTGCTCCATTGTTGAACCTATACTTTTTGATTCGATCAGGTAGGAGTAGGTAAGAATTTGAAGGTAAGAGTTTCCTCACTGAGAGTTCTATACATGGAAGAAATCTAGGCCTAGCACTAAATACATACATATATATATATACATATCTATCTATCAATTCCTTCATTCATCTATCTATCTATCTATCCATCCATCTATCTATCTATCTATCTATCTATCTATCTATCTATCTGTAAATGATTTATAAAGAATCTATCCAATTTGCTGAGGTCCTTCCCTTGATTATTTACTATTTTTAGATAACTGTGCATATGTATTTTATGGGTCATCCCCAAAAGTCTTATTGAAGTTTTAAGTTTTGGTAGCTTTGCAAAATACTAAATAGTTAACATTTAAATAGATGCTATTATTGTCCCCATTTTATATATGAGAAAACTGAGACTGAGAGAAGTTAAGTGATTTGTCCAGGGTCACACAGCTTGTAAGTATCTGAGGTGTGATTTGAATATGGGTCTTCCTGGCTCTAAATTCAATGCTCTCACCCATTGAAGCACATTAAAACACATATACATATACCCACATACCCAGAGATAGCATGATATAATGGATAGAAAATCAGAGAATCTTATAAAAATAGAATTTTAGAGCCGGAAGAGAAGTCAATGACTATCCAGTACAACTTACCTCCCCACCAAAAGAGATGACTACCATAACATTTCTGATAAGTAGCCAACCAGTTACTGCTTGAAGAATTGCACTGAGGGTAACCTTGGTGCATGACCTAGCAAGGGAACAAGCATTTTTTGTGGCAGTTCAGTCATTTTTCAGTTGTGTCCGATTCTTCATGACCTCATTTGGGGTTTTCTTGGCAGATACTGGAATGGTTTGCCATTTGTTTTTCTTCAGTTCATTTTGCAAATGAGGAAACAGAGGCCAACAGGGTTAATTGCCAGAGTCACCCAGTTAGTGAGGGTCTGAGGCTGGATTTGAACTCTGGAAAATGACTCACTGATTCTGGGTCCAGCATTCTATCCAGTGCATCACTTTGTATTTGTTAAGTATCTAAGATCTTGCCAGGAACTTCGCACTTTAGAAAGAGAGGCAAAAAATAAAAAAATAAAAAAAGTTACTGCCCTCAAGAAGCTCACATGCAAAGAACTACACACAAACAAGATAAATTGCAGATAATCACAGACAGAAGGCATTAGCATTAAGGGAGACAGAGAATGAACTCTTGAAGAAGGTAGACTTTTAACTGAAACTTGAAAGAAGCAAGGGACTTAAGAAGGTGGAGAGGGGGAGAGAGAATTCCAAGCATGGGGGATAGAGAGTCTATGGAAGGGGCACAGTGGATAGAGCACTGGCACTGGAGTCAGGAGGGCCTGAGTTCAAATTTGACCTCAGATGCTTAACACTTACTAGCCATGTGACCTTGGGCAAGTCACTTGACCCCAATTGCCCTGCATTCCCCCCTCCAAAAAGAAAAAAAAAATTTAAAAAGAATCTATGGAAATGCAGTCAGGAGTTTAAGTGTCTTCTGGAAATAACAACCAGGAGGCCAATTTCACTGGATCACAGAGGAGTATGTATGGAGGAGAATATTATGTAAGACTGCAAATGTAGGAAGGCACCAAGTTATGAAGGATTTTAAAAGCCAATGATAAGATTTTATATTTGATCCTGAGGTGATGGGGGAACCATTACAGTTAACTGAAATGAAAAGAATGGAGGGAAGGGAATAAATAGTTATACCTGCACTTTAGGGGAAAAAAAATTGGATAGCTAAGTGGTCTAGAGTGGGCAGAGGCTTGATGTAAAGAGCTCAGCCAGGAGGTTATTGCAGTAATCCACATATGAAGTAAACTATTCCATCCTTAGAAAGTTCTAGTTCTTAGAAAGCCTTTGCTTCCATTGAGCCTAAGTTTGACTCTGCAATTTCTACCCATTGCCACCAGCTCTTCCCTCTGGCCAGACATGGGAAGATCTAGGTTCAAGACTTTCCATTAACAAATCTTGTCTGTGTTACTCTGGGCAAGTCCCTTAACCTCTCAGTGTCCCCAGGCAACTCTCTAAGACTAGAAATGACTGAACCTCTGCCAATATGCTTTGAAGGTAAGAGTTTACTCACTGAGAGTTCTTTATGTGGAAAAAATCTAAGTCTAGCACCAAATACATGCATACATACATACATATATATATATATATATATATATATTTCTATCTATCTATCTGTCCATTCATTTATCTATCTATCTCTCTATCTATTTACATATTGTTGTTCAGTCAGACTCCAGGCCTGGTGTTCTATCCACTGTACTACCTAACTGCCCATGATAAATATGACTGTGTATTAATGTCAAATAAGTATACGTGTGTGTATATTAAAGCAGCCATTTATATTACTTGTTTTGCAGAGTACAAAAAATTTTAGAAATATTTTTTGCCTTTTTAAAAGTATTTCAGCCAAATGTGTTGATTTTGTAAACCTGCTTTAAATTAAAACCTGTTAAGGGAGGTAGAACTTAAGGTGACTTCGAAGGAAAGGAGGAAAAGCATATCCCATATGGGGAGTAAATAGGAGTCAGAGAAAATGTTTCCCTGACTGAAGCAGAGAGATAAGGCAGGCCAGGTTGGTACCTTGATCTTGACATCATGAGTCAATTTAAGAGAACTACAATATAGAGCTTTCAGTTATATTAAATGTTTCCAGGATGGCTGTAGACTTCTTGAAAGAACACATTTCCTGTCTGTGGAACAAGTTACTAGGGGTACTTGTGGAATCTTTGCAGACATTTAAAAACAAAGCAGACATAGTAGCTTCAGATGGATTAGCTCTAGCTAAATGGAGGCAGGAAGCTGGACTAACACATTGTCTCAAGGTTCATTCCATCCTTATAGTTTTGAGATTTCCAGATTGGCAAAGTCCATGTGCTAGTTCATGATGCTGTCTACCATTCCCAGGTCCTCAGTGAGCAGGCTTTGGAGGAAGGGAGATGGGCAGAAACCCTATAAGAATACAATGAGCCTGAAAAAATATTTAATCCATATTCCCACCTCTGGGCACACAAAGTTAATCCATCTTATTTTGCTTAATAATCTATAGGGATTCTCCAGTCACATCAGTAGCCTGTTCCATTGTTAGGAAATATTTCCTTCTAAAAAGATTAAAACCATCCTATTGAGATTGAAGTATATTTAAATCTATTCCCTCTCCTCTGTTATTTAAGGAAAGGAAAGTGAAGTAGCTCTCAAAAATCAGACAGACTTCTTTCTGGGCCCTAGACTCTGGACACTCAGATATGGCAAACTAGATCTTCTTCCCTTATAGACCTGAACAATGTCATGAATTGCTTTATGTCTTGAGGTGAAAGTGTAGGAGACCTTGCATATGTGGGACTATCTCAGATCTCTTCAACTATTCACTGACTTGTAGAAAATAACATAAAGTAATAGCTTTTCTGTTGGGCCATCCCAAAACCTTGACATCAGATATGCCTGTGGATCCTGCAGCAACTGTAGCTGCGTAGTCATGGAAACAGCCTTGTACTCAGCAGGCAAAACCAATGAGAATTAGGCATTGCTGCATTCTAACTAAGCCTCCTTGACCTTACGAGAGAGGAATGAGATCTGTCTGTTCTTCTGGGTGCCAGTGTCCCTCAGTGGGGTGGAAATCTGTACATCACGTACCTGATTTAAATGTCAAAGTTGGATTATTCAAAGAAGTGATTCCTTTTGCTAGTTAAGTGGATTAAAGGGCACAACGACTGTAAATAGAATGTTGGTTTCAACTACCCATGAATATTCCTCAGAAAACAGCAAGAATGACATGTGGTGGAAAGCTTTTGATCACTGAGCAGTTTGGAGCAATAAAATGTATAGATCTTGGGACAACAACAGGTTAGAAAACTCTGAGGAACTCAGGAAAATAATTTTCATGTTTTTGCTTGGATTATTTTCCCTACTTCTAATTAGGAACAGTATCGTCTTGCAAATTAATAGCTCAACATAGAATTGCAATAGCAAGAAATAAACTGTAATTCAATCTGGGTCTGGTCTGTACCACAATGCATGAAAGGGCTGATTTGCCCTTTTGGCTTCCTTCTGAAGATTGGAGGCAGTTTGCTCAGGGCAGAAGAAGCTTGCCTATTATTCTGCTTTAGCATATCTGTACTTCAGACTTCAAAATCTGAAATGTAAAGGGCAAGCTTTAAAGGGTCAGACATGAAGAGAGCATAGACAATTCTGGTGTGGGCCAAGCCCTATCAGCTGTTCACACATAAATCATTACGATTTCATAATCCAGAGGCAGTATGGAAAAGCAGAGCAAGTTGGTTTTCAAGCTCTGAACAAGCTGCTGTTACTTCCTTGAAATGTAAGATGTCTCACTCTGGGTCTCATCACCACAAACATTTGCAAATATTAAGCTGTCTATCTTATCACTATAACAGAGCTCCAACTGCTTAGCTTTAGCTTAATTTATTTCTCCTATCAAAGTTCATTCTCCATTTTATTCTCAAGTTTCCCTCTGGGTTGGTGTCAATCATTAATTGCCTGTGGAGAGAGGCACGATTTGTAAATAAATTCCTATGTATTTTTTATTGGATAATAGGTCTTCCAATGACCTTATACCTTCACCCTGGTCATAGGGCTGACTGAGTGAAATGAGTAGACCACTTGTCAGACAGTGCATATGGCTTCAAGAAAAAGAGAAAACCCCAATGCTCCCTTAAGTAAGCTTGACAAGCACATGGAATCAATCATCCTGTAGCCTGGGCTGTTTTGTCTACTTTTCTGACAAAGCCCGCAGAGGAATGGAGTTCTACTTTCTGTTATTGAAGTTTTTATTTGCTGGCTCTAAGATTTTGAGGTGAGAAATTTTGGAAAACTGTTTTTTTCTAAAGTAAACATTCTCATTAGTCATAGATATTTTGCAATCAGTCAACAAGCATTTTTTAAGGACCTACTATGTGCTAGGCATTGCATTGGACATTGGGGAGGCAAAGGCAAAAGGGAATGAGCTTACAGTCTTCAAGGAGATTGCTGTCTATTAAAGAAAACAACATGTATACATATGTCTGTAGGGCATACAGAGCACATACAAATGAGATCCAAGGCTAATTTATAGTAGAAGGTATTATTTGGGGGGTGAGGGGGAAGAGAGGGCTCATGCAGACAGTAGCACTTCACCTGAATCTTGAGGAAAACCAGGAAATCTTAGAGGTGGCACTATGGAAGGAGGGCATTCCAAGTACTAGGCACAGGCAGCTAAAGGTGCAGAGATGAGAGCTCCCACCATGATTAGTGAGTCAGGGGATATGAAAGAAAGTGTACTCACTTTTGCAAAGATCGTCTAATGATGTAGGGCCAGAGGAGGAGAGTTGGGTCTATATAATTGTTAGAAGATAGATGAGAGCTGGAAATATCATGTATGAGGAACAGCAAATAGGCCTGGATGGCTACATCTTGGAGGATTTTCAAGGCAGTCATGTCTAATAACATCAAATGGTAAACTGAGGTCTAGTTATGAAGTTTCTTAAATGAAAACCTTTATAGCTGAATTTAGAGATGATTGAGAGTCACTGGAATTTATTGAGTAGGAGGGTTATATGGTCAGATCTGTGCTTTTTAAAAGAAATAACTAAAAAAATCACTGATGCCATGTGTAGGATGAATTGGCATGGGAAGAGATAGAGAAATCAATGAGAAGGCTATTGTAATAATCCATGTGAGAGATGATAAGAGTTTGAATTTGGGTAGTAGTTACATGAGTGGAGAAAATGGAATGTATCCAAGAGATATTTTGGAGTCAGAAGTGACAAGACATGCCAATGGACTATATGTATGGAGTGAGAGTGAGAGGGAAGAATCAAGGATGACACTAACTTTATGAATCTGCATGATTGTAAAGATACTGGTGCCCTAGATAGAAACAGAGAAGTTTGGAAGAAAGGTCAGTTTAAGGGGAACAAAAATGAGTCCAGTTTTGAACATTTTGTGTTTAAGGTGCCTTTGGAATATCCAGTTCAAAATGTCTGTTCAACAAGAGGATGGTGATTTGGGACTAGAGTTTGGTAGAGAGACTAGATATGGCTATACACACAGAGAGAAAGAGAGAGATAGGTAGGGAGAGAGAGAGAGAGACGGAGACAGAGAGACAGAGACAGAGGGGAGAGAGAGAGAGACAGAGAGACAGAGAGAGAGAAGAGAGAGAGATTATGTTGATGATGATGATGATGGATAGAGATAGATAGATGGCTTAGGTAGAGATGGAATAATATCACATTGTGATCAGATCAAGTACTTCCAGAGTTCTTAATTATGAAAGTGGAATATCTCTGGGTTATGACTACACCAAGGTGTGAGAATGCCAGATTATAGTAAAGGTGGAGAGGAGGAGAAGGTCATGAGAGTTGAATAGTTTAAGAAACTGGAGAGGAGAGGTTCGGGGTTTTTGAGGGAATATCAGGATATGTTTGTTGTTTGTTCCTCTTCTTGCTCAAGGAGAACCAAAATGACCTCATGGTTTCAGGGTCAAGGTGCAGAGTGTCTGAGTGTGTCTGATCAGACCAAAATAAGCTCAACACACTCAGACACAGGATCAAGAAGTCCATATGAACATCTGGAGTGAAGATACCTCTAAATTTGTGCACCTCACATTTCTTTTTAGCTACTGCAATTTTGCTTCACTCACAGAGCTCAGCGCCTTCTTTGATGCAGGCTTGCCATGTTGGGTGGTCCTGTGCCAGTGTCTCCCATGTGTCCTAAACTATTCCAAAGTTCTTCAAAGAGACATGGAGAGGGTGGTAGATGGTAGATGGAAAGTCTAGAAATGACAATAAAGAATAAGAAGTACTCCATCTCTGCCACCATGACACAGTTCTACAAAGGATGGCCAATGATGTAGTACCACATGAAGGAAATCAGGTCTACATAAGTACCAGAAGATAGAAAGAACATGAAAAGAATTCTAAAATGGAAAGAACCACCTTTATTCTAGCCATACTCCTCATCCCCCTCCCACCAGAACCTTAGACCCTGGGGCCCTGGCCTTGGATAGGTGAGCTTTCACCTTATCTTGTTTGGAACCAGACCTCCCTGAAGCTTTCTCCATTTACAAATCACATACACTCTCTACTCCACTGGCTTCCAGCTTGCCTTTATTTATGTGCTACCATCCCATATTAGAATGGAAGTTCTTTGTGGGCAGGAACTGTGTTGCTTGCTTGTGTTTATATCCCCAACATCTAGTACAATTCCTGGCACATTGTAAGTGATTAATACATGCTTATTGACTTGACTCGAGGTTGCAAAGGTAGTGAGAGGCAGACCCAGGATTTGAACTTAGGTATTATAACTACCAATCCAATGTTTAACAAATGTTCTCTCACTTGTTTACTCATTCATTTACGGAGAAGGAGTTCCTAAGGCCACATTGGAAAGGGCTAAATTTACAGCAGGATGTGGGAAATAAAGGGTTGTGGTGAATGAAGATAAAAGAAATGCCAGTAAGGGTTTAATGAAGAGGGTGGTTTTCTTTTGGCCAGTCTAGGACTTAGTGTCATTGGGACTTGGAGTGTAAGAGGTGGTGGGAGTTTTCTAACCCTTGGGGCATGAGTCAAAGCAGAATCTCAGTAGATTCCTTACGCAGCTTGGTGGATGAAGGGTACTCATGATCCTGCCATGCAGTTTCAGCATGGTCACTGCCAAGATCAAGGTCTCAATGTGGTTTCAATCTTCTTGAGGTCTAGATGAAGTCGTGGTTGTGGGGCAGTCTCTCTTTCAGTCCTCCACCCTGAATGGTCTGTGCTCTCTCAAGGAGTTTCACTCAGTGCCACGAACTGGTCTTGCTCTATTGATAAGTGGTTTTTGTTGTTCCATTTTAATCATATGTCAACTTAAGTATTTTTGCTGGAACGAAGATGCTTTCCTGCTTTGTATTTGTGGCTGAATGCCTCATGGCATTTGGGACAGCACTATTTGTGCCCAGTGAGGAATGCGCTGTGGTCGAATGTGCCATACCTGTCAGAGAACAGGCAGTGAAGAGAAACTTTTCAGTGAGGTTTAGGCTGGAGGGTGACTTTGCTTTGAAACAGACTGTTATCTAAGAAGGGAATTTGTGCCTACATTCCTAAGGGGGTCAACTGGGGAGCCTTGTATTTCTCATTGACAAAATGCACTCGATCCTCTCCTGTTATGTGAGTGTTAATGTTATGAGTTAAATATCATTCAATCCTAACCCTATTTGGCCTTGGCTTGAATATTATCTCTTAAAGAACCTGAGTTATGTCTGTCCTATAGATTCACTACACATAAAACGGTTTAAAAATAAATGCTTAGATTACCATTCAGACTAGCTCAAGTTTAGATAACATGCAGATATGTGTGCAGAATGTATACTAAATGTTTTCTTCTTTCTCTCTCTTCGCACTATTATCACAGTGTCTTTTTAAGGAAGGAAGATCTCACACTTTGCTAAATCACATTTAACAACTAATGCAGTTAGCAGAGGTTTCCTTCATGTCTAATTAAGTTCTTGACCCTTAAGTTTATCACTTTGTCCAGCTTGTTACCAATATTGATGTCAGTTTAAAAAATTTAGTCACGACTGCTGACTGGATAGAGAATTTAGAGGTAGGAAAGACCTTACTGATCAACTAATCCAATCCTGTTTTACAAGTGCCTCCATAGCCTCAAATATAGCCATATGAATGTGAATTCCTATCTTAAAGCAGAGGTTTTTAACCCATGAGTTTCATATACCTATGGGTCTATCAGTAGATTTCAGGGAGTATATGACTTAGGGGGAAAATATTAAATCTTTATTTTCAAGGAAGCTTTGGGTGTGTTTTTTTGTTTTTGTGATCTTCTGTATTTTATTTCATGCATTTAACAACTTGATTCTGAGAAGGGGTTCATAGATAGCATCAGACTGCCAAAATGGATCATGACACAAAAAAGGCAAATCACGCCTTAGAAACTTTCTAGTAATAATGATAATAATTAATAATAATAACTAACTTTATATTGTGTTTACTATGAGCTAGGCACCATGGAAGGCACTTTACAATTATTATCTCACAACGACCCTGGCAGGTAAAGTGAGGCAGGCAGAGGGGTCACACAGTTAATACATGTCTGAGGTGAGATTTGAACTCAGGTCTTCCTCACTCAAAACCTCACACTCTATCCACTGAGCTACCTTGCTACCTCCATTTGTAGTCTCTTTTCCATTATTTTTCTATGGTTCATGTGCCCACCCAGATTCCTCCCTTGGGAAAATCATAATTGGGCTCTTTTAACTCTCCCGATGGGCATTCATTTTCCAACTCCTATAAGAAAACTGAGGCCTGTAATCAGTATTTAAACATAAAATATTTATTCAGATCATTAATAAATAGAAATGGGGCTGCTATCCCTAGAACCTTAATTAGTGAAATTGGAAGATTGTTCTCTCTTACTCTCCTGTTGAGTACATTTTTCTACATCTGTCTCCTCAGAATGGCTCAGTCGCAGCTCCCAAAACTCGTGACACCAATGGAAAAAATAAAAGAAAAATTCCAGCAGATCAGGGACCATTGAACAGGTAGGTCTTGGGACATTTTATTGTAAGCTTTAGACCACTTCCAGGCCTGGTTTGCCATTCTCTTTTTGATGAAAGCCCCATCACTGCTGACATCAGCTGGTCTGCAGCTCCCCACTCACTTCCCATTACCAAAGTCTTAAAACTCCTGGCCTCAACTCAGGCACTTTCTCAGACAATTACTAGTTGTGTGACCTTGGACAAATGACCTAGCTTCTGTCTGCCTCAGTTTCCTCAGCTGTAGAATGAGAAAAATAATAGGGCTTTCCTCTCAGGGTTGTTGTGAGGACCAAATGAGATGATGTTTGTAATGTGCTTAGGGAAGTGCCTGGCACACAGTAGATGCTTCACAAATGTTTGCTGGCTCCCTTCCTTCCCAATGCACCATGCTGCCTCCAGATATCAACTTCCATGTCCAAAATTACCTGATACCGCTTTATCTTTATAATGTGGGGAAATGTTGCAAGGCCATTCAAGGCTATTCCAGGGCACCGAGACAAACAAGTGTCTTGCACAGAACAAAGAGTCCATACTATGAGATGTCAGAATTACAGACCGTACTTCTAGCTCCGTGTTCTGGACTCTTGCCACTCCTTAGAATAACCCTACTTACCTTGATCTCCACAATTTAGACAGTGTCAGTCTCCTGTCTGTTTGACCTATGTATGTCTAAAGCACCCAAGTCCTTCAGCCTAGGTTCCTCTGTCATCATCAAACTGCCCACCATGGGCAGCCCCAACTCTTTCCCCTCTTCTCTTCCAATTTATCTTCAAGATCTTACTTTTCTCCCCTGAGACATCAGACAGAAAGATGATATGTCCATTATCATCTTGCTTTGGTTTTCTATTTCATTTATTTGATGAGCACTTAAAAATCTCTTAGACTCCTGGAACAAACGCTGAAATCTTGCTGATTTTGTTATGAAATCTAGAGGAAGTTGCTAAGAATTGGATAGTTTGAATTCCCTCTTCTATAAAATATGAAACCAGTGATCCTGCAGCATCCTCTAAGCATTTTTCTTAAATGACATTGTCTGAAGCCGGGGTCTGAGCAGCTAGGTGGTCTGCATCAGTATCTATATTATAGAGAGATAGATCAGTATCTATATTATATATCTAGCCTATATTGCTCTTCCTTATTCACCAGCAAGGTGAATTTTTGGCAAATCATTTACCTTCTCCCAGACACCATTTCCTGCTCTATAAATTGAAGTTAATTGAACTACATAAGCCCTACAGTCTCTTCAGGCTCCACTGCAGCTGGAGTCATCTCCAGTCATCCTGACCTTTTTCTTGCCATTGGATTCAGATGGCTCCAGAGGAGACAGTGAGGCTGGTGACTTTGCACAGCCCTGCCTCACTTAAATCCTATTCACTTGCAAGTCAAGACATCACCCTTCTGATGTCATTGGTCTTCTTCAAGAAGAAAGGACTAACGACTAACGACAACAACAAACATTTATATATGTAAAAGAGAATGTGACGTAACAAATAGAATGCTGGTCCTGGAGTCAGGAAGACCTGTGTTCCAATCTTACATCTTTCCACTTACTAGATGTGATCACTGGCAAGTCACTTTGCTGTCTGAACCTTAGGTAATCACTTATGACTTGTCTTATTAAGTTAGAGGCAGGGTCTGGACTATGTTAGTGGAGATGCAGATATACTTGAAACATGTGTGTGTCTATAGACACATACACATATCCATATATAATATTATGTTATATCATGTCATATCATAACATATTATATTAATACATAAGTGTGCATTTATATGTGTGTATATGTTAGAAGATTTGATTTCTGCCTTGTCTTTTCCACTAACTATATGACCTTGGGCAAGTCAATTAATTTCCCTAAGTCTCAGGGTGTTTTACCTACGAAATAAGGAGGGGGCAGGTGGATCTGTTATATTATAGGGTCTACAAAGTCTCTTTTCGATTCAGAAGATTATTGCTTTACACACTGGTTGTGACCCTGATGCCTTCTGCCTTCCTTACTTGCCTGGCTTGGAGGCAATGGATGATGGTTATTACATGAATGATAATCAGCTTTTAGGAGCACAAATGTCATCCATTTGCCGTGCCTGTCTTTCTTACTTTCCCTCAGGTCATTGATCTGAGATAGGAGGAGCCCCTGGGGCCATTAAGTTCAACTCTTCTCATTTTACAAATGAGGAAACTGAGGCCCAGGGAGGCTAAGGCACCCTTTTACGGTCATACAGGTAGAAAGCATAAAAGGCAAGATTTGAACTTCAATCCTTCAGCTCCTCTACTCTACAATCAGTCTCACAATTAAGTTCTACTATATGTGTGCAAAGAACTATGGGGCTTCTGGGAACACAATGAAAACCAGATGGTTCCCTGGCCTAAGGAAGCTTGTATTCTCAAAGAGAGGAGGAGACATGTTTGTGAATAATTGTGGAAAGGCAGAATGCATTAAAGGCCAAGGATAGGCCCAAACAAAGTACAGTGATAAATTAGAAGGAGATGATTCTTAAATCTGCAGAAGGTAACAGTATAGTGTCAGCACTTAGCACAGTGCAGGCTATTAAGAAATGCTAGGTGACTGGCTGATTTGAAGGAAGGAAGAAATGTCAGCAGGTAGATGAGAGGAAGGGTGGAATCTATCCTAGGCACAGGGAATAATGTGAATAAAGGCATGGAGAGCAGAGAGACTTGGGGATGAGGAGTAGCCCATTTTGTCTGAGACATACAATACCTGTAGTGTGTGGTGAGGCTAGAAAAATAAATTGAGGGCAGATTGTAAAGGGCCTTGAATTCTAGGACAAAATTGGACTCTCTGTTGTTAGTAGGGGTAGCTACTGTGGGCTTTTGAGTAGTGGAATGAATAACATAATCAGAGTAGAGCATTTGGGAAAAATGACTAAAGGGGCATAGAGTAGAGTCAAGGAAATTACTTAAAAGACTATCAAAATAACTTAGACAAGAGGTAAAAAGAGATTGAACCAGATTAGTAGCAGCAGGAGTAAAAAGGAGGGGATGAATCTGAGTATGTTGTGGAAGTATGATCAATAATACATGACTGTCAATTGCAACATAGAGAAGCTGGGTGAGAGGGAGGTGTTCTGGGGAGTAAATGAGTTCAGTTTTAGACTTGTTGAGTTTAAGAAGCTCATAGGATATCCAGGGGGAGATAACCAGAATGCAGCTGGAAATGCAGGCGTTAAAGCCTAAGGAGATAAATATAGATTTGGGAGTCATTTAAATAAGGTTAATAATTAAAGCTAAGTTGTTAGTAGACAAGATTATAAAGTCAGACTTGGAATCCTGACTAGGGTGGGAGTGAACACAGTTTTGCCCCAGGGTAAGGAGGTTAGAACATATTGACAACACATGCAGCTCTTCAGTATGCCCTTTGTCCCCTTTTGAATTCTACACACCTCCCAAGCTTTGAATGGCTTTGTGGGTGTCGCTGCCCCTTGCCAGACCTCTTTCTCCAGTGTAGCACCAAACTGCCAACAGGTCCTACTCTTATTGATTATGCTCATTTTCTCTAGACCTTCTGTCTTCCTTCAAAATTTACATGTCCTAGGCTCCATTCTCTAGGGCTTGCTCTCTCTTTCCAGCTAGTTTGCAAAAATACTTAAAATAGGAAGCAGATTTCTTACCTTGTCTCTGAGGCAACCACCCCAATAATGGGCGTTCATATTGGTGTGCTCGTGCCTCCGTATCTTGACAGCAGGACATTATCTTTGCCTCACGCAACTCTTTAACTGTTGCAGGTGCACTTTCTTATTTCTCATCAGGTTGTTTTGTATATTTTTTGGTAGTACTTGGTCTGAGCAAACTACAAAAACCCAGTTGCGACTCTGGGGGAAGTATGCAGGAGGAAATGGTGGGAAAGCACTAAGGATAAATCCTTGGGAATTAAAAGTAGCATATAGAGAAAAGCTCAGCAGGATCATGGAGAGAGCCCTGGACTTGGACTCAGAAGAAAACTGAATTTAGATCCCATTTTCAGTGCTTCCTATCTATGTGACTATGGAAAAGTCACTTAACTCCATAAGCCTCAGTTTCCTCATCTGCAAAGTAGGACTTAGTATTTACCTCACAAAGCAATTGTGAAGCTCAAAGGAGGTGATATACAGAAGGTATGTTGTAAAAATTCTAGATTGATAGATAGATAGATAGATAGATAGATAGATGGATGGATGGATGATAGATGGATGGATGGATAGATAGATAGAATGGATGGATGGATGGATGGATGATGGATGGATGGATGAATGGATAGATAGATAGATGGATGGATGGATGGATGGACAGATAGGAGTAAAAAGGAGGAGGTGAATTTGAGTATATTGTGGAAGTAGAATCAATAATATGATAGCCAATTGCAACATAAATGGAGATAAGTATCTGTATACATACAGTTGGGTGTATATATGATAGATAGATAGACAGACAGATCCTCAACTGTTATTTTTTTGAGGGCAGCTAAGCACTACAGGAAATGCAGTGCTGTACCTGAAGTCAGGAAGGTTCATCATCCTGAGTTCAAATCCAGCCTCAAACACTTACTAGCTGTGTGACCCCACACAAGTCATTTCACCCTATCTGCCTCAGTTTCCTCATCTGCAAAATGAGCTGGAGAAGGAAATGACAAACCGCTCTGGTATCTTTGCCAAGAAAACCCTAAACGGGATCACAAAGAGTCCTATATGAATGAAAAATGACTGAACGACAATTGCTATTTTAAATAGAATATGAGGGGGCGGAGCCAATATGGCAGGATAGGAGCAGCAAGATACCCGCAGTTCCCACATAGCCACCTCAAATACCCATAAAATATGACTCTAAACAAGTTTTAGGGCTCTAAAACTCACACAAATATACCTCCCACTGAAGGCAGCTCAGCTCGTAGGGATCATCTCAGTGCTGGGAGCAGAAACCAGCCCAGCCTGAAACGACAGCTTGGCCCTGGGGGGCGGCCAGGACAAGCCTGGAGCTTCAGGAGAGTGGATCAGCAGCAGCTGTGGCAGTTTCCAGAAGTATCAAGCCATAAGAAATAAGGACTAAGTGAAAGGTTGGTGGAACTCAGCTAAACTTGGGGGAGAAAAGCAGGTCTGGCCAAACTGCCTCCAGGGCAAGGAAGCAATAGAAGTGGTGGCCCTACAGCTGCCTCCTCATAGCTGCTTCAGAGCTCCTGGCCTGCAGACTGCAGGGGTACCAAGCAATCCTTAAGAGGCCAAGTGCTCTCGCATTGAGCGGCCTGGATCTGGATTGTGGTCTTGGGTGGTGGTCCTGGGGTGTGTTTTCAGTGAGCCAAAGCTGGTAGGGGCTGCAAAAAAGTGACAGCCACCTAATAGCTCTGGCAGCTGGGAAAAACCCAGCAATTTGGAACAGGGCTTTCTCCTCTGGAAGCAGAGTTCCACAGAGCTAAAAGATCATTGACTGGCCAACATGAGCAGGCAAAGGAAGCAAAGTAAGAACAGCAACCAAACTCTAGATTCCTTCTTTGGGGACAAGAAGGATCAAAGCATGGAATGGGAGGAAGACAACACAGTTAGAACTCCTGTACCAAAAGCTTCCAAGAAACATGAAGACTGCCTAAAAGCCATAGATCAGCTTAAGAAGGA
>CM053580.1:295347753-295363269 GCA_028627135.1 Pseudochirops cupreus | reverse complement strand
ATACAGCCTGCTGGGAAGAAAAAAGCGAGTTAACTGGGAATATCTTACATACTCACATTCCAAAACCAGAGCCAAAGGAGAGAATGAGTAACACTTTCCCTTTATATTCAACCTTCATAGACGACTGTATGGATGCCAGGGTATGTTGGCAAGGTCTAACATGTTCATTCTATGTTCTTGTTAGTTTCATCCCTATATAGGACCAATAGTTGCAAGCTGTAGTATTTCCATTGGGATGGAGTTTTGCTTAATCATTTTGCGGCAATATAATACAATCTTTTTGAAGGTCTGCTTGTATCTAGACTGTTTACTTATGTTTGTCATGTATTTCTTTAGGCTGTCCTCAGGGATCACCCCCATAGTGATATCTGTAGGAGGATTCTTTTTCAATTTTTTTTTTAGTAAATTAATATGATTAACACTTCTTTCACTGCTTCCCAGCGAGGCCACCTCTGTAATGCACAAGGCTTCTTCTTTTGAACTCCCCGCTGACTATAAAATCAGAGTATATCAGAGACTTAAAGCCGACTAACACCAAATGATTCAAGTTAATAGAAGTTCCTTGGTCTTAAAGTTTATTTTGTTTTTGCTGATTTACCCAAATAATCACCTCTATAGTGGTGTTCATTGTCCTTGGACTGTTACAACCTGACCAGGATTTGTCATAGTGCACCCTAAAGTAATGGGTACAGATAACTGAATTTTCATTAAGTGAAGCCAGCAAAATTTACTTGTCTTAGATGGACATAGAGTTCAGAAAGGTTCCTTGCAGTGACTGCCAGCTAAGAGTTTAAAAGCAGAACTTCCAAAGTGCTTTAAAGGAGAGCACATCTGCGAACACCTTAAAAAAGCTTAAAATGTTTGACAGTTTGATCAGGCTGTGAAACATAAAGGATCTTAATTCATAAAATGTCAAAGCTGGAAGAACCAGCTCTTTTTTTTTTTTTTGCTGAGGGAACTAAAGCTCAGAGGGATGAAAATCCTTGCCCAGTGCCCCCCCATGATTTAAACCCAGGTCCTCTGACTCCAAGGCCAGGACTTTTTTCCATTTGACCATAGTGCTGTGTAGTCACAGGGCTGTGTGTGTTTGTGCGTGGGTGTGTATGTGTTTTCGGTTAATTGAAAACAGAATCAATTAAACAAAACCCCAAAACTGAATGCCTGTAATTATGATTATTATTATATGTAATTATATATATAATTGATAAATTATATTCATATATATTTATATATAAATATTAAAAATTATAATAATTTCTCTTAGCCCTGAAAGAGAAAAATCAAAACTTTTCAATTCCTTCTTAGCAGAGATGGGGCACTATGAGTATGGAATCTTACATACACTATCAGATTCAGTTCATGTATTGGTCAATTTTTCTCTACTGTCTTTTCCCCTCTTTTTTTTTTTAATCTTTCTTATTGAGGAAGAGGGAAGGAGGAATATAGTTGGGAATGAAGGTAATATATAAACTGAAGGTTACCAGTATGAGAATGATAACGTAAGCAGTCCGAGCAATGTGTCCTGAAGACAATGGAGGTTGCTCAGTAGTTAAAGGACTGGTGCCTTGGGAAAGACTAACGTAAGCTATTGAAAAGGAAACGTGAGGCCATATTCCCTTGTTCACTGTTTAAGACAAGTGAGTTCAGTAATGATTGCCCTAAAGGAAGTTTTAGGTATTATAGTAGATGCCTCTTGTGACTATGGCTTTCTTAAAGCATCCTAGCAGAGGACATTAGCTTTGTGGAGTAGCTGGCAAGATAATCATAGGCAAACGTGCATCTGTTCCAAGGATAAAAGTGACCTTACTTGTATTCTTAAAGGGAAAGGAAATATTAGATGTGTATTTGGTGATAGAATGGGTATTTTTTCTCCTTCATTTCCTGCTGTGTTGAGTGTTTTGCTTCCACAGCATCTGTCAATTTGAAGCACGCATCTAGTTTCTATATAGTAACTGTGCAAGTTACAAATATTGGGCTGCCAACGGTTGTTGGTTTTGAAAATGACCCTGAGCTGTAATTGTTGAAAAGGGTCTTCAAGGTGTTTTAAAGCCTGAGCAGATGGAGACCCCTGGGGAAAGTGTCCAGGAGGTTGAGAAAGTTTCCAGTTATATGTGGAGATCAGAAAAGGTACCTCAGAAAGTGACTATTAAAAGGGCAGGGATAATAGAGATCATGAACCTTCATGGGCTTGCTTAAGTGCTCAGATGGACCTTAGATGATGGACTATTTGTGGCCACTGTGGCTTTCTGAAAAGCAAGACCAACCATACGGTTAATTCTCCATTGATAAATTTGATCAGCAAAGAAGAAAGACAAAACAATAAAGAAAGAGACTCCGGGTAGGCCTCTGAATTGAAGCATTAATTAAGTGGAGCTATTATTAATTCAATCGTCAGTCAATCAACAAGCATACCTGAAGATCTTATTATGTGTCAGGCACTATACTAAGTACCAGGGATTTAAAGGAAAAAGTAGGAGAAAGGTGCAAAGAATAACCTTTTAGATTGCCAATGCAAATTAATTCACTCCGGTACTCTGTGATGTCCTTAGATTATTTCACCATCTAGAACTGTGATTTCCTTTGAATCCTTATTATGTATTTATTTTTTTCTCCCTTAGTACATCTAAAGTTGATGTTAAAGTAATTCTCCGAGTATCTTAGCATGAAGGTGATAGGACAAAGTCTTGAACTGACTTTCAACCCAAAGTATTTCATACTCTTCATCTTTTTGTTTTGTTTTGGAGAGGGGAGGGCAGGGTAATTGGGGTTAAGTGACTTGCCCAAGGTAATATGACTAGTAAGTGTTAAGTGTCTGAGTTTGGATTTGAACTCAGATCCTCCTGACTCCAGGACTTGTGCTCTATTCATTGTGCCACCTACCCATCCCACGTACTCTTCATCTTGCATCATCTTCCTCAAGTGATGGCAGAAAAACAAAGCTTTCTACCCTACACCATTAATGAAGTTCAGCACCGTCCAACAGAAGTCAAAGTTTCCTTGATGGAAAAAAAAATTATGATATATAAGCATTAAGTGTCTGTGTAATCTGCAGGCTTTTGGTCTTCTTTTTTTTCTTATTCTTTAGTATTTTCCACGTATCTTTCTCTATTCTCTCCTCTGGGCAAGATATATGGAAAATATTACAGAGCTAGTCGAAAGGCTTTGGACAATGTGGGCCTCCAAACGTCACAAAAAATGAAATTGTCTATGCCTAACAGGCAGCCAGTGGTTACAAAGGTAAGTATAATTTCTAAATTACCTTTCTGCGTACAGTCAGACCATCAGTTTGTGGGAACAAAGATCAAAATGAACAATGAATTCAAAGGAAAGATAAAGATGAAAAACACTCTGTGCCCTTATAATAGCTCCTACCTGACATACTCAGACAAGCTACTGATGGCCCCAGGTGAGGAAGGGAATGAGCAAAAGACCTTTCAGCTTAGGCTGTTACCATTTCCTAAGGAAGTTTAATTATATATCAATCATCACGATTACAAGCCCAAAACAACACAGCAAACTCCAAAAAATTAAGGATTCTCCTCCTTGCTATGTAGAGAATTCAGTAGCCAGGAACACCATTGATTAATGTCATGACTTTATTGGCAAAATATTATGGAGAAGCTTGGTTGAAGACTATGAGCTGTATCAGTTCCTCATAGCATGAAGCTGTGGAGTGAAGGAGTTTGCAGAAAGCTTGATGTAGGCCCCAGTGAAGCCACATCATCTCTAGAGTATTAAAGATGAAACTAGAAGGGCACAAGTGGACAAAAAACCCCAAAACAAAAAAAAAATAGAACCAATTTATCATTATTTCTGTTACAGACCGTTTTCTTCATTAATATAGAGTAGAACCATTACATCAGGACTCTAATATCCTAAACCTCATTATGCTAAATGAGAACATAAAAAGGAGAGCAGAGAAGAAAAGGACGAGTTTCCCAGACTCCAAACTTTGCGATGCTGGAGCCCTGAGATGCACAGCTACTCCAAAGAGCTTGTCTTTATAAGCCATAACTGCAAGCCCAGAGATAGAGAATGCCTATTACCCAAACAGTGACATCCAGTTAGATAGGCAGCTGATCCGTGTGTGTGTGTGTGTGCGTGTGTGTATATGTGTGCGCGCACGCGCGCGCGCGTGTGCAGACTTGGACAGACTGTAGAATGGAGAACTCTTGGGACTTCACCACCATGCCTCGGCTGTCTTCTCGGCTCTGGTGGGTTCCTCCTCCCTTTGGCAAATGCCTCCCAAGACCTAAATTTTGAGAAAGCAGCCAAACTAACCATTTTTCACTCCTTCCCTGGCCCTACTACATATTTTCTAGACTTTGCCACCCTCCCTCACCTCTCTCCCCCTCTGCCTTTTCATATTTCATCTTCTCCCATTAGAATACAGGGAGGTTAGGTAGGTACGGTAAAGTGCTGGGCCTGGAGTCAAGAAGACTCATCTTACTGAATTCAAATCCAGTTTCAGACACTTACTGTGTGACCTTGGGCAAGTCACTTGACCTTGTTGGCCTCAGTTTGCTCATCTGTAAAATGAGCTGGAGAAGGAAATGGCCAACCACAAGAAAACCGCAAACAGGGCCAGGAAGAGTCAGGCATAAATGAAGCTACAAAACAACAACATTAAAATAGAAATTCTTTGAAGGCAGGGCCTGTCTTTTTGGCTGGTATTTGTATTCCTAGCACTTAGCATAATGTCTAGTACCTAGTAAATGCTTAATAAGTGCTTGTTGACTTGGATAAGCTTAGAGTTGAACAGGAAGACAGTGCGCTGGATGACAATGTAAAAATTATTTTGCCTGATAATACAAATTCATAACTTGTTTTTCTCTCATTCTTAATTGGGGAAAGGGAGTTGGGGCAGGAGAGAAAGTAGATTTTTGCTAATTGGGGAAAAAAACAACTTTTTAAGAAGGGAATAGTTTGGCTGGATTGCAAACTATGTAAATGGGAATAATTTATACTTGTTGACTTGGATAAGCTTGGAGTTGAACAGAAAGATAGTATACTGGATGACCAGAGGTGTCAAACTCTCAGAGCCCTGCAAAACTCTCAAGTAATGTCCAAACCAAACCAAAATGTAATTGAAAAGTGTTGAACAAAAAAACCAAAATACAACATGAATCCTGTCAATTTATGGTTTTCTAGGTTAACATGTGACCTGCAGTAACTCATTTTTGTTTGAGTTTGACACCTCTGCTCTATGCTGATGAGATGCCTAGAAACATTAGACAAATACAATAGAGAGCTGGCTTATAGGACCCTAGAAAGAGAGGTGATATAATAGCCCAACCTACTCATTTTAGGGCTGAGGAAAATCACTTGAGCAAGGTCACAGCAGTGGTTCGGGTGAGGGCTACCACAGCTGGAATAACCAAATCAAGATGAGTCAGGACTCCAAGTCACAAGTCCAAGATACCATGGACATCCTGGGGAGCATGGGGTGGTTTTGGCTCTTGCTCCTTTACAGGGGGCACAAACCCTCCTGCCACCACAGCACAGGAAGAGAAAGAGAACACAGCTTTCCGTTGTCCTGTGGGATTCTGTCATGGGACCATAGCTTTAGAGCTTGGAGAGACCTTGTCTCTCCAAGTTGAAGTCCTCTCCTTTTACAGAAGAGGAAACTGAGGCTGAGACAGGTGACAAGGCTTTCCTGGGGGGACACACAAAAAAATATGTGAGGCAGAATTTAAGCACAAGTCCTTAAATTCTAATTATTAATTAATTAATTAATTGATTGATTTTTGTTTCTTGGAGAGGGGAAGGCAGGGCAATTGTGGTTAAGTGACTTGCCCAAATTCACATGGCTAGTAAGTATTAAGAGTCTGAGATCACATTTGAACTCAGGTCCTCCTGACTCCAGGGCCAGTGCTCTATTCCCTGCGCCACCTTGCTGCACCAGTCTTGCTTATTTTATTGTTGTTACTATTTAGTCATTTCAGTTGTGTCTGACCCTTTGTGACCCCATTTGGGGTTTTCTTGGCAAGATATTAGAGCGGTTTTCCATTTCCTTCTCCATCTCATTTTACAGATGAGGAAACTGAGGCCAACATTGTTAAATGACTTGCCCAGGGTCACACAGCTAGGAAGTATCTAAGGCTACATTTGAATTCAGGTCTTCCTAACTCCAGACCTGGCCATCTATCCACTGTACCACCCAGCTGCCTAAGTCCTGCTCTGTATTTATTTACTACAATATGATGCTAATGAGTATTTTGGGGCAATAACCACTTTAAGTAGCTCATGGGGAAAAAGATGGAAGATAATTAAATTGCTAATTAATTTCTGAAATTATAAAATGGGGCAAGCACAGCCGCTTGGTCTTTTGGAAAGACAATGGCAGTGGGAAATGAGGTTGCAATCATGCTTTAATAAGGCACAGAGGGTCTCAGGGTAAACAGAAAATGCAGAGTCAAGCAGTGAAAAGAGGTACAGAGACAGATGTGTGTGGACGGGATGGGGTAGTGGAGGAAGTCAGGCAGAGTAGGGAACAGGATGGGCAGGGGATGAGTCATTGCCATAACTGCAGATTGGAGTTGGGAACACTCGATGGGCATGAACTCTTAGGAGATGGTTGAGTATTAAGGTGACTGGAGAGGAATTTAAGGGCTCATTTTCATAGAGTTTTTTGGGAACAGACCAACTGAAATAACTATCTTGGGTTATTTCATGAACGTATTCAAATCATCTCAAAGTTGTTGGTAAAACTTTAACATGTCTACATTGTCTCAAAGTTATGAGCACCATTTGATGTTCTGCTAGTATTTCTGAAGATCTCTGCAACTTCTCCGAGATTTATATACCATAGGACCAAAAGGCTCTGACAGCAGCTGGCTTCCTCCAATTCAATACATATTACTAGGTTGTGATTGCTGATGAATATATGATACAAATGTAAATAATGCTCCTTCGATCTTTGAGACGGTCTATAAGTGAATTCTAGGTTCCCTTTTGCAATCTCACTTCTTGCTATTGCCACTTTATACTTGGCTACTTATAAACTTACTGTACTCACTAAAGGACAGCCAAGTAGCCCAGTGGATAAAGTGGCCCAGAGCCAGGAAGACTTGATTTCAAATCCAGCTTCAGACACTTACTTACTAGCTGTGTGACTCTGGGCAAGTCATTTAACCCTGTTTGCCTCAGTTTCCTCATCTGTAAAATGAGCTGGAGAAGGAAATGGCAAACCACTGCAGTATCTTTGCAGAAAACCCTAAATGGGGTCATGAAGAGTCAGATATGACTGAAAGGATCGAACAATAAACACTCACCAAAAAGAAGGGGGATGGTGTTCAGGGGGACTAGAAAAGGCTACCATTTTAGCCCAATAACAATAATAATAATTACCATTTATAGCACACTTTAAAGTATAGAACATGTTTTATATGCATTATCTCATTTCATCCATACAACTTCCCTATGAGGTGGGTGCTATTATTATCATTCCCATTTTGCAGGTGAATCAATTGAGACTGAGAGTAAATTGAGCTTGAGAAAGATTAAAAACTTGCCTGAGGGCAGGCAGCAAGTAAGTGTCTGTCTACCTTCCAACCCACATTATCCGAACTTCAAGTCCATTGAGACTATCCCCTGATACATATACCACATGTCCTCTTGTCCACCTGACTGATCTCACTGTTTGGGGAGATAAGAGATAAAAAAAGAGAAAAAAAACCAACCAAGGCTGTTTCTTGACTGGAGAGTGCTGGTTGAAAGCTACACTTTGAAAAGTGAAGAGTACTACCCTATCACTTGACTGTGCTGTGCACCATTATCATCCACAAACTCAGCACCTTCTCCTATCACTTTATAGGGCCAAGGTAGGTGAGAGACAGAGCTGGAGAGAGAGAAGCCCCTCTCTGATCAGGTTTCTACCAGCCTTCTGTAGTCAGTGATCCAGAGAAGTGGGGGATGGTGCCACTGAGGAAAATGAAGGCACAGTTCTCCCAGGACCGATGTCTCTCTTCCTAACTTGGTCATAGCTTAGTCTCCTCACTGGAAGAGATTTTAACCAAGTGGAGGGCTGGTATTGATGAGGTGCAGACTCTCCTCATCAATCAGCTGTCAGGAACTGCTAGAATTCCCCTTCTCTAGGCAATATAACCACTCCCATGTCATTACCAAATATGTCAGCCCCAGCATCCACACCTCTCAAGGTTTGTAATAGAGAGAAGTGTTTGCTCCAACCAAGTACTACCGTGGATTAATGACTTTCTTCTCTACTTGACCTTTCAGATGACCTTATATTTTCTCTAGTCCCTATTCATCTCTTATCTTCCCCTTCTACTGTATCCTCTAAAGCCCCCATTTTAAGACTAGCAGTTTCCCTTTATCCTAGATCACTTCCTTTCATGCTTTCCCTATAACTTTGTGGTCACTGAAATGGTTTCCATCAGTAAACATGTCATTCCTGGTCATACTCTCCAGTGATGCGTTCCTCTTTATCTTAGGCCAGCTAGCATCTTAGATTGGGAGGAAAAGTCAACATACTACGTGTTCCTCTTTGGCATTTCCAGACAATTCTTCTGCCTCCCTAACTCAACAACCCCTCCTTCTTTGAGGCTCATTCTCTGTATCACCCCATCTAGATCCCTCTTGCTAGTAGCTACTGGCCTCCTTATCATTTACCTTTTTTGTTTACTGACAAAAGTTCTAAAACTGACTCATAATTTTCTATCCCAATCCCACTCCTGTCTTCATGCTTTGATGACTTCAATATTTATATTGATATCCCTTTGGCCAATTTAATTGACCTGGAGGTCAGAAAAGGCTTAAGTTGCACATCCTTGGATTCAATTTCCTTGTAGCCTTTGGCTGTACTGATGAGGTTTCTAGATCACTGTAGCAGTAACCACACTGGCATGCCCACACTAGCATACCTGCTAGCACAGGTTCTTAGATCTGCTTTACCAGGAAAGATAGCTGTTTAAGGGGTCAACAATCTTTTTTAATTATATTCACTAGTTCAGAGGAAAATTCAGCATTCTGAAATTCAGAGAAAATACAAACAGAGAAAAGAAGTAAATTAATATCCCATCAACCCCTAGGATCTCAGAAGCAAAGAAATAAAGACCAACAGACAGGGTTGTGACTGCCTGAATCAACTATACACTTTACATACATCCCTGGATTGAGAGAACCTTTATGTCTGAGCAGTCCAGGAGCTCTGAACATACAACTGACTGCTCAGAATCTTGACCAGGGAATCACAAGATCCTTCTCATAAGCAAACCCCAAAACAAATTACCAGCTCAGATTATATATACATTTCTCAGAGCCAGAAGGCATCACAACCTTCCTGATTCAGTGCCTAATTAGTAATTAGCAAAATCTCTCTTTTTTTTTGTTGTTTTGTTCTGTTTCTTCTTTCTCATTGTTCACTCCATTGGTTATAATCCTTCTTTACAACTTGACTAATGTTTAATGTGAAGGTATTTGTAGATCCTATATTTCATTATGTGCTACCATGGGGGGAAGGGAAGAGCAGAGGAAGAGGGAGAAGATTAGAAACTCAAAGGATTGTGGAACTGAATGTTGTAAACTAAAAGTAAATAAATAAATAAATATAATTTAAAAAAAAGAAATTAGCAAAAGGTGTGAAAGCCTTCCTACAAGAAAGCCTCCCCTAAGCTTGCTTCCCTTAATGGGCTCCACGTGAGGTCTATTAATGGGCAGGGAAGATCTTATTTACCATTAACATTACAGTCACTTAAATGCGTAAAAAGGTTCACCAACATGGTTGAAGCCCTTGAGACTTGATAGGTGTCCTATGATCCCATGGGTCACTGCTGTTGACCAGATACATTTTTCCTTTTTTTTTTTTTTTAATTTGGAGGCAATTGGGGTTAAGTGACTTGGCCAGGGCCACAGAGCAGAATTTGAACTTAGTTCCTCCTGAGTCCAGGGCTGGTGCTCTCTCCACTGTAGCACCTAGCAGCCCACAAGATAAATTTTTATATGGAGAAGAGGGGGGCCCACTTCTACCTGAGCTAAATACCACTGTGTCCTTGTTAAATATCTTTCTGTATTTGGGCTAAGAAAATATCCTTTCATTAACTTTTAAGTGGCCTACGAATGCTTCATTTCATCCCAACATCAAATCTCAACTAACAGGGTGTTGGCCTGAGTCAGACCTGCCCCACATCAAGTCTCTGATTGGATCTTTTCTTGATTTCTCTGAATGACTGAAAATTGGTCCATAGGTCTATTTGTTTCCATTATATTACTAATACTAAGGAGTGACTTTGACCTATAACTATCTAAACCTCACTTTTCCATAGTGAGCAGTTTATAGATATGTACAGCCCTTTTGTGGCCTTTGTGCCACCTAGATTTTGAGGTGGGGGGCAGTAGGGAATGAAGGGGAAGAATATTCAATTAGTCACTCCTTCCACCAACCTCAACCCTTGGAATGGAGGCATCATGGGCTGGGTCCAAAGGCTTCCTTTCTTCTCTTACTAGGCGTGACCTCTTCTCTTGTCATCCTTCCAAAGAGATATCCTTGTGAACTATAGGTGGAGAGGTTAAACAATAGAGAAAGAAGTGTGACCTGCCAGCCCACCCTCCTATCAGATACACATGGCAACTGACTCACTTGACTTTAGGGCAAAAGCCTTGATTAGATCTAGCTTTACCTACTTTGGCACATTTATAAAAATGAATAAACCAACCCCATTTTCTATCATATTGCTCCCAAGTGCCAGGTTCTTAGTGTGTATTCAGCTTTACAAATAATATAGCACACAAAAGAAATATTGATCAATCATATTTTCATCTAGATTAAGCCAGGATTACTAATTGAATCAGGAATTATGAACCGACTTGAAGAACAGGAAGAAAATACTTTGGAGCCTATGTCCTCCATCTTTGGCAGATAAAAAGAAGAGATAAAGGATAAAAAGCACATGTCAATGTTCTTTATCTGGTCTTCTGGAGAGAAGAGTTTCAAAAACTTTAGTTTATTCCAGACACACCTTTCCTCTGAGACCCATTAGGCTAGGGTATTGGCATATATTCAGCTATATAGCCAACCAACCATCTGCCTCAAGGCATGAAGACTTTAGGCCCCCAATCTAACCTTCATTCCTTCTCAATTTCTCTCTGATTCTCTCTTAAAACTTGTTTCTTTTCTCTCTCAAAAACTTGAACTCTCTCTCCCCATGACCTGTTGCCCCTCTCCTTACAACAGCAATCCAAGAAGGTCCATTCTGACACAAAGGATTCCAGCTCCTATCATGGAATTTCTCTACATCAGAGAGATGCCTCTAGCTATCCTATGATGAGGATATTTAATCAAAGTCTTCACAGTTATTCAACAAATCCACATAGATGCAAGTCTTACTGACTCTAAGAGATCCAGAGTCTTTTAAATGTAACTGGAGTTCTGATGAATGTTTTATCCTTTTAATGTCATTAAACTGATCAGAATCCTTGGATCAATCCACTAGGCTTCCTGTTTCTCCCTCTGCATCATTACTCCTAAACCTATTCTTAGTTTCCTTTTGGTCTCTGGTTCTTCTGTTTTCCCCTATTTTTCTAATTCATCATTCCTTCTTTGGCCTCATTCTCTGCCCTTCATAGCTGTGACACTAGAGTTAGCCAGCTCACCTGTGCATTCCTCTCCACCAGGGACTCTCCTGTTTTTATTTGGGTAAGGTGTTAGATTTGTGCCCCTAGTACATTATTTTTAGTAGGCATGTAATGCCTGTTGTAGTTTCAAGTGAAAAATAAAGTATATCTACTTGCAGATATATGTGGTGATGATGGGGTTGTTAACTAGGAAATACAAGAGAAGTGAAAGAAGGAGGGGGCTGACAGTTTTCTGTCAGAAAAATCCCATAGGCTGGTAAGTGACTCTAAGAATTTAAAGCCATCTTTGGGAAGGATGGCTTTTATCAAGAGTTCCAATTTTGGGGTTTATTTCCTGTTTAATAAAGCTTTCTTTTGTAATACTTGGGTCTTTTGCTTGCCAATAAAAAGTCTTAATATAATGGTGGGGTACAAGCTCTGATTGAACCCATTGAACTCTGATTGAATCTTCCCACTTGATGAGGCATTTGCCTGAGGCCATAAGCCTTTCATTATAGCTCAACCCAGATCTTTGTTACTCTTAACCAAGCCTAGCCCACCTTTGTCCAGATATTTGCCACCCTTGATCCTATCAAAATATCTATATTCAAATCTGTTACCCTTAAACTAGCCTAGCCCTCCATTGTCTGTCTCCAGGTAGCCTTCAACTATTTCCCACCCTTAATCTCAGTATTGGAGTCTGACCTCAGTCCCCTCAAGATCCTCCTTAGACTCCTCCTCAAGACCCTCCCCAAATCCCTTCCCTAGACTACCCCTAAATCATCCCATAATCTTTCTGTATGTAAGATCTACCTTGCCTCCATGAGGGGCTGAGAATTCAATCTAGCACAGACTCACTCAGTGTCTGATTATTCTGGCTAACTTGTCCAATACAAGCATCATAGATATTTAGGCTCCTTAAGAGTCTACTCATTATGGTGAAGCTTTAATAAACCTTGTTTTATTTTGGCTGAGAGAAGACTTAAGTCAAATTCATTCAGCAGGACCCTGGGTATTGGTATTTTGGGGTCTTGAGCACCCCTAAGCCCTATTCCTTAACAATGGGGGTGTGAAGGAAGAGTGCATTATGCTCACATTTCCTAGTTTTTCCTAGAATTTGTATACACAAATACCTCCAAGTAGATCTGAACTTTTCAAAACATTGGATAGCTCTTGACACAAAGGTTCCATATGTTATTAGAAAGAAGGGTTACTAAAAATGATAAGCTATTCAGGGAGAAATTGAACTCTTAATTTACTATTTTCCAGTCTGTTTGTGTTGCTGAGTACATTTCTCTTGAAATTGCTTCTAGTTAAACAATGTACAGTATTAAAAGACGATTATAAGCCTTTGATGGAACATGCTTAGGGATTCCCTGTGAGAGTGAGGAAGGTTAAAACCACTCCACAGAGGATAATAGAATGCACATTTTTAGCCCTAGAATCTTTTAACTAAAGCAAGTTCGGTGTGAGGGAAATTTATCAGATAAGGATGGAGTCATTCACATTTCACAATTTTTCACAATTAAAGCTACAGCTATTCCTAGAAGGCCCCTTATTACTAAGAGGGCATTCCAGGGAAAGCCTTAGATGTGAACCTGGGGGGCACAGATGCTCTCACATGGAAAAGAAGGAAAGTTCACTGGGATAGTCTTGTCCATGAATGAACATACTGGAGCCTGTCTTCTGGTTGGGTAAGGAGATTCATGGTCATTGTTAGGAGTCATTTGGGTGCAGGTGGATTCCAAATGTCCTTTATAGTATGAGTGATGCTTGCCACCTTTGATATCTTGATCTGGCATACAGAGGTGATATGCTTTTGCTTAGTTTTTAAGACTGGGCCACCCTATTGTGTTGGCATTTGTCGAGCCTGTTTGTTTATCCTATTCATGTTAGGTATTTATGACAGGGCATTATTCGAAGGGCAGAAGGATAGCTCTCTTCCTCCTTTTCATATCTACAGACTCATAATTAACAGTTTATTTCAGGTGTGAAAACGGGTATTGGTAGAAGGAGGCATCTTCTTTGGTCACTGTTGAGTTCTGGCATCGAGTAAAGACAAATAAAACCCTTTCGAATTAGCGGTATGACCTCAAGATGGAGAAGCTACTGAATTTCTCTGTCCCTCAGTTTCCTATGATATTGGACTACATGAACCTTGAGGTCCCTTACAGTTTGATCTTACAATGGTTGTACAGAGTCATGAACTCTTGCTTTTGAGAAACTTTGGTCTTGACTTGGACAATCTCCACTAAATAAATAGGACAGATTCTCATAAATTTCGGACACTAAGCAAAAATTTTTAAAGACAACATACCCTTTTATATCATTTTTTTTGCCTGTCTCTAGAGGAGGTACAAAAATGAATGGTTGCCTTCTAGGGTGGCTCTACCTAGGAGACATATATTGTGAAATGGCATCACCTCTGCATCTGAGGGCTATGAAATATTGACCTATCCCCTCATTTATGAAAAGGGATAGATGAAAACTAAAGTTGAGAATAAAAATCCAGTGTTCATATCTGCTCAAATTATGAAAAACTTGACTGTCTCAGTATGGCCTGAGCAGTTATCTAGAAACATATGAATAGATCAGACAACAAACCCAACTCCTGCCTTTTATGAACCAGGGATGACAGCTCATCAAACAGTAGGCTGTGAAGGCAAGTAAGGCATTATGGTGGACACATTTCTGAACTGGAGTGGTTCCAAGCCTAGAGAAGAGGATGCCCAGGAGGTATTTAGTAGTCTAGACAGGAAAACTTCTGGAAACAATTGACATTAACCAATGGAATGGTTTGACAGTGGAGACTGCAGAAATCTCTTCTCGGGAGGCCTTGGAAAAATAGAATCATGTTTTAGAGAAATTTTTGAGAAGTCCTCAGTGTTGAGTAGGGTTCTTAATTTAAGGTTCAAGAATCTAAAAAAAATGTTGATAACTATATTTCAATATAATTTATTTCTTTGTATCTCTGCATATTTTATTTTAAGCATTTAAAAACATCATTCTGAGAAGGGGTCCACAGGCCTTACTAGACCACCAAAAGGGGTTTGAGCCCCAACAGCTTATGATTCCTTTCTTATTATAGAGAAATGCATTAGAAGCTGTTCTAACCCAATGGTGGAGTTTTTTCTAGGCATTTCTAGCTAATATTATCAAAGTTTGTGTATCTCCATTGCCCAGAACAGTGTATGGTCCATAAGAAGTACTAAATAAATGCTTGCTGATTGGTTGACTGAAAGCTTGCTATCTCTTTCTGTTGCTCATGGTGAATTTCCTCCCTGCCTCCAACCCCAACAGTTTCTTCCTTCCTAAATTTTCATCAGCTCATCATCTGTTTTCAAAGCTGAGGACAAGCCATGGCTAAGCAACTCAATCAGCAGACATTTCTTTCAAAGAAGGTTGTTTGGATTAGAGGATGAGTGCATGGGAACAAAGGAACAAGTTCTCTTTTTAAAGTTATCTTTTTTTAAAAAAAATCTCAATTTTACTGATTTTGGTTGTTAAATGAACTTGCAAACCTTTTAGCTGCAACCTAAACTCCATCATATAGCTATCTAGGGTCCATCTTGTTGGAAGCACCGGTATCTGCCCAACTCAATTAATCTTTTTTTTTTAATTTGAATTGATTTGTTGATTTACTTTTAGCTTACAAGATTCAGTTCCACAATCCCTTGAGTTCCAAATTTTCTCCCCTCCTTCTGCTGCCCTCCTCTCCCATGGTGGCGTGCAATCAAGTATAGGATCTGCAAATACTTTCTCACATTGGACATTAGTCTGGTTGTATAGAAGGATTTTTAACCAATGGAGTGAACAATGGGAAAGAAGAAACAAAACCAAACATGTAAAAGAATGATAGCATGTAGATTGCTTCAGTCTCCATTTAAACTCTGTTCTTTCTAGATCTTTCTCTGAATGTAGACATCTCCTTCCATCCTGAGACTT
>CM053580.1:295345796-295347253 GCA_028627135.1 Pseudochirops cupreus | reverse complement strand
ATAGTGACAGGCAGCAAATCCAAGTCACAAACCACATTACAATAGTCCTGTTTTTCCCTCAGGTGAATAAGAAGCCAGTGGTGAATGATTCTAGTTGTCAGATATTTAAGTGCTGACACGATGGAAAAGAGAAGTCTTTAATTTCTGAGGATTATCTGAAATAATTAAAACACTGAGAGGAAAATCTTTGAAAGAAATTCCTCTCCTAGCTTTGTGGTGAATAAAAAAAATACTTGCTGTCACCTTTTTCTTTTAATATAGCATTATGGAGACTTTTTAATTAGCAAAATGTTATATTACAATCATTTATTAGTGGAAGGGAGGAAAACAACATTATTTAACTTCCAAGTAAGCATCTCATGACTCCATTCTCTGGAGCACAAGGGCCTCAGGGGGCCACTTTTGGTAGCTATTCTTTAAGAAAAATCTTATCTTTCATCTGAATTGGTTCTGAAAATAGTATCTTAGTAAAGAAATAAAAAGTCACATTATATTATAATGGTTTAAGGAAGTGAGTGATGATTGGCAGCATTGCTAAACTGAGAGAACTAGTCTAAATTCAGAAAACTGGGAGGGAAATCCCAGTAAGTGACAGACTTCCACCTAATAGAGGTGATATGGCCTAGATCATTGGTTGGGTGAAGAACTCAGAGTCATTTCATCTTCTGGGGAAAGGATGCTATGAATTAAAAATCCAGAGGCTGAAGCAGTTTGCTGCTTGACCCTAGTTGACTTGGTAACCTAGAACAAAAAATGAACTTTCTATTATTTTTTTAGGTTCACATTTTTTCCCTATGGCATGTCCTTAGGTTCTTCTCTGTGCTGGAGCTGTGTAAGCATAGAAATGGGACTGGTTTGGGAATCATATAGCATTGGTGAAAATTCTGGCTTTTTGCTGCCTGTGTAATCTGGGACAGCTAGGTGGTGAAGTGCACGGAGTACCAGGCTTGGAGCTGGGAAGATATCTCTTCCTGAATTCAAATTTGGCCTCAGGCACTTTCTAGCTATATGATCCTGGGCAAGTCATTTAACCCTGTTTGCCTCAGTTTCCTCATCTGTAAAATGAGCTGGAGAAGGAAATGGCAAACTAATGCAGTATCTTTGCCAAGAAAATCCCAAATGGGGTCATGAAGAGTTAGATATGACTAAAATCCCTGAACAGTAAATCCCTTTACTTCTGCAGGTCTTAGTCTCCTCATCAGTAAAAGGAAGGGAGGAGATCTCATGATCCTCATGGAAAAAAAGATTTAGAACTAGAAAGAACCCTTACAAACATCTAAAACAACTTCCTCATTTACAGATGAGGAAACTGAGTCCTAGAGAGAATAAATGAGGTGTGAGGGAGTAGGACCAGCATTTGAATCAAGATCCTCACATCTAAATCCAGTGTTCCTTCCATTGTACCACACTGCTTCCCTCCGGCTCTAAAAGAAATGCTTATAAAATCCTTTAATCTT
>CM053580.1:295323296-295343296 GCA_028627135.1 Pseudochirops cupreus | reverse complement strand
CTTTCTCTCTTTGAATGATTATATTTGGTTTTGCTGGATAGGTTATTCTTGGTTGTAATTTTAGCTCCTTTGCCTTCTGTAAAATCATATTTTCAGCCCTCAGCTTCTTTAATATGGAAACTGCTAAATCTTGTGTGATTCCTACTGTGTTTCCATGATATTTGAATTTTTTTTTTCTGGCTGCTTGCAATAATTTTTCCTTGACCTGGGAGCTCTGAAATTTGGCTATAGCACTTTTGGGAGTTTTAATTTTTGCAGTCTTTTTCGGGAGGTAATCAGTAGATTCTTTAAATATTTATTTTACCTTGTGGATCAAAGATATTGCAGCAGTTTTCCTGTATAATTGCTTGAAATATCATGTCTAAGCTATTTTTTTATTATGCCTTTCAGGTAGTCCAATAATTCTAAAATGCCCTCTCTTTAATCTATTTTCTAGTTCACTTGTTTTTCCAATGAAATATTTCCCATTTTCTTCTAATTTTTTTCATTCTTTTGGCTTTGTTTTATTGTTTCTTTATGTCACATGAAGTCATTGGCTTCTATTTGCTCAATTCTAATTTTTAAAGGATTATTCTTTAGGGACTTTTTGTACCTTTTTACTATTTGGCCAGTTTTGCTTTTTAAGGAGTTCTTTTCCTTAGTGAATTTTTGGTGCCTTGTTTTCCATTTGGCCAATTCTGTTTTTTAAGGTGTTATTTTCTTTGGTATTTTTTGTGCCTCTTTTACCAAGCTGTTAATTTTCTTTTCATAATTTTCTTGTATCACCCTCATTTATTTTTCCATTTTTTCCCCTCTACCATTCTTATCTCTTTAATTCTTCCAAGAGTTTGGCTGGTGTGCAATTTTCATCATTCCTTGTACCTGTTTTCATTGTGTTTTTTCCTTCTGATTTTGGGTCTTGATCCTCCCCCCTCCCCCACCATCATAGACAATTTTTGTGATCACTGTTCTTTCATTCTTTCATTGTTGTTTGTTTATTTTTTCCAGTCTATTTCTTTACTTTGAACTTCATGTTAAAGTTGGGCTCTGTTCCCTTGGAAGTGGGGAGATACTCTCCCAAGCTTCAGGCTTTTTTTTATGCTGCTATTTTCAGAGCTAGTTCTAGGAGTCTGAAAGTTTTTGGTGGTTCCAAGGTACTGGGAGATGTGTCATCACTGCTCTCCTAGTCTTTATCCAGGAAGGGCCTCTGCTCCTCTGTAGGCATAACTCAAATCTTCTCTCAGCCAAAGAAATGCAAAGTTTATTAAAAGTTCACCATAATGGGTAGACTCTTAAGGAGCCTCAGTATCTGTGACGCTTGCATTGGGCCTGCTTGGGCCAGAATAATCTGACCCAGAGTGAGTCTGAGTTAGATCATTCTCCAGCCTTGTCTCCTTTAACGGAGGCAAGATGGGTTTGATATACAGAAAGGTTGTGGAAGGAATCTAGGAGTGGTCTAGAAGAGGAGTTTGGGGAGGGTCTTCAGGAGGAGTCAATGAGGTCAGACTCCAATAATGAGTGATTAAGGGTGGGAAATAGCTGGAGGCTACCTGGAGATAACAGACAATGGTGGGCTAGGCCAGTTCAAGGGCGTAACAGATTTGGGTATAGATATTTTGGGAGGATCAAGGGTGGGAAGTTGCTGGACAAAGGAGGGCTAAGTTAGTAACAAAGATTTGGGTGTAGCTACAATGAAAGACTTATGGCCTCAAGCAAATGCCTCATCAAAGGGGAAGATTCAATCAGAGTTCAAGGGGTTCCCAGAGTCTGTACCTCATCAGTTTCACTTGGATTTTTCACCACTCAATAAACACGCATACATATATCTGGATCAAGTCTGACAAGGGCCTGTCCTACACCTTTTTCATATTTTACTCATTAATTTCAGAAAGGTTAGCAAAGGCAGGGAGGAGCCGGCAGAAGAAGATACTCTAAGTTCCAGCAGGCAGAGAATCATGCCCAGGAAACTCTTAATAAGTTTAATAAGGATCCAGGCCGGAAGAATAGGTAATGAAATGTTCAGCAGTCAAACACATTCTGACATTCTTGGCTGACTACCTTTCTCTTCCAGGCAGTGTTTTCAGGGGCATAATGCTGGCGGCCAGTGTCTGGACAGGATCTGCCATATATGAATAAACATATGGGATCCAGTCTGATTCTGCCTGCCACTCAATGCCTTAGTTTCAGGACTTTAAGACCTACCTTGCTGGAATCTAGGTAGGCACTTTGCACTTCTTCTCTATCCTCTATTTTTTTTTTGACAAGGCAATGAGGGTTAAATGACTTGTACAAGGTCACACAGCTAGTTAAGTGTCAAGTGTTTGAGGCTGAATTTGAACTCAGCTCCTGACTCCAGGCTAGTGTAACCTTTGGCAGCAGTAGAATCTCATCATGGAGCTTGGCAGATTCTTACTGACCCTCAGGTCTGGTAACTATCTTAGGGTAAACACATAGAGACTATAATGGTTTAAGTTTTTTGTAGGTGATATAATGGTTTACTCAGAGAACTGTTATAGATTCAATTAAATTGATTGAAATAATAACTGCTGTAAAAGCAGCAGGATATAAAGCAAAAAAGAAACATAAAAACCTTCAACGTTTTTGCATATTATTAACAAAACACAGTAGAAAGAGATCCCCTTCAAAACAACTACAAAGTGAATAAACATTTCTCGGAATCTATCACTTAGGACTTATATGGATTCAACTAAAAATACTTTTTACAGAAATAAAGGAAGACCTAAATGATTAAAGAGATATTAATTGCTTATAATTGGGCCATTCCAATATAATTAAATTGATGATAGTACCTGAATTGATTTATAGGTTTAATATCATACCAATCATCCTACCAAGGAGTTATTTTATAGGTCTAGATAAAATAATAACAAAATTCATCTGAAAAAACTAAAGTTCAAGAATCATTATGGAAATAATAAAAAAAAGGAAGGAAATATGTATTATGAAATGCTTGCTATGTGTCAGGCATTGTGCTGAGATCTTTACAAATTTCTTTCACTCAATCCTTATAACAACCCTGTGGGGTAGTTAGTGACTATTTATTTTCCTCCTTTTTATGGTTCAGGAAACTGAGGCAGACAGAGAGAAGTTAAATGACTAAGGTCTGACTATCCACTGAGTTACTTAGCTACCTCAAACAGGTAAAAGAAGTCAGACAAGAAGTACGTAATCTAGTACTCTATTAAAAAGCAGTAACTTTCAAAAATATTTAGTACTGGTTTAAAAAAAAAGAGAGAGAAATGCAACAAGACCCAGAAGCAATTGAATTTAGTAGAAGAAATATTCCATAAGCTTCAAGATAAAAACTATGGGGTTAAAATGCTCTAGCTGACAAAAGCTGTTGGGAAAACTGGAAGGTAGTCACAGACACTAATTGAATAAACCACAATAAGCTCCAAATAGATACACAAATATAAAATGTCATATTTTTGAAAATAGAGGGAAAAAAAGGTTTTTTTTTTAAAACTATGACTAGAGGGAGAATTCTTATCTATACTAGGGATAAGGATGCTCGTGAAAGATTGTAGTAGACCAGACTTTCATACTCCCCCTCTTCTATGAGGCAGATACACAGAAAGAGTATACTCTTGTTGAGTGGATGCTTTCACTGGATCTATGAATGACTAAAGAAAGTTTCAGGGTAGTTAATCTGCAAGTCTTGTTTGTGACTCCCTATTTGTGCCTCCAGACGAGGTCCTAGGATTTAAGTCTTAATTTATAATAGCCTTGGGCTAGGGTAGGGAGTGGTCAGGACCAAAGAAGGGTCCATGCATTCCTTCACGTAGGAATTCCTGCTATAAGGAATATAAGCCCTGTGATTTTCTTGTATCTTTGGCTCTGTATGAGATGGCTCTGTAATAAACAGACTATCGAATACATCCCCGTCTCCCTCTCTCTTTCTTTCTCTCTCTCTCTCTCTCTCTCATTCTCTCTTTTTATTCAGCTGGTTGCTGGGCCAAATTACTGTGCTGGACACAGCAAAAGATAAAATGGATTATTTCAATTTCATAAAATTGAAAATCTTCTGCACAAGCAAAATAAATCTTAAGACACATAATTGGGAAAAATCTTGACAGCAGAATTCTTTGATGAAGATAATATCTAACATAATTAAGGAATTGATACACATATTAATTAATAAGGGCCTTTCTTTAGTTTGGGATTTGTAAAGATGGGGGGAGACATAGACATGTTTGTAGGTAACAGGTAACAGTCAATAGACGGGGAATGAATGACAGAAAGGCAAAAATGGGCTAGAATGGAATCTCTTGTATGTAGAAAGGTTTGATTTGGCAATCAGAAGGGCTCTCCTCTCTTCTCTCACTCTTCAAGTGCGACAGGGATGAAGAAAGAGACAGAGGGGGAATATGAGATGAGGAGTGGAGAAGAGGAATCTCTAAATGTATAGCCTTATTTTGTGGTGGGGTGCGGAATATGAAGCAAAAGTCTCAGCTGAAAGGGTGGGGAAAGGGGAGGTCATGAGAGGGATCTATGGAGGGGTGAAAAGTTTTAATTCATTTCTCTCAGCTTCCACATCTAAATATGTGCCAAGTCAGTTCTACCACCACAATATCTTATACCTATCTCCTCTCCATGAACATGCTCACCTCCCTAATTTAGGCCCTCATGACTTATTATCAATGCTACTTTGCTAATCTATTTCTAATTGGTTTTCCTGCTTGTCTAAGCGAAATTCTAACTAATACAATGCATTCCATGTTTTCTGGTTTATACTTGCCATATTTGTTATTTAGGATTTTTGTGATAGCAAAAACTTTATTTTATGGATGAATTGCCATTACTTCCTAGAAAATATGTCAGGAGAAAGCCATTAACTCCTTAAACAAAGGCCCTTTGGTCTTTTCACTGAATGACACTGCCTAAGGATATTTCTTTTGTTGGTGTCCAAGCTATTTAGAGATAAAGAAAACTGCATCAGTCTATAGTTACTCCCAATTGTTTATTTTCTTGCACACTTATGCAATTTGTTGCCTTCTACTATTTTGCCTTACATCTTAAAAGGGTTAAAAGTGCTTTCCACGTTTCCCAAAATAAGGACTTAATTGATAATACTCAGTTTAACTTGAATGGAGCAGGCTTTTTTTTTTTCCCCACCAGGTTTCTGAGACTTTAGATAATGGATTTCCATATCCTCTTCTCAAGAGATTTTGAGTAGAGACAAGAACAATAAATGTTCTAATCCTACCTCAGTCATCCTATTTACTTAATCACTTATCCTAGAATCCCTGGGAACTAGAAAACTGAACACCATTGGCATATAGACCTTTTCTGTTGAAAAAGCCCTCACCTTTTCCTTACTTCAGGGCTGGCTTCTCAGGTAGCATGTTGCTACTCCCATTAACCTCTTAGGGAACTCTCGAAACACCCCAAAGTGTCTGTAGCCGAGACTGTAACCCTCTGTACTACCCAGCAAGCTGGTAAGGACCCAATCTGAGACACAGACCTAAGGAATGACAGTACCTACATTTCCAACCCTCCTAAAATCTCGGCTAGCAATAAAGAAAAATTCTTCAATAAACTACATAAGAATACATAACATCTGTGAAAAGGATATTTTTTCCTCCTTGCAATATCTGATAACTTACCACAAAAATCATTCCTTTATAGAACAGTTGTTACATGAAGAATCTTGCATGGAATAGCTGTAAAGGAGGTGGAATGGGGAGGGGAGAGACTAGAGACAGTGGATTATTTTTGTTTGGGGTTCCATAAGAAAAGTTAGAAAGCGGAGATGATCCTAGATCTAAGCCTGGCACTTCCTCACTCAAAAAGCACCTGTGGCTCCCCATTACCTAAAAGATAAAGTGCAAAAATCTTACTTTGGCTCTTACCCTACTTTCCAGTTTTATTTCTCCTTCCCAAACTCTACATTTCAGGCAATTTGAAAGTCTATCTCTTGCCTTAGAAGAAAAACCGACGTTGTCAGTCGATCAATCAATAAACATTTATTACATACCTACTATGTGTCAGGTACTGCACCAAACTCTGGGGACGAAAAAAGAGGCAAAAGACAGTCTCTGCCCGCGAGGAACTGAAAACCTACGGAGGGAGACAACGTGTAAATGAATATATACAAAGCAAGCCATATACAGGAGAAATAGGAAATAAGCAACAGAGGAAAGACATTAGAACTAAAAGGATTTGGGATAGGATTCCTATAAAAAAGAGGATTTTAGTTGGGCTTTAAAAGAAACCGAGGAAGGCAGAAGTTGAAAATGGAGAACCTTCCAGGCATGGAAGAAAGCCAGAAAAAAATGTGTGGAGCCAAGTGCCATGAGCTCCTCAGTGTCCAGCACTCAGCATGGTCAGAGATGTGAATAAGAATGGACCAGACCATGTGGGTAGTTCAAGGAAGAACTCCATTTATTGATTTTTAGGACAAGGTTTTTATAGAACAATGAGACAAATGAACAGGACTCAAGTTTTCTTATCATTATCTTAGTCTGTTATATCCTGGAAGTAGCACAGAATCTATAATAAAATAAGGATTTGTTATTTGGATGACTAAAGCCTTAGGGTAAAACCTTCGATCTAGTCGTCAGGTACCTCCTATTGCAGCTGCAATCATAAACAGATACAATTGAGATAAGACTTCAAAGCAAAAGCCGCAATCATCAAAGGTATCATGTTTAGAGCTGACCCCCCAGAGATATCCGAGGGCTGAATCAAATATTTTGGCTCTCAACAGCCAAGAGATGAAATGTCTTGTTTGTGGCACAGCCAAGGAGGCCTGTGTCACTGAATCAGGAAGTGGCAGGGAATAAAGTATGAGAAGACTGGAAAGGTAGGAGGTAGGAGGACAAAGATTATGAAGGACTTTGAATCCCAACAGAATATTTTGTGTTTGCTCCCGGAGGCAATTGAAAGCCACTGGAATTTATTGAGTAGGGGTAGGAAGATATTCTGACCTGTGCTTTAGGAAAATTACTTTGGTGGCTGAATGGATGATGGAGTAGAGCAGGGAGAGACTTCAGTTGAGCTGACCCACCAGCAGGCTACTGCAACAATCAAGGCATGAGGTGATGAGGGCTTGTACCAGAGGGGTAGTAGTGACAAAGGAGAGAAGGAGGAATATTTCAGAGATGCTGCAAAGGTGAAAGCAACAGGCCTAGGTGACAGTTGGCTATAAGAGGTGATCAGTAGTGAGGAATTAAGGTTGACTTCTAAGTCTTGAGCCTGAGGGACTGGGAGGATGGTGTTGCTCTTTACAGTTATAGGGAAGGTAAGAGAACTTGGGAAAGGTTATCAAGAAGAGGTTAAATCTTTTTGACCTAAATCTTTTTCCCAGTGGTTCATAGTACATTTAAAAAGGTTGACCATATATTAGAGCACAAAAATTTTGTAGTTAAAAACAGGAAAGAAGAAATATTAAAAGCATCCTTTTTAGATCATAATGCAACAAAATATTTAATAAGGGACCATGGAAACAGATTAAAAACTAATTGGAGACTAAACAGGCAAATGTTAAAAAATGAGTAGGTTAAGTACATAATAGAAATGATCAATAGAATGACAATAGGGAAACAACATATCAAAACCTATGTGATACAGCAAAAGCAGCCATCAGAGGAAAATGTGTATCTCAAAATGCTTACATCAATAAAAGAAAGAGGATATATGCAATTAAAAACACTAGAGAAAGAACAAAGTAAGAATCTCCAACTAACCACTAAATTGGAAATCCTAAAAATTAGAAGTGAGATTAATAAAACTGAGTGTAGAACACCATTGAATTAATAAATAAAACTAGGATTAGTTTTATGGAAAAAACCAATAAAATAGATAAATCATTGGTTAATATGACTAAAAAGAGAGAGAAAAAAAATCAAATCACTTGTATTAAAAATGAAAAGGGTGAATGTGCCACTAACAGAAATGAAATCAGTTATAAGGAGTTATATGCCACATGATATGCCAATAAATTAAACAATTTAAGTGAAATGGTACAAAAAGAGCAAACAGATTAATACAAAGGACCTATGAAAGAAGACGCTATCTGCATCCAGAGAAAGAACTGATAAATAGAAATATGTATAGAATGATTATACACATACACATTATACATATTTGGGTCTAATGGTAGCCATTAGAGGGTAACAGAGGGAGAGAGGAAAAAAAAGTAAGTTACATGATAACTTTATTATATATTTAAAAGTAATAGCAAGTTGTACACAATAGATTTGCAGTTTTATGTGAAATCATCTTTTTTTCTATTCTACTATGTTATATAAATGCTTGTTTTATTTCTTAAGTTTAGAATAAAATAAATAAAATTTTAAAAAAGAAGAGGTTATGTTAGACTGATAAGTCTACCTTACTGGTCAAATTAAGAGGCATGAAACTTAGGAAATGCCAAAAATATTTGGATTTCAGCAAGATATTTGACAAAGTTTCTAATAATACGTTTGTGAACAAGATGATGATAGAATAGTCAGGTAGATTAAGAATGAGTTGAAATTATAGTGCTCAAACACCTTTGATTATAAATCACTGTCAACTTGAAAGGGGAACTCTAGTGGAATGTACTAGAGATATGTCCTTGGACTTGTTCGTGGTTTAATAGGATTTAGAAGTCAAAGGAATATTAGAAATCAAGTAGTTCAACAGAAATCCAGAGATGTCAATTGACTGGACCATAGTAATACGCAATTTCTCTGATGTTGAATCCAACATTCTTATTACACCGAACTATCTTCTCTTCAACATTTTTGTTAATGATTTAGATCAAGAAATTGATGATGACACCAAAAATCACTGACATTTATATAGAATCTTAAATTTTATAAAGTGCTATTTATATGTTTATATAGGTAAACAAACACTGTCATGTATAGACACTCATAGTTTCTGATATGATGCTAATAATGACTCCATGAAATAAATATTATAAATACTAATATTTCCATTCTACAGATGAGAAAACTGAGGCTCCAAGAGGTTGTATTTTGCTCATAATTGTACAACTCGTTAGAGTCAAGAGTGGGATTTGAACCTAGGTCTTGTCCCAAAGTCTGGTGGATTTCCTATAATGCCATGTTCTCTGTCTAATAGATGATATAGACTTGACTAAATTTGCAGATAACCGCGAAGCTGTGAGGGAAAGCTACAGAGATATCATGGTGCAAAAAAAGATCTCAGAATGCTGGAATAATGAGCCAAAACTAATCTAGTGAAATGGAATAGGGAAAAATGTGAAGTGCCATATTTAGCTTTAAAAAAAAAAACCCAGCAACTTAACTGCAGAAGTACAGGAGGCATGACTAGACAATATATCATTCACCTGAAAAATACTTCAGAGTTTTAGTAGACTGCAATCTTTATGAGTCAACAGTGTTACATGGAAGCCAAAAAAGTAATGTGACTTTAGGGTACAATAATAAAAGTGAATTATCCAGATGCGGGTAGTTACAATCCCAATGTACTCTGCTCAAATGAGGGAACATCTGAAGTGCTGTGTTCAGCTCTAAAGACCACATTTTAGGGCAAGCTTGCATTTATACAAAGGACGAGAATCAGGATAGTGAAGGGACAGGAAATCATGCAATGCAGAGATCAGTTGAAGGAACTGGGGCTGGACTTAGGAAGGGTTAAGCTATGATGGCCGCCTATGAGTGGTTTTTTTGGTTTGTTTTTGCTTTTTGCTTTTTGGAGGGGGGAAGGCAGGGCAGTTGGGGTTAAGTGACTTGCCCAAGGTCACACAGCTGGTAAATGTTGAGTGTCTGAGGTCGGATTTGAACGTAGTACCTCCTGACTCCAGGGCCAGTGCTCTATCCACTGCACCACCTAGCTGCCCCAGAGTGTCTGAAGTTTTGTCTTCATGAGATACACACACACATTAGAAAGTGCATCGAACTTCAAGTAACAGGACCTGAGCTTGAATGCTAATTCTGTTCTATGACTGGCAAACCACATAACTGTATAATAAACTTTTGAGAATTGCTGGAATTTTGGGATTTGTAGTTCATAGGAACAAACATTTCCTTTCAGCCCCAAGAAATGTGTAGTATCAGGATCTTTGGGCAGAAGATAAGACTTGAGTCTCACCCAAAAGTTTTGAGAAAGCTGCACTCTGTGAGAGGAAAAACTGAGACGAAGTGTGAGAAATACATGAGCTGAGGAACACCGGCAATTGGGGGTGGGGGTGAGGGGTGTCATGGTATTTTTAGCTCCACCTGGGACTTAATGAGCTAAACTGGTGAGAAGCACCAATTTAGGAACCATGGGCAAAGAAAAAGCACCCTGAAAGCCACTGAATTGTATACATTGGGGATATAATTAGATAGAGCAATGGATAGATGATTGGGTCAGGAGTCAGGAAGACCTGAGTTCAAATACAGTCTCAGACATTTATTAGCTCCTGGGGAGGTCACTTAACCTCTGTCTGCCTTAGTTTCCTCAATTGTAAAATGGGAATTATAATAGCACCTACTTCCTAAGGATGTTGTGAGATTCAAATGAGATATCGATAAATCACTCAACATGGTGCTTCGTAAATAGCAGGCACTTGATAAGTCCTTTTTTTCTCTCCCCTTGTTCCATCTAAGTAATCTATTACTGCTTTCTTTCATCAAGAGTTGTAGCATAGTGACCCTAAGTGTCACAGATTGGACTAAGATTTGGAATTTGTGCCATGGTAATCACTAGTGGATATCTTAGAAAGTTTATAGTCACCAAGACCAAAAGAGGCCTTTGGCATAGCTTTAAAGGACCTGCCAAATGTGGTTTCTGCAAATGCTATAATGGAATGTCAAAGGAGAGCAAAGTTCATTCTGTTTTCAGGAACCCTTTGGTTTCAACATGAAGAATTCTGCTTTCTGTTGATAAGCCATTGGCCATCCTTTCTTGGTACCCTCTGGTCACCAGGGCTAGGGAAAAAGCAGCCAGGGAAAAAGCAAGGAAATAGAAAACCACATATAAATCCGTCATAAAAGAATGAATAAAAGGCAAGCCAATAGACCTGAAGAGGGAGGTTAGGACTCAACTAGGACACTGGTAATTTATGTCTTTTGGACATCGTCTCCAAGCTCTCCAGTTGTTGCTGGGAAGAACACACACACACACACACACACACACACACACACACACACATCATCTTCCAAAACAAGAAAACATCCCCTATACCTCAACCCAGTCCAGCTTCCCTTTTACCTCATTCTCAGTTGAAGGAAGAAACACTGATATTACTCAAAGCTGATATAACTCACAGGAACAGCTGAGATGCTATCTCCTCACTTGACCTGGCAGTTAAAACAGACACACAATGAGAGATAATGGCCTTGTACCTCTCCCACAGCAGCATTTATTCAAGCTTTCTGTAATCACAGCATGGTGGTTCTGTACAATGCCTACTCTCTTGTTGATTTCTCCAGGCAATCTCTGATGTGTAAGTAGACTTGAGCCAACAGATGCCAAATGCTATAAATTAACTTAAAACAAATGGTGTTTGTGTTGCAAATTACTGGAATATGCCCTTGGGAGAGGGAGGGAGAGACTTTGCAAAGAGGTTGTCTCAGACTGGTTAGTCTATGTGGCCATGGATACTCAGATCTGATTGTTACTTACACAAAACATCGAAGGTAAGCTCTATAAACTGAGGGGTCTGCTTGTCAGTCTACCCAAACTCACCCCTTTGAGCCCAAAGGTGGACTGAAATATAATGAGAGACTAGAATCTTTGGTTAAATAAAACAAGCATGATAACATAAATCAGTGCCTCTAGGATGGGCATATTTAGAGGTGGAACCAAGATGGCCAAGTTACAAAAAGTACAGCTGAATTCCACCCCTACCCTCCTATAATTCTTACACAAAAATCTAGAAAATGTACCAGACAAAATTCTGATTGAGAAATACAAGAAAACATCATAGTGAGTTATTTTTCTAGCTTAGGACAGCATAAGGAGGTCTGCTGACATTGAGGTCTGTCCAGGAGAGTTTTTGCAGAACATTCCAATGAAGCAAGCGGCTATGAACCAGGTCAAGAAGAGGTCCTGCATACAGCATAGAGGATTCTATGGTTTAGTTTCCTAGATTCCTAGTTCTAGATCATAGATCCAGGGTAGACTAAAGAAGAGACCTGTACCTTAGGGTGGCATTCCAGGTGAGGAGCACTCTGAGCAAAAAGCAAATTCAGAAGTAAACAATAGCTGTGTGACTCAGACCCCAGGAGTAGAGTAGGGTCACTGTTCTAGCTTTCAGCCCAGTCTGAAGCCTATAACAAAATAATGAGGGCAATACTTCCAGACTAAAGGGAAGTCCATAGTTTTGTCACTCTGAACCAGTGGAGATTTTTAACTGGAGGATAGTGAATGAATCTAGCAGCAGTCTAATGAAACTCCAGAGAGAATGAACTGACGTAGAATGAACTGGGCAGAATTAGGGAAACAATTTGTACAATGACAATAACATTAGAAAATCAAACAACTTCAGAATATTTAGGGACTCTGATCAGTGTTAGGATTAACCATTATTCCAGAGAACTAATTATGAACCAAATTACCTGCATCTTGATAGAGAAGTAAAAGACTCAGTGAAGAATGAGACTTTTTGAAATATGTGTGATCATCTCAAAAATTTGTTTTGCTTGACTTTTCATGTTTGTATACATGTTTTATTTTTCTTTCTTCCTCAATTAGGTATGGACTGGGATGGAAAGGAGAAAGGTGATTGAAAAAATGATTTTATGGGGCAGAGCCAAGATGGCAGAGTAAAAGCAGGAACTTGCTTGAGCTCCCACTCCAACCACCTCCAATATCTGTAAAATATATTCTAAACAAATTTTAGTGTGACAGAACCCAAAAAGTGACAGAGAGAAACAAATCTCCCATTGAAGGCAGCCTGGCAGGCTGACAGAAAGGGTCTATTACATTAAGCTGGGAGGAGAATGCAGTCCCATGGGAGCCACGCTGGCTGTGGCCCAGACCGGCCAGAGCAGATTTCAGGGGACTGATTTATCGATAGCTGTGGCAGTTTCCAGACTTCTCAGCCCATAAACACCAAAGAGAAAGTAAAAGGTCAGTGGAGAATTCTGTTGGAACTGGGTCAGGGAAGAGTGCAGTTCGGCCCCTGCCCCCGGGATGGTGCAGGTGACAGTAGCTGCAACTGCTTCCAGGTCCAGGCCTTTAGATCCCAGAGCTAGAGGGCAATTGCAGGAATCTCTTTGCTGGCACTGAGGCAGGATGCTCTTGCTTTGCCCTGCTCGGATATGGGTCGCAGTCTTGAGTGGTAGTCCTGGGGTGAGGAGTGCTGGTATGGTAGAGCTTGTTGAGGTTGTGGAGAAAAAGTCCTCCTCAAAGTTCTGAGGCAGATGCCTGGAAGAAGCTCTGAGAACAGCTATGCAAAACCCCAGAAATTTGGGACAAAGCTCTCCACTCTGGAAGCCAAGTTCTACCATGGCAAAGAGCTCAAAAGTCAAGTAATTGAATGGCAAGATGAGTAAACAGAGGAAGTGCAATCAGACTATAGAATCTTTTCTGGTGGGCAAAGAGAACCAAAATATAGAACCAGAAGAAGACAACAAAGTCAGAACTCCTGCATCAAAAGCAACCAAGAAAAATATGAATTGGTCACAGGCCATTGAGGAGCTCAAGAAGGATTTTGAAAATCATGTAGGAGGCAGAGGCAGGAGTACAGAAGCACAAACTTGGTGTGGCCTCCGGTTCTAACCATGTGAAAAAGTGACTCTAAACAAACTTTAGAGCTACAGAACCCACAAAGTGACAGAGTAAAACAAATCTCCCACTGAAGGCAGCCTGGCAGGCCTACAAGAAAAGTCTATCAAAGTGTGCTAGGAGCTGAGCACAGTCCCATGTGAACCGCATGGTTCAGGCTCCAGGACAGCCCTGACCAGCAGTGGCCAAAGCAGACTTCAGGAGAGTGAACCAGCAGCAGCTGTGGTGGTTTCCAGACTTCTTATCACATAAATGCCAAAGAGAAAGTAAAAGGTCAGTGTGTAACTACATTGGGACAGGGAGGGACAGAAGAGAGTGCTCTGACCCCTATCCCCAGGGTGAGAAGTGGCAGAGGGCCTGCAGCTGTGCAGCCACTGCTATGTGGTTGCCTCAGGAGCTCCTGGCCTGCAGATCATAGGGGAACCAAGTGACCATTCAGAGGGTAATCACTCTTGCTTTAACCTGCTTGGATCTGGATCATGGTCTTGGGCAGTGGTTCTTTTAGGAGTGACCAGTGAGCTAGAGCTTGTGGGGGCTGTAGAGAGGGTGCCCTCCTGATAGATCTGGCAGCTACAAAACCCCAGTGCTTTGGGACAAAGCTCTCTCCATTCTGGAAGTCTTGTTCTACTGGGGCAAAGAGCTCAAAAGTCAAGTAATTGGCTGGCAGTATGAGCAAGCCAAGGAAGCACAAACAGACCATAGAATCCTTTTTTGGGGGACAAAAAAGATCAAGACATGGAGTGGGAGGAATAGAGTGAAGTCAGAACTCCTGCATCAAAAGCCTCCAAGAAAGATATGAACTGGTTGCAGGCCATGGAGGACCTCAAGAAGGATTTTGAAAATCAAGTAAGAGAAGTAGAGGACAAATGGGAAAGACAAATGAGAACGATGCAAGAAAATCATGAAAAGTGAGTCAACAGCCTGCTAGAGGAGACCCAAAAATGCACTGAAGAAAATAACACCTTAAAAAATAGACTAACTTAAATGGCAAAAGAGGCCCAAAAAGCCAACGAGGAGAAGAATGCCCTAAAAAGCTGAATTTGCCAGATGAAAAAGGAATTTCAAAAACTCACTGAAAAGAATAATTCCTTCAAAATTAGACTGGAGCAAATGGAAGCTAGTGACTTTAAGAGAAATCAAGATACTATGAAACAGATCCAAACAAATGAAAAAATAGAACGCAATGTAAAATATCTCATTGGAAAAACCACTGACCTGGAAAATAGATCCAGGAGAGATAATTTAAAAATTATTGGACTACCTGAAAGCCATGATCAAAGAGCCTAGACACCATCTTTCAGGAAATTATTGAGCAAAATTGCCCTGATATTCTAGAAACAGATGACAAAATAGAAATGGAAAGAATTCACCAATCATCTCTTGAAAAAGATCCCAAAAAGAAAACTCCTCAGAATATTATAGCCAAATTCCAGAGTTCCCAAGTCAAGGAGAAAATACTGCAAGCAGTCAGGAAGAAACAATTTGGGTATTGTGGAAACACAATCAGGATAACACAAGACCTAGCAGCTTCTACATTAAGGGAGTATAAGGGCTTGTAATATTATATTCTGGAGGTCAAAGGAGCTAGAATTAAAACCAAGAATCACTTACCCAGAAAAACTGAGTGTAATACTTCAGGGGAAAATATGTATTTTCAATGAAATAAAGGATTGTCAAGCATTCTTAGTGAAAAGACTAGAGTTGAACAGAAAATTTGATTTCCAAATACAAGAAGCAACAGAAGCGTGAAAAAATGTAAAGGCAACAGTGATTTGAGAAAATGTCACTCCTGCAAAGGGGAAACAGAGATCCATTAAAATCTGCTTCCCATGTCTTTATGACTTTAAAAGACTTCCTCGTCTGAGGAATCAACTGGGTCCCAAAAAGTGAGAAATCACTCTCTTCTCCTGGATATTCTCTCCTCTCTATATTTTATGATAGTTCTTTCTCCTAGCTCTCCTCCCATTTGTCTGACTTCTCCTTCTCAGTCTCCTTTGAGGTATCTTCATCCAAATTACACCATTTAGCTCTGACTGTTCCCAAAGAGTCTGTTTTAAATCCATTTTTCTTTTCCCTCTTTTATATCTTAACTGTTGATATCAGCAGGACTCATGAATTCCATTATTGTTTCTATAATAAAGATTCTCAAATCTATTTATCAAGCCCTAATGGACACCAAGAATTGGATGTCCTGTATATGTCTTAAACTCAATATGTCAAAACAGAACTCATGCCCAGCCCAACCCTTCCTTCTAACCAAATTCATCATTCTCTCAGTCACTCAGGCTTAGAAATGCCCCCTCCCATCAATATATTTAGTCTGTTGCCAATTCTACATTTATAGCATCTCTTGACATGATCCCTACTCTCTAGTTACATAGCTGCTATTCTTGTTCAGACCCTAATTACTGCTCATTTACACTGTTACAATAGCCTTCTGGTTGATATCTCTGCTTCAAGTCTGTCCTCATTTCAGTCCTTCCTCCCTTCACTTGCCAAAATGATTTTGCTAAAATGTCTGTCTGATCATGTTACCCTTACCTTCACACTCCATAAATTCCAGTGGTTTTGTGATATTTTCATGATTAAATATAAAGTCTCTTGTTTGGCTTCTAAAGCTTTTCACAACCTGTCTTCACTACCATTGTGGTCATCTTATCCTCTATCTATCTATCTATCTATCTATCTATCTATCTATCTATCTATTAGCACAATGCCTGGCACATAGCAAGAAGTTAAAATCTTTCTTGTTTTTGACGATGATGTTGGTGATAATAAAAATCAAAACATTACTTAGCAATTATAAAAAAAGATTTTAAAATTCAATTAGTGAAATTACATAAAATGTAAGACACCAGAATGAGAGGAAGCAACAAGATCTAGCTCTCTCCTGATATCTTTTTTATTTTAAGTAGTAGAATGTATTTTTAAAAATCTTATTTAATGTTTTATTTTCCCCAATTACATGCAAAAATATTTTAAACAGTCTTCTTTTCAAACACTGAGTTCCATATTCTCTCCTTCTATTCCTAGCTCTTGCCCCACCCCCAACCCCATTGAGACGGCAAGCAAATTTATATAGGTTATACATGTGTATTCATGCAAAACAAATTTCCATGTAAGTCATTCTGTGAAAGAAAACAGACAGGAAAAAAAACAAACAAAAGTAAAGAAATAGTATCTTTAATCTGCCTACCAGTTCTTTCTCTGGAGCTAGACAGCACTTTTCATTATAAGTCCTACAGAATTGTCTTGTATTATTGTATTGCTGAGAATAGCTAAGTTATTCATGGTAGCCCATCATACAATGTGGCTGTTACTGTGTACAATGTTCTCTTGGTTCTGCTCATTTCATTTTGCATCAGTTTATATAAGTCTTTCCATATTTTTCTGAGAGTACCCTGCTTTCTATTTCTTAAAATACAATAGTATTCCATCACAATCATATAGAAAAACTTGCTCAGTCATTCCCCAATTGATAGATATCTCCTCAATTTCCAATTCTTTGCTATCAAGAACTTCTATATTTTTGGTTACATACATCTTTTCCTTTTTGTTTTTTATTTCTTTGGAATACAGTCCTAGTACTGGTATTGCTTGGTCAAAAGTTGTATATGGTTTTATAGTCCTTCAGGAACAGTTCAAAATTATTCTCCAGAATGGTTTAATCAGTATATGACTTCACCAATAGTATATTACTGTTTTAATGTTCCCACATCCCCTCTAACATTTGTCATTTTCCTTTTCTGTCATATTAGCCAATCTGACAAGTGTGAGGTAGATCACAATTGTTTTAATTTGCATTTCTCTCTTAAATATTTTTTATATGATTACTGATAGCTTTGATTACTTTGCCTGAAGACTAACTTTTCATATCCTTTGGCCATTTATCAGTTGAGGAATGACTTTTATTTCTATAAATTTGACTCAGGTTTCTATATGTTTGAGAAATGGAGCCTTTATCAGAGAAATTCACTGTAACTTTTTTCACATTGATGATTACCATGTATGTATTTCCCTCCATCCTATTCCTCCCCATTTATTCTATTTTCTCTGTGTGTCTCTCTCTGTCTCTGACTCTCTCTCTTTCACTCTCTCTCCTTGTGCTCTCTCCATTCTCAAAAGTGTTTCACTTACGAATTTTACCTTCCCACAACTGTCTTCTCTTCTATCAACTTCCTCCCCCTTCTCTTATGCCCTTCCCTTCCTGCTTTCCTATATGATAAGAGAGATTTCTACACCCCACTGAGTTTGTATATTATTCCCTCTTTGAGCCAATTACAATGAGAATAATGTTCATGTGCTCTCCTCCCTGCTTCCCTCATTTTCCCTACACTGTAAAATCTCTTTCTGGGCTCTTTTATGTCATATAATTTATCCCATTCTGCCTTTCTCTTTCCCCTTCTCTTAGTGCATTCTTCTTCCTCATCTCTCTCTTTTTTTTTTAGATAATCATACCATCACATTCAACTCACACTTCTGCTTTCTGTCTATGTATACTCCTTCTAACTGCTCTAATAATGAGAAAGTTTTTAAGAGTTGCAAATTTCATTTTCCCACATAGAGATATAAACAGTTTAACCTTATTGAATCCTTTATCATTTCTCTTTCCTGTATACCTTTTTATGTTTCTCTTGAGTCTTATATTTGAAAGTCAAATTTTCTATTCAGCTCTGGTCTTTACATCAGGAATATTTGAAAGTCCTCTATTTCATTGAATGTCCATTTTCCCCCTCTGAATGCTTATACTCAGTTTTGCTAGGTAGGTAATTCTTGGTTGTAATCCTAGCTTTTCTTTGCCCTCTGGAATATCATATTCTGAGCCCTCCAATCCTTTAATGTAGAAGTTGCTAAGTCTTGTGTTATCCTATTATCTCCACATTATTTGAATTGTTTATTTTTGTCTGCTTGTAGTATTTTCTCTGGGAGAATTTGATCTGAGAAGTCTGGAATTTGACTATAACATTCCTGGGAGTTTTCATTTGGGGATCTATTTCAGGAGGTGATCAGTAGATTCTTTCAATTTCTATTTTATCCTCTTGCTCTTGAATATCAGGCAGTTTTTCTTCATAATGTCTTGAAAGATGATGTGTAGGCTTTTTTTTTCATCATGCCATGGACAGGTAGACTAATAATTTTTAAATTCTTTCCCTTAGATCTGTTTTCTAGGTATGTTGTTTTTCCAATGAGATATTTCACATTTTCTCCTTTTTTTTCATTCTTAGATAATCCTCCAAGGGAAAAAGGATTGTTAATGGAATAGAGAACTTCCAAGTGTTACTGATTAAAAGATAAGAGCTGAGTAAAAAAGTTGACATATAAACACAGGAGTCAAGAGAGACATAAAAAGATAAACATGAATGAAAAATTACAAGGGACTAAACATGGCTGAACTGTTTCATCCTTACAAGGGGACATGATTCATACAATCCTTCAAAACTATCATTACCAGGAATCATAAAGGAAATTAATTAGCTAAAAAGCCTGAAAGTGATTCTGTTGTGTTTGAATGATCTCAAAAGAATAATGAAATGGGTGAGGAAATTAGTGTACTGGGACAGGGTAGGAAAAAAGAGGAAGAATAGGGAAAAATTATCTGACAGAAATAGGATGCAAAAGGAGGAGTTTATACATCTAGGAGAGAACAGTGGGGGGGTGGGGGAAGTAGGTGACATTTGAACCCTACTGTTACCTGAACTAGTTAAAGGAGGGAAGAATACATAAATACTGTTGTGTGAATAAATATATCTTACCTAAAAAGAAAATGAAAGGAATGAATATTTACAGGAAATAAAAAGGAAAGGGAGGAGTAAAAGAAAGGGTAGAATAAGGAAGGAATTAGAAGCAAAACAGATTCTTAATGACATGGCAGGGAATAAAAGAGGATAAGTATAAGAAAATAGGAAATAAGGAAATATCCAGTTAGCAATCATAACTGTGAATGCTTGGGACAAGCTCACACCAAGAAGAAGATAGTGGACTAGATTAGAAACCTGAATCCAATAATATGTGTATATAAGAAACAAAGATGCATGGAGAGTTAAAATAAGGGAGTAGAGTATAATCCATTTTGCTTCAGCTGAAGAATAAATGATAGGGGTAGCAATCATGATCTCAGACAAAGCAGAATCAAAATTATACCTAATTAAAAGAGATAAGCAGGGAAACTACATTTTGCTAAAAGGCTCTACAGAAAGTAAATTAATATCATTCCTAAATATATATGCACCAAGCATCATAGAACCTATATTCTTAAAGGAAAAGTTAAATAAGCTTATAGGAAAAAAATAGATAGTAAAACTATAATAGTG
>CM053580.1:295291372-295322796 GCA_028627135.1 Pseudochirops cupreus | reverse complement strand
CAATTTTACAGAATAGGGAATAAAATATTTAAATGACTTTATATTAGGAAAAAAAAAATCTAACAACACATATAAATGAACTTCCAAAGAAAACAGCTTCAAGACAAGATGGCTTTACCAGTGAATTCTATCAAACATTTATAGAGCATTTAATTCCAATATTATATTGACAATTTGAAAAAATAATAAAGAAGGATACTACCAAATTTATTTTATGACATACATATGGTTTTGATACATAAACTGGGTAGAGTAAAAGCAGAGGAAGAAAATTATAAGCCAATTTTTCTAATGATATCGATGCAACAATTTGACACATCATCAGGCTGGATTTATGCCAACAGAGTTGGTTCAATATTAGGAAAAAGAAATTGAAATATTAAGCATAGGCAAACAAGAAACAAAACTTGCTTTTTGCAGATTATATGATGATTTATTTAGTGAGCCTTAGGGAGTCAGCTAAGGAATTAATCAAAGCAATTAGCAACCTCAGCAAAGTTGTAGGATGTGAAGTGAAGCCGCACCAAAAAAAATCATCATTTTTATGTGTAACCAAAAAAAAAAAACTAGCAAGAAGAAACAGAAAAAGAAATTCCACTTAAAATAACTATTGATAGTATAAAATACCTGGGGACTTATCTTTCAGGACACATACGGGAATTATATGAATACAATTAGAAAACATTCTTCACCCAAATAAAGACAAATCTGAGTAATTGGAGAAATATTATTTGATCATGACAAGGCTGAGCCAACATCATAAAGATGATGATGCTACATAAATTACTCATTCAGTTCTCTACCAAACCAATTGCCAAAGAATTACTTTATGGAGCGAGAAAAAAATCATAACAGAATTCATGTGGTGGAGGAAAAAATCAAGAATATCAAGGTAATCAATTTTTAAAATTGAGAAGAAAAGGGGTTAGCAATGTCAGATCTTAAAGCATCCTACAAAGCTGTAACCATCAAAATAATTGATATTGAACAAGAATTAGAGGTTGGTCAGTAGTACACATTTGGTACACAATACTTAGAGTCAAATAAACACAATAACCTAGTGTTTGACAATGCAGAGTTCTCAGCTACTGGGGCAAGAACACATTATTTAACAAAAACTGTTGGAAAAAATTGGAGAATAATCTGGCAGGAACTAGGAAGAGATTACTATCTTATACTGTATACCAAGATAAGCTAAACATGGCTACTTGATTTAGACACAGAATGATATTAAAAATCTCACCGGGTCTATTATTTTTTTCTACTATACCTAATTGTCTCCTTTCTTTCCCTATTTTCTATCTACTTGTGTTTTTTTTTGAAATTACAAGTCAGCAATGTGGATAGAGGGCTGGACTTGGATTTTGGATGTGAAGGTTTAAATCCTTTTAGATACTTATTAGCTGTATAACCATAGACAAGTTACAACTTCTCAGAAGCTTATTTTCCAATAAAATAGGGATAATAACACTACCTTCCTCACAGCATTTTTGGGAGGATCAAATAAGATAATATATGAAAAATACTTTGAAGACTTAAAATGCTATATAAATATCAGCCATTTTCTGGTTAATAATGACCCTGTCCTATTCTCACCCTATATTCCAGGATCAAAAGATATCAACTCCTAAATTACAAGGCTAAGCACACTGTTTATATCATGTAAGTAGTACAGAAAGCATAACTTTAGTTTGCAGCTTCTGATCAAAGAGCCTTCCTCAAGGAAACAGATGATGCCATTCAATTCAATTTTGCAGATCAACTGTGGCCACCAGAAAGAGTGAGCATCCAGATTAGACCTTCAGAAATGATCGTCCTTCCTCACATCTCCTTCCTCACTCAATGACCTGATCAACTTTGGGATTCTGCCCTGTGGCTGAGCTGTTCTGATGGGTGGATGAGAAATGACAATTCACTCTTGTCAATTGTATCTAGCCAGACCCAGACTATGCTTTATATACCATTTAGCCACCCACCAAGAAACCAGGACCTTTCCATTGTTGGCATCTTATCATCTACTTTGCTGTTGCATGCATATTCTCTCTCTCTCTCTCTCTCTCTCTCCCTAACCTCTATTTTCTACCCTTTACTCTTAAGACCACAATCAGAGCAGTGCTAATACTGCTCATGGGAAGTACATAACCATCTGTGATACTGTGGAATCACTCACAGTCCTTGCAATTGTCTATGCCAGATTATTAACCTGAGGAACGTGGCCTTAAAAAAAAGAATGGGGTTTTGATAAATGTATTTCTTTTCTAATCTTATGTATTTTATTTTATGTACTTAAAAACATTATTCTAAAAAGAGGTTCATAGACTTCACTAGACTGCTAACAGATTCCCTGGCACAAAAAAGATTAATAACACTGGTTTAGACAAAAAGATAGAGACAGAGAGAGAGATGGAGAGTGAAAGGGCCCAGGAGTAGATATCCATGCTGTTAGAATAGGATATGGATGATGATCCAGCAATAGAGAGAGAGGAAAGGTCAGAGAAGTTGGAGAGGAACCAGGAAGGAGCAGTATATAAAAGCCAAAGGAGTAAAGGAAGAGATGCTTAATAATGTCATAAACTTCAAGGAATGAGAGAGCACACATAATTAGCAGAGATAAGTCTAAGCTTCCCATAGGAGGGGGTGCTTTAGCTTACTTAGCCTTGAAGAAAGGGAAGGATTTTAAGAAGAGATGAAGGATATCTGTCTAGGCATGGGGGCGGAGGTGGGTGGAAGGATGAGTTCCATGAAAGGACAGAGATAGAGTTAGACTGTCAAACTAGAGGATTAGTTATCCTAGTTTAGTTGAATTGTAGAGTGTATGAAAGGGAAAAGTATAAAGTAAGACTAGAAAAGGAGGTTGAGGAGGTTGACACTAGAACTATTGAAGAGGGTTTTAAATGCTAGGTTAAGAAGTTATATGTTATTCCATATGCAATGGGGAGCCATGGAAAGTTTTTCAGCAGAAAAGTGACATGATCAGAATATGCTTGAGAAGTTAATTTGGTGGTTGTATGGAGGATGGATTGAGGAGGAGAGGCTGGAAGAAGTCAGATCAATTAGGAGGCTATTAAGCAGGGTAAGCCATAGGCCTAAACTCTAATTGTGATTGACTGAAGATTTGAATGGAGAAATGTGAACAGATGTAAGAACTTTCTTTTCTGACTTGGTTCATCCATGCTCAGTCTGATAAGGCCTCTCCCTGCCTTTATTTTGCATACTTCTGGTAAATTTTTATCTGCAAAATCCTCTAGTCTGTCTCATTTCTTATGCTTCTGGTTTGTGTGCCTCTGGAAGTGGTTGAAATTTGTTTTTTAATTGCCCACTTTGTTTGTATTTGTCTTCTCATTTTGTCTGTACCTGCGTGTCTTGGTAAGATGCAGAATGCCTGTATTGTGCTTGTGTTGTGAGCTAGATTCTGTTACCTTGAAAGATTTAAAAATGCAGCCAACCACAAAAATTTCTAACAGCTGTAGCTAGAGAATACTGGGGAAGTTTAATGAACTTTCAGTTGTCCCAGTAAGCAGGGCTAACTCCCACTTTAGGCTTTCTTCAGGAGATTAGGTTATAAAAAAAAGAAAATAAATCTGTAGGACACTTTTTTTTTCTGTTGTTATAATACTGGCCAAGTTGGAACTATAGAAATAAAGTTAGATAATCAAAGCTGAAGAATGGCTAAATACCTTTTAGCAGATTCTGGAGATTTTGAGATTAATCGTTAAGGAGTGTGGCAATTGGCCATTTTAAGATTGCAGGAGAGAACTCCTGAGACTTAGTGGGGGTAATTCCAGGAACTCACCCCCTTTGGAAACATCTTAGTGAGTTTTGAGGTACCGCTCTACAGAATTTGTTTTAAGGAAAAATTATTAAAACTTATAAAAAGTTTTAAAAGCAATTGACAAGATTAATAGTTTCATTGTTGTAGAGCAATGAAAGTAACTAGTTTGGAAGAAAGCCTGGACTGAAGAAAGTGAAGAAAAAATTAGGCAAATGGTATAGCAACCTCTTGTTAACCCTTCCCCAACTTTTCAATTTTTATCCGGTTTTGTCCCTTCTACATCATTAGGAAAAGAAAGTATGGTGCCTTTAAATAAAGACTAAGGCAGATGCTGAAAAAGGATAAGAACCCCAGAAAGTATTGAGGAACCCTCCCAACAACCATGATCACTGAGCATGATGTGGCTCCAGGAAGGGATGGTAAGAAGAGGGGGATATTCAGTAAACCCCTCTGCCTTCCCACTTTCCTCCCCCAGAGTCATAAATGTATTTCACTTGTGGGGATTGCTAACAAGACCATTACAGCCTGTGTCTCTCTGTTAACCCCTAGATCATCCTAGATCAGATTCCCAAATACAGGTGTTAAGGAAATAATGCTGGAGAATTGTGGGGAGACTCCCTGCCCCACATCCTGCCCACTCTGCTCTAGCAGCTGCAAGTGGCCCCAATCCTAGCAGCACCTGTAGCTGGGGGGGTGGTCAGACCCAAAGGCCAGCATTCACTTTACCCTGCCACCAGGAACTACCACCAATGTGAAAGTCCTGGCACCTGCTCCCATCCCCTAGACAGTACCCTCTGCTGCATCCCACCAGAGCACAGTCAGTCAGTGTCAACAGGGCAGGGCAAGCCCTTGGTAGGTCCTACCCAACTGCTGCCTGGGAGAGTCCAGGTGCCCCTGGCAGCACCTACCATGGAAGTATAGGGTGGGGGAGGCAGCCAACCTCTGCCCTTGGTAAACACACCCTTCTCTGTTCCAGCTGTAGAATCTTATTTGCTGTGTAATCTTAGGCAAATTATCTTATCTCTGTTTGCCCCAGTTTCCTGATTTGTAAAGAGAAAAATAATGGTTGTTGTTGTGAAATCAAAATGATACAATGTTTCAAAAGTACTTGACACAGTGACTGGCATATCCTAAGTATTACATTATTAGTATTTGTGTAATTTAATGTAGTGGTTTTATACTTGATAACTTTAAAGTGGTTTTAAAATGACAAAAGTAGTGTCAATGATTTTTATATGTGATAATTGGAAATGCAATTAATGTCACTTGAAGTTTATTGTTTGTGTTATTATTATATTTCTAAATTTGAGAGGCCATTGTGACAGAAATGCTGTTAGACAAAACAATTTTTAATCTGGATTTTGTAACACATAAATTGGACTTTTAAAAAGATGTGATGAAAATGGGATATTTGAAAACTGTTAAATATTTAATGAGGTATATTTAGTTATAAAAACTGGTAATAATTATATTACTATTAATAACAATGATAAGAATAATAGTATTTACTATAATGGCAGATTTTAATTTAAAAATCTTCATTATTATGAAAATATATAAGGTGGTTTAAAGGTATAGCTTTAACATATTAATGATGAGTCTACTATTAGGTCTTTGCTGTATGTCAGAAGCCCTACAATATGGGTAGTTTTAATTTGTTAGTAAAGGGTTAATGAAATGTTAATTGATAGGGAAATATCAAGAAAGATATTCAAATTCTATGTCAAGATTAGTGAAATTCTGCTATTTAAGGTAAAAATTCTTGGGACTCTAACTTAGTATTTTGAGCTTTGATTACCAGGATAGCTTTCTGAATTGTCATGAAGCCAATAGTAGAAAATGGTGTGTGTGGTAGTCTCGAGACTAAGGTAGATATCTGTGCCTGGGAAAGGTTGTAGGGAAAACCTAGAATATGGCCTGCATAGGATCCTCCTGACTCTGTTGAAAGTCAGATATGACTCATGCCTGAAATCAAACAGAACTAAGGGAGTTTATCTCCCTATTATGATATAACTATGTCCCTTTTTTTCCTTTTATAGCAAATTTCTATAATCAAATCTAAATCTATTAAGTAATAGATTGATGCTGGGACAACTCTGAGTTATTATAATAGAATGCAAGCATGAACATCTTACAATTTTAACCTATATTTGCAGTCAATTTATAATACACATATTTCCCAAAAGGGAAATGATTAGACAAAGCAATAAGACAGAGATGTGATGTAAAAGTTCTCTAATTAAACGAACTAGTAAATTTCGAGAAATCAACAGGATTAGACTGTTTTCTTTAAAGGACTATATGCAGATGTATATGATTGACTTCCAAAGTTTATCTATCATGGAAATTCAGGGTTTGAGTTTTGGTTTTAAGTTTAGTAATACATCTTGGTAATAAGCTATCAAAATTGGATTAGAGATTTATTAATTAAGGATTAATTTTGGATTTGGCACAAAAGTGTATTGATAATGATACAGAAAATTAAATTATTTTTCCATTTTCTAAAGCATCTATCTGATAATCTTAAAGGGCAAAAGAATTCATTTTTACTTAGACCAGCAGTTCTCAACCTGTGCGTTATGTTCAATTTGTAACAATGAAAATACATCCTGCATATCAGATATTTACATTACCATTCATAACAGCAGCAAAATTACAGTTGTGAAGTAGCAATGAAAATAATTTTATGGTTGGGGGTCACCACAACATGAAGAACTGTATTGAAGGGTCATGGCATTAGGAAGGTCGAGAACTACTGACTTAGACCCTTAAAAGATTCTTATATCACATACAGGATTTAGGTAAGTAAGGATAGAAACAGTAAATGATATATAAGTTGAAATTCTCTGAAGTTTTCAAAATTGGAAAAACAAATTTAAGTGATTATACTAAAGTATATTATTTAGGAACCTCTAGATTTGGAACCAGAGAAGCCCATTTTAGGGTTGTCCTGAGAATAAATCTCCATTCTCAAAACTAGTCCATTGTGAGCCCCCTAAATAATCTGATCTGTACCTGATTTAATGTAATTTTGCAATTATGGAAATTATGAGAAAAATTTTATTGCGCTGTTTAAGCCTAGCCCTGTGTGAGTGGGATAGTCAGGAGGACTTCCACTTGCAAGTGTTTTCCTTGCTCTGAAACTAATTAAACCCCTACTTGATACCTGACATACCTGTCTCTGACCTGGTCTGTTTCAACTCCAGTCATTCCCAGGTTAGAGACTGATCCACTCAGGATTGGATTCAAACTTTTGTTGACTCTATCTATCTATCTATCTAGTCTAGGAATGAAACTTTAGGAAATACCAGTTCTGTTGGAAAGAGAGATGAATGATGATCTAACAACATAGACAAAGGAGTTTTCAGATAGGTTGGAGAAGAATTGGTGGGGTGCACTGTCATGAAAGTCAAGAAGAGAGCCAAGGGAGAAAGGGTTGGTTAAGAGTATCATAAACTTCAGTCAGGTCAAAGAGATAAGGATTAAATTAATTTAACATAGTTGAGAAAATTGATAATCTTGGAGAGAGGAATTTTAGGGGTGTGTATGTGTGTAGGGGAACCTTAAATCAGATGGAAAGGGCTAAAAAATGTAGGGGAAGTGAAAATAGAGTACCAGAGCCAGAGATTCACCATCTTTTCCCTCCCCTCCCCTCCCCTCCCCTCCCCTTCCCTTTCTTTCTTTCTTTCTTTCTTCCTTTCTTTCTTTCTTTCTTTCTTTCTTTCTTTCTTCTGAAGTAGAGTTTTTACTGGGTAAGTAAATTATTTTTCTCCCCTCCCCCACTTAACAATATTTTATTTTTTCCACTTACTTGTAAAAATAGTTTTCAATATTCACTTTTACAAGATTTTGAGGTTCAAATTTTTTGCTCCTTCTCTTCCTCCCCTTACCCCTCCCCAAGTTGTTAAGCAATCTGATATAGGTTATACACATACAATCATATTAAACATATTTCCACATTAGTCATATTCTGAGGGAAGAATCAGAACAAAAGGGAAAAAATGGGAAAAAAATAAAATAAAATGAAAAAAGATTAGTATGCTTCAATCCGGATTCACACTCCACAGTACTTTCTCTGGATGTGACTAGCATTTTTGATAGTGAGTTTTTTGGAATTGTCTTAGATTATTGTGTTGATGAGAAGAGTTAAGTCTATTAAAGTTGGTCATCACACAGTATTGCTATTACTGTGCACATTGTTTTCCTGGTTCTGCTCATTTCACTCAGCATTGGTTCATGTGAGTCTTTTCAGGTCTTTCTGAAATCCACCTGCTCATCATTTTTTGTAGCACAATATTCCATCACATTCATATACCACAACTTGTTCAGTTATTCCTCAATTGATGGGCATCCCTTCAATTTCCAATTTTTAGGCACCACAAAAAGACCTGCTATAAATACTTTTGTACATGTATGTCCTTCCCCTCCTCCCCCTCAGCCCCCTGCCATATGATCTCTTTGGGATACAGACCTAGTAGTGGTAGTGCTGCATCAAAGAGTATGCAGTTTTACAGCCCTTTGGGCATAGTTCCAAATTGCTCTCCAGAATGGTTGGATTAGTTCACAACTCCACTAACAATGCATTAGTGTTCCAGTTTTTCCACATCTTCTCCAACATTTATCATACTGTTTTTCTGTCATATTAACCAGTCAGATAAATGTGAGGTGGTATCTGAGAGCTGTCTTAATTTGCATTTCTCTAAGCAATAGTGATTTAGAACATTTTTTCATATAACTATAGATAGTTTAATTTCTTTATCTGAGAACTGCTTTTTTCATATCCTTTGACCATTTATCAATTGGGTAATGACTTTGTTTTCTTATAAATTTGACTTAGTTCTCTGTCTTTTAGAAATGAGTCCTTTATCAGAAACACTGGCAGTAAAATTGTTTCCCAGCTTTCTGCTTTCCTTTTAATTGGTTATGTTTGTGCAAACTCTTTTTAATTTAATGTAATCAAGATTATCCATTTTGTATTTCATAATGTTCTCTGTCTCTTGTTTAGTCAAAAATTCTTCCCTTCTCCATAGGTCTGACAGATAAACTATTCCTTGGTCTCCTAATTTGCTTATACTATCACCCTTTATGTCTACATTTTTATCATGTTAGCTTGGCCTGCCCATGAGCAACTAATACTTTTCCAATTATTTAGATCTGATTTTATTTGTGTGAAATGTGTTTTGTAATTATATTCATATAGCTCTTGGGTTTGTCTTGGCAAGTAGAATCCCAAATATTTTATATTATCTAAAATTATTTTAAATGGAATTTCTCTTTCTATCTCTTGCTGCTGGGCTATGTTGGTAATATATAGAAATGCTGATGAATTATGTGGGATTGTTTTATATCCTGCAGCTTTGCTAAAGATGTTGTTTCAAGTAGTTTTTTTTAGTTGATTCTCTAGGATTCTTTAAGTATACCATCTCATCATCTGCAAAGAGTGATAGCTTTGTTTTCTCATTGCCATTCTAATTCCTTTAATTTCTTTTTCTTCTCTTATTGTTAAAGCTAACATTTCTAGTACAATACTGAATGACAGTGGTGATAATGGACATCCTTGATTCACCTGTGATCTTATTGAGACATATTGCTTATACTGCTTGCTGATGCTTTTAGATAGATGCTACTTACCATTTTAAGGAAAACTCCATTTATTCCTATGTTCTCTAGTATTTTTAATAGAAATGGCTGCTCTATTTTGTCAAAAGCTTTTTCTGCAGCTATTCTATTAGCTTGGTTATTGATATGGTAAATTATTCTGATAGTTTTCCTAATACTAAACCAGTCCTGAATTTTGGGTATAAATCCCACCTGGTCATAGTATTATCCTTATGATAAATTGCTGTAATCTCTTTGATAATATTTTATTTAATTTTTTTGGCATCAATTTTACTAGGTAAATTGATTTATAATTTTCTTTCTCTGTTTTAGATCTTCCTGATCCTTTAGGTATCAGCACCATATTTTTATCATAAAAAGAATTTGGTAGAACTCCTTCTTGACCTATTTTTCCGAATAGTTTACATAGTATTCAAATTAATTGTTCTTTAAATGTTTGGAAAGATTGACTTGTAAATCCATCTGGCCCTGGAGATGTTTTTCCTTAGGGAGTTCACTGATGGCTCCTTCAAGTTCTTTTTCTGAAATGTGGTTATTTAAGTATTTCCCTTTCTGTTAATCTGGGCAATGTATAGTTTTAAAAACATTCATCAATTTTACTCAGATTATCAGATTTATTAGCACACAGTTGAGCCAAATAACTCCTAATTATTGTTTTAATTTCCTCTTAATTGCTGGTGAATTCACCCTTTTCATTTTTTGATACCGATAATTTGATTTTCTTCTTTTTTTTAAAAAAATAAAATTAACCAATTGTTTATCTATTACTGGTAGTCTTTCTCCCCATAAAACCAGCTCTTGGTTTTATTTATCAGTTCAGTAGTTTTCTTACTTTCAATTTTATTAATCTCCCTTTAAATTTTCATCTAATTTGGTATTTAAGTGCAAATTTTCAGTTTATTCTTTTTCTAGTTGCATGTTTAATTCATTGATCTCCTCTTTCTCTATTTTATTCATGTGAGCATTTATAAATATTGATTTTCCACTGAGATCTGCTTTGGCTCTATTCCATAAGTTCTGGTATGTTGTCTCATTTTTGTCATTCTCTTTGATGAAATTATTGTTTGTTTCTTTGGTTTGTTGTTTAACCCACACATTCTTTAGGATTAGATTATTTAGTTTCCAGTTAATCTTAGTCTATCTTTTAATGGCCCTTTATTACATGTAATTTTTATTGCATCATCATCTGAAAAGGATGCATTTACTGTTTCTGCCTCACTGAATTATGAGGTTTTTCATGCCCTAGTACATAGCCAATTTTTGTGCAGGTGCCATGTACCACTGAGGAAAAGGTATATTCCTTTCTATCCCCATTCAGTTTTCTCCAGAGGTCTGTCATATCTAACTTTTCTCAAATTCTATTTATCTCCTTAACTTCTTTCTTGCTTATTTTATGGCTAGATTTAACTAGTTTTGAGAAGTGGAGGTTGAGGTCCCCCCACTAAGTAGAGTTTTGTGGTCTATTTCTTCCTGTAACTCATTCAACTTTTTGTCTAAAGATGTGGATGATATACTGCTCAGTGCACATATGTTTAGTATTGATATTGCTTCATTGTCTGTGGTACCTTATAGCAAGGTGCAGTTTCCTTCATTTATCTCTTTTAACTAGATCTATTTTTATTTGCTTTGTTGGAGATCAAGATTGCTACCCCTCTTGTTGTTACTTGTTTTTTGTTTTCTTTTTCTTCCGCTGAAGGATAATAAATTCTGCTCCAGGCTTTAACTTTTATTCTGTGTGTATCTCTCAGCTTCAAATGTGTTTCTTGTAAACAACATATTGTAGGATTATGGTTTTAATCTATTCTGTTATGCATTTCTGTTTTGTTGGAGAGTTTGTCCCATTGACATTCACGGTTATAATTATGAATTGTGTCTTTATCTCCATCCTATCCCCTCCTCTTGCCCCATTTATGCTTTTCTCCCTCTTTTCACCCTTTCCCTCCTCATCAATGTTTTGTTTCTGACAACTGCCTCCATCAATCTGCCTTCCCTTCTGTCCACCCTTTCTCTCTCTGTTCTTTCCTCTTTCTCCTCCTACTTCCCTATAGGGTAAGATAGATTTCTATGTCCAGCTGATTGTGTATGTTATTCCTTTTTTGAACCAAATCAAATGAGAGTAAGATTCAAACAATGCTCACCACCGTCCCCTTCTTTCCCTCTTTTGTAATAGGTCTTTCTCATCTCTTCATGTGATATAACTTGCCCTATTCTGCTTCTCCCTTTCCTCTTCTCCTAGTACAACCTCTTTTCATCCCTTAATTAAAATTTTATATCATCAAATAAAAGACAATTTATAACCACACCCTCTGTCTATTTATACCCCTTCTAAAAGTTGTGATAAAGATACAGTTCTCAAGAATTACAAGTATCATATTCCCATATAGAGATGTAAATAGTTTAACCTTATTGAACAACATGTTTGTTTGATTTTATTTCTTATTTACCTTTTTATGCTTTTCTTGAGTCTTGTTTTTGAATTTTCGATTCTGCTCTAGTCTTTTTATCAGGAATGATTTAAAGTCCCTCATTTCATTGACTATTCATTTTTCTCCCTGAAAGATTATGCTCAGTTTTTCAGGGTAGTTGATTTTTGGTTGTGATACAAGCTCCTTTGCCTTCTGGAATATTTTATTCTAAGACTTCAGTCTTCAAATATAGAAAATGCTAAATCCTGTGTAATCCTGACTGTGGCTCCATGATATTTAATTTTTTTTTCTGGCTGCTTGCCATATTTTCTCCTTGATCTGATAATTCTGAAATCCAGCTGCAATATTCCTGGGACTTTTCATTTTGGGATCTCTTTTAAAAGGTGATCAGTGGATTCTTTCAATGACTATTTTACCCTCTGGTTCTATGATATCAGTGCGGTTTTTCTTTGATAATTTCTTGAAAGACACTGTCCAGGTTCTTTTTTGATCATGGCTTTCAGGTAACCCAATTCATAAATGATCTCTCCTACATCTATTTTCCAGGTCAGTTGTTCTTCCAATACGTATTTTACATTTTCTTCTATTTTTTCCTTCTTGTGATTTTGTCTGACTGATTCTTGATGTTTCAGAGTCAGTTTCCACTGACCTAGCTCCAATTTTTAAGGAATTACTTTCTTCAGCTAGTTTTTGTACCTCTTTTTCCATTTGGCCAATTCTACGTTTTTAAGGAGTTGTTTTCTTCAGTGGATTGTCCCCCCATTTGGTCAATTGTATTTTTTAAGGAATTGTTTTCTTCAATTAGCTTTTGTCCTTCCTTTTCCAAGCTGCTGACTCTGTCTTGCATACTTCTCATTTCTTTTCCTAGTTTTTTTCTACCTCTCTTATTTGACTTTTAAAATTCTTCTCTGATCTCTTCCAAGAAGACTTTTTGGGTTTGAGACCAATTCTTATTCCCCTTTGAGACTTCACAAGTAGATATATTAACAGTATTGTCCTCTCCTGATTTTGTGTTTTGATCTTCCCTGTCACTGTAGTAACTTCATATCATCAACATTCATTTTTGCTTCTCTGTATTTTGTGGCTTTTAAAATTGAGCTTTGCTCCTGGAGTAAAGGGGGACTGTCCCAAGGTTCTTGTGTAGGGGACCAGAGTCCTGGGCACTGACTTTCTGAGCTGGGACCTCATGTTCTTGTAGCTTACTCACTCTCCTGGGGTGGCCTGGTGTAGTCCTGCCTGTTGCTTGGTTTCCAGGGTTGGCAACTTGCCTTCTATGCTGGGTCTGGAGGCCACACAGATGGTCTGCTAAGCCAGGACTGAGAGGCCCTGGTTGCTGATCTATGCTGTGGCGAAGAGCCTCTCATTGACTTGTCTGGACATCATCTGTGCTGGATTGCACGCCCCTGTTGTTCAAGTGACATAGACCTTTCCTGAAGCCCTTCTATGCTATCTTAACCTGAAAAATTGTTTCACTCTGTCTTTTTGTAAGTTATGCCATTCCAGAATCCATGTAGAAGCTTGATGTAACATTGTTTCTGAGGGAAACTGGAGAGAGCTCAGGCACTTTCCTGACTTCTTTCCACATCTCATCACCTCTTCTTGGGGGTTTACAATAAATATACTCCTGAAACCTAAGACTTAGGGTGAAGGTGTGGTAAATGTTCCCAGAAGTTTTACATCTTTACCAATGTATAAGTGAATAATTCACATATATGAAAAAACTTTTTTTCTTTTTTTTTACTAGAAATTATTTATCATAAGAAGAGACATTTATGAGAAGTTATGTGAAACCTGTAGCATAGAGTGAACACATCTAGTTTGAACTGTATCAATTCTTTTTATACTATAATATGACATGAAATATCATGATCTCAGAGGAATTAAAGTGACAAATGACCCAAAGGACTATAGAAAGAGGAAGAGTGTGTGTTAGTGGGTAATAGTGTTCTACCATTATGGACATTTGTGACCAGGGAAGGATGTGGGCTAGTCATGTTGTGCGAATTAAACTATAGCTAGCTGAGTACTATGCTAATATCCTCATGCTATTAAAATAAACACATAAAACCCACCAGTTCATTGATTAGATTGTCAATGGAGAATTTGTGGAAAGACACAGAGAAAGGATGAGAACTATAAACATGGGGAGATTACTGACATGCTTGAGATTAAAAAAAAACTATCACCATATTGTAATATATTGCCTCAGCATTCTTCCTTTCTTTAATTCTATTTTTTCTTTTTAAAAAGAAGCTCCTCGACCTCTTTTCTTGTGTCCTAGAGAGTTATCTTGGAGAAGAGATGATTCAGGGAGTATATAATATAATATTTGAAGAGTTGTCATGTGGAAAGAAATTAGATTTGTTCTTTTTGGACTCCAAGGATAAAACCAAAAACAAAGAATGGAATTTGCAAATTAGCAATAGGTTCAGTCATTTTTCATTCATGTTCTACTTTTCATGACCCTATTTGGCTTTTCTTGACAAAAATACCATGAGTGGTTTACTATTTCCTTTTCCAGTTCATTTTACAAACGAGGAAACTGAAGCAAACAGAATTAAGTGACTTGCCAAGGGTCACACAGCTAGTAACTATCTGAGGCTGGATTTGAATTCAGGAAGATGAGTCCACTGTACCACCAAGTTGCCCTCCTACAATTAGAACTTTAAAAGCAGAATAGCCTGACTCAAGAGGTGGTACGAAATCCCCCCTCTTTGAAGATTTTCAAGTAACAGCTGGATGATCACTGGTCAGGTAATGTTATAGTGAGAGGAGGCATTGTCCATGCTCCTTTCAGGTATATGTTTGATGAGATGACTGCCAATGTCCCTTCCAATTCAGTGATTCTATGAAATCTATAGATCCTAGTTTGTTGCTCACTTAACTGAGGTTACCCCTAGCCTGGACAAACTTCCTAAGAAATGATATTTCTTCAGGACTTGTTTCAGTAATAGATTTTAAAGTTACACAATCTGGTGAGAACATTTTGCACAGTTAGTTAAAACAACAATGGAAAAAATACTTAAACTACTTTTATAATTTTTGTCCTGAGAGAAATGAGAATAAAACTGTGAACTTGGGGAGAACAAGCCCTTCATGTATTTACATCCCATTACCTAACACAGTTCACTGTCTCTCATTAGGATATCTTTTTCATCTCCTTTGAAAGTTCGTTAGCTACATCTAGCCTTCTTGCTGTGTGAGTGTCTCCCAGACTCTATCTTGTTCCCTTCCCTTTCTCTTTCTCCACACTCTGACTTGGTGACCTCATCTCCATGGGATTAATGATCACTTTATGAAAATGATGTGCAGATCTACCTCTCCAGCCCTTGTCTTCCTTTTGAGTTCCAACCTACACAACCAAATGACTATTGGACCTTTCTGAAACACTGTATTGACATTTCAATTTTAACATGTCCAACATCGAACTTACTGTCTGCATATGTCACCTACCCACCCCTCTTTCAAACTTCCTTTATTCTCTTAAAGAACTACCATATTTCTATTCATCCAGGTTCTCAACCTCAAAATCATTCCTGACCCTTCATTCATCTTCACCTTCTAGATCAGTGGTTCTCAACCTTCCTAATACCGGGACCCTTTAATACTCGTATGTGAGCATATCTGCATGTGGGCAGACCCGTCTGGATATGGATAGAGGAGCGGTGTCTCAGTTCCTAAGACCATCAGAAATATGCGTTTTCCGATGGTCTTAGGCGACCCCTGTGAAAGGGTCGTTCAACCCCCAAAAGGCTCATGACCCACAGGTTGAGAACCACTGCTCTAGACCCAATTAGTGAGTCCCTTGTCAATTCCAACTGTCATATCTGTCCTTTTCTCTCCCTTCACATGGCCACTGACCTAGTTTGAGTCCTCATCGCTTGTAGTATTTCAAGAGAGTCCTAATTGATCTACTTGCCTCAAGTCTCTTACTATCTGAGTCGTCCTTTGTATAGCTCTCATTTTCTAAAATTGTAAGTGATCATATCACTCTTTTGCTAAAAACAAAAAATACTTAGTGGTTTTCTATTGACTCCAGGATAAAATACAAATTCTCTGCTTGGCTTTCAAACTCCTTCCTGCTTTGGATCTAGCCCACCTCTCTGGTTTGATCTCAATAGTTCCTTGTATATACATTCCATCTCCTTTCTTTGCCTTTGCAAAGCTGTCCTCTATGCCTAAGAATGCCCTCTCTTTTCACCTTTGTGTCTCAGAATACTTAGTCCATTCCAAGTTCAGATCAAGTTCCTTCTAGTTTATGAAGGCTTTTTTCTGATGCCTCCAACTTCTATTGCTACCCTTCAACCTGCAGTTACTTTGGGTTTACTGTGTATATGTACACTTGTGTGTGTACATGTGGTTTTCCTCCAGTAGATAATAAGCACTTTTTTGTTTTCATTTTCATATCCCCAGCTTCTAGCATTATGTTCTAGGACAGTGTAGGTACTTATTTATTGTTTTTTCCTCCAAAGATCAATTAAGATGATGTCTGAGTATCTGAGTCATTGAAGATTTTTTTTAATGGAGTACACTGGAGCGTCTTCCCATCTGTTTTGTCATTGTAGGAATGATCATTTTGTGATTTTTCCACCTCCCGTTGTCTCATGAGCCAACATCGCTGTTGCTGAGGGCGTCCTTGCTGTCTTCATTTTGGGTGCTGGCCCAGTCACTTTGAGCAATCGTAATGGCCAATCCTAGTCCTAAACAAGTGATGATAAAACCTATCTCCCTCCTCTCAGTAGAGAGAGATGAGGGTCTATGGATATGGAACTGGGGTCTCTATTACTAGACTTGGTTACTTTATCAGCTGGTTTTGCTTCAATGTTTTCCTTGTTACAAAGAGAAGGGAGGCTTAAATTTGGGGTAGGTGAGTTAAGGGAAACCAACTGGAATGTAAAACAAAAAATGTCAAAATTGAAAAATGTCAATAGAGGAAACAATGGGAAAGGACATGATGAAGGTAGGGCAGGGCACAGGGAGAGAGAGAGAGAGGCCTACACACTGATCTAAGCAAGGAGCTTTATCTTACTAACTTTATTGCCCCAGTTCCACCAGCATCACCCTATTTCACCATCACCACATTTCTTTCTTTCAAGCTTCTTACCTCCCAGTTTTTCCATTCCTGTTTTTTTTAATCACTTCGCTGAACAAAATTTTCTCCACCTTCCTCGTATCTCTTCTCTCTGTCTCTTTCCTCAGAGACAAGGCTTTCATTGTTTTGAATTCCTCGTGCTTCTTTTTTTCCTTTGCCGCTGTTTGGTTACTGTTCATCCACCCTATTTTCCAAAAGCCTCCCCAACCTTTCCACCTAAGGACTTGCCATGTAGCCAATTCCAATTGCTTTCTTCCTCTTGAAAGGAGGGATTATTTCATTCTATGTGCTAGTATGCCAGCTTCTAGCCCAGTGATTGGCATGTGTTAGGCACTTAATAAATCCTTGTTGATTGATTGCTCCCTTTGTTTTACCTTTTGTTTTTCTTTCCTGTCGGTCTCTGCCACCTCCCTACTCTCAGCCCCTAATTTTCCCCAGGACCTCTGAGATGGGACTTCTAGCTTTATTATCTCTGATTTCATGGACTGACTTTTCCCAAAGGCAGGCCTTTGGACATCTGTGTGTTTGTTTGTTTTGTAATTCTATTGATCCACATGGAATAAAACAGTTAATACACACGCTATAATTTTAAGGTCCTAATATTTACTAAACATGGATCTTAAATGTCTAAATAAATGTTGTTCTTTAAAGCAGTTGTTTTAGAAGTGTATACACCAAAGAATCTATGACCTCGTTCATGTGGGCATTGCTGTCTAACACATATCAAAACTCAGCCGTATCTGCTCATCTTGTCTATTTTATCTTATTTATTGACCCCCAGGGCCCACTGAATGTCTTCTTTGAGTTCTCTTGACACCTAAGGGCTACCAATATTACGGTTAATAAAATGGTGGTGTCATTACTGCAAGAACAGCCAGTACAACAGCTAAAAAAAGAGACTGTCTTAAAAACCAGTTAGACCGAGGTTTGAGTCCTGCCTCTGCCGCAGATTATCTTGGTGAACCTGAGCAAGTCACCTTACTCCTTAGTGCTCTACGCAACTCTCTACGACTACAGATGTCAACCTACATTGATTGATGAAATTTCCTCAGATGAGAATTTCTCATATCAGTGAAATATTAGGTTCATTGCCTCTCCCAATCCCAATTGTTGCAAATGTTTATGGACCATTTATTTTGTAGTTGCCTTTAAAGTTTGTGTTGGTACATTCTTGTGAAGTGGTGAACCTTGACCTTTTGAGTAAGAATTAGATTTCTGAAAACAGTCTCAAGTTATTTAGGGCCAAAGCTGACAGGTAAGATTTATGATGAAGTTATACTAAGATTGTCTTCAGTCCAAAACAAAATATGATTTTAAAATAAGGAAACAACATTTTTCTGCTGTGTCTGAAAGATTTCCTAAGAGGCAATAAGATTGTTTCAGTCTTGGCAATATCAGTAAGGAAAAGAGACTCAAGACAGACACTTTGAATAGGGTAATACTCATTTAGACGCCTAACTTCTGGTCTATCTAAAAAAAGTTTCATTATTTTATACCCACATTTTATATATCTTAATATACTGCTTCACAGGGGGCAAGCTGAACAAATTGAAGCATATCAAAGGAGTATATTATGATGAGATGATGATTAATTTTGCTATAAGAAGTGATGAATATGAGGAATCCAGAGACATATGGAAAGACTTGTAAGAACAGATGAAAGGAGGAAGTGTAATTACACCCTGGTTAGAGCACTGAATGTGGAAGCAGGACAATTGAGTTAAAATCCTACCTTAGAAACTTACTATCTATGTCAGCGGTTCTCAATCTGTGGGTTATGTTCAATTTGTAACAATGAAAATACATCCTGCATGTCAGATATTTACATTACGATTCATAACAGTAACAAAATTACAGTTATGAAGTAGTAATGAAAATAATTTTATGGTTGGGGGGTCACCACAATATGAGGAACTATATTAAAGGGTCGTGGCATTAGGGAGGTTGAGAACCACTGATCTATGTGATATTTGGCAAATTACTTCATTGCTCTTGGCCTCAGTTTCCTCAGTTAGATGACCTCAGCAGTCCCTTCCAGATCTAAATCTATGACCTTTAGAGTAAGGTAAGCAGAATGAAGAGAACAATATGTATGTGTTTATATATGTGCTGGGAGAGTAAAGTTGCACAGTAGATAGGGCACTGGACCTAGAGTCAGGAAGACTCATTTTTCTGAGTTTGAATCTGGCCTCAGGACACTTACCAGCTGTGTGACCTTGGGCACGTCACTTAACACCATTTGCCTCAGTTTCCTTGTCTGTAAAATGAACTAGAGAAGGAAATGGCAAACTACTTTAGTATCTTTTTTAATAAAATCCCAAATGGGGTCACAAAGAGTCAGACATGGCTGAAAAATAACTGAATGATGACACATATGTGTATATATATACATATATGTTCACACATATGTACATATCTCATAGCTCCAATAATGTCAATGGAAATAATGTTGAAAAGCAGGCACTTTGAGTAATTGTGGTGACCAATCCTAGTCCTAAAGAAATGATGATGAAACCCTGTCTCCCTATGGGACTATGGATATGGAACTGGGGTCTCTATTGTTAAACTTGGTTACTTTATCCTCTGGTTTTGCTTTGTTTTCCTTTGTTACAAGGAGGAGGGAGGCTACATTTGGGGATGGGTTCATGGGGAAACCAACTGTAATGTAAAACAAAAAGTAGTAATAAAACTAAAAAAGAATAACATAGTCAAATTTGCTTCAAAAAGTAAAAATAAAATATTGTATTCTGCCAAATGATGAGAAGGTCTGGTGTGTCTTAAGACACACTGAGTTATACCAATGTCAGAAACTAACCCCATCTCCCAACACCCACCTGAGGGTCCACACCAAAATAATCACAGATCTGTTTCTGAATTTAGAGAGCACTGGGAATGGTTTTAACCAAAATGGGAGGAAATGTTCCCTGTCAGCTAACCACATTACCTGTTCAGCACCCACAAAGGTTTAGCAGAGTGGGTTTTTCATTATTTCTCTGACATATTTAACATGAGGAAAGAAAACTTCAATTCAAACCAAATCTGGTCCAAATCCAAGAATGAGCTAAGGATGCTCAGTAACTGGCATATGTTACTGCCTGCTGTGATTCTGATGTTCACTCTTCCCACCTGACCTACTTGCCTCAGTATTACAGGATGTGGGATAAAGGACTTAAGCAGTGTGTACATGTGATCCAATTAAAATGGGCCTGTGGAAAAATCTTCACAAAATGGTTATATTCAGAGGCCAAAAGATACATGATATCTATGGTGAGGACATGTATTAAATTCCTACTGCGTGTCTTAAATATTTTACAAACATTGTCATATTTGATCCTTACAACAGCCCTCAGTGGTCACATTTTATAGTTCTAATTGTAAAATAATCCCCATTTCACAGTTGAGGAGACTGAGGCAGATTGAGGTTAAGTGACATGCCCAGGATTATACTGCTTCTAAGTATCTGAAGCAGAATTTGAACTCAGTTCTTCTTTATTCTAGACCCAGCTCTTTATCTACTGTACAACCTAATTGTGGATAAACTTCATTTAAAAATACAAAATCAGTGCTGTCACTAGATCTGTGTTATTTATTTTCTTCCAAACTGAGATTTAAATACAAGCATCAGACCAATTTCATCCAACTCAAACCAGAACTTCTTAAAAGCTTATTATAGACAGTTTGTGTGTGTGTGTGTGTGTGTGTGTGTGTGTGCACGTGTGTGTGTGTTGTTGTTGTTTTAATCTTTGCATTCCCTACCTGTGGAATGTAGGAGAATGGGAAGTTTATGGACATAGTTCTTGCCTAAAAAGGCTGCTTTTTCTGAGCCCTTGAGGGTGAGAATTATTGTAAATTTATTAACCTCTTTGGAAGTAAGACACAGGATACCTAATCCCAACCTAAACATTTTTATTTGGTAGAAAAAATACCTGCTACCATGTTAAAGGGAAGGTTGTTAAGCCTTTCTGCTAAACACTTTTTTAAAAAAAGCAGCAGTGAACCATATTTCAATGGAGGTTGGAAAGAAATTAGGAAAAATTGGATCATCCTGCCATTATGAGCTTGGCTCCAGATCAATTTGCATAGGGGAGAATTACAATGTGGTTGAAGTTTATACCTACCTTCACGAAACAGACATGGAGGCTGTGTGCAATACTATAGTCTGTGCTCATAATAACACTATTCCAAAATCCAATTGACAGTACAGTACAGCAAAGTCTCTAATACATAACAGACATACATGATCACAACTCCTGTGATTCATTGTTGAGGACCTAACACAATATCAGAATAATACTTATCTGTGCCTTCATCACTGCTTTTTAAAGTTTGCTACTAAAGGATTTCTGTAAGAAAACTAAGTTCACATGTGGAGATTGGAATGGATTCCATGCCCTGCCAAAGAACCACCCATCTCTTTCATGGAATGAACCTTTAGTTCATCTTGCTGCTTGGGAAGGATGACAAGTCATAAGCATTTTCTAAGCAAGGACTGAAATTACTCATGTCTATGTGGGTTTTTAGTGGGGAGAGGCTGGAGCTTTGGGAACGTGTAGCATTTGGTAAGCCTGATGCCTGATGAAAAGGAATGGACAAGCTTATGGGTCTTGATTTCAGAGAGGTCAGGGGTTACTGTTTTCCCCAACCCTTCCTGGTTTTGGATTAGTTGCTGAGCTGGAACTGGAAGTACATACGAAAGACTCTGAAGGTCTCAGCTGAACCATTTTTTTCTTGACTTATTTAGGGAGGAGGACCTGCTGTTGTCCTATAGGAATTTCTTACCTTGTGCCAGCATGAAGTCACCAGCACCCATTCCTGCTATTACTCCAGCACCACCTGTAGTGGCATAGGCTTATAGGCTCTCATTATACCACCACATTCTGTTCAAGTTATCCCTCATCAGCCTCAAAGTATTTCTGGGAGGTGGGGACTGAAAGGGAGCTAAACATATCTTGAGTCAGCCTATAGGCAGCCACAAAGCAAGGGTGGTGAATTCCCAAGAAAGGAGACCACTTGTTGAAATTTCCCCAAATGGCTGTACAGATCTCAGCATTCAGGCTTTTCTTAGAAAGAAGACATTGAAGTGTAGCTATCATTGGATTCCCCACCACCCTCCCCCACATTGGGCACAAGGGAACAAAAGGACCCTGAGACAATTATGATCAGAAAGAATCCTTTGATGAAGAAAGGCAAAGCCCCAAGCTTAGGGAGGAGTTATTTTGGAGAGGATTATTCCAGAAGGGAACCATGAAGTTGCCCGTACCTCTTAGTTTATAGCATGTAGCTTTAAAAGAGGGAGTTTCTTCTAGAACCTCACTCCATTTGTCATCTCTTTCTCTCATGAATTTTCAATCTCTCTCACACCTCTCATTCCTTCCAATCAAGTTATAAACACGCTTGAGTCTCCCTAATCCCAATCCAAATAAATAAATGAATAGATGAATGAATGGATGAATAAATACATCTGATCTTATTAAAAAGCATATATTACTATTTTATTGAGGCACAACAAGGCATCATAACTTTACTGAACTTGATGCACTCAGTGTAGTAAACTTGTACATTGATAAAGTTTTAAAGATGCATGGCAAATAACATGCATTCACAACTTTACTAGCAAGGCTGCATCACAATTTATGAGGTGCTAGATCAATGCTGAGTTAGTAATTCAACTTCAGGATTTCACTGGGAGAGGACAGGGAATGAGAGGGTGAAAGAAAAAAGGAATAGTACCTCCTAATTCCTACAGAAATAATATTTTCCTTATGAAATCAATCATAAATGATCAATTTCTCCTTTGATCCCCAATCATAAGGAGCTTTACTTCGTATAAGGTTTTCAGTCCTGATAAAAGAGATATCCTGAAAAACAGAATATTTCCAAATGCTTCCAGAAATTGCTCCTCTATGTAAAGGTATATGCAGCTGAAGCTGGAATAGTTGAAGAATTGAATGATTACAATAGTTTTCATGGTCTGGAGCACCATCATTAGCATAAGCCTATACTAAAACAATCCTTGACTCCATTTATTCCATCTAGGTACTATTCCAATACTGTTGTCCCTTTTGGGACCAAACCATTGTTCCTGGGAGTGGGCATTTCTAACTGGTACTCTTTTTTTTTCCAGCCTCTCTCTCTTGCAATCTGGTTCCATTTAATCGACAAATATTTTTGAGTACCTACTCTGTGTTAGGCACTGAACTAAGCATTGAAAATACTCAGGTGAAAATGGAATAGTCCTTGTTCTTAAGAAATTTGCATTTTATTGGGGGAAACAATATGTTAATAAATAAGTATATACATGTATGTGTGTGTATGTATGAAAATTGCAAGGTCAGAGCTGCTTGCTGCCATGTACTAAAACATCCTTCTTATATCATATTAAATTAGTTACCAAGTCCTAATGATTTAATTTCTGTATTCTTTCCTGTATCTGTTCCTTTCCTCTCTATTCCCAATGCCACCACTCTACTAGGGCCTTCATGAACATTTGCCTGATTATTGCAATACCTTCAAAAGGTCCAAAAGGTCATTCCGCCTCCATTCTCTCTTTCCTCTAAGCCATCCTTTAGTGCAGTGGTGTCAAATTCAAATAGAAACGGAATCAATTAATCCGTAAGGATCCCAACTGTCACTTGGTTTTAAAATGTAATGTTATCTAGTTTTTCTTGTATTTTTATTTATTTTGTTAAATAATTCTTAATTACATCTTAATGCTTCATCTGCGTTTGAGAGTATTGCAGGGCTGCTCATACCTAAGGCTACACCTTTGAATTCCATTGCTTTAGAGGCTTCCTTCCTGTATAGGGTTAATCATGTCACCTCATTAAACAAAATCCTTCAGTGGCTGCTTATTGCCCATTGGGCAGAATTCAAACTCCTTACCTTGGCATTGAGGCCCAGTATAGTATATTGTCCTTAGATTAGGAGCAATTGTAGAGTAATTGCCCAGATTTTAATATAAGCTTTGCAATTTAGATTACATCTCCAATAAGGTTCCTTCCATCTGTAAATCCTATGATCTCATATTTCTAGTCTTATCTGATAATACTTCCATCCATATATTGGATACCACTTTGAAACTGGAATGCTTGTGATCTTCCCCATGCTTTTCAGGCTGCCTGCTTTTATTCATTCTGATTCCTACATCTGGAATGACTTCCAATACACTTTTGTCTCTTAAATTCCTAACTGTTTTGAAGTCTATTTCAATGACCACTTCCCAAATACTTACCTGATCCTTCTAGTAAGTAAAAACCTTTCTCCCTTTGAAACCCACAAACTTTCTTTTGTACCTCTCTTATGATACATTTTATACTATAAATTATTTGAATATATCATATTCCCTATTAGACTATAATTTCTGGGGTGTGTATGTATGTGTGTGCAAAAGTTGTATATTACTTAAACAGTGTATTTCCCTCCGCGCCTAGCAGACTACTCTGATTAAAGCAAGTACATATTAATTTTTGTTGTTGTTTCGATTATTCAATTGGCGCATTGTCTTCTTGCCAGTTTGGTGAATCCAGAGAAACCTGGGAAACCTTGTATGAACTGATGCAGAATGAAATAAGAAGAACCAGGAGACTAGTTTACATGAAGAACCACAATGACATAAAAGAAAACAATTTTGAAGGAACTTAGAATTCTGATCAATGTAGGATCTCCAGTCAATCATGATTCCAGAATACTGATGATGAAACATGCAGTCTATCATCTAGAAGAGAAATGATGGACTAGAGGTACAGAATGAGAAATATGTTTTTATACATGGTCAGTGTATTGAATTGTTGTTTTTTTTTAACATACTTATTTGTTGCAAGGGAGGCTTCTACTTATGAAGAGGGAGGTTGAGTTAGTGGTTAGTGATAAAGGTGCAAAAAGAAAAAGTCACAAATAAAATATTAAAATAGAGGAAAACAGCTCAAAAACGACACAATGGAGAATTTTGTTACCGCTTTGTTTAATTTAAAATGCATTTACAAATAACTTTTTGTCATTGTTTTTTTTTCAGTTGTGTTGAACTCTTCATGACCCCGTTTGGGGTTTTCTTGGCTTGCCTAGGGTCACACAGCTCGTAAGTGTCTGAGCACAGATGTGAACTCAGGTCTTCCCAACTCCAGAACTGATGCTTTAGCTACTGTGTAAACTATGTAACAATTGGCAGTTTTGTATTTTTTTTGTTCACATTTGTATCCTGAAATGTTCATGTTGTTGAGGGTTGTTTAGTTTGTAATTTAAATAAAAGCAAATTTAAATAAAAAAGAAAACTAACTGGGTTGCTTTTGGGGGATTTCCTGTACTTGGATCTACTCAGCAAATGGCATCTTCACCTCTACACCATGCAACTCAAGAAATGAACTTCCTCAGAAAGTAACGGGCTCTTTATCACAGGAAATCTTCAAGAAGTTGAGCAACCATTTGTTATAGACATAGAAAAGACTTACACTTCAGATATGGGTTAGACTAGATAACCCGTGAGCTAATTCTCTTCCATTTCCAAGGTTCTAGTTTGTGAATCTAGCAAGATAAAATGTATCCATGTCAACAGCAGGATGGCAAATGAGCTTTTGGTATTATTCAAGAGCAACTTTCCCCTTCACGCCATGAGCCTCTGGCAACATATGTTCATGGTCCCCGACTCTGTCCATTCCCCTCCTTAGTACTTTACTTCCTTGGGAAAACAAAACAAAACAAAACTCAGCCTTCCTGTATCAGTTGTTATAAGGTCTAATAATTTGAATATCCCTTTCTAAATTAAACAAATAGATTTTCAAAGATAACCTTAATTAATATCAAAGCTAGAGTCAAAGACAAGGAAATGTTTAGATGCTATGAATATTGTGTGTGTGTGTGTGTGCACGTGTGTGTGTGTGTGCACGTGTGCATACACGCATCTGTGGAAGTACCAATCTCCTTTGACAGTTAATCTACAAGCTACTCTGACAATTAATGTACATACTCTCCTCCCCTCTGGAATTGGTCTCCCCAGTCTTCACATTGCATATACATGTACATGTTAATAGAAATCCATTATCCTGACAGGGAGTTTTATGCATATAGAAAAATGGTTTTTTTTAAAGCCTTAATTAAATTAGATTATTTAATCCTTGACACTATCCCATGGATATGGTAAAGACAAATACTTTTTGCCATTTAAATGTATAACTAAAGTAGCAAGGGCTGAGTGGTACAGATACCTACCTGTAAAACATTTAGGTGAAACAATTAAAATGGTAAACACTGTGGACAGATGCACAGTTTCTGGGACTCACCAGCCATTTAGTTCCATTCAAAGATGTTTTCTGGAAACACATATTCTTTGGTCGAAGTGAGGAAAAAAAATGCCATTCACTTCCTAATAAGAAATCCCTAAATGACTGATTTTCAAATACAAATCATAGCCTCCTTGTTAGATCAAGTGTGTAATTTTCCTTGTAAGGTACAAGGATTTAAAACCTCTGCACAAGCCCACTTAATTATGGGTCCCTCAGAATCAAAATAGAAATGATGGATTTTCATTATGGGAACAACCACATTGAGTGTTTGTTTAGCAAATGTGGGTAATTATTCCAACTCTTATTTCAGACACAGACCCATTTTTCCAGAACTGGAGGCATATTTTCTGATGAAAAGCTGTGATCTCAGCATTTGGCATTTGAAAGTCCTTTTTCTCTCACCGCTGTCATTGTGATGATATCTTTTTCTAAAAAGTTTTTTTTTCTTCACAAGTATTTTGTGTACACACATTAACTTCCAGAGGAAGAGATGAATTAAGTATGTTAGTGGAAATAAGTTTCTTTTTGGGCCCAAGGGCTAAAGTCAAATTGTTTTTATTGACAATTCCTCAGACCACTAATATCAACATTCCTTGCACAAAACCATTAATTTTAGTTGTTTGAGGTGAGATACCAAAGACTCAGAAAACTGTTCTATTTATATTCAGAAGGAAGAAGCTCATGAATTCACTAAGACAAGTTTTCACAGACCATCCCTTGGACAAGAGATATATAGGCTCTCTAAGTAAGGGCTGAAGTTGACCTTCTAACCCTCAGCCAGAAAAGTATTGTCTATCAACTAATTAATCAAACTTTTACCAAGTACCTAATAAATGTCAGGTGCTGTGCTAGATACTGGGTATATGTCTTAACATGAACTCAATGAGATTTGGAGAATACCAAAGTTCAATATAAAGAAAACTGGAGCTTACAAGCAGCTTTACTAAGGAGAGACATTCACAAAATATAGGGCAGTCAGGGAAGATGGTGGAAACTGGTTAGGTCCTCTTGGCCCAAGCTGGAATTGTATACATAGTGCTAGGAGGCTTAGTGGATTTGGGCATTCTGTTGGTGCACCAGAAGGAATGGAACATCTTATCTTTATGGACCAGTAAAGTCTGATAGGTTTTTAATAGTCCGTCAATAAATATTTATAATGCATTTCCTGGACCAGACATTGGGGGAAGGTGGTGAGGAGGCTGGAGCTGGTGACTGGTACTGATTCACAGTAGGAGAGGGGAGGGAAGGCTCCTAGTGTGTTGGAAGGTAGCTCTTTGGTTGGAAAGGGGGCTTTGGGATGTTAATGCTGATCTTACTCTGAGAGGGTAACTAGGTTTCCTTGTCAGGTGCTTTTAAGTTTCTCTGGACCTTTTTCATTTAATGAACTATGGAGGTTACTGCATTCTTTAGAGTATATGAAACAGTCCCTTGACTTAATTATATTATTATGGGGGATATAACATATATGTATACACATGTACATATGTGTACATATATGAAGGCAGCCATGGTACAGTGGAAAGACTGACTTTGGATTCAGAGAACCTGGGTCTAGATCTTGCCTCTGTCACTTATCCTCATCTTTAAAATGAGAGTATTATTTCTGGAACAAATTGGAATTCTAGCCAAAAAGCTGTTAATTTATGTGTTCCCTTTGAGCTAGTGAGATTGGTATTGGGGCTGTAGCCCAAAGAGGTCAAAGGAACTATATTTGCAAAAGTATTTCTAAAAGCCCTTGTCAGAACAGCAAAGAACTGGGAATTGAGGAAATACCCTTTAATTGGGAAATTGATGAACAGGTTATAGCATATGATTGTTATGGAATGTTTATGTGCTGTAAGAAATTATGGGGATTGTTTCAGAGCAACCTAGGAAGAGTTGTATGAACTGATAGTTTAGGGATAAGAATTAGACCTGTGGTTTCATTGGTATAGGGAATCTGCAGGTCAAAAGCAACAACAACAACAACAAAAAGACAACTTCTACCAATTTCAGCATGGTCTCTACACATTAGAGTCTTAGAGAGTTGTCCAGATCATTGAAAGGATAAGTGACTTTCTCAAGGATGCAAATCTAGTATGTGTCAGAGACAGGATTTTAATTGAGAGCTTGTTGGCTTCAACAACAGAGTTCTCTCCCATTAAACTATGAAACTAATAAGTCTATATGAAACAAATTCAAGGTAATTAGGAGGAGGCAGAGAGGGAAGAGAATGCATACCAGAGATGTTGTTGAAGTAAAATTAGGTATGTGGGATGAGGGAGAATGAGGCATCAAATGCAGAGAATCTGAGTGAACGTAAGGGTGGTATTATTTTCTTGACAGAAATAGGAATGTTCAGAAGAAGAGGGAATTTGAGGAAAAAGATGAGTCATTTGGTTTTAGAGGCATTAAGTTTGCAAAGGCTACAAGACATTAAATTCAAAATGTTTAGAAGAGAGTTGGTGAGTTAGGACGACAGAAGAAGACTTTACAATTGTCTGTCACTTGGGTTTTCCAAAACACTTTCATATCTCTTACTTGATCCTCACATCAACCCTGGGTCATGGGCAGGATGTATCTTTTTTTATACCTATTTTCATATTATTGCTCCACTGGTGTCCCCATAAGGTTAAAAGAATCTGAGGAAGGCCACTATTATGTTGGGTGGAACCCCTCTATAGCTAACTTATGAGAGCATCTGGGTAAGAGTCATATTAGCAGGATGAATTGGGAGTTGAAAGCATGTCTACCTAGATGACACCATGGGTTCATTGAAATAAACATTATAGATTCAATCTAATTCAATAAACATCTCTGAGGTGCCAACATACATGGTTTTGTGCTAGATGCTAGGGGAACTGTGAAGTTTTAATAAGATATGGCTCCTGCCTTTATAGACAAGAGTTCACTGTCTAGTTGGGACATATGGTTACATAATGATACAAAATAATACAGGAAAAGTACATAAGAGGTATAAAACAAAGTGTTAAATGAGATTCAAAGAGGTAAAGCTCAATATTGACTGGGAAGAGGTGGTATTAACCTGAGATTTAGTGGAGGGCTAAGAGTTCAGTTAATAGAGTTGGGGGGAATCAGATGTTCTAGGAATAAGGAAGGAACAGGGTAAACAAAAGCAATGAGGTAGTTACATATGGAACATGTATAGGAGATAGCAGGTCATTAAATTTGTGCCTTGCTCTCCTCTTTCTCCATGTCCCAACCACTTATTGCCCAGAACCCATCTGGGGTGTTGACTGCTCACACAGTTTAGATGACATGGAATCACAAACTCTTTTCCTTCTGGTGAAATGGAAGATAACCAAGCCTTACCAATTTCTCTGCCATTGTTTCCTAAGGTTCTCTAGGACTTACTATCTGACTTGTCTCCAAATCCATAGCACTCTCTTCTGATCTGCTGATGTGACTTAAAGAACATTAGGCATTGCCATCGGCTCCATGTTTGTGCCTTTAGGACTTCTGCATCCATTCTGCCCTCTAGCTGAACTTTCTTTAATGTGTTTTCTCCTCCAATAAGAGCAAAGCTTCCTCATATGGGTCCATGAACCTCATTTTTTTTTTTACTATTTCAACACAGTTTCTTTTGTCATGCTGTATATTTTATTTTATGCATTTAAAAATATTATTCTCATAAGGGATCCACATATCCACGTAAGGCTTCTTCACATCACCAAAAGAAACCATGCCACCAAAAATCACTAAGAACCCTTCAGTTATAGTGTGACGTTCTTGTGATCAGGGATTGTCTTGCTTTTTCCTGTTGTGATTCCCAACAATTAGCACAATACATGAACATAGCAAACGTTTAATAAACAGTTTTGCATTCATTCACTTATTTTCTCAAGATGTTAAGTATGGAGGAGATGTTAACAAGATGTTAAGTGTTAAGGGGAGAAGAAAGTAGCAATTTGCCATTTAGTCAAATTCTTTTTTGTCATTCTCCATACATAAACATAGTGGGAGCTTATCTTCTTTATACCTCACTTTGCTGAGGTATAAAGACTGCAAAAATTGGTTACTGTGTAAAATCACCTGCAAAAACTTTCCTTTTCCTGGTCTCATCCAGGGTATCTTAAATGTACGTGTAAATTTTTTTCTTATGAAGACATTAAAAAAAATGTTAAAAAGAGAGTTGGTGATTTGGGACCACAGAAGACTGTACAGTTGTATGTCACTTGGGTTTTCCAAAGCACTTTCATATCTCTTCTCTCATTTGATCCTTTTGACAACCTTGGATTATGGGCAAGGCATATCATCATTATCTCTGTTTTACTGAAATATATATTAGCAGTTACTGACTCTTTTTCATTTTTCATTTCTTTTTGGAAATGATATTGCATATAATATTTTGGATTTTTCTTTTATTTTTTTACCTTCATCTCTATATTTTGAAAATCAGTCCAAATATCTTCTTTGTGACACCTACAGCTTGATTTTTTAAAAAATATTTATTTGGTTATATTCAGTTATTTCCCAAACTCCCTTTTTATGTGCCATTTCTACTTTTTCATATAGGATATTTTTTTCTTACCTAGAGTCCATTTGTGACCATTTAGCTATCATTGATGATGAAAATAGAGCATACACACACATGCACAAAACGTAGACAGATGTATTCCATTTGAGATCTATGTGTTCTTCAAATTAGCAGTATTAGTTGGACCTCATGCGAAGCTTTCTGCAAGCTTGTTTTTCCCCTCTACAGATTTTAACTATTTCATAAAGCCATATTGCTAATATCTCCCATTATCTTTCCCTATAATATTTTGCAAATGAGCTTGTACTAGAACTCAGGGTTCCACCTGAGCGCCATATATCTTTGCTTAACTAAAACAAATGTTTGCTGGCTGAGGCAGTTTCTACTTACTTTTTGACTTGTGTAGATTGTTTCTGATTAATCAAATTTGTCTTAAGGAATAGGGATAGAGTCAATATCTTTACTTTTATGTATTTCTCATTTTTTTAGAGAAAATTTCCTTAAATATATCAGATTGGAGCTGATATAACTGCGTGTGGCATCTTCTTCAAATCTCTGTTCTTTCTTCTAACTTGATATCAGTACCAAATTTGACCTTTGCTCTAACCACTCAATGAATATCTCTTGAGCTCCATCATCTATAACAGATGGTTAAAAATTAGCTATAATTATTTTCATGGTGTTCTGTTTGCATATTCTTATCATGATAGATGCATGACTTGTGACCAAATGGAACCCATACAAGGCTTGAGGCATCATTACT
>CM053580.1:295264349-295290872 GCA_028627135.1 Pseudochirops cupreus | reverse complement strand
AAAAAAAAAGATCTGGCATTCCTACTCTTCAGAGAATAGTCCCCCAATTTTTTCCCACAATCCCAAGCTAGGAGGTACAGTGTATTGAATGCTGGATCTAGAGTGAGGAAGACCTGAGTTCAAATCTAGTTTCAGACACTTACTAGTTGTGTGACCGTGGGCAAGTCACAATACAGATAATAATAGCACCTACTGCTAAGGATTGTTGTGAGGACCAAATGAGATAATATCCAGAAAGTTTGAAGCCCAGTGTCTGACACATATTAAGTGCTCAACCAATGATTATTTACTTCTTTCTTCCTTAAGGAGCTGCTACAGCAACCCTCCCACCCTTCTTGTGTCTTCTATCTCCAACCATGCTCAGGTCTCTCCAATCCTAAAAATGCTTTCTCTGCATCCCTCTAAACCTGTATGGCTATCATTTCATCCCTTTCTTCCCAGGCACAGATAAATTTCTTCTGCTCGTATTCCGTGCCTCAGCTTTCTTGTTATGTCCTCTCTCCTTAGCCTCTTTTAGGCTGGTTTCTGCCCACACTGCTCTACTCATACTGGGCTCTCAGAGGCTACCAGTCTCTTCTCCATCACTAGATTTGGGGACTTTTGTTCTGGGATTCTGGTCACGACACTCACGTGACACTCTCTCGCTTGGCTTCAGAGACACTACACTCTGCCTGGTTCTTCATTAACCACTATTCTCTATCTTCTTGTGTTTTTCCTGACCCCTTCGTGTGGGCGTTCGCTAACGGTCATGGACTTCTCTCTACACGTGGCAACGTCATTCTTTCCCACCCCCGTACCACAACTGAGCAACTGACCCCCAAACATCACATAATTGGCACTTAATATATGTTTGTTGACTGAGCTTTGATTACATCCAGCCCTCACTCCTCTTTTATGTCTCATACTTTCATTTCCCCCTTACAGAATAATCTCCTCTTGGCAGACCCACTAGAATCTCAAAATAAATTTATTTGAAACTGAACTCATCTTTTTCCTTACCTTCTTACTCCTTCTAGTTTAACCTTTTTGTATGTGGGATCACCATTCACCAAATGTGCCAAGCCTGTCACTTTGGGGTCCTGTCTTACTATGTCCTATTGCTTCCACCTCTATGATATCTCTTACATGTATGTCTCTTCTATACCTACCACCACTGAGTTAGTACAGTCTCACTACCATCTGTCTATACTATTACAACAGTCTCTTCATATATTTTTCTGCCTCGACATTCTCTTATCCTTCATACATCTTCCAGAAGAATACTTTCTATGCTTACATCTGGACACATCACTCCCCTCCTAAAAATTTTCCAATGGCACCTACTTGCAGAGTAAAGTTCAAATTCACCTTCTTGGTATTCAAGTCGTCCTATAATCTGAAATCACTCTCTTGGCTTCCCTTTAATATCGAGGCATTAAGTACCATCCAACTAAGCCAGAATAAATGCCCGAAGTGGTCTCAGGCCTTTGTGCCTTTGCTCATCATGTCCCCGAGTGTGGGATGTCCTTCACCTCTATTCTTGCTTGTTTATTCCTAATCATCTTCTTCTTTTTTTTCCCTTTTATACTTGAATACTAAACTTTAAGTACATAATAAGAAAAGAAAAAGAAACATTACAAACTTAAATATTAAAACTTACATGTAAAAAAAGAAAAAAAAGTCATGTGCACAGCAGACCGCAAGAGAGAATTAAAAATATATAGCAATAAATTTCCATTTCAAGAAAGTCTATATATTAAATACTGTACATTGTGTTAAAAGTTGTCCATTTTTTCTTTGCTGCTTTGTAGGTTTTCTTTTGATCTCTGCTGTATACGTTTTACCTTATTCTTTTCTAGCTCCAATTAAGTGCAGATATATTTATATATAGATGTAGACATATACATACATGTATACATATATAAACATACATACATACACACACATACACACACACACATAAAAATATATGCTTTCCCTAACAGATTCTGCTCCTAATCTTTAGTTTTGATTGTGTCTCTCTCTTATTTCCTATCCCTCCTGACTCCTCTACTTTACTTTTACCTGCTACCTTGCCTTCCTATTACTTAACCTACATCCCCTCCAAAGACTCCTCCCTTGTCCTCCCATTTCCCAACTAATCAACTTTTAAAAATCAGTTCAAGCCCCGACATCTGAAGCAAACCTTCTCTTATCTTCAAACCATATAACCCTCTGTCATATATTGTTTCATAACTCCATTTTATACTTATTACATAATATCAATTACAAATAGCTGCCTTGATATCTCCTGCCCCTCCCTCAATTGAGGACAAGCCCTTCAAAAGTACCTTCAAATCTTTTATGAATCTTTTGTCTCCTCCAGGGCCTTGTACACATAAGATCTTAACAGATGTCTTTTGTTGTTCTCATCCAGAACTTCCCCTCCAAAGATGGGCCGTCTCTGTGCTCGTATGTCTCTTGCCTAATGTTCTGATATCCATCTTGCCACAGGCCCATGATGGCTCCAGAGGAGAAAGTGAGGCTGGTGGGTGACTTTGTACAGCCCTCCCTCACTTAAGTCCAATTCACTTGCAAGAAACGGCATCACCTTCCTGATGCCGTGGTCCTCTTTGAGAAGGAAGGACAAACAACAACATACCAGTTATTTAGAATCTGGCCTCCATCGACTGGACATGATTGGAACACTCACCATGAGGCAAATGCCCCGGAGGAGTCAAGCTTCTGAGAAACATGAGGAATCAAGAGAGAAAAGAGACAAGATCAATACTTTAGTTAAAATAGACGACCAAGAGCCAATTATTCAAAGCTATGCTGTGAAATGCTTGTAAAAGCTTGCCAGCTGTAGGTGATTTAGGGAGGGTAATAGAGCCTGCTAAGTAAGGGTTACACCTGGACAACAAAAACAAAACAACTTCTTGTTATCCCGGGAGAGCGACCATAGAAGGGACTGAACAAGTAAGAGACCTACACTTTGGAACTGAGGGGCCACGTGGTAAGAATTCCCACTCCACTAGCTGTGCGGCTCAGGCCAAGCCAAATAACCTCTGCCTACCTCAGTTTCCACAACTGGCAAATGGGAATGACAATAGCACCTACCTAGCAGGGCTGTTGTGAGTATCAAAGGAGGTATTTGTCAAGTGCTTAGCACAGCATCCAGCACATAGTTGACTTTGATAAATGCTTATTCTCTTACTCCACCCTTTTATCCCCTGGTAGCAAATGGGCCAGAGATTGCAAGGAAGCCCCAACAAAGTCAATACTGAAAAAAAATGTAAGTCATCCGTGTACCAAAATATTTGTAGCAACATTGTGTGTGTGTGTGTGTGCGTGTGTGTGTGTGTGCGTGTGTGTGTGCGTGTGTGTGTGTGTGATCAAGGGATTATAAGCAAAGTAGATGCTCATTGATTGGGGACTAGCTAAACGGGTTTTGGTACACACACGTAATAGAATATTACTAAGGTATAAATAGTAAGGAACATGATACAAATACAGAAGAACATGGAAAGACTTATTTGTGGATTTACTTTACATCCTGACATACGAAGGAAGATGCTATCTGCCTCCAGAGAAAGAACTGATAAACAGAAGTATGTGTAGAATGATTTTACAAGTGTATAAATATTTGTATCTAATGGTAGTCATGTCCGGGGCAGGGAAGGAAGAAAAAAAAAGGGAAAAATTTACATAATAACTTTATTATATATTTAAAAAGAACAACAAGTTGTACATAATAGATTCACAGTTTCATGTACAATCATCTTTTTTTTACTATACTGTTATAGAAATGCTTGTTTTATTCATAAATTAAAAATAAAATAAAAAATTTAAAAAAGAAAGACTTAAATGATGCAATGTGAAGTCCACACAACTGGGGAAATAATACACACAAGGATGACAACAAGATAAATGGAAAATATAACTGAACAAGAACAACGACAAAGCTTGGTCCCAAAGGAGAGATAGAACACGCTTGTTCCTCTCCCCACACTGCCCTTCTACACCTTCTCCCTGCCCCCAGATTTCTTCGCAGAGGTGGAGGACTCTGGGTGTGTAATGTTGCATATAGTATCAGACTTTTTGATATGTTGGTTCATTTTTATGTACTCTTCTTCTGTTTTCTTCCTTATTGCAAGGAAAACCTTTCTTGGAGTGAGATGAATTCACTGAGAAATATAGACGAGAGAAAAAATAAAATATAGCAATATTTTTTTGAAAGAAAGTTTAAAAGACTTGTTAGTCTATCAGAAAAAGCAGTGAATTTTAGATTAGGAAAAAAATTGCCATCTGGCTCCTCTATGAACTATGCAAGGTATGTTACTTCAACCCCATTTCAGTTTATTCATGGGTAAGATGAAGTTGAATTAGCTGAACCCTGAATACCTTCTAACTCTAAAGTCTAAAATGCTATGATGGGACATAAAAGTGTGCCTCTCATGTCTTTGACATCCATCCACAGAAAAGCTTTCTCCTCTGCACCTGGAGATGAAGAAGAAAGGGAGAGAATGACATACATAGAGGCAGACAATTTGGGGAAGCATTAGTGGAGAGAGACAGAGAGAGGAAGTGAGAGAGACAGAGACAGAGACAGAAAGAGGCAGAGAAAGAAAGTGAGAGAGAGACAGAGACAGAAAGACAGAGAGATAGAGACAGAGAGAGACAGAGAAAGAGACAGAGACAAAGAGAGACATAGAGAGAGGCAGACAGAGAGAGAGACAAAAACAGAGACAAAGATACAGAGATAGAGAGACAAAGACAGAGAGAGACAGAGAGAGAAGAGGCAGTAAAAGAATGTAAAAATCTTTAACTTTGTCAGTCTCTGACATTGAAAGTCTTTGTCAACTTTCTGGTTTATGCTTTCATTTCTGAAGTATTTCTTTTTGCTCTGTTGAAGGTTCCCATTAATAAAGTTGACGCAGTATCCTGTGTCAGATAAACTATATCTCACATCTCTAAAGCACAAGTAGGAACAGCTGGATTGCTTCTAAATCTGAAAATTTTGCTGATGTCTCCAGGCTGCTGAAGCAGGCAGGGTCCTCTGTGGTTTGTAATATACCAAACATACCAATGACATGGGACAAATGGTGAAATTTGATAGGGGATTGTAAATCAGTAATGAGAAAAGAAAATGAGACGTTTCAAGTACACGAGAGGGTAAAGGCAAGAACACACCAAAAGATAACTGAAAGTTCCCTGCTTACTACCCAAATGCAAACTTTTTCCTAAGCAAGAAACTGCATTTAATTTTGGCAAGCACACTTATAGCATTTCTAAAATGCTCATTTAGAAAACTAAACTATACATTCTCAAACTCCAATGAACACTTTTAAAACAATAGGCTGAAGATCTGAGTGTAAAGGAACAGAAAATAAAAGGTTATGTTTCCCTTAAGAGATGGATATTTTAAAATTAAGGAGGAAGGAGCTATGTAAAAAAAAAAAGTAAGGTCTTTTTTTTACTTGAAAACTATTTTTTTTTTAGCCCTTGGGAATTTTAAACAAACCAAACCTATAGGGTTCTGAGATTAGGACTGACAGAAACAATAATTGGTGTTTATATAGTGATTTAAAGTGTGCAGAGTACTTTACAATGATCCTAACAATAACCCAGTGAAATAGGTATGATAGATGTCATTATGTCCATTTTATAGATGAAGAAATTGAGGCTGAGTGAGGTTTAGTGGCTTGCCAGTGACCACACACCTAGCAAGCATCAGAAGTGGATTCTGAGGCTAAGTCAGTGTCCTGGCCATATGTCATGCTGTGGCCAGCCAAGAAGAGAACATTGAGCACATAAGGAGGAGACATGTCTTAAGCAACTCTGATTATGAAAACATGCATTTTTTGGCTAAAAGAACAAAGGCATAAAAGAGCCTTGTGCCCCCTCCCCCAAAAGGGGGAATATTTTGAAATAGTCATTCTAGATCTAGTTCACACAGTCCCAGCAGGCCCCTGCAAGCTCCATAAAAATGAATTTGGATGTCTGGTTCAGGGCAGGCGCTAAACTGACTGCCCTCTGCAAGACCAGTCTTTCTCGTGGTGCTCAGTCAGGAAATATAGGGTCTGTTGAAAATGAAGACAATTTATTCACGGACCTTGAAAGTGACAGATTTGAAATGCCTGAGCTGGCTACAAAAACATGATTGCAAAACACATAAGGGTAGTTTGGGTTGAATTCACCCCTGAGTTTTACAAAATTTATCCTTGAGGATTCTGACGTAACTAGCGGGAAGATGCTCATTAGGAAACAAGCAGAAACATAAAACTGTCTCCCTAAAGGACCATGTCATAAGATGTAGAGCAGGAAGAGCTTTTAGAGGTCAGGTAGGCTGCTCCAGCTCATTTTGCAGGTGAGAAAATGGAGGCCTTGAGAGAGCAAATTACTTGTCCAAGTTCAAACAATGACAGAGACATATTCAATGTGGTCTATCAACTACTGCATGATAGTCTTTTGAACTCACTTGCTAAAGAAAATAATATTCACAGTAACAACAACATTAACTTTAAGGTTTGTAAAGTACTTTCCTCACAATTATCCTGTGAGGCAGGAAAGTGAAAATGATACCCATTTTGCAGATGAGAATACTGTGTTTATGAAAGATTATGTAACATGCTAACTGTCACAAAGCTAATAAATGTCCTTAGGTAGCATTCAATGCCTCAGCAAGATATCAGCATTACTTTTCACCCCTTATCATTTTGATCAAACTTTATATGTGCATATATTAAGTGTTTTGCATTCTTCAGGGGTGATCCTTAGAAGCACTATAGAAATATATCTATATCTATATCTATATATCTATATCTGTTTCTTAATAGCTACAAAATTGGCAGCATAAACTAGGTGTTATGTAGTAACATGAAGAAGTAGCAAGACTTTGGTTGACAAGTAAAGGCAAAGAATCCACAATAAACTGGCATCTGACCTCAGAAATGGGCTGAAAATAATCTAGCCCCAGCCCAGAAGTATTTGGGTTAGCCCCAGTCAAGTTTCCTCCTGCCCAGATAGCACCTGGGCACCAGGAGATTTGCATTGATGTAGAACACTTTATCACAAGGTCAGAAGGGCAATGCACAGTGTACCTGCATGGGGAAACAGGGTCTGGGCACTTGTGGTCCATGTCTCAGTCTCCCTATCTAAAAACAGGGGATGGCAAGAGCTCCTCCTTATATCGGGGATATGATTAAGACTACAATTGTCTTATATATTTTGAGCAACTGGAAAAAAAAAGTGATATATTTCCATTCTGAAACTGGTGTCACTGGGGCAATAACATAACCAATGCTACCATATTAAGACCAACTTAGAGCTTTCTAGGATGACCCTGATTGAGATAAATCATCTATAGCAATTGCAGCAGAAACAACTCCTTGGTCCTTCTTGCTCATGTCTCCCCTCCCTCTGCCCAATTCATTTAAGTAGTACATTTAAATTAAGTTAAATTGAAGATGTACAAGGGGGAAAGGCCCAGCCCAAGTGACCCTGCAGAAATAGTCCCACTGTATTCCCAAACATTTTTTCTAGCAAGATACAACAATGCTGATTTTTAACATCTGACCCCCAAGCATGGGACTGCTTATAAAACCAGGGTATTCAACCTAAGCTAGTTGGTACAGTGGATAGAGAACTGGACCTGGAGTCAAGAGGATCCATTATCCTGAGTTCAAATGTGGCCTCAGATGCTTACTACTTGTGTAACCCTGGGCAAATCACTTAACCCTGTTTGCCTCAGTTTCGTCAGCTGTAGAATGAGCTAGAGAACGAAATGGCAAATCACTCCAGTTTCTCTGCAAAGAAAATACCAAATAGGGCCAAGAAGAGTCAGACATGACTGAAATGACCAAACAACAACAAATTTGACCTAAGAACATTTTCTGCTACTAAGAGTACCTGGGCATCCTCTCACAAATTAACCATAGCCGTGGCTAAAAAGTCCTAACCATGGATATTAGCAAAATCAAATGTCATGCTTTACGAGAATTCAAGGAGACAGCATGGCTTAGCTGTCCAAGCACTGGACCTAAAAGCAGGAAAAAAGACCTGGGCTCTCTTCCTGGTTTTTAATACTTAACAACTGTGTGGATTTGGGGAAATAATTTATCTTTAAAAGTCTTAGTTTCTTCATTTGTAAGGGGGGGGGGAAGTTTAATATTTGTATTAGAAAGTTCATAGGGTTGGTACAAGGAAAAGCAGAGTGACAAAAGATGGTCTTGGAATTAAGGACCCTTGGGTGCAAACCTCACTTTTGACAGTTGCTAGCTATGTGAGCATGGGCAAGTCAAATAATCTCCCCAGGTCTCAGTTTCCTGACATGTAAAATAAGGGGGTTGAGCTAGTTGGTCTCTGAACCCAACTTTAGCTCTAGATTCATGGTCCTATAATCTTAAGCGAAGTGTTCAAGAAATAGGTATTATTTTTATTTCATATATATCACCATTTCCGTAAGGAGTTGTCATGGTGTCCTAGCCTAAGCCCCTAGGAAATATCTGATTTCTCATGTTAGCACCAGAACAAAACCTTTCCCCATTATTGTGTGTTCTTTTCTTCTTATCTTCACCATGCTTCAAAATATTAAGTCCCACCCTGCAAGTAGAGTCAGAAAAGCCTGTTGTCCAGGGAAGCAGGTTGTGGAGAACAATGACAAGGTTAAACAGGATGAGAGGATTTGATATTATACTCTGCCATGACCAAGCTGTCTAACCTACAAGTTCGGTTCTGGGCACCATGTTTTGGGAAATATGCTCACAAGATAAAGCATTACCAGAAGAGGATGATTAAGATGGTGAAAGGGATGGGGAACATGCCATGTGAAAATGCTTAAAGGAACTGGGGATGTATGCCCTGGAGGAAAAAAGAAAACTTAGAGATACGATAGCTATATAAAATATTTAAAAGGTTATTAAGTGAAGGAAGGATAGTATAGATTGACTTGGCCCTAGAGAGAAGGAGAGAGAAAGAACACTGATTGGAAGCTACAGAGAAGTAGGTTAAGGCTTAATGTAAAGAAAGGCTTTTTAATGGTTAGAACCATTCAAAAGTGCAATGGTCAGATTTGGGCAGTAGTAGATTCATTCTCCTTCATTGGAAGGTTTCAAGAAAAAGCTGGATAAGTAGTTGTTGAATATGTAGCAGAAGTGGTCATTGGTCAGCCGTGGGTTGGATTAGATGGCTTTTGAGATCCTTTCGAGCTCTTAATTTCAGTGATTCTATAAAACTGCAAATCAGCAAGCACTTGGTAAGTGCCTACTGTGTTCCAGGTGTTGTGTCAAGCTCTGGGAATTTGGCAATTAAGAGACCATTGGTAATTCTGGAGAAAGCAGTCTCAGTTGAATGATGAGACTGGAGGCCAGATTGCAAAAGGTTTAGAAGAGAATGAATGGAGAGCAAATGGACACACCTTAAGAAGATATTTTTTTTCTCAAGGAGCTGGCCAAGAAGGGGAGAGGCTATAGGATGACAGCTATGGAACAAGCTACAGAACTTAAACATTATTTACAGAGGAGTCTAAGTATCATAGAGATATTTGGGATAGATTAGGAAAAGAAGAACATGGAAATCCACCAAGGTCAGGAGATGACTCTGCGGCTCAGCATGTGCTGTTACCACTGCTTGACAATGCAGATCTTTGTGAAGGCCTTGACTGACAGGACCATCACCCTTGAAGTGGAGCCCAGTGATACCAGTGAGAATGTCAAGGCCAAAATCCAAGACAAGGAAGGCATTCTCCCAGACCAACAGAGATCTTTGCTGGAAAACAGCTAGAAGATGAGTGAACCTTGCCTGACTACAATATCCAGAGAGAATCTACCCTGCATTTGGTCCTTTGTCTCAGGGGTGGGATGCAGATCTTTGTGAAAACCTTGACTGGCAGGACCATCACCCTTGAAGTGGAGCCCAGTGATACCAGTGAGAATGTTAAAGCCAAAATCCAAGACAAGGAAGGCATTCTTCTAGACTAACAGGGACTAATCTTTGCTGGAAAGAAGCTAGAACATTGTCTGACTCCAATATCCAGGACGGAATCAATTCTTTACTTAGTCCTTCATCTCATGTGTGAGATATAGAGCTTTGTGAAAACCTTGACTGATGAGACCATCACCCTCAAAGTAGATCCCAGTGATACCACTGAGAATGTCAAGACCAAAATTCAAGACAAAGAAGGTATTAGCTGCTCGCAGGAAAGCAGCTGGAGGACCGACATGCCCTGTCTGAGCACAATATTCAGAAAGAATCCACCCTGCACTTGGTCCTGCACTTCATGGGAAGCACTGAAATTCTCTCAAATTCCTTTCAAGCTTTTGAGTAATTTCACTGTACTTTTCATTCAATAAAGTTGGGGAAGAAAAGAGCATGGAAGCAATGCCTGACATACATTAAGCATTTAAATTTCTATTGACTGACTTCCACACACCTGCTTGCATTCATTTCTGTGTCCTTTATATAGGATGTTGTGAGTCGGGATTACACATATTAGCCTATGTAACTATATTTCTACACAAAAAGACCAGTCTAGTGTCTCTGTGTGAGATTGAGATAGTATCCTCACAGTTGATATCAGAGAAATATAAGCGTGGAAGTTTTTACCAAGCTAAAAAGACTTCAAGTCTTCCTAGGCCTAGACTATGTTAAATACAGAAAAGCTCTGTACTAGCAGGTTAGCCACGAGCAAATGAATCCTTTGATCTCGGTGACCAATGCTTTAACATTTCAATGAATCTACAGTCCCCTTTATGTGAGTTTTCCCTGCAATGACACACAAATTGGCACTTAAGTCTTTTGCATCCCTTTCTACTTCAATAATGCAGTGGCAGATTGACAGTGTTAGGGTAATAAAATAAATCCCAACAAGGCAATCTGAAATGATAGGTTGGAAAGAGGCTCAGTTAGAGGCGTATAACTATGGGAGGGACACTAAATTAAAGTTCTTTACAGATGTGTAGTTTCAGGGAGAATGCTACAATAGAATCTCTCCCTACCTGTACAGAACCCTTCCCACAAAGTCAGCAGAGAGTCAACTCTTCTTTTCATTAAAGTTATTTTACTCAGATCATTAGTAATTCAATACAAATAATTAGAGTTAATTAATATAAAACTAATAAATGGATTAATTGGTTCAAAATAGGACCATTCAATAATTTTGTCCTTCTGAATGTACCTGAATATTTAACTCTAGTACAGAAAATCCTAACCCAATACCGAACATTTAAAATAATTTTGTTCCTGAAGATAAGACTTTTCTAGGTGTTCTTGGAGTACTGGATGGCAAACGGAAAACTGGCTGAACTAAATCTCACATTTGATGAGATCAAGTGTTATTATAATGACAGTGTGGCTCAGACTAAGATTTGAAATAATTTGCAATATAAAGTAAGTACATTTTAATTTCGTAAGACTAGCCCTGAATGGCAAGACTCTGGCAGATGGCAAAGCTTCTGACATCTTGATATGTCTCGCATACATACTGATCCAATCCCATGATGCAGCAAGTGTGTAAAGCATATTTGCTGTGTCTTTCTGAAAGCCACTTATCCTGAACAAACATTTGGAGCACTTGTTCAGCTTCCTTCCTCATTTTTTGCTCTGAAGTTTGTTAGACAATTTAAAAATACTGGTGAATAATGCATAGCCACTTTCTGATTTAAAAATCAGCTCCATAGTTTTAAAAAATAATTCTAATTCATTTTCTGCATAGTCAGATGCCAGTTTGGTAGCTTCTGCTATTGCAAAATTCACCAGAACAAAACACATCTTTTTGTTATTTTCTGAGCATCCTTTCCTGATTTCCATAAGCAATGGATGCAGAAATGTATTAATGTCGATGAAGTCATGCACTTTGTTATGCGTATTAGTATGCTTTATGTTGCTCACAGAAAAATCTATGTAGAGATAATACCTCAGCTGCATCTATCATTCCATTAGACATCAGTACCTGGAAGAATCGAGGATGGCTATCAGTTAAGAGGCTGACAATGGAGATCCTGTCCTCCGGTAGTCCCCTCCTCTCTTAAAGAAATGTCAAAAAAACAAACAAAAAAAGAGAGGAAAAGATATGTCAAGTCTCTATGCTTGCCATGTGGACATTACCACCACACACTTTATTGTTGCAAGATAAGGTATATCCATAGTTTCAGACTTAGTGTGAAGCTGGCATGCTCCTACAGTAGGAGAGGAGAAAGTAAAGGTGATATTTATATGCATGTATATGTATGTGCATCACTTTTATGCCAAAGTGTATATACACATACATACATGTGCATATATATTCATATGTTTATATATACCACACATACATAGACACACATATGTATGTATTTATATATAAGGTATATATAGATAATGCAGACATAATAAACACACACATAGAAATTCTATACAACCTTTATTAAATGTTTTTTGTATATGTCAAAGTTATCTGTGGTGACAATATAAGATAGGAATAGGTAACTTTTCACGTATGATTTTTTAGAGTAATTTATACTTTCCTGAAAGAAGTAAAATATCATATTTTGTTGTGTTTTATAATTATCAACAATAAAAAAAAATCAACTCAGTAGAGCACTACATAGCCTTAAAGGCTCTCTTCTAATAAGATATCTCCCACATAACAAGTATATGAAATGTGCCTGGTACAAATCATGAGTATAACTTTTAATGTGTTACATGGGTCATTTACTTTCTCTGGGTTGGCTCATAAATGTTTGGGGAATGACTAACACTTGCAAAATAGGGTGCTTAGTGGAAGAATACCACCATTTGTTCCACATTCAAGTTCTCTCAGGCTCTTAGGAGTAAGGCTTGTTGTGGGGGATATTTTCCTTCTTTTCAATGTTATAATCCTTGAGCCCCCGTTTATGTGTTTCCATTTACAAACAAACAAACAAACAAACAAAAAACCCAGCACCTCATGATGATGACACCATTAGATTTTAAGCGTGATCATTTATTTAACAATGAAGTAAAATAAATAATAACATCTCAGATACTGAATATAATCAAATGTACTAAAATCAATATAGCAAATGCTATATGTAAGTGAGGAAAACATATACTCTTGGTGTAATACACCTTTGAAATCTAGGCCTTAGTTTGTTTATTGTCTATTGATGCATTTGGAAACATGTATACCAAATGAAGACACTTCTAGATTCTTTCCTTCTGGTCTTCAAAGATTTTTGATGGAAAATGCTTCTGTCATCTACTCTCAAACTGGTAAAAAATTTACAAGCTCTTTTAACTCATGGTTATCTTCAAAAGACACTGAGATAGGTTTTGCTATTGTATGGACTAGAAGTTGACTTTAACCCAGAGAAATATGAATCTTTTCAAGCCGGTAATTAAACCAATAGCTAATTAGCAGCAAAGCCTATCTTTCTCTTTTAATTTTTCCCCTGTCAAAACTGGGGAGGGCAGCAGAGAGCAAAAGGCACTTCTAACAGGCTTCACTTCTCAAGCTATAGATGGTTCAAGATGGCAATTCAATTGTATGCCAACAAGTTTCAGTTTTTTCCCAATCAGGAACTAGAAGCTGAAGCCTTCTTATTGACTGGTTTTCTGCACACAGTTCCATCAGTGCTGGCTTTTCTACTCCACACTGAAATTTTTCTCTTCTGGTCCTTTCTTCACTGTTCTAGCTAGGTTTTCTACTTTTTTTCATTCATATCAGAGCTCAGTGACTCACCTTTTATTTATGATGTAAAAAAAATCCAGAATTGTCCTTTTATGCTAATTCCTATATAGAGATTGGGTTGAAGAAGAGACAATGAAGATGAGGAGACCAATTAGGAAACTATTGCAGTAGTATAGATGAGAGATGATGAAAACCTCTAAGTAGAGAAGAGAGAAATGTTGTTGAAATATGGTTAACAAGACTTGGTCATAAATTTTCTGGTTTTTTTCTCTCTTAGTAATATCCATCCCCCTCAATTATGTATAAGGATAGTTTTCAGCATTCATTTTTTTATAAGATTTTGAGTTCTAAATTTTTTTCTCCTTCTCTTCCATCCCTCCTGCTCCCTGAGACAGCAGGCAATCTGGATATAGGTTATTAATGTTCAATCATTTTAAACATATTTACACATTAGTCATGTTGTGAAAGAAGAATCAGAACAAAAAGAAAAAACCATGAGAGAGAAAAAAAAACAAAAAAAGTGATAGTATTATACTTTGATCTGCATTCAGACTCCATAGTTCTTTCTCTGAATGTGGATAGCATTTTCCATCACAAGTCTTTTGGAATTGTCTTGGATCACTGTATTACTGAGAAGAGCTAAGTCTATCATAGTTGATCATTACACAATGTTGCTGTTACTATGTACAATGTTCCCCTGGTTCTAATCACTTCACTCAGCATCAGTTCATGTGAGTCTTTCCATGTTTTTCTAAAATCCACCTGCTCATTATTTCTTATAGAACAATAGTATTCCATTACATTCATATACCACAACTTGTTCAGCCATTCCCCAATTGATGGGCATCCTTTCAATTTACAATTCTTTACCACAACAAAAAGAGCTGCTATAAATATTCTTATTCATATGGGTCATTTTCCCTTTTCAATAATGTAGTACTGGCATTGCTGGATTAAAGGGTAGGCAGAGTTTTATAACCCTTTGGGAATACTTCCAAATTACTCTCCAGAATGGTTGGACCAGTTCACAACTTTACCAATAATGCTTTGATGTTCTAATTTTTCCACACATATAATTCTTCTTTTCTGTCATATTAATTAATCTGATAGGTGTGAGGTGCTATCTCAGTTCTTTTAATTTGCATTTCTCTAATAAATAGTGAGTTAGAGCATTTTTTCCTATGACTATAGATAACTTTAATTTCTTCATCTGAAAACTGCCTTCTCATATCCTTTGATCATTTATCAATTAGGGAGTGATTTGTATTCTTACAAATTTGACTTGGTTCTCTTTGCATTTGAGAAATGAGGCCTTTATTAGAAACAGTGACTGTAAAAAATTTTTTCTCATCTTTCTACTTTCTTTCTAATCTTGGTTGCATTGGTTTTGTTCATGCAAAAACTTTTTAAATTTAATGTAATCAAAATTTTTCATTTTGCATTTCATAATGTTTTCTATTTCTTGTTTGGTCATAAATACTTCCCTTTTTCATAGATCTGATAGGTAAACTATTCCTTGGCATCCTAATTTGCTTATAGTATCACCCTTTATGTTTAAATCATGTATCCAGTTTGACCTTATCTTGGTATGCAGTGTAAGATGTTGTCTATGCCTAGTTTCTGCCCTGCTGTTTTCCAGTTCCGATAGCAGCTTTTGTCAAATAGTGAATTCTTATCCCAGAAGCTGGAGTCCTTGGGTTTACTGAATAATAGATTACTGTAGTCATTTACTATTGTGTCTTGTGTACCTTATCTATTCCACTGATCCACCACCTTATTTCTTAGCCAGTGAAAAATAGTTTTGATGACTATAGTTTTATAATATTGTTTTAGATCTGGTTTGGGTAGGTATAATAGTAAGGGAATTTGAAGATCTTCCCTGCCCCTTAATGAAACTCACTTGGAGCCCAACAAGAGAAACTTGCTTAGGGGAGGCTTGTTTTTCAGGAAGGCTTTCACACCTTTTGTTACTTTGTAATTAGGCAGTGGGTCACAAAGGTTGGGATGTTCTCTAACCCTGGAGAAGGCTATATGTACTCCCTGAGGTGAGGTTTCGCTTTGGGACTTGCTTAAGGGAAGAGTTTTGTGATTTGGCCAGATGAGACTTTGCGTAGCCATCAAGTCCCCTGACTTTGAAAACTCAGATGTTGGTGCTTCTCTCTCTGGTAACTAACACCGTATTTATGTAATGGTCAGACAGCTAGAAGCCCTGTCTGTTTGTCTGTTGAATTGCTTTATTTTCTCTGTATGTTTTATCTGCTTGTAATTTCTGTTTGTATTTTCTGAAGTTCAGGGTGCTGACTTTTCCCCCTGAACTAAGTGAATGATATATATGTTTGATTAAAGTAAGATTGTTAACCCCTTTTCAGTTGCTTTCCTTTAGAAAAGCAGATCAAAGAACCTGTCCTAGCAGCCATCCTGGGTATGCTAAGGTGCTTGCTGATACACTAGGCCACCCTCCTTTGCATTTTTTTTCATTAATTCCCTTGATATTCTTGACCTTTTGTTCTTCTAGGTGAATTTTATTTTTTTTTTCTAGCTCAGTAAAACAATTTTGGTAGTTTGATTGCTATGGTGCTGAAGAAGTAAATTACTTTAGGTAGAATTGTCATTTTTATTATTTTATCTCACCCTACCCATGAGCAATTGATAGTTATCCAATTGTTAAAATCTGATTTTATTTGTGCAAAGTGTTTTGTAATTGTGTTCATATATTTCCTGGGTTTGTCTTGGCAGGTAGACTCCCAAATATTTTATATTGTCTATAGTTATTCTATGTCTTGCTGCTGGACTTTGTAAGTAATATATTGAAATGCTGATGATTTATTGCAATGGTAATTAATTTAAATTTGAAGACCGCTTTTTTGCTATGTCAAGTAAGCAGGTACTTAGCCCTTAGTAACAAAGGGCTAAATACCTCTATGAAAGAAACAGAAGGTGTGAACTCTGTCTCCTGTTGCTGACATAACAGGAAGGGGTTGTCTGAGACAGGAAGCCAATGTGTGTGTGTGTGTGTGTGTGTGTGTGTGTGTGTGTGTGTGTGTGTGTATAAGAAGAGACATAGTCAGAATCAAGACTTTTTTCTTCTGGCAGTGCTCCTGGTAGAGGAAGCAGAATTTTCACAGCATCTGGAAGCTGGGATGCTACTTGCTGGACTGAGAACTGAGTTGGAATTTTCTATGAGATCAGAATCTGGTGAAAGCTGAAGTTGCTGCTGAGAAGGCCGCCTAGAAGGCTGACATTTCTTCTGGGTCCTAGGGTCAGATGAACTGCTGGAGGACTGAATAAGTATGACCAGGATAAGACTTTGTTTGTTTGTGGCTTGGCTGATCCTTGAGTTCTTGTCAACAGAAGTGGTGAAGGTTTTGAGATGTGCCAGACCCTGTGAACTTCAGTGTGTACTAGGAACTACTTGGAGGAATGGATAAGAACCTGGGAGCTGTCTGCCTCTGAATCCAGGTGACTGTTTGGTGAATTCAGGGAAGAGCTGGGACCATGGAAGGGGATCCAGGGAATCTGAGAGACCATCCTGAGTCAAGATGAAGAAAAGGCCCGTCCTTGGATATTGAATGCATAATGAAATTGAAGTTTATTAGACATTGTGGGGTGGAGGGTTTGTGTAATTTTCTAATGATTATATTTAGTGATTAATGATACTTAGTGACTGATTGCTGGATAAGTGACTCATTAAGTTAACTTATGATTGCCCCATGAGTGGAAGACAGAATTGTATTGTGAAATGATTGAATGATTAAGTAAGGAGGGTTTTCCCCTTAGGGATACCAGATGATTATTCTTTTGTTCTTTGTTCTAAATACTGTAGCCACTTCGGTGAAAACTATGTGGCCATTTTAATGTTAAGCTGTTGTGAACACTATATTGTGATTTTCTGTGATAAGATGTAATGTTGTAAATGTTATGTTCTGATTTGTTGTGAGTGTTTGCCTTGATTTGTAATGAAATAAATGGAGTGTTCACTATACTGTGTAATCAGAATCTTAAAAGCTATTCACAGTAACTTTCCTTTGGGAAGCTGCTCATGCATGGCATTATATGGATCTATTTTCCAAGTCAGTGATTTTTCCAATGAGATATTTCACATTGCCTTCTTTTTTTTTTCATTTGTTTGGATCTATTTCATAGTATCTTGATTTCTCATAAAGCCATTAGCTTCCAATTGCTCCAATATAATTTCAAAGGAGTTATTCTGTTCAGTGAGTTTTTGAAATTTCTTTTCCATCTGGCAAATTCAGCTTTTTAAGACTTTCTTCTTCTCACTGACTTTTTGGGCCTCTTTTGCCATTTCAGTTAGTCTATTTTTTAAGGTGTTATTTTCTTTAGTTAGGCTGTGACTCTCTTTTCATCATTTTCTTTCATCATTCTCATTTCTCTTCCCAATTTTTCCTCCACTTCTCTTACTTGATTTTCAAAATCCTTATTGAGCTCTTCCATGGCCTGTGACCAACTCATATTTTTCTTGGAAGCTTTTGATGCAGAAGTTTTGACTTTGTTGTCTTCTTCTGGTTCCATGTTTTGATTCTTTTTGTCCCTCAATAAAGATTCTGATTCTGGGTCTGACTGTGCTTCCTCTGTTTACTCATCTTGCCAGCCAATTACTTGACTTTTGAGCTCTTTGTTGTGGTAGAATGCAGCTTCCAGAGTAGAGAGAGCTGTGTCCCAAATTGCTGGGGTTTTTGCAAATGTTGTCAGAGCTGCTGTCAGAGCTGTGAGGAGGGCACCCTCTCTACAGCCACCACAAGTTCTGGCATACTAGCTTTCCTCACCCCAGGACCACTACCCAAAACTATGACCCAGATTCAAGCAGGTCAAAACAAGAGCAATTACCCCAAATGGTCACTTGGTCCCCCTATGATCTGCAGGCCAGGAGCTCTGGAGGCAGCCATGTGGCAGCAATTGCAGCTGCTATGCCACCACACACCTCTCACCCTGAGGCTAGGTGCTGGACCACACTCTTCTCTCACCCAATTCCTACAGAGCTCCCTACTGACTTTTTACTTTCTCTTTGGTGTTTATGCATTGAGAAGTTTGGAGACCTCCGCAGCTGCTGGTGGGTCACTCTCCTGAAGTGTGCTCTGGCTGGTCTGTGCCACTGGTCAGGGCTGCCCTGGGTCTGGGCCCATGTGGCTCACACAGGACTGCACTCAGCTCCCAGCTTGGTGTGATAGACCCTTCCTGTTGGCCTTCCAGGCTGCCTTCAGTGGGAGATTTGTTTCTCTCTATCACTTTCAGGGTTCTGTAGCTCTAAAATTTGTTTAGAGTCATAATTTACAGGTATTGGAAGTGGTTGGAGCAGGAGTTCAAGCAAGTTCCTGCTTTTACTCTGTGATCTTGGGTCCACTCCCTCTCTTGTTTAACTTTTTATGCTTCTCTTATATCTTGTATTTGAAGATCAAAATTTCTGTTCAGTTCTGGTCTTTTCATCAGCAAAGTTTAAAAGTCCCCTCTTTCACTGAATGTCCATCATTTTTGCTGGGTAGTTGATTCTTGGTTATAATCAAAACTCCTTTGCCTTCTGCAACAACATATTCCAAGCTCCCACATCCTTTAATGTAAAAGCTCTTGAGTCCTGTATAATCCTGACTCTGACTCCTTTATATTTGAATTATTTCTTTCTACCTGCTTGCAGTATCTTCTCCTTGACCTCATAATTCTGGAATTTGGCTACAATATTCCTTGGAGTTTCCATTTTGGGATCTCTTTCGGGAAGTGATTGGTAGATTCTCTTAGCAACTGATTCACCTTCAGGTTCCAGGATATCATGGCAGTTTCCTTGATAATTTCTTGAAATATGTTCGGGTTCTTTTTTTTATCATGGTTTTCAGGTAGTCCGATAATTCTTAAATAACCTCTCCTGGATCTCTTTTCCAGGTCAGTTGTTTTTCTAATGAGTTAGTTTTACATTTTCTTTTTTTTTCATTCTTTTGATTTTGTTTGACTGATTCTTGATGTCTCAAAGAGTCATTCACTTCTACTTGCCCAATTTTAATTTTTAAGGAATTATTTTCTTCAGTTAGCTTTTGTACATACTTTTGCATTTGGCTAATTCTACTTCAGTGGATTTTTTTTTCTTTTTGGCCAATTCTATTTTTTTAAGGAGTTGTTTTCTTCAGTCAATTTTTGTGCTTCTTTTTCTAAGCTGTTGATTCTTTTTTCATAATTCTCTTGCATAATTCTCATTTCTTTTCCCAATTTTTCTCCTTGCATAACTCTCATTTCTTTTCCCAATTTTTCTTCTACCTCTCTTACTTGATTTTTAAAATACTTTTTGAGTTCCTTCAAAAGGATTTTTTGGACTTGAGTCCAACTCATATTCCCTTTTGAGGCTTCACATGTAGGCATTCTGACATTATTGTCCTCTTCTGGGTTTGTGTTTTAATCTTCCTTGTCTCCATACTAGCTTTCTATGGTCAGGGTTCTTTTTTTTGCTCATTTTTAAAAGTTGACCTCTGTTCCTGGGTCACAGGGCCATTGTCCCAATCTTCTTGTGCTGGTGGCCAGGGATCTGGTCACTGGCTTTCTACCCTGGGGTTTCAGGTGCTAGTGGCTTGCTCCCTGTGCTGGATGGCCTGGCCTAGTCTTGCCTGTTGTCCCAAGGTTCTGGGGTGGCAATTTACTTTCTGTGTTGGTGCTGTAAGCCTCACAATTGGCCTGCTGTGCCACTACCCTGCTGAACCAGGACCAAGGTGTCTCAGTGGCTGATCTGTGTTGTGGCGAAGAGCCTCCTGCTGCCTTGCTTGGACACCATCTATGCTGGGCTGTGCTCCCCTTTTACCCAAATGAGACAGACCTTTCCTGAAGTTCTTGTACGTTATCTTGGGCCAGAAAATTGTTTCACTACATCTTTTTGTGGGTTCTGTCATTCTAGAATCCATTTAGAGTCTTGATTTAACATTGCTTCTGAGGCAATCTGGAGAGAGCTCAGACAACTTCCTGGCTTCTTTCTGCTATCTTTGCTCTGCCTCTTTGAACAGATTTTCTGTGGAGATAAAGGAAAAGGAAAAGTCAAGGATGATCCTAATATTACAAGGTAATAGTAGTCTTCTCAGTAAGATAAGTTCAGAGGAAGAATTAATTTGAAGAAAAAAAAGACCTATGATATAATCTTTTAGCCATGTCAAATTTGAGATTGCAACGGCATTGGGATAGAGATATACAGCAGGCATTGGGTAACTGGACATTGGAGTTCAAGAGGAAGACTATTCTTCTATTCCAGAATTCTCACATGCTTACATGCTTCCCTAAAATAACACACCTGAAACTGATATTATGTATGGCATCTATTCACTTATTTCTTCAACAAGCATTTACAAAATGCCAACAATGTGAAAGGATATTAAAACATTTTTGTTTGCATACCATATCAAAAATTTGCTCAATAAACTTTACATTAGTGTAGAATCAATATGTATTACAGCCATATTCACTATGGAACAGAATTCATTATAAAGTTGACTCATCTTGAATTCCACTCAAGACTGGGAGGGTGGGGCAGGTAGATAATATAGCACCAATGTGACTTATGTTTTTCTACAAGTAATGATTTCATGACCCAGATTCAACAGTGAATTTGAGATCAAAAATTAAATTTTAGATAAAAGAGAACACTTTTCTTCTTTATCCACTTCTTTTGTATTTGGATACATAAAGTCTTCTCAAACTAACAATTTTGGTCCAGCTACATGTGATGAGTTTAAATACAAAAATGCCTATCACCATTTTTGCTGTCTATTTTCTTGGAGAGACTCCAAACTGCATCCTGATCCTTGAGGTTGGCATGCAGTCTAGTTAGAAAATGTTTCCCTAAATCATAGACTGCTCCAGCTGATTTGGCAGAAGCATCCTCCATATTCCTGGTTATGCCAGTAAAGAGGCATCCCCAGTGTGGGAGCCATGTGTTTTTTATAATTTGCATTGCAAACAAGAGAATCAGGCCAGTAAACAGGTCTCTATGCTGTTTTTGACAATGGGTGGGGAGCCATTGGCTCATAGACCAGATCCAGTTCTTGGCTGGATTTCATCTAGTTTCTAGAGTAATAGTGCTACCACTATTGCCTCTCAATTTAAGGAATCATTTCCTTCCTAGTGAACTGCTTTGGTTGTACTTTTCAAATCTGAAGGCTTAATGATAGAGAGCATTGGAGAGCTTAAAAAAACTATAAGTGATAACTCTCTGAAGTACATTGAGTAAGTGAACTACTGAGTATAAAGTCCTTTCTTTCTTTCTTTCTTTCTTTCTTCCTTACTTTCTTTCTTTCTCTCTCTCTCTCTCTCTCTCTCTCTCTCTCTCTCTCTCTCCCCCTCTCTCCCTCTTTCTCTCTGTCTCTCTTTCTTTCTTTCAGCTATAGAACCTACTGGATTTTCCTAACTTTCCTACCCCACTGTCTACTTCTATCTCTCCTTTTTTTGCCATTCTTCCATCTCCTCCTTTCCCAGTCTGTTGTCTCTCCATGTGTTTCTTTTGACCTCTTCCCTAATCTATGGATCTTTCTGCATTTTCCTCATTCTTTTCTCCTTTGTCTTACCTTTCCTTTCTTCCCTCCTTCCCCATTGACTTAACTGGTCACAATGAATATATAACTGTTGAACATCTTCCAACTATTTATTATATCTGTTGAATAGTTTTATGTTCCTTGTTTTTAATTTTTTAAAAAAGCATTTAACCTTGTACATTCTTCTTTCCTCTACCTCCTGAGGCCCTCTCCAATTAGTCCTACATTTCTTTGTTTTTCTTTATGTCAAACTCCTAAGACACTGATGATCTCTATTATGATATCCATCATTTAATTATTTATTCTTATATTGCCTGCCTTTGTGAAGTTAAGGACCGTGTCTTTATGTTACATCTGTATCTCCCACAGAACATAAGTAGGCAAGCGCTGAACACTAAGTAAGCCATAAACATTTAAAAATCTCCAATGATATGATAACTTACATTGAATCAGACATTAATCCAATTGAATTTAATAAGCACCAGTGAAGTACCAGACACTCTGCTAGACATTAGACATACAAAGACAAAACTGAAACATCCTTTCTTCAATGAGCTTATATTCTACTTTGACAAACAATTTAGGCACAGATGCCTATACTGGAAATATAGTAAATATAAAATATATACAAAATAAATGCAAAATCACTTTTTGCCGGCAGGAGAGTGCTAACAACCAGGGAAGTCAGGGAAAGCCTCTTTCTTGTAAAAAGAGACAGTTGAGCTCTCCTTGAAGGGAGTCAGGTATTGCAAGAGGAAATGGTGAACAGACATTATTCTGGGGATGTAAGTCAGGGAAAGCCTCTTTCTTGTAAAAAGAGACAGTTGAGCTCTCCTTGAAGGGAGTCAGGTATTGCAAGAGGAAATGGTGAACAGACATTATTCTGGGGATGAGGACATCCTGTGCAAAGACTCAGAGATCGGATACATAAATATCCAAATCTCATTGTTGAAATACCCAGGAGTCATATTAGCAGTAATTTTAGACACCCTAATGTTCACTAAAGAACTCCAAGGAAATAAAATTTGCTACATTGAATGCTGACTTTCCTTATTTACAGTGTAGAGCACATACACAACATACTGAGGATCACCTCTGACAACCTGAGAAAAATACCTCATGTTGCTCAGGCATCTTATCACTTCATGTGGTAGTTTGAATTCAAATAAACTTGCAGTTCTTGTTTTTTTTTTAAAGATTTATCTGGGTTGCAAACCTAGTTGAAAGGAGTATGAGGTCTTTGAGAACAGGGACTATGCCTTAATTACACACTGCATTTTCATCAGCACCTAGTCCTGGGTGCTTACATAATAGAGGCTTAATATGTGTTTACTGACTGAATAATTATGATAGTTACTCTAAACAGGGGTTTTCCACTTTTCAGCTTTCTGTCCTATGTTCTTGGAGTGGAGAGGTCTTTTATTTTCAAATTTTCTTTTTTGTTATTACTGGAAAATCGATGATTCACATATTTGGCTAGGTTAACATACAGTCTTTCTGCCAAAGAATCCAGAAACTCAATGCACAATCCATCATTTTCTGACAACTACCTGCAGAGATCCTGGAAAGGCTTGGTGGTTTCAGTTCAAGGGTCACTGAATAAGAGCCTACAGGTTCTCTTCCCTTTTTCATCCCTGTCATGCCAATAGTTAAAGAAAGTGATAGTTAATACATGCATCTGTCCAGTGGACGTAGTTTATCTGATGGTCCTGGAGATCTTTTTTTTTTTAGGCAGCTGATTTATTTCTTGTTCAATTTTTTTTTATCTAAGATAGGGTTACTTAAGTGTTCTGTTATCCCTTCTCTTATTTGGGGTAGTGTATAGTTTTAAAAGTATTCATCCTTTTTTACTTAGATTGTCAGTTTTACTGGCATGTAATTGGGCAAAATAACTCCTAATAATTGTTTTAATTTCATCTTTATTGGTACATTGGTACATTCGCAACTGGTACATTCCCTCTTTTCATTTTTGATACTGATAATTTGCTTTTCTTTTTTTAAATAAAAATCAAATTAACCAATAATTTATCAATTTTATTGTTTTTCCCTACAAACCATCTATTTGTTCTATTTATTCATTCAATAGTCTGTTTACTGTCAATTTTGTTAATCTCTCCTTTGATATTCAGGATTTCCATTTTGGTGTTTAATTGGAATTTTAAATTTTGGATTTTTTTCTCATTTTAAAAAATCTTTGCATGCCTAATTTGTTGATCTGCTCTTTCTCTTCCTTCCTTCCTTCCTTCCTTCCTTCTTTCCTTCTTTTCTTCCTTCCTTCCTTCCTTTCTTGCATTTTGAAGGGGGGAAGGCAGGACATTTGTGGTTAAGTGACTTGCCCAAGGTCACACAGCTAGTAAGTGTTAAGTATCTTGGGCCAGATTTGAACTCAGGTCCTCCCAACTCCAGGGCCAGTGCTCTATTTACTGTGCCACCTAGCTGCCCCCTCTTTCTCTTTCTTACTGATAATATAAGTTTAGAGACATAAAATTTGCCCTAAGTACTACTTTGACTGCATCCCACAAATTTTGCTATGTTGTCCCTTTATTGTCATTCTATTTAATGAAATTACATTATGATTTGGTTTTTTGACCCACTCATTCTTTAGGATTAGACTACTTAGTTTCCAATTACTTTTTAATCTATGCTTTCATGAGTGTTTATTGAATATAACTTTTAAATTATGGTTTGAAAAGGGTGCATTTAACATTTCTGGTTTTCTGCATTTGGCTGTGAGGTTTTTATGCCCTGATACATTTAAACATAAATATTAAACAAACAGCATTGCAGGGAGTGGAGCCAAGATGGCTGAGTAGAAGCAGGACTTCCATAGGCCCTGGCTTCCACCTCCTCCAATACATGGTAAAAATGACTCTAAACAAACTTTAGAGTTACAGAACCCACAAAATGACAGAGGGAAACAAATCTCCTGCTGAAGGCAGTCTGGCAGGCCAGCAGAAAGGGTCCATTGCTGCTCACTGGAAGCTGAGCACAGTCCCGTCTGAGGCACAATTTTAGCCCTAGAGTGGCCCCAACCAGCTGTGGCTGGAGCAGACTTCACAAGAGTAAATCACTAGCAGCTGTAGCAGTTTCCAGGCTTCTCAATCCATAAATGCCAAAGACAAAGTAAAAGGTCAGTGTGGAACTTTGATCAAACAGGGGGGAGGAAAGAGCCTGGTCTGGTTTTTGTACCTGGGGTGAGAAGTAGGGGAGGTGTGGTAGCTGCAGCTGCTGCAGTGTGGCTGCTTCAGAGCTCCTGGCCTGAAGATAGTAAAAGCAACCATTCAACGGGTAAATGCTCTTGCTTTGACCTGCTTGCGTCTGTATTGTGGTTTTGGGTGGTGGTGCTAGAGTGTGTGACCAGTGAGCCAGAGTATGTGGGGGTTGTAGAGAGGATGCCCCTATAATAGTTCCAGTAGCTGCAAAACTCCCAGCGATTTGGGACATAGCTCTGTCCATTCTGGAAGCAAAGTTCTACCATGGCAAAGAGCTCAAAAGTCAAATAATTGGCTGCCAATATGAGCAAGCAACAGAAGCACAAACAGACTATAGAATCCTGTTTTGGGGACAAAAAGGATCAAGACATGGAGTGAGAGGAAGACATTGAAGTCAGAACTCCTGCATTAAAAGCCTCCAAGAAAAATATGAATTGGTTACAGGCCATGGAGGACCTCAAGAAGGATTTTGAAAATCAAGTAAGAGAACTGGAGGAAAAATTGGGAAGAGAAATAAGAATTATGCAAGAAAATCATGAAAAGCAAGTCAACAGCCTTCTAAAAGACACCCAAAAATACACCGAAGAAAATAACATCTTAAAAAAATAGACTAACTCAAATGGCAAAAGAAAACCAAAAAGCCAATGAGGAGAAGAATGATTTAAAAAGCCAAATTTGCTAGATTGAAAAGGAATTTCAAAAACTCACTGAAGAGAATAACTACTTCAAAATTAGATTGAAGCAACTGTAAGCTAACAAGTTTATGAGAAATCAAGATACTATGAAACAGATCCAAACAAATGAAAAAATAGAAGGCAATGTGAAATATCTCATTGGGAAATCCACTGACCTGGAAAATAGATCCAGGAGAGATTATTTAAAAATTATTGGACTACCTAAAAGCCATGATCAAACACAGAGCCTGGACATCATCATTCAAGAAATTATCAAGCAAACTTGCCCTGATATTCTAGAACCAGAGGGCAAAATAGAAATTGAAAGAATTCACCAATCACCTCTTGAAAAAGATCCCAAAAAGAAAACTCCTAGGAATATAGTCAAATTCCAGAGTTCCCTTGTCAAGGAGAAAATACTGCAAGCAGTTAGGAAGAAACAATTTGAGTCTTATGGAAACACAGTCAGTATAACACAAAACTTAGCAGCTTCTACATTAAGGGATGGAAGGGCTTGGAAT
>CM053580.1:295246586-295263849 GCA_028627135.1 Pseudochirops cupreus | reverse complement strand
TTATTCCAATCTCTCCTTTGACCCTGTCCCTCCTCAAAAATGATTGCTTCTGATTACTCCCTCCTCTCATTTGTCCTCCTTTTTATCATCCCCTCCCTCTTCTCTCCTTCTCCCCTACTTTCTTGCAGTGTAACATAGATTTTCATACCCAATTGAGTGTGTATGTTATTCCCTGCTTCGGCCAAATATGATGATAGTAAGGTTCAATAATTCCCTCTTACCTCTCTCCTCTTCCTCTCTATTTGAGGTGATAAATTTAAGAGACTAGATATGGTAGATAGAGTGCCTGAAGAACTAGGGTCAGAGATTTGCAATTTTATACTGACAGTGCTAACAAAAAAACATTATCAAGAAAAAGAAAAACAAGAAAGCAAGATGGCTGTCTAATGTGGCTTTACAAATAGCTGAGGAAAGAAGGAAAGTGAAAAGGAAAGGAAAAAGGGAAAGATATACCCAAATGAATGCAGAATTGCAGGGAATGAGAAGTAATAAAATTCTCTTAAATGAATAATGCAAAGAAATAGAAAAAAATACAATGGAAAAGACAAGAAGTCTCTTCTAGAAAATTAGAGATATCAAAAGAAAGTTTTATGCAAAAATGGTCATAACAAAAGACAAAAATGGTAAGGACTTAGAAGCAGAAGAGATTAAGAAGAGGTGGTAAAATTGTACAGAACTATAAAGAACAACCTTAACATCACTGATAACCACTAACCACATTGGTGTGGTTACTGATCTAGAGCCATACATCCTGGAGAATAAAGTTAAGTGGGCCTTAGGAAGCATTGCTAACAATAATGCTAGTGGAAATGAAAGAATTTCAGCTGGGCTATTTAAAATCCTAAAAGATGATGCTGTTAAAGTGCTGCACTTAATATGACAGTAAATTTGGAAAACTCACAGTGGTCACAGTATTAAGAGATCAGTTTACATTCTAATCCTTAAGAATGGTAATGACAAAGAATTTTCAAATTACCCTTTCATACACCAGCAAGGTTATGTTTAAGATTCTGCAAGGTAGGCTTTAGTAATATATGAGTCAAGAGTTACCAAAAGAGCAGGCTGGTTTTTGAAGAGGCAGAGGAACTAGAGACCAAATTGCCAACAGTCACTGAATTATGAAGAAAGCAAGGGAATTCCAGAAAGAAAGAAAAAAACACAGCTACTTCTGCTTCCTTTGCTACACTAAAGCCTTTGATAACAACAAAATGTGGCAAGCTCTCAAATATGAGAATACCAGATCACCTTACTTGTCTCATGAGCAACCTGTATGTGAGTCAAGAAGCAATAGTTAGAACTGAACATGGAAAAACTGATTGAGTGGAAAGAAGTTCAGCAAAGCTGATTATTGTCACCTTGTTTATTTAATTTATATACAGAATATATCATGGTTGTCAGGAGAAATATTAGCAATCTCAGATATGCAGATGACACCACTCCTGATGGCAGAAAGGGAAGAAGACTTAAGAAGCCTCCTGACAAAGGTGGAAGAGGTAAGTGTAAAAGTTGGCTTGAAGTTTAACATTAAAAAAAAAAAAAGAAATGGAAGCAGTGCCAAATTTTATGCTCTTGGGCTCACAGATCAATGCAGACAGTGATTGCAGGCATGAAACTAAAAGACACTTCTTCCTTAGAAGGAAAGCTATGGCAAATCTGGACAGCATACTAAAAAAGCAGAGACAGCACCTTGCCAACAAAGGTCCATTTGGTCAAAGCTGTGGTTTTTCCAGTAGTCATGTATTTTTTTTTGAGAGTTGAACTATAAGGCAAGCTGAGCAGCATAGACTCAAAACTTTCAAATTGTGGTGCTAGAGAAGATTTTTGAGAGTCAGCCAAGGTGATCAAATCAGTCAGTACTTAAACTAATTCAGACTAGTCACTGGAAGGTCAGTTACTGAAGATGAAGCTTAAATACTTTGGCCAAATAATGACAAGATGGGACTTATTGGAAAAGACCCTGATGTAAGGAAAGATACTTAGCACATTTTTGCTGGATAAATGAATTAGAATGAATGAATGCCGATAACCTCTCCCCAATAGATAAGTTTGGATGCATGGAAGGGTATAATTAATTGATAATTTAAAGGCTAACCAATTTTTTAATCTATAGAGTAGGGGTGGGGCTTGACAGGATTCAGTCAAAGGGCTGCACCTGAGGACCAAAAGGGCCACATGTGGCCTTCAGGTCTCAGGTTCCCCACCTCCACAGAGGTTTATCTTAATTGTACTGTATAGAATTTTTTTCCCCAAAAATCCACCTCAATGTGTTGATGGAAAGGGCTGCTTCTTGTGGGTATGTAGTACTGGCATTAGACTTTGGGGAATTTCATTCTTTAAATTTATGTTCTACATGTTGCATAAAAAACTCAAACATTTTAACTTCCTATTTTAGTTTGCCAAATAATAACAACACCATCATATGTGCAGCATAATTAGCATAATGTAATAATAAATAGACTGAGAAACACATATACTTCCACTAGGACTACTAGTTTTTGCCTACCTATATGGAGTCATATAGTACATGATTAGAACTTTATAATACTCTAGTAGGAATTGGTTTATCACCTCAGCTAACTAGTCACTTAGTAGTTTCTTGAGTGAATGTTATGTTGAAAGGTGCCTGGGGGGAGAAGACAAGGTTAAGCCAAAGAAAGATTCTGGAGCATCACAGTGAGAGACTGTAAGAAACTTATACCAGTTTGATGGCCATTTGGTATCATGAGGTCACGGATTTAGAGCTGGAAGAGACTTTCCTGGTCATCCTGTCTAACGTCTTCATTTTACAATGAAGAAATTGGGACCCAGAGAGGTTAAGCAATTTGCTGATAGGTTCCCAAAGTGGGTGACACTGCCTCCTGGGGGGCACTGGAATGATTGGGGGGCACCGCTGGACCAATAGGGGGCAGTAGTAGTCTTAGGTAAAATTGGTAGTGTTGAATAAAAATAAAGGGGCAGTCAGAGCATAAGGAAAGAAGAGAAAACAATTTTGAAAAACCATTCATACGTGTTTCACCTGTTGTGTAACAGTTAAAATGCAAGTTTTAACCCATCAGTGGTCAAGTTCACTAACTGGTCTTAACAAGCAAATGTTGACAAGCAAGTGTGTTACACATTGTGAGGAAGTCCAGCATGCCTTAGCAGACAGGAATATGTGTTTACAATACAATACTATCAGGTATGTGAGGCAAGATTGCATCATCAAAAATTTCAGTGCAGGAAAAAACCCACAAATTTACAATAAATTTTTAAATTTAAGGTGTCATTTTATAAATATATATATAATATATATATTTTTGAAATGACAGAAATTTCTTTAAAAAACTCTTAAAGGGTTAAAGAAAGTAGATTTTGGGGGAGGTGCTGAATGATTTTTTTTTAAAGGGGTTGGTAGGCCAAATAAATTTGGGAACCTCTGGGCCTTAGAGTCGTACAAGTGGTAATTGATAGAGCTAGGATATGAAACCAGGTCCTTTGACTCTCCCCACATTCTTTCTACCTCACTAGTCTACCTCCTTTCCTCAGGGATACATTAAACAAAGAGAGTCAGGGACTTTGAAAATGAATGTTTTCTAACTTTTCTTAAGGCTATCCCTATTCAGGTCTGTATTTTGGAATGAATTGTTCTATAGAGTAGCTAAATTTTCTAACTCCTCATGATGCTGTTTCTTTCAGGGATGCTCAAGAACAGTTCTTGGCACTGAGTGAAACCAAGAGAACTCATATTCTAAGGCCTAAGGCCTTAAAATCTATGCCTCCATCAATTTATGGTGAAAATAATTATCCAGTATGTCTGACTTCACTTAACAAGGGAAGCAACTAGTAGCTAGCATTCACTTTAGATCATGTTGACATAGCCTCTGTCTGTGTGTGCTGCCTACTTTGGGGTATCTGTGGCCATTAGAAACTGGTTTTTCCACTTGTCTTGATTAACTGATGCTATCAAGGTAGGTTCAGTGAATAGATTCAAGTTATATTCTGGCAGCAACTACTTCTGTATCTTCTTGTTTTCCTTTTCAAATTTTTAGTTTAGAAATCGACAAAAGGCATTTGCTTGACATCCCCATGGAGGAAATGAATGCTTTCCTGGAAAAATCAATTACTAAATAAATGATTTGGTCAGATCAAGGTAATGAATTAACCCTTTTCAATTAATCTAAACCAATTTCCATAGATAATTACTTATAGAGGAATGGACTATTAAAAAACAAACTTTCTCTCATTTTGTCATAGTGCATCCCAACTTTGGACAATTAATCAACTCCATTTCAAGTTTTACATTCCCATAGCTGAAGACTTTAGTGTTGAAGTGAAAGGAAAAGAGACTCCTTTTCTTAGCATAAACAGCACTTCTCATAAATTGGTCATTGTCATTAGTGCAACTAAAGAATGTGGGCAGAGGAAGGTCACTATGACTCCTCTTATAAAATGTTTATAATTTAAATTCAAAACATCTTAACAGTACTTTTAAGACACTAATGAGAACTAGTGTGCAGAGGTCTGTGGACTGCTGTTGGCATTATTAGGCTACTTGGAGCAATTAGGTTAAAAAGAAACTTTTAAAATATTTCTCCATGTAATTGGGGTGACAAATCATACAACACTTTTTTTTTTCTGGTCAGTTGTCTTGCCTCTAGCTGTCAATCAACAATGTTTATGAAACACCTCTTATGTGCCAGCAACTGGTGTCAGTACTGGGAATGCAGGTACACAAAATGGAACGACGAGTATCCCCAAGGAGCTCTCATTCTTATGGGAGACACTAAGTACACATATGAAGACATACAGAATCAGTCTGTCTGGAATAAAGACAAACAAATAAAAAGTGCTTTCTAGCTAAGGCAGTTAGGAAGAGAGGGAACTAACAACTGGGGGGATCAACTGAGGCTCTCAGAGGGAGTTAAGGCCAACAAAACAAGGTGCTTTCTAAAAGCTATATTGAGAGAAAAAAGGACTATCAAACTTGATATAAGATCCTTTTTGGGGTAGGAGCAGGTGTGATGATAGTAATTGACCAAAGATAGAAGGCAAAGTCGCTTAATTCTTAGTTTGCTTCTGATTTCTCTCCTAAGAAGAGATACTTTCCTACTAGATATGATATAACAAAATGACAAAGAGAGGTTCTGGGTGCCCTGGATGAATTCCTGGCCAAGTTGAACCCCATCCTTGGGTCCTGAACATATTGTCAGCTGTGATAGTTGAACTGTTGTCAATAGTATTTTGAATGGAATGGGATAATCATGGAAAATGTACTACAAGATTAGGGAATAGCAAATATTATCATGATTTTAAAAAGAGAGAAGAGAGTCTCCAGTCAGTGAACTTGACTTTCTTTTTTTGGCCTATTTATTAAAGTTGCAATAAAAGGAACACTGTGGATATAGTTTACCTAGATTATAGCAAAGCTTTTGGTAAGATGTCCCATACTATTACTGTGGAGAAGATGGAGAGAAGTAGATTAGACAAAAATACAAAATTAGATGGACTCTGGAGTTATTAGAGGGTTGGACTCAAAGATTAGCTCTTAATGGTTCAATGTCAATATTCCAGTGGAGTTTCCCAAAGGTCTGTGCTTGGCCCTTAGCCACTTAACACGTTTATCAGCTTTGTGAGAAATGATTATTAATAACCAATATCTTGGGTAGATTCAGAGCTCTCCCCCTCTTCTTCCAAAGTCCTGACTTTAAGTTCAGAGTTCTTGTGGGACATCACTGATAATAAGATTGCATTAACTTTCCCCAATCTTGGTCAGATGCTACCCAATCTTACAAGGAATTTAATTTGCCCGTTGTGTTCTGCTCAGGCTTGAGCGGAGAATACATTCTTTAAACTGAGAGCCTAACAAGGCTATGGGTGATCTGGTATAGAGACACTTTCCCCATCCAAGATAGCCCTTTATTTTAATATAACCTACCTCCAATCATGTTAACCAATTACATTTGATTGCTGTTTAATGGACCACCTACTGTTTTGAAGAGTATATCAATTTTGAGTCTGTGGCTGTGATTGTCATCTAAGAGAAATGGCCAGATGCCAATCCTTTTATTAGTAATCTGCTGATCTTATTAACAAAATGATTAATTACTCAGAAACTATCTCTCAAACCTTTTTAAAACATCACAGTTCCTTGGCCCAAAGTACAGTAAACATGTTCATAAAATTTGTAGATGACAAATAGCTAGGAGGAATAGCTAATACATTGGTTGATAGAATAAACATCTAAAAAGATATCAACAGGTACACTGGATCAAATTTAATAAGGTGAAATTCAAAAGAAATCAATGTAAAGTCTTACACTTGGGTAAAAAACAAAATCCACTTTGCAAGTACAAGATAAGGGAGTCATAGGTAGTCAGTATTTCTTCTGAAAGAAAATAGAGGGCTTTTTGTGGACTGCAAACTCAATATGAGTGGCATAAAAGCCACAAGAACTAATATAATCTTGGGCTGCATAGAGAGAGTTATAGCATGTCCTAAGGAATTGAGAAGATTCCACTGGACTCTGCCCTTTCAGATTTTGTTTGGAGTATAGTTTTCCTTTCGTGTTAACACAGTTTAAGAATGACATTGGGAGACCAAATAGTGTTAAGAGGAGGGCAATCAGGATTTCAAAGGGTCTTTAGACCATGTAATAACAGGATCAGTGGAAGGAAATGGGGATATTTAGGGTAAAGAGAAAACTCAAAGGGGACCTGAAAGCTGTCTCCAAATATATGGAGAAGCAGTTAGATTGGTTCTGTTTAGCCCCAGTAGTACACACCAGGAGAAATGGGTAGAAGTTGCAGAGAGGTCAATTTAGGTTTGATATCAAGAAATACTTTCTAACAATTAGAGATGTCAAAAAAAAAATGGACCCTCTTTGAAGGTCTTCAATCAAAAGTATGCTTTGGTGGATATTCCCTTCACGTATGAGTTGGTTTAGAGGGTCACTGAGATCCCTTCAAATTCTCAAATGATGTGATAGTATTATTAATTATTAATAATAATAGTCATATTTCCCTAAACTAGGCCTTCTGATGATCCTCAAAGATAATGCATATGATGGGGATTAAGATTTTTAAAGTACAGCCTATCCAAATAATTCCTAGACCCCTAACTTTTTCCGTATGGGTTAGGTTTGGGAGCTCATTGCTGATAGAGTGAATCTGAAGAATGTCAATAATTTTAGAGAGAGGAGGACAGCTTTTGAAAGGAGTCAAAAGAGATTAAAGGGGGCTTTAAATTATACCCTTGAACTTTTTCAGAAAAAACCTGTGAGTTACAGAGAAAGGTTTTGGTAGTAGTGACCTGTGTTGCAACCAGTCAGTTTTAACCTTTATACAGTCACGATCAGATGATTGGGGTCTTCTGTTAAAATGAATGATTAGATTGTAGCATTGGTCCTAGATCTTTTGCATTGAAATAGAAAGAGAAAGCTTGTGTAGGTCTTCTTTGTGGGCTAGGAGATCATTCTATTTCTTTGAATTTCAAAATCTGGTCTGAAAACCTTGTCCCCTGTATGTCTCGCCCCACTTATTTACTGGAATAAGGTGAATTTACTCAAAATAGTGAGTCTGATTCTGAAAAGGATGGTAGCAATGATATTAAAAAGGGTGAAAAGTATCTCTAGTATCATAGGAACAAACATCTTTCCAAATATCTCTACAAATAGACACGATACATAAATCCTGCTCTAAATTAATAAAAGCATGGAGGACCATTCAAAATTAACTCAAGTGTCATCAACCCTGAGAAGAATCTCGACTAGCAATAAAACGTGAGGCTGCCTATACTTGTGAAAAGCACAAGAAATAAAATATCAAAAGGTTATCATACAAAACTTGATGAGTTAGAAAAAGAGAGCAGAACTCATCCTTTCTCCTGCAGAGATTGGTGGATTATGCTTATGTCAAGTTATGCTCACGTCCTAAGTGGTCTTGAATGAACATAAACAGGGGGTTCCTAACCTGGATAGATTTCGGGAGGTTGGTGAACTTGGACAGGGAAAAAAAATGCATCTTTATTTTCACTAACCTCCACTTGAAATTTAGCATTTCTTTTAATTATAAATATAAGCAACAGATATTATTCTGAAAAGGGATCCATAGGCTTCGTCACTGCCAAAGGGAAATCTGACACAAACAAATTGGCCTCTGTACTCCTCCACATTTGATTGGAACCAGTGGGTCCAGTTGAAGATCAGGCCACCTCTTATATTGGTGAGAGGACTACTGACCAGAATAAATGAATGGAGGATGGATGGATGAATGAATGAATGAATGGTTGAATGAAAAGCACTTTGTAATCTCTTACTGTGTCCCAAGCATTGTATTACCTGCTGAAGACACAAATAGAAAAAAACAATGCAGTCTCTGCCCTCAAAAGCTTAGATTCCAATGGAGGAGACACCTCTTTGAGGGGACTGGTGACCAAGAAAGGGACCATAGAAATCATCTATTTATGGTCTGAGAAATTATAAAGATGGAGAATGAACCAATAGAGCAGTTCATTAACACATGTCTTCTACAGACAATGACAGTGTTAATGTGATTACAATTCTCAGAGAAAGAAGTGGAGTGGGATGGAGAGCAGGCAGAGGATGTGAGGTACATGGATGGGATCTGGTTTGGAGGATGGAGAGAAAGGAACAGTAACTTCTCTTCCTTTTTATGGTCCTTGAACAAAGAAGTCAAGAAATGTTTCCATGTCATTTGTAACACAATGGAGAGATCTCTTTATACCTGTAGTTTTGCTTGATTTTTGCAAATCATCAACTTGGGTGTAACTAAGTCTTACAGAATTGTCCACTGTCTTGAGAAGGTCAAGGGACTTGCCCATGACTGCACAGTCAGTATGTATGAGAAGCTTTAATGGATCCCAGGTTTTCCAGATTTCTGAGATCTCTTCCCTAACTCTGTATTTACTAGATCAGACAGTATCTTGGTTTACACAGAATTAATACTTTAGGCAAACAATCAGTTCCTTAACTGTATAAAGCAATCTACCTTCCTCAGGCCATTTAGGATGTTAATCTCTGTGAAAACAATTTAGAATGTGCCTGGTTGACAAGCCCCAAATGTGCTGATTCTTTAGGAGATAGCACCAGCTAGTCAGCCTGCTGATAATCTAGTAGACCTTTCCTACCTTCTTCATTGTAATCATATCATCATCTTCATCATCATCATCATCACCATCACCAACATCATCATCATCACTAACATTTATACATCTCTAAGGTTTATAAAGTACTTTACTAATAGTATCTCATTTGATTCTTACAAAAACCCTGGGAGACAGGTGCTATTATTATCCCTATTTTACAGAATAAAAAATTGATACAGATAGAGGTGAAGTCGGTTGTTCAAAATCACATACCTAATAATTGTCTGAGGATGTATTTGAACTCAGGACTTCTAGTTTCTAGATCTAGTTCTCTATACATTGTGCCACCTGGCTATCTATAGAAGCTGACTCGAGTCTAGGTTAGCTTTATGAAGGGTACAGTTTAACTAGGTTTACACATGAATGTTCTAACCAGTCTAAGCAGATCATCCTTGGTCTATGCCCATCACCTAAATGCATGAATCCTGTCCAAGCATGGCCCCTTTATGGGAAATGTTGGACAATCCATGCTAGGTGACTGGGCAAACTCCTATCATACTTGGTCACTAGACTCTTTTCTCCCACCTACCTGTAATCTTTCTCCCAACTCTGTGCTCCACAATCATGGGAGAAGTAGAGGTTACCCAACAGGCTCTGAGAAAAATACCCAAGTGCCTTGAGGTCACATGTACACAGTAGGTAGATTAGGGAACTTAAGCCAATTTGCATTGTAGATATCTCTTGACTGAACCACCCTGGTTCCCAGATTCTACTGTATCAAGTAGGATTAGGTTCAAATTCTGTTTCTTACACTTACTATCTGTGTGATCTGGGAGAGTTCTCTTAAATACTCTGCGTCTATTTGCTCATCGCTCTGTTGGAATTGGACTAGGACTAGATTTCAAAGACCCCTTCTAACTCTAAATCCTATGGATCTCTGATTATATGATGATGAGGGTTTGGGCCTCACCCACTGTCTCTTTTTCTGAAACAGAGCTAACCCCTATATCTCAGTTCTTTTTGGCTGTCACCACCTCAACCATGCTATAATCAAAATGACTCCTTGGGATTGAGAGGGCTCCAGACAGCATGGGCAAACTCTTAGTTAAGATGCTGTAGCAGCATTTATTGGATGTTGGCCCACGTAGAATATCATTGTAATGATGTATTTATTATATTATAATATCATATATAATATTGTATTATTATTGTATGGTATATACTATATTATTTTTTATAATATTGTATATATTGTATATATTTACAAGGATATGAACAGGAACAAAGATAATTGCCTTTAAAATGAATGAGACAGGAAAACAGTGTGTTGGTTAACCAAAGGATATGCTGTGTAATTGGAAAATCTAATACAGGGATGGCAGTGAAGCTTAACCTTTATCTTTTCATCTTATAATTATACAAGCTGTTGGCAATCTGCTTTCCTACTGTCTACACTGAGATTTCAGGAGCAAAATGGCGGGAACATGGAGTGTCTGGGGTGTTTTTGATGAAACAACCAAGCCTTCATCTCAGTTGAAATCTATTTGATGGCAGACATAACGATACAGTTGCTTTGGATTGTTTTCTTTGGCCTTATGACAGAATCAAGGCGAGAAAGAGGCAAGAAGCAGTAAAGAAAGGTAAGTCAGGAGCTTATCTGTGGCTGAATAGAGAGTCACTTCTCAGATATCATAAAATCTCTGGGGGAATCACTCTTCAAGTAAATGGCGGACTCAGAGACTGAGGGATTGAAATAACCATTTGGATATGGGATGCGATTGATATGCTCTGCTTCTGTTTAAACTCATGATCAATCATGGCACCCCCTTTTTCCTAGAGTCTGACTGAACTCAACCACTCTACCCTTGGAAGGGATATAGATCTTCTCTAATAAACCAAGCAAACAATTTATTTTAGATTGTGGTTTCAAAAAAAACAAAACATAGCACTTAGTTTTCTCCTCATTTGTGTATAGGAGGCAGAAAGCTGTGACCTCATTTTTATGACTTGTACAAACATAGATTTAGATCTGGAAGGGACTTTGGAAGACTTCCACTCTCCTGCCAAGTCCCAATATTGTAGAGAAGGGTCCTGAGGTCCACAGACACTTAGTCACTTGTACGAACAGCCCAGCAGATGTCTTTCATTGTGACTTGTGGCTTAGTCTGAGGTGGAACATCAGGCTGTTGCTAGGATCAGAGAGGGCTGGCTGGAATTCATCAACACATGTAGCAGGCAGAGTTATCCACACCCTAAGAGTGATGGTATGGTTTTGAGTGACTCTCTTGTTATCTTGTTAAGTCACAGGTAATTAATATAGATGCTCTTCAAATGAAAGCTTTAAGACAGGTCCATGTAGAACACACACACATCATGCTACTTTAGGTATCTTATCACTGAACATTGGCAACAGGGACCACCAAGCAGACAAGCAGACAAACAAAAAGCAGTTATTAAGGGCTTACTACAGCTTGTTAAATGCCCAGGATACAACCAGGCTAGAAAGGGCTGATCTCATCTATTGATGTCGTCTGGGATATTGCCACACAAGAAATACAGTATTTAGTTACGAACAATCAGACCAAGGGCATCCATCAGTGACTGAGAGTTCTAACTCTTAATTCACTTTCAGCCACTAACTTGCTTCATGAACAGAGCCCATTAATCAAACTCCTTTAGGTTACTAATTTATAAAGTGTGTGTGAGGGTGTATGTGTGTGTGGGTGGCAGTGAAGGGTGATGGTGGCGTGCGAAATATAGGTTATTATAAAACACTAGTTGCTGGGTCTAATTATAAAGTCCCCTTGCCTTTACATATAGGGAGGACATGGAAGAGGTTATGTGACTTTTCAGTTATATCTGTTCATCAATTACCTTCGAATCACAATGCATAAGTAAGTGTGCATTTGCTATAAACCTTCAAGTGGTCCTCACTGCCCTCAGAATAAAGTCTAAAAGTTTGGCATTACAGCCCCTCCTCCTCTCCCCAGCCATGCCAGCTCTACCTTACCTTAAGACTTTAGACTTGGCATTTGTTACATGGCATTGTTAGTATTTATAGAGCTCTTAAAGGTCTATAAAACATTTTACAAATATCTCATTTTTATCCTCAAGACAAGCCTGAGAAGTAGATACTACTATTATCCCCATTTTAGAGATGAGGAAACTGATGCAAATAGTGGTTAAGTGACTTGCTCAGTGTCTCATTGTGTCTAAGGCTGGCTTTGAACGCAGGTCTTCTTGATTCCAGGTTCCAGATATTTATCCACTGTTCCACCAATGCCTATGAGAGAAATGACTATTTCTCTCTTTTGTTAATAACTAATTATTGAATCAGGACCAACATTTTTCCCTTTTTCTACTTCCTCATCCAGAAATCAACCAATATGGGAAATCTTTCTCAAAGACTATTCCTGCTCATTGTGTTTACTTAGACAGGTCTGGGAAAATGTGGATTCTCCTTTTTGTCACTCAGGTGATGGGGAAATTGACCAAGGCTTGGGTGATTCAAGTCGCATGCCCTCAAGACCCTCATTGGAATATAACCCAGCTGCTCATTGTAATATTAATTTTCTCATTAATTATTAACCAGAGTTGATTGCCATCCTCAGGAACACCTGCTTTTCCAAGGGCATATAAACTGTGAGCACACCGCCATGAGATGTCTTTGGCATTCGAAGGTGCCACTGATCTCTTTTTATTAATAAACATGCTCACCTTATTAATAAAACGATCAAGTTACCCAGAAACAATGTCTCTCAAACTACTTAAATGTTGTGACTCCCTTGTACTTTAGTGATTATTTAGACAAACTGAGACATAGAGAGAGTTTTAAGTGACTTCCTGAACTCACAAGGTGGTAAATATCAGAGCTGGGATTGAAACCCACATTCTGGGTCTCCTTGCTTGCAGCTCTTGCCAACTTTATCGGCCACAAATCTCTGCTTGGACCAAGTGGCTCTAAGGGATTTGTTTCCCAGAAATACCATGTGCATTTCCTGCTTCCGCGTACTTGCTTGTGCCACCCCCTCTCGCCCCTTTCCCCCGTGCCACACTTCCTCCTTTCTGAAGGCCCACAGCCTCCTCGAAGCCTTTGCTGGCCTACCTGCCCTGGATGCTCACCTTCTTCTCTAAACTTCTAATCCATATTGTTCATACCACTCCCTTGGCTCTGAACACATGCTTCCTGGTGCTGTCATTTATCTTTTTATGTGCATACTCTGCTTCCCTTACCTTGTCAGCCTCTCCAGGGCAATGAATTGTTTTCCCCTTTGCATCCCTCAAGCCTAGCACCACACCCTGGATAGAGCGAGTGTTCCAGAAAGGTTGACTAATGATGACACGGAGGGTAAAAGCAGGCACACTGATGTATCCTTGAGTCCACTGTCTTTATTCCATCTCTTCCACAGTCAAACTCCTCATAGAAATGATCAAGATTATATAAGTATCGTAACCATTATAATAGTATACTTGTAGGCTCTTGTAAAGCCTATGGAAGCTCTTGACATAAAGGCATCAACAACCAAAACCTGTATAAATGGAGAACCTCCTCTACCTGAGTCTAAAGACACTCCATCTCCCTAACCCTCCCCACATCGTTGGGCAAGGGGTTTAAGGCAACATATGGAACAATATCACAGGATACAAAAATCCTAGATTTGGAGTTGTGAGGGGCCTTAGATGCCATTTGGCCCTAACCACCTCGTTTATAGATGAAGAAATAGGCCCAGAGAGGGGAAAATGACACAGAGCAAGATAGAAAGTTGTTCCCATCACCTCTAAGATGAAACATAAACTCTTTAACCTGGCATTCGAGGCTTCCCAAAACATTGCAAGCCCTATTTTACGCTCCTCTTTTTATGTATTCTTTTTGTTGTTCAGTCCTTTTCAGCTGTATCTGACTTTTTGTGAGCCTATTTGGAGTTTTCTTGGCAAAGACACTGGAGCACTTTGCCAGTTCCTTCTCCAGCTCATTTTACAGATGAGGAAATTGAGACCAACAAGGTTATGTGACTTGCCCAGGGTCACAGAGCTAGTAAAAATCAGAGGTGGAATTTGAAATCAGGTTTTCCTGATTCCAGAGCCAGTGCTCTCTCCACTGCACCACTTAGTTGCGTGCCTCTAAATTTTTATCATTCTTTATCTGAATCCCTTCTTTCCTCTTATCACACCTTGCTATATATTACACTCAAGAAGCAATATGAAGTAGTGGATGGAGCACTATATATGAATTCAGGAAGAACTAGAGGTTCGAATCTTTCCTCAGGTACTTACTACCTACGGAACTTTAGATAAAATACTTAACTTTTATGAAACACTTTTCTCATCTGTAAAATGTGCACAATCAAATCTCTTGCCCTTACTTCACAGGCTTCTCCTAGAACTGTAAATCTAGAGCTGTCAGGAAAATTAACATTATGCTCTAGCATTTAATAACCAGTATAACTCTGCAATCCATCCTGTTACCCATTTTGTCAAACCCCAATTCTCTGTCTAGCTCAGAAGGGTGATTCTCTCAGTCTGAACTAAAAAGGCTGGTTGATTGAAGTGACCTCTCCTATCCCTGGGGGCATTTACTAGCTAGCCAGCTTAAAGTGACACCCTTGTTTTGTTTACAGGTAAACAAAGAACCCTCTAGTTATGGTCCTCTGCTTTCTGGGTTCTCCCCTTTCCTTGTCAAAATTGGGGTGATTGGTCTCCAAGGGGAAAGCTAAGGGGGTGAGGGTGGGGTAGAATCCTGATTGGGGTGGTTCTGATTTTCTGGCCAAGATTACTAGAGGCAGCCAAGGAACATAAAGCAATTGGCATCCCTTCATTGTCAGGGAAGGGCATGAACAGCCACACCTTAAGGATGAAGGCCAACCCAGCTGCAGCTAATCTTAAGGCCATATAAGTAGTAATTTACTGTAATGGAATTTGAACCCAGATCCTTTGAGTACAGAGTCACTGCTCTTTCTATGTAAAGCACCCTGCAAGTTTTAAGATGCTATATAAAATCTGAGTTATTTTTATACTTTTTGTATATTTTATGTTCTTCCACTTAATAACAATAGCATTTATATAGTACTGCAAAGTTTGCAAAGCCCTTTATAAATATTATCTCATTTTTCCTCACAACAACCTTGGGAAATAGGTGCTATCGTGACTCCTTTTTTACAGATGGGGAAACTGAGGCCAGCAGAGGTTTAAGTGGCCTACCTGTATTCATATAACTAGTTAGCATATGAAACAGGATTTGAATTCCTGTCTTTCCATGCATTGTGCCAACTACTTATTTGATGGTCAGAGCCTGGTGAGCAGGACCTAAGCCATGTCTATCTTTATATCCTCAGCATTTAGCAACCTGTTTTATATATAGTAGGTGCTTAATAAATGTTTGTGGAATTTAATTGAAGTCCCAATGCAGAGCTTGCCTCTATTAGTCCCAGCATCTGAGAGTTCTGCCCTTTGGAAAAATGAAATTGTATAAATAAATAATATAGTGTTTCAGACTGTTAGATTTGAGGATCACTTTCTTTTGTGCACAGAAGTCCTCTCCAATTTCTGCGGTGCTTGCTTGCCTGAGGGAGCCCTTCTGCAAACTCGGCCTGCCAGATGTTGTACTTGCTTCTGGCAGAAAGTAACATGAGATGGAGAAATATTTCTCATCACAGTGATATAGGGGATCCTGACCAGCTAGGAATGGGGGGAACATTGACCTCCTCCTCTTATTCAATAAAGAACTAGGAATAGCAGAGATATTGTTAAGAAATATTATGAAGATATTTATATTATTAATATATTTAAATTAAGATATAAATATTATTAAGAAAGAAGCAATTTAAAGGTTGAAATCCTAAGTATGGACTTTTTTCAGCATGCACTTCTTATTCATCTATTTTGTGCCAGATTCTAGCTAGGTGGGACAGGTCTGGAGTCAGAAAAAACTGAGTTTATATTTAGCCTCAGATCTTACTAGCTGGGTGACCCTGGGCAAGTCACTTAACCCTGTTTGCCTCAGTTTCCTCATCTATAAAATAAGCTGGAGAAGGAAATGGCAACTCATGCGAGTATTTTCTGCCAAGAAAACCCCAAATGGAGTCAGGAAGAGTGGGACCGGGCTGAAATGACTGAACAACAAGAAAGATTCTGTGCCTGGCAAGGGACTACAAATGGAGCATAGGGAGATAAAGAATGGTGGAGTAGTCCCTGCCCTGAAGAAGCTTACATTGTGCTGGAGAGAGGTAAGAAAGCACAGAAAAGTAAATATAACACATATGCAAAGTAATCTGGGACCCCAGATCTTTCTCAACATGAATTCAGTGCCCTATCCACTACTCCATACTGCCTCTGAAGTGTAACATATGGTAAAGTGTACATATGAAGACACAAAGTCAATAAGTTGCCTTATTTTGTCTCGCCATTTCTACCTCCACGACATACCTCATACATCTCTCTTTCTTTCTATGCCTAAGCCACCCCTCTGGCACAGGCCCTCCCTCATCACCTCTTCCCTGGACAATCACAACAGTATTCTCATTCATCTTCCTGTCTCTCCTTATTCCAATCTATCTTCTGCACAGCTACCAAACTGACTTTTGAAAATATAGGTTTTGCTCTAGCATCACTGTTTGATAAATCCAATACCTCCCACCAGAATCAAATAGAAAGTCCTCTCTTCAGATCCATTCCTAGCCTCGCCTTCTTGTGCTTTATTTCCTTCCAGACATTCTAGTGATACCGACCCTTGCGCTTTTCCTCATACATTACACACATCTCTACCCTCATGCCTTTGCACAGGAGGGTCTCCATGCCTGAAATGCTTTCTCTCCTCATGTCTACACCTTGCCATCCCTGGCTTCTTTCAAGACTCAGTTCAAATGCCACTTTCTTTGGGAAACCTTCCCAGTCTTTACCCCTCTATGTCCTCTTACCCTCGCCCTCCTCACTTGAGTCTTCCTCTCTTTCTATTCTATCATGCATGTGCCTATTTATTTACGTGAGGCTCCCCTACCTCCACTTCCAGTATGTACATTCCTTGAGAGCAGGGATTGTTTTTGTGTTTTTGTCTTTCTTTGTATCTCAAGCTCTTAGCACAATGCCTGGCATATAATACATGAATAATAAGTGTCTAATGATCTGATGGACCCCATCTGTCTCTATCTTTCTATCTCTTTATGTAGCTCTCAGTCTCATCTGTCAT
>CM053580.1:295229865-295246086 GCA_028627135.1 Pseudochirops cupreus | reverse complement strand
GTAGTGAGCTCTCTTCATCTCTTCCTCTCCTTTCCTTCTACTTTCCTCCCTCTCCCCTTTCTCTCTTCCTTCCCTCCTCTCTCTTCCTCCCTCCCTCTTCCTCTTTTCCCCCAGTATCTAGCATATTCCTGGCTCATAGTAGGTGCTTCCTAAATGTTTATTGATTAACAATAGCATATAGCTAGCATTGATGTGACACTTTAAGGTTGTCAAAGCACTTTACCTGTATTAACTCATTTCATTGATATTATATTGAACGTGGGAAGATGCGGATGAACATCGTTCTGTACTTTCCAAGGCTCTACTTTGCCCTTTCCTAATGAGAAAGAACCAAGCTGCTGAGCTCATGATTTAATAAGCATTTATTCTGGAGCACTAGGACCAACGAGGTCCTCATCTCTGTGAGGTAAGACTTATTTACCTCAGAGGGCTATTGGGAAAAAAGAGCTGCTTAAACCAAGTAACTAAATTAAATTATCAGGTCACAAAGGGTGTTAGAGGCAGGAATATGCCCAGCCAGAATACTGTCCCTAAGGCCAAATCTCCAAGTGTTTTTTCCTCCCAAGATGGGGATTTAATAGCTCTCCTTCCTGGGCTGTTGCCTTTGGGACCCAGTTTCATGCTGGTGTAAGCTGCACAGTCTGGGCTCACTCTTTGCTGCACTTTCTCATTCTTTGTGTGGCTGTTGTTAACTCCTAACTGAAGATCGTTTCAACTAGCTAACAAGTAGTTAGGGAAACCTTTGTTTCCCTAACTACTAACGATCACCGTGGATTTAGGATCAAGAAATAAATGTTTAAGCCAGGAAAACAAGACTGTTCTGTTTCTCTCCCTTTCTACACTGTCAGGGTTAAGTCATCTGTAGGGAAATGCATAGACTCAATAGATGTGGTGTACAGGGGCAGCTGGGGGTACAGTGGGACTAGAGTCAGGAAAACCTGGGTTCAAATAGTGCCTCAGACACTTAATAGCTGTGTGACTCACTTTATCTCTGAATTTCCACAGCTGTAAAATGGGGGCAATAATAGCACCTACCTCGGAGAGTAGCTGTGAGGCTCAAAGGAGACAATATTTGTTAAGCACTTTGCAAACCTTAAAGTGCTATATAAATGTTAGCTATTGTTATTTTTGTTATTCTTATGTCAATCAGGGATTTAGTGCTAAAGGCTCAACGCATTCCAAGGGTGGGCCTCTCTATTCACCACTCCACACTGCCTTTTTGTGTTATTATTCTCTCTCCCTCCAATCCCCTCCTCTCCTCTCCTCTCCTCTTCTCTTTTCTTCCTCTCTCTCCCCTCTCTCCCCATTTATCTATCTATCTATCTATCTATCTATCTATCTATCTTTCTATCTATCCATCCATCCATCCATCCATCCATCCAACCATTCATCCATCCATCCAACCATCCATCCATCCATCTATCTATCTATCTATCTATCCATCCCTCCCTCCTTCCCTCTATCCAGCCATCCATTCATCCATCCATCCAACCATCCATCCATCCATCCATCCATCTATCTATCTATCTATCTATCTATCTATCTATCTATCTGTGTATCTAGTTGCCTAGTTGCAGAGACAGTGCCAACCTGCACTTCATTTGGGAGTTACCTATACTAATGAAATCACAGGTCCCTATAATTTTATATACTTATAGTTTTAAACAGTTTCCTGATGGCACCAAGAAGTTAAGGGTTTTACCTAGGCTGAGACAGTATGTGTCAGAGGCTGCACTTGAACCTGGGTCTTCCTGACCTCAAAGCTTGCTCTCTATCCACTATACCATAAAATTTCTCAGTAATAGATAATTATAATGAATAATAGCAATGATGCTTGGGCATCAACTCCTTTCACAGGGTTGTAGGGAGAAAAATGCTTCTAAGGTACTATATGAATGACAACTATTATTTGCTTGAGGTTTAGAAAGGACCTAGCATTGTTTGTTTAAATTTATTGACCCTTCCTACAACATTTTTTTTAGCATGCACCAAATGCCCAAGGCCTCATGTACACAACTGAAATACACACTGACCTTTGAAAATAAATAGAGTTTATAATTAAATTCCTTTTGGTGCCTCCAAGCAGTTGGACCTGAGATTTCTTGATTGGGCAAAGGGGCAGCTTTGGGTCATGGGGGGTTGGTGAGGGGTGTGGGGTTTCTAATCCTGGTTTGGTTGCTGGACTCTTTGATCCACTGGGACACACTGAACCTCTGTGCATGTTGTCAAATTCCTTCTCGACAAAAATGGAGCTGATACTACAGTTCTGCCTAAATGAAGCTATAATAGTGCCTTGAATTTTTAGGTTACTTTGAAATCCATTATTTTATTTGCAACAAGGAAAATCAAAGAAAACAGTAAGAAGACACATGGTTAAAAGGATGCTAACCAGTTCTGTTCATGTTTGGTCAGGGTCATCCTATTGCTTTTCTTTGTATTCATTGTATTGCTGTTTATGATGATTACTAATGAAAACATACTTTATAGAGCACTTTATGGTTGCCAAATACTTTCACATACATTATCTCATTTGATCCCCAAAGGCCAGTAATGGAAGGAAAAAAAATATGCTTGGTTTGAAGTAAATTCAATGGCTTTGGGTCTTTAGGAAAGGGAAAAACTTGCCATTTATTCTGTTTTAGTAAGCAAAATCATTAAAATTAGAACCAATCTACCTGTCTGAGTGACAACAAAAAAGTAATTTCACCTCTCTGGGTCTGTTTCCTTATTTGCAAACTGAGGGGACAGGACCTTGAAAACATCTCTTTCCTCCGGCTCCGAGGTTGTCTCAAAGAACTCAAGACTATTTTCTTTCTGACCATTTGTACCACCCAAAGCCTTTCCATTCCCTAGGTCATAGGAGACACAAAAAAATCCACAGTAAACAGAATAAAAATTCCCTTGCAAACCCTAATTTCCATGAAAATCAAAGACATAGATGGCATACTTATCTAATTTGAAGATCAACCAGTTAGAAGAGACAGTAAATATATTAGCTGACAAAATCAGAGTTTAAAATAACCACAGAAGTCTAGAACCCTGAATCAAATCTAATAAGATGAAATTAGCTAGGGTTATGAATGAAGAAAGGCCATGTGACAGAGTGGATGGAGAGTAGATCTTGGGGTCACAGAGGCCTGAATTCAAGGTCTATTTCTGACACATACCAACTGTATGATCTTAGGTAAGCCTCCAAACGGGGTCTCAGGGTCCCAAGCACCTCTCTGAAATGTTATGCGGCAGGGAAGGTGTCTATCTGTATTGGCGGAGGAGGCTTGTTCATCAGGAGATGCCAGCACACATGAAATCACAACTCTGCAACAAATACAGACATACACATACCTACCTATCTACCTTCCTGCATCTATATATACATAGTACTCATACACATATATCTTTAATATATATATAACCATGTATCTATATTATGTGTATATATATACATATACTCATATACTATGTCTACAATAATATATATATGCCTACACATATACCCTTAGTATATACATACATACACATATATACATACATCTACAGTAATATATACATACATATATCTTCAACAATCTCATATATGTATACATGCATATATACCATAATGTATATACACAAGCTACAGTAATATATATGCACACACATACATTTGTAGTATGTATGTAAACACACAGATACATACACTCACATGCACATACATGTATAATACATGTATGCACACACATATACCCATAGTGCGTGTATATGTGTACACAGCTGTGGTTATATATGCACATGCACATACTTCTATAGTATGCATATCTATGCACACATGCATGCATATCTATAACACATCTGTATACACTCATATACATACATACATAGTGCATGCATGTATGCACACATCTATAGTAATATATACACATAAACACATACATTATAGTACTGTACACACAATCCCCATAGCATGTATGTATGAACATACATATATGTGTGTATGCACATAATATACAGTAATGCATATCTACCCATATCGATAGTGCATATATACATGCATCTTCAGTACATGTATATATACACACATAATTCAATGGAACATGTATATATAAATAATAATACATGCATCTATAGTACATGTATACACACAAACATATATTATAGTATTGCATATACACACATCTATAGCATGTATATATGAATATACACATACAAATATATACATATGCAGTAAAATAAATATACGCATTTCTATAATACACACGTATCTACAATTCATGCATATACACATGAATCAATGGAACATGTATATATAAATACAACACACACATCTATAGTACATGTGTATAAAACACACATGACACACATGTTGTTGCTCAGTCATGTCCAAAGGGAATATATATGTACATACGCATACAATTATACATATATTCACTTAGGTTTAGAAAGTCCAATCATAATTACAAGATATGGAAAAACCTGATCTGGTAGCTGTTCATTTGGAAACAATCTGAGCAGAATATCAACCTCAGTGCATGGCTTAGGTTAAAGAAAAGCTGCTGTCATTTTAGGCTGCATAGCATGAAGAACCAGAGAAGCACAGGATCCAGAGTAAGAGCAATGTGTTGTGACAGTGAGAGATCTAGTCCTTGCGTCCATAGGTCTGAATTCCACTACTGGTTCTTCTACTTAGTAGACAAGATGTTTAACTTTGCAGAATCTCGATTTCCTCTATGTAAACAGGGAGAGAATAATGACTCATTTTTATGTAATGATTTTCCTTATCCCAAATCTGTGAAGTAGACATTTCAAGTCTCATCTCCATGTTACAGATCATGCTGGTCTCATCAATGAAGCAAGGTTAGTGGGAAGCTTCATTGATATGACATAACAAAAAGATCTTTGTAAACTTTGCATAGAGAATTGCCTCCAAACATTTAAATGCCAGTGATGCTATGAACAGATTGTTCTCAAGAGGAAAATTACAAATTATTTAATAATCATTTTAAAATACTCAATTTTACTAATAAAGAGATGTCAATTAAAGCAACTTTGAGGCCTTACCCAGCAAATTGGCAAAAATAACTAGAAGCAACAAAATTCATTGATGGTGGGGTTATAGAGAAATAGATACACATTCACTCATTGCTAGTGAATTATGAACTGGAAGAATTTCTTGGAGAATAACACGCTAGAATCAGATAGAAGACACAAAAACTGGGGCAGCTGGTAGTGTGGTAGATGGAAGGCTGGCCCTGGAGCCAGGAAGGCCCCTCCCAGACACTTACTATTTTTTGTGACTTTGCCTCACTTTCCATAACTGTAAACTGGGGATAATAATAGCACCTACCTCCCAGAGTTGTTGTGAGAATCAGATAAGATGTTATTTGTGAAAACATGTTTAGCATAGTGCCTGCACATAGAATCATATAAACACTCATTCCTTTCCTTTCCCGCTAGAACAATTATTTCATTTCACCCAATAATTCTACTGTCGTTAATAACTTAAAATTGTAGCAAGAATAGAAAGGTTTCTGTTCAAAGATTTTCATAACAGCATTAAGTGTAATTGGAAAAAGAAACCTAGAAGTCACCTATAATATCTACGGGGAAGTGGCTAGATAAATTAAGATCTTTTATGAAATGGAATGTAAAAATTCAACTCAGAACAATGAATTTGACAAATGCAAAAAAATCTGTAAACATATGTAAGAAATCATGCAAATCTTAAGAAGGAGGAAGAATGGAGATTGCAAAAAGGAAAAGTGAATGAGGATGAATGAACAAAATATTCTGGTAGACACTTGGAGGGACTAAAACTTTTTTATATTTTATGTGCTGAAATTAATTTAAATGTAAAAAATTACCGACCTGGGCAGCTAGGTGGCACAGTGCAAGGCCTGAAGTCAGGAAGACCTGAGTTCAGGTCCAGCCTTAGATACTTACTAGTTGTGGGACCCTGGGCAAGTTATTTAATCTCTGTTTGCCTCAGTTTCCTCATCAGTAAAATGAGCTAGAGAAGGAAATGGAAAACCATTTCAGTATCTTTGCCAAGAAAACTCCAGATGGGATCACAAAGATACAGAAATGTTTGAATGACAGCAACAACAACAATTATCCATCAAGTTTGGTTGTCTGTACTGATATTTAATATCAATTTTTAAATTGAATATTTAATAAAAATTTCACCCATTATTATTATTTCTCCACTCGTCAAATCACATTTTAGATATTATGCTCAGTCCTGGTCAACACTTTGGAGAAAGGACATTGATAAGCTGGAGTGCATACAGAATTGGGGGGGGAACAACTAGAAAGGGAAGGGTACTTTGAAGAATCAAACATGAAGAGTGGCTGAAGGAACTAAATGCTGTTTTTGTTCAATTGTTTCAGTCATATCAAACTCTCTGTGACCCTGTGCCCGAGGCCAGTTTTGAACTCAGGAAGACCAGTCTTTCTGACTCTAGGCCTGGCACTCTATCCACTGTGCCACCTAACTGCCCTTGGGGAATCTTTAACCTGCATAAAAGAAGACAGGGAGGATGTGGTAGCTTTCTTCAAACATCTTAAAGAAAGGCTTTCAAATTAGAGGCACTTCACTTATTCTCCATACATCTAGAGGGCAGATCTATATCAGATGAGTGGGAGTTACAGGAAGGCAGATTTTGGCTCAATACAGAACCAAATTTTAGTGTTACCTAAAAATGGAATAGGCTGACTGGTGAAACAGTGAACACCTTGTCAAGATAAGTGTTCGAGCAAAACCCAGAGGACCACACTAGTCCCAGATTTTGTAAATAGGATTTCTGCCTTGAGAGGCAGCTTGGACTTATTAGATGATACTTCTAAGTTTGAGATTCTAGGAAATAAAAAATTTGAGTATGTGTTTACACTTAATTATTACGGATAATGGAGAGGAACCATAATTGAATAATCAAAAAGCAACATATTTGATTGTTTGCTAGACAATTTTACTTCACTGTTTAGGTTAACATTAAAATTACATGGCCACATTCTTGTTTTGAAGCTACATGCTAAAGACAGGGATACAATGTGACATGGATCCTCCTTGCACCTCATTCTAGGGGCCCTAATTATTGACGTGCCCAAAGGGTGTCCTTCCTGGAAAGATTCACCTATAAGAGGGAGAGGTAGTGTAATTTAGTAGAAAGAATACTGGATTTGGTGTCAGAATGCCCTATTTTAATCTTAATTCTATCAGTGTGATCTCCTGGGCCTCCCTTTCTTCATCAGTAAAATGAAAGGGATAGAGTCATTCCCCAATTGATAAATGGTCAAAGGATATGAACAAGCAGTTTTCAGAAAAAGAAATAATGTTATCTTTCTATCATATGAAATAATGCTCTAAATCAAATATTAATTAGAGAAATGTACATTAAAACCACTCTGGTACCACCTCACACCTGTTAGATTGGCTAATGTGAAAGAAAGGGAAAATGACAAATGCTGGAGGAGAGGATGTAGAAACATTGGGACACTAATGCATTGTTGGTAGAGTTGTAAACTGGCCCAACCATTCTGGAGAACAATTTGGAAATCTACCCAAAGGGCTATAAAACTGTCTATAACCTTTGACTGAACAATACCATTACTAGTTCTGTAACACAAGGAGAGCAAAGAAAAAGGAGAGTCCCATTATGCACAAAAATGTTTATAGCAGCTCTTTTTGTGGTAGCAAAGAATTGGAAACCCAAGGGATACCCAACAATTGGGGAATAGGTAAACAAGTTGGGGGTATATGATTATGATGGAATGCTATTGTACTATAATAAAAGGTGAGTAGAATGGTTTCAGAAAAACTTGGGAAGACTTATACAAATTGGTGCAAAGTGAAAGGAGTAGAACCAGGATAACATTGTGCACAGTATCAGCAGTATTATACAATGGTCACTTTTGAATGATTTAGCAGCTAATAAAATCCTTAAATAAGAAAATTTGTTCTGTGAAGTTTGGATTCAGTCAAAGGGCTGCACTTGAGGACCTAGAGGGCCACATGTTGGCCTTGAGGCCACAGGTTCCCCATTGCTAATACTATTCTCAGCAATACAATGATCCAAAACAATTCCATAGGACAAATAATGTTATCTATCTACAGCGAAAAAACTTATGGATTCTGACATAACTTTTTTAAACTTTATTTTTCTTGGGTTTTTGGTTTTTAATTTTTTTTTGGTCTATGTTCTCTTTTACAACATGGGTAACATGGAAATATGTTTTGCATGACTGCACATGTATAATCTATATCCAAGCGCTTGCCTTCTCAAGTAGGAGAAAGGGAGGAAGGGAGTAAATTTAAAGCTCAGAAATTAATGTTAAAAATTGTTTTTACATGTAGCGGGGGAAAAATCAAAAATTCTTTAAAAAATGAAAGGGATGATCAAGGGAACCTCTGCTGACCAAGAATGCCAGACCCAATTGTGCTGTGGAGAGCAGCAGGGGTGAGAAGGAACCAGCATGCCCAGTGAGTGCAGAAGCAGTGGGGGCAGAAAGCCCTTGGCTGTGGGCACTTACAGGAGGTTGGAGGTTTGACTTGGGTTTTAGGCTAGAAGGAAGACCTGAAGATCTGGGGCAGGAGGCACCGTTTCCCATACCCCAGGACTAGAGATGACTACAAATAATTAACACATTGCCACAAAAAATGCACAGACGAAGGAGAAAGAATACAACTGTAGAAAACTATTTTGGGAATAGAGATGACCAGGGTTCATCTTCAGAGGAGGACACTGAAGTAAAGAAACCCCCAAAGAGTAACATCAAGTGGTCACCTGCCCAAAATGAATTTATAGATCTTTAAAAAAAAAACTTCAAAAATCAAATGACAGAGATGGAGGAAAAACTGAAAAAAAAGAAAAGAAAAGAAAATAAGAACTGGGCAAAGTAAAGCCAGTGAAATTATAAGAGATCAAGAAATGATTAAACAAAATATGAATAATGAAAAAAACAGAAGAGAAAGTGAAACATCTTATAAGAAAAACAACAGATTTGGAGAATAGATGGACAAGGTGGTCCCTAAAGCTCCTTCCAACTCGAAATCCTAGGTTAGTGATCTAAATCTGAATCAGTCAGTCAACAAGCATTTACTAAATACTTAGTATGTGCCAGGTACTATGCTGGAGAACAAAGGACAAACCGCAGCACAGCATCTATCCAATGAACTGGAGAGACTCTTCCAGTCATTTTTGTAGTTTCCGGTTACCAGGGCATTGTCCAGGCTGTTTATTTTTTTGTTTGTTTTTGTTTTTGTTCTTTACTTTCTTTGTGTCTCTAGTGCTTAGTACAGTGCTTGGTATATGGTAAGCGCTTAATAAGTGCTTATAGATTGATTGATCAATCCATCTGTTATCCTTTACTTCTGTTACATGATGAGCCAACTTCTTTTTCCAATCATTGATTTCCTTAACAATATCCCTTATACTTAGATGTACTGTGCATGACAAGGTGTCTAGGGGAATGGTCTTAGAGTCAGGAAAACCTGGATTCTTCCTGCCTCTGATATATATTAGTTATATGACCCTGGGTAAGCCTCTTAACCTCTCAGTGCCTCACACAATGCTCTAATATTATAACATATGCAAGGAAGGAATTTCTATAATGGAAAGTTTCCACACTGATTAATCACATGTCCAAACCAAGATAAACATCCCTAGATAAACCAAATCGCTTCATCCTTTTGGATCATAGTTGGATATATGCTTCAGCACTCACCGTATCTCTCCATTGTCCTTTGGGTCACATAGAACTTGAATTATTCAGAGATCATTGGTTTCTAAGATATGTCATACAACTGAACCGTCAGTTCATTGAAAGAGTCCAACCCTATCTACTCCTGGGACATATGGGACAAAAAGGATCAACAGATCCCTTTTGATTACACATCAACAATGAGTTACATCCAGAAAATGCATTTGAGAAATTCTGATTGCTTTTTGTAATTCCAAATTGCTTGCCATTATATACAAATTCATTAAAAATGGCACTCTTCTGATGATGCTGTTTGTGAATTTTGAAATACTATAATTTCCGAGGAATCCATGAAAAGAAGTCACATAAGAACTTTTACAAACTATTTATAAAACACTTTCTTTCAACAACTCTGTCTAAACATCCTTGAAAACTCATTAGAAATAGAAGGCATAGGAATAATAACATTTCAAAGGCAATCCCTGGTCCAAGGCAAACTTGTACCCTGGTCTTTGGGTTCAAAGACCTAAGGTTTCCAGTTGTAGCAGGAGATATCCTACCTTCAGTCCAAGGACTCACAACTAAATTCCAAATTCAAATTTAATTAACACATTTAAGAGCTTATTGTGCTAGTCACTATAAAGTATAAAGTTTACATAAGACATAGTCTTTGCTCTTATGGAAGTTTAGTACAAGAATAAGACACAAACGCAGATAACAATAATTCAAAATATTATATGATGAGCACAATAGTACAAACTGAAGGCCTTTTTTGTTATCAGTAAAAAGAAAAGCTTCCTGAAGGAGGTGGCATTTGTGTTGGGTAGGAACAGAATTTCAACCAGGGTGGGACAGGTGAAACTTTTCCCCAGACACCGTTGAATTTAAAGGGCTCTCTAATAGTGGGTTCCATGCCCTATTTCTTCCCTGACCTGAACCCACAAGGGTCCACAGAAGGTGATGGTAAGGAGGGGTAAGGACACCAAGTAACAGTTTCTCAGAAGTGTTCAATTTGCCTAGTCACTGAATTGGCCCCATTGTAGGTCACCACTGCCCTTCACCAAGGTCTGTGAAAGACAGAGTCAGGCATCTCCTCTTCCCTCCAAGGTCTGCCTTTGTTCTGACAAACTGGGTGCTTCCCACCCAAGTAGAGCTTGATGAGGAACAGGGATAACGGGAGGTCCCAATTTTTGAGCTATGGATATGGACAGAGGAGTGGAGAGGGAGCATGGAGTTACCCATTCTGGTTCAAGCTCTGGATTTGGGTAGAACCTATCCATTCTGACCCTAGACTGGTCCAAGAGTTTCTTTAGCACTAGAGTGCCTAGGCAGGGTGGTGAGGCCAAGGCCAGAGGACCCTCAGAGTAGCGGCTCCTCAGTGCCAAACTTCCACAAGGTGGGGCAAGAGAGAGCTTCTGAGTATTATCAAGGGCCCTACTAATCTTTAGTTCCCATTTCTCTTAACGTTGAGAAAATCTTGGCTCTATCCCCAACAACTGGGCTTTTCTCAAGATTGGGAGGAGAGAGGTACATAGAGTCACATCTATACATGGAGGACAAGGAAGATGAAGGCTCTTACTTTTTGCTACCCATTGCTTGGGTCTGATCTCACCAGCACAAAAAAGAAGTGGGTGACTGGGGTCACAACTGCGTCCTGCTGGTGGTGACAGAAAGTAGAGTTAGGTGGGTAGAAAAGGGTGTTGGACTTCCCACTATCTCCACTCCCGCCATCCCAGCACCCCTGAATTTGCTCTTCATGGTCTAACTAGAAACTACCAGATCAACTTCAGGTGTGAATTCCATGTTTCCTCTCACTATTCACATGAATGCAAGTGTGGATGCCTGTTTCTGTCCCCATCCCTTTCACCCAGGTTCTCTCCCTCCAACATAAAGCATGCTTCTTTCCTGCCTATTGTTCTAGGGGCAGAAATTCTTAGTTATCACAGCTTTTGCACTGAATAGGAATATAACAAAGGTAGAGAAAGAAGACATTCCAGGAATAGGAAATCAAATAAGCAAAAAATTGAGTAGGAAAACCCAGAACACATGTGGGAAAATTCAGGATTTGTAAGTAGGATAGTTCTCAATCCATTTAATAAGTGGCAGCTATGTTTACAGCACTGAAAATATAAAGCTAAAAGCCAAATCAGTCCCTCCCTCTAAGGCATCTGCAGTGTGTGCGTGTGTGTGTGCGTGTGTGTGTGTGTGTGTGTGTGTGTGTGTGTGTGTGTGTGTGTGTATAGAACATATAAACAGATAAACTAGTACCAGACAGATTGAGGAGGGAATGTGTCTGTCAACTGGAGGAGTTTACACTCATCTGAGCCTTGAAGAAAATTTTATGAGGTGAAAGTAAGAAAGGAATATCCACAGATTTAGGAGCTAAATGAGCAAAGGTATGGAGGTAGAGGATAGAATGTCAATCTCAGGAAACATTTGGTACTTTAGTTTGCCAGGAATGGAGAGTTACGAAGGCAAGTAGTGTATAACAAGTCCGGAAAGATTAATACAAGTCAGATTGTGGATGGATGGCTTTAAGTGCTAAGAGAATTTATATTTTATTATAAGGACAATGGAGAACCAATTGAATGTTTTTGATCAATAAAGTATCATTGTTAGACTTTTGTCAGAAATATTAATTTGGCAACTGTGTGGTAGATAGATTAGATAAAGGAGAGATTGGGAAACGAGACTATAGAGAAACTGTAGTCTGTGTGAGAGGTGATAGCCAGAACTAGGGTAGTAGTTTCAGAAATGAAGAGGAGACAGATGTGAAGGGTGTTGTGTTGGAAATATCAGTAAGATCTGACAACTAATTGGACTTGGTAGGTGAGGGAGTAGGAAGAGTAGAGGTGATAAACCTGGGTGACAAGAAAAATGGTAGTATCCTCAAAAATACAACAATTTGGAGGAGAAAGTTTAGGGCATGATGATGAGTTTTCTTTTGGTTATGTTGAGTTTCAAACGTTTATATGAAATCCAATGGAAATATTAAATTGGCATTTAGTGATGTGGGGGCAGAAGAAATGTTATTGTTGGTTATATAGATTTAGGAGTCACTTGCATAAAATTATAATTTGATTCTCTGGACTGATAAAGTCAGTAAGAGAAGTTGTGAGAGGAGAGAGTCCAGGACAGACTTGGTGGGCACCCGTGGGTAGGGGGGGGAGATGAATGATGATTCCCAAAAGAGTCTGAGATGGGGTGGCCAGTCAGGTAGGCAGGTGAAGAAATAGGAGAAACTGTACCCTGAAAGCTAATAGCCAGGAGGAGAGGTGATCTGGGACTTGAAGGATGGTTAATGCTGTCAAAAGCTGCAAAGTCTCCAAAGAGTAGAGTGGTCAGGGTCATAGAGCCGGAAGGAGCAAGGGAGAATTTGGCACTGGAATCCATCCCCTAGAGATGGTAAACTTGAAGCCAAGAGGTAGATACATTTGTAGCAGCTCCCTTTGGATGGCTACAAATTTGGCCTTGAGTTGGGACCCTCTTCTCAGATTCCTGTTCCCTGAACTAGCACCTGGGCTTTAGACACAAGACAGTAAGACTGGGAACGCTGTGAGAAGAGAAGAAAGAGCACTGATGACATTCGAGGCTCATTTTAACTGCAGGTAACAACAAATCCCCATTTCATGGCTAAGGGAATGTGCTACAACTGAGGCAGCACCACCTTCAGCATTTTTCACACTCTTGCCTGTCTGCCCAGGAATAATAATGCTGCAAGCTAAGGTAACCATTCAGGATGCTAATTTCATTCATTCTGCTCTCAGAATGAGAGGAGCAGGGCAGGTCGATAAAAAAAAATATAAAATGACCATTGTTTGATATTTATTTATGGTACATAATACTTATTTACAGTATACATACTTATTTATAGTACACAGTAGTGGATTACAGAGTAGGGACCCACTAAACAGAGTCCTAGAGATTACCTGCAGACAGCTTATAGAAATCCAAAGGGACACTGTTAACTGTGTAAACTCTGCCCTCCAGCTGTTAGACCCTGGTTCCTGCTCTAGCATGTGGCAAAGTGAAACAGAATGCTGTTCAGTTGGTTTTCAGTCCTGTCTTACTCTTTGTGACCCCATCTGGGGTTTCCTTGGCAGAGATACTGGAATGGTTTGCCATTTCCTTCTCCAGCTCACTTTATAGATGAGGAAACTGAGGCAACCAGGGTTAAGTGACTTGCCCAGGGTCACGCAGCTAGTAAGTGTCTGAGGCTGGATTTGAACTCAGCTCTTCCTGACTCTAGGCCCAGTTCAATTATCCATTGAGCTATCTAGCTATCTACTAGACTTCTCATTTTCTCTCCTTCCTATCCCATATTCTTCTATTCTTTGCTTATGCTGTCAAATATAATTATCTAGGTGACTGACAGCTCTTCTGTCCCACCTTCTAGTTACCTGGGTGATTTTCTGGCTCCCTTGCATAGAATGGACTTCTCCCCAACGATCCCTCTTATTGAAATGCATCCCTTCCTTCAGGGCACTACTTGGGTCCTACTTACTCCTGAAAGCCTTTCAGCTGGAAGAGATTTCTCCTACCCCAATCTTCTCATGGTACTTCTTTTTGACTGTTTGCCCTTATAGGTCTTAGGTCTGAAAGTGGTACAAAAAGTCATCCAGTATAATTCACTCATTTTACAGATATAGAAACTGAGGCCCAGGAGGTTAAGTGACTTGATTGAGATCATACAGGTGGTAAGTGGCAGAGGGAAAATTTGAACCTAGGTCCTTGAAACCCAGAGTCAGTTTTCTTTCCATTGTTCCATGTCACCTCTATCTATCGTGTTCTATCTTAAATAATAATAATAACAAACATTTATGTAACACTTCCTGTGTGATAGGCATTGTCCCACAGGTTTTACAATTATCATCTCATTCGAGCCTCACAGCAACCCTAGGAGATGCGTGGCAATTGTGTGCAAGTCTCCTCCCCTTCTTGAGATCACAATTTGTTTTCATCTTTGTATCCCCAGTATAGATGCACAGTGAAGATGCCCAAGTACACAGTTAAAATGTTTTTTTATTGGATTAAATTAAAGAGAAATACCAGGGTGTGGTAGAAAGAGCACTAGTCTGGGGGGGGGTCAGGAGGACTCTAATCAAGACTGAGCTCTGCAGCAACTCACACTGGGCAAGTCACTTCCCTTTTAATGAGACCCAGTTTTCCCATCTGTAAAATGGGAAGGTCAGACTAGATAACCCCTTTCAGCTTTGATCCTATCAATTACCTTGAGGAGCTGTGAAAACTTATAGCCTAGCTTCACTGTGTCAGAGGCAGAGTGGTTTAGGGGGAGAAAGAGCTGGCTTCCAAGTCAGAAAGACCTAGAAAGACATTTCCTATTTTGGCAGCTCTCTGTAAGTGGGAGAATGGGTGCTGATCTGCTCTGGTAGAAGCAATTTCTTAACGAAGAGCTTCCTATGCCAGTGAACTTACAAATCCAGTTCTTGTTTTTTTAATAGCTAGTATCGAATAGAGCTTTAAACAACTTTGTATACAATCTATCATTTGATTACTGGTAGGCAAAGATTGTTATGGTTCCTCCAGGAGCAAATCATCGCTATCAACAGGCTTAGGTATTAGAGGCAGCACCCCTTGCTCATCTCTCTCTGTGTCTCTGTCTCTCTCTGTTTCTGTGCCTTTGTGTCTCTGTGTCTCTGTCTCTGTCTTTCTCTCTGTGTGTGTCTCTCTGTCTCTCTCTGTCTCTGTCTCTCTCTGTCTCTCTGTCTCTCTCTCTCTTCCCTCTTCCCTCTCACCTCCCCTCATTTTGCCTTGGATAGCCAACAAAGCAATGAACCAATCAATAAGATGAAGTCGTCTGCCAGATGGCTGGAGTGGTATGCCACTTACAACGGAAGGTAGAAGTTTTGGACAGCTTCTCTACCTCCACTCACTCCCTTCTCCCAGCAAAAAATCATAATTTAACATGTGGAAAAAGCCCTTAGAAATCACATGGTCCAACCCTCTCATTTTACAGGGAAGGAAACTGAGACTGGGGGAGGTAAAGCCACTTGTCCAGTGTCGCATAACTCATAGGGTCACCTTGCTAAGACTACAATGAATCCCCAGGGAGGATGGCAGTGAGAAACGAGCGCGGGGCTCCCTGCCAGACAGCGGGATGAATGGAGATGAATGAATCCATCTGGACTCACCTCCAACACTTGTTGCTGTCGCTTTTTTTTTTAATGAATGTGTTTTGCTACACACTTTCAGGACCTGGCGTGGAAAACCCTAAGTTGAGACTTTTTGTTATTTAGACAACGCAGATTGTTTCCCCTGGATACAGGTAGAGGTCAGTAAAAGGATATTTTCCAAAGGAGAGAGCTCCTCTAGTCCGTCTGCTGCTGCCGCTGCCGCCGCCGCCGCTGCTGCTCTCTTGGCTAGAAAGCCAAGTGTGTTTGTTTTCCTCCCTTCTCCTTTACCTCTTCCCTGTTCACTCACAATATACTTATTTTGCGTCTTTACTTTGCCAGTCTTCTTCTTAGCATTTGCAAGATACTCAATGAAGACCTCTCCCTTCCCCTACCAGCCCCTACACATACACACACA
>CM053580.1:295224865-295227365 GCA_028627135.1 Pseudochirops cupreus | reverse complement strand
GAGACTGACTTTATGGGATGTACAAAGAACTTTACTGTGTTTTGGGGAAGATTCAAAACTTAGTGAAGACATGGTGCCTTGTCTCTTTAGCTTACAGTCTAACAGAAGGATGTGATATATACACACATTTTTATTGTATTTTTTAATCTCATCTGTGCTTGGTGAATGAACATTCTCTGCAACTTAATGGAGGGAAAGTGAATAAGCATTGATTAATCACCTTTTATGTGCCAGGAACTGTACAAAGCATTTTACAAATACTATATCATTTAGACCCTCACACAATCCTGGGAGGTAGGTGCCGTTATGATTCTCATCTTACAGTTTAGGAAAGTGATATATCAGTTAAGTGACTCGTCACCCAGCCAGTAAATATCAGAGGCTGGATTTGAATTCAGCTCTATCTGACTCCAGAGCCAGTGATCTATCCACTGTGTCACCTAGGTGCCTTGATTAGTGTTCTCTTGGGCCCTGAGAAATGAATTAGCTTTCCAGGGTTACAGGGATAGGACTTGATCCTAGGTCTTTCTAATGCCTAGACAAGTTCTCTGTCTACCACAAAATGATGCTTCACACAAGATATAATAAAAATAATACATGGTAAGGGTAGTAGTTCCTAAGACCATAACCCACCAGTTAGTAAGTCCAAACATGGTGGTTCTGGTGTTTTCCATGATGAGAATAGATGGCTATATACATATTGGAAAATCTGCTCCATTTTCTATCTTTAAAAAAATCTTCTAGTTTCATCTATAACTGCTCTTGGGATGAGCTGGTTCAGTTGGCCCTGCTGCCGATATTTCTGCAAACCCATTTTCCCCTTCACTGTTTTGTTAGGGAGATACTGATCGTAATCTTTACCTCCATTATGTTGTGAAAGGGATTTTGCACTTTCAGCCCTGTTTGTTCTGAGATTCCAGGCAAAACAATTGCTGGCTGACAAAGGCTTCCTCTTTATGGGGACTGTTTTGTGTCAGATTATGCTCATAACTTTTGATCCTTGTCTCTTCCTTTATCCATTTCCTATTTTTCAACTTTGGTCATACTGCAAATGGGCAATGAACTGGGTTCATAATTAAGCAAGAAAAAGGGAGTACGCTGGTTTGAATCTGGGAAACTGCAGGGCTTTCAGCTGCTCCCCAACACAAGCTGTCTTTTAAACACAAACATTATCCCTGGGATGTTATATGTCTGTGAATCATGGAATACCACAATCTCTAAAAGTGGTGGGTCAGTCAAAAGACAATGGAGAGACAAAGTATGATAGGCATAAGCAGTCTTTATTGTACCACCATAGACAATTTCCAAATAATACTTAGCCTAAAACATATTCCTCCAGGAAATGTACGTTAGAAAAAATGGTGGGTCAGTCATGTTGCAAAAACAAGGGATAAGATGGAGAGCCTGAGGGCTGTATTGGGACCCATGTACTTTAGCAAGGTCCAAGGCTAAGCAAGGCCTCTAGGGCATGGAGGAGATAGGTAGTGGAGGATATTAATAGAAATGATAGAGGATGGATTGCTATCTGCTCAGCTTCGACTTGGACAGTGCCTATGTCAGTAAGACCACAGAATCTCTGAAGTACTGACATAGGTGTATTTAGATAGAGGCAAGACAAAGCAGTTTAAAAGGTTTATGATTTATATGAATGTGGAAAGCACTAGAATACTAATTCTTTAAGGGTTGGGTCTGTGTCCTAGGTTTCTTTGCATTCTCTGCAACAACCCTACAGTACTTTTTCACTTAGAGAAGTTCCCAAATATTCATCAGTGAATGATTCCTCTCAGGAGGCACTAATCCCCATTGCTTTGATGATCAATTCACTGCAATTGTTGAACAATATTCTTTCATTTATGTTAGCACAGGACTTGGAGTCAGGAAGATATAGGTTCAAATCCCTCTACTGATCTATACTAGCTGTGACCATGAGCATGAGCAAGCCCTTTAACCCCTCTGAGGCTCTGTGTCTTTTTTTTCTCCAAAAAAGTAGAGATAATAACAATAGAGGCTATATCCCAGAATTGATTTGAGGTGGAAAACAGGTATTTAATGGGTGAAAAAATACTTTATAAACTTATATGGTCTGGTCTGATTATATTGACCCTCTGCTCAAAAAACCTTTAGTGATTTCTGTAAAATTTCAACCCCTTTGCTTGGCATCCAAACTTTCTACTGCCTGACACTCCCTGACCTTTCTAGACAGCGCTCATGCCACTCCCCTCCAAACACTTTTACCTTCAGCCAATTTGACCAACTCCACACCACTGTGCATAATTTGCAGTTTTTCAACATTGGTGCCTTCTCCCACATGGTTCGTACATTTGGAAAACCCTCTCTCTTGCTCTTCCTCCTCCTCACACCTCAAGCCTGTGCTCTTCTATCTTCACACATCTTTGAAAGTCCAACTCAAAAGTCATCACCTTCATGAAGCTTGCTGGCCCCAATCCCTTTCTATGGTGATAGCAACAGAGTAGTGGAAAGTATATTGGATTTGGACTTA
>CM053580.1:295190455-295224365 GCA_028627135.1 Pseudochirops cupreus | reverse complement strand
AAAAAAAAAGAGAAGAGCCTATATGTTCTAAAATATTTATAGCAATTCTCTTTGTGGTGGCAATTTGTGGTGGAAATTGCAGAGTTGTCCATCAGTGGGGGAATGACTAAACAGCTTGTGGTATGTGATTGTGATGGAATACTACTGTGGTATAAGAAAAGAGCTGGTTGATTTTTGAAAAACGTGGAAAGACTTATATGAAATAATGAGGAGCAAAATGAGCAGAACCAAGGGAATCTGGATACAGTAACAGCAATATTATTTGAAGAATAATGGTGAAACACCAAGTTATTTTGAATATTATAAATATTCCAATCAACTGCAAAGGATCTGTGAAGGAAGATGGTATTAACCTTCAGAGAAAGAGCTGATAAATAGAAGTGTACATAGTATGGTATACATACATAGTCAATATATCTATATATATTGACATATATATGCACATATGCATACATGTATTTACAAATAGATACACATATATGCATGTATTTATGTCAAATGGCGGTTCATCTAGTATGGGTTGGGGAGGGAAGGAGGAAAACAGTTTGGAACTTAAAACAAAAATAAATAAAATTATAAAAAAGAATTATCATGTTGAGTTTTGAGGGGAAGGGTTGCATCTATTACTACATCCTAAGGCTGAGAATGGAGAATGGAGGGATCAATGGTGCAAATCTCTGTGTTGTCAGACAAACAAGCTGTGATCCCACTTAAGATCCCTCATTATTCTAATGTTTTGTGTCCATTTGATCTATATAGATTCCCTGAATATTTTTCCTTATGTCCCTTACTTCCCTCTTATCTCTTTACCTAAATAAGGCCCATCATCTAGTGCAGTGGTTCTCAACCTTCCTAATGCTGCTACCCTTTAATACTCGTATGTGGGTGTATCTGCATGTAGGCGGACCCCCCCTGGAGATGGATAGAGCATCAGTGTCTCCATTCCTAAGACCATCGGAAATATGTGTTGATCTAGTGATATTTTCTTCTTTCTCTCAAGTATCTGTCACTGTCCTGGATACTGAATCAAGAAAACCCAAAACACATAATAGGAACAATTAGAACAATGAGAAGCATGTAAGGACGGGTGGGAACTGAAGCAGGCGCTGATGTGGGAGTCAGGTGGGAGGTATTGGGAAAAGCCCCAAGAGAAGAATGTGAGAGAATGAGATGGTCATGCTTCACTTCAACTCGATGAAGAATGATGGAGTTGGGTGTCTTAGGGCAGAGGTTATGGCTAAAGTTTTAAGATAAAACAAGATCACCACAGATCTCAGTGGGAGCTTAGAATGAATTCTAAGGTGAAGTACCTTGTCCCCCGAAATGTTGTTAAGTTGTCATTGTAAGAAAGTGATTGGGAAAGAAAAGATGAATAAGTGACCAGAAGAGTAAGACAAGGGGGCAGCTAGGTGGTGCAGTGAATAGAGCACTGGCCCTGGAGTCAGGAAGACCTGAGTTCAAATCTGGTGTCAGACACTTGACCTACTAGCTGTGTGACCTTGGGCAAGTCACTTAACCCCAATTGCCTTGCCTTCCTCTAAAAAAAAAAAAAAGAAGCAATCCATGGTATTTCTACTTTCCGAGTTACTTTTGGTGATGGCATGATGTTTCTATGGCATCTAGAGTAACAACAAAACTTCCCTATCCATGTTGAATAAGAATGAATTTTCAGTTAAAAGAAGGTTTAGTGACTTTCTTGGATTGCACAGCAAATTAGCCACAAAGCACTTTCATGTTGGTTATATTGTGCCTCCAGCTGTAGAGAAGAGTATTGTAGGCTTGGACAAAGTGCAAGTTGGGAAAGAAGATTCATCATCCACTGAATTTGTAGAAAAAAGGAGAGCAGCCCTTGAGGGGTGTCTTCAGCATACAGTGAAACATCCAACATTTCTTCAGGATCCTGAATTAAGGCCGTTCCTAGAGTTCTGAGCCGCCAAAAGCGGTTAACACAGGCTCCAAATGGAGCATGAATATTAAAGATGGTGAAGAAGGCCACTGATGCTGTCAATAAAATGACAATCAAGATGAACTAATTAGGTGCCTGACTTGAGGAAAAGCATCAGCAATTAGAAAATTTGGATCAGCAGCTTAGGAAATGTCTTCAGGCCACTGTTGAAGGCCTGGTTCTGTCACAGAAAAGAACTTTCAGCCAACATAGCTGACTTGGAAAAGTGCTGCCATGTTAGGTAATTCTGAGGCTCATCTACAACTTTGTCTCAGATTGCCGAGGTTGAAGAGAAGATTGACCAATTACATTAGGAACAACCTTTTGCTGACTTTTATGAGTTTTTGGAACTACTTAGTGACTACATTCATTTTATTGCAGCAGTGAAAAGTATGTTTGATCATCTAATGAAAATTTGGCAAAAAAAGGGATGATACTCAGATTTCTTTGCAGAAGAAAACCTGTGAAGCTGAAGCAAAAATGATGCTTACCAACAAACCAGATAAAATACTGAAGGCTAAAAATGAAATCAGAGAGTGGGAAGCCAAAGGTCAGCAAGGAGAGAGAGATTTGAATAAATCTCCAAAACTATTAGAAAGAAAGTTGGAAGATTTGAGAAGAACAGGAGAAAGACTTTAAAACTGCTATCAAGCACTTGAAATCTTTAGTTCAAACACAACAACAGATGAGAAAGCGCTGGGAGACATTCCTACCTGCAGCCAAAGCCAATGCCTAGCAAAGCGACTTCAAATCAGAAGATTCTCTGGATGTTTTTCCTCAGTTATGCTCAATTCCACAATGAAATCACTTTAAAATCATCAAAATAAACCATGATATATTTTATGAATCAGCGTGTGACTTTTTTATATACTCTGACATTTTATTAATAAGCAGCATGTCCTGACTCTCTTTGAATCAAGCAGACTATGGCAAGACATTCTGCAGCACTTTGATGAATTGAACACTATTGTTTCTTAATGCTTGCGCTAAAAAGTGCATTGTAAGAACAGAAAGTTTTATATTATTTTTTCTTTACAATGTGTTGTTATTACTAATAGTTATCTGACCTCTTTATATCAGATTATAATAGCACTGATTAATGTTCACTTTTACATTCCTGTATAGAATCATAATTTTGTGATTACAGTCGAAAAGATTGTATCTTGTGAAAAATGTGGGCCGCTAGGTGGCGCAGTGGATATGGAGCTGGGCCTGGAATCAAAAAGACTCATCTTCATGAGTTCAAATCCAGTCTCAGATGCTTATTAGCTGTGTGCCACTGGGCAAGTCGCTTAATCCTGTTTGCCCTTAGTGATCTCATCTGTAAAATGAGACGAAGAAGGAACTAGCAAACCATTCTAGTATTTTTTCTATTTTCGAGGAAAACTCCGAATGGGGTCATGGACAGTCAGATATGACTGAACAACAGCAAAAAATTGTGGTTACATTGAACCAGCAAATGAAGTCTAAACCTGTAAATAAGCTTGGTCTCCATCAGGCAAGATCAACCACAAAAATTACAGAATGTTGACTATGACTGAACGCTTTTTGGGGCAGCTAGGTGGCACAGTAGATAGAATGCCACCCTGGAGTTAGGAAGCCCTGAGTTCAAATATGACCTCAGGCCTAGCTGTATGACCCTGGGCAAGTCACTTAACCCTGATTGTTGTGTGAGAGAGAGTAAATATAAAAACATTTAAATATTAAGTAAATAAGTATAAAATAGAGCGTGAGACAGAGTTCTGATGTGTGGACAAAGAGAAAGGACTGATTTGGAAGATGTTGGGCAGTGTGGCACAGTGTAAAAAGCCCTGGATTTGGAGCCAGAAGGACCTGTGTTCAAGCTCTTTCTCTGTCACTTACCACCTGTATGTAGTAGTCAAGCCACTCTCTAGGCCTCGGTGCCTTACACATAAAGGGAGTGGGTTGGACTAGATGGAAGAAGAGTATGGAGGTGGACAGAGGGTCGTGTTTGCCATCAGGAAGACTTAGGGTCAAATTCTGCCTCAGATTCTTCCCAGCTGTGTGATGCTGGACCTCTTTTCACACTTTTTCACCTCTCTGGGCCTCAGTTCCTCCTTTGTAAAATGATGGGGTTGGACTGGATGATGGCTAAGGTCCTTGCCAGCTCTAAATCAACCGTCCTGGGATGCCTCTAGCTCACTATGTCTATGATCTTGTGAACGATCAAGGGAATAGACTGAGCATCTAACCTTTATTCAGTAATACCTTTTGCCAGAAGAAACATGTAGAAAAGCTGCATTAGGAGGAATTCCATCCACGTGGTGGCAGCATTTATGTTTTTCAGTCTTTTCAGTCATGCTCAACTCTTCTTGACCCCATCTGGGGTTTTCTTGGTAGAGATACTGGAGTGGTTTGCCATTTCCTTCTCTGGCTCGTTTTACAGATGAAGAAACTGAGGCAAACAGGGTTAAATGACTTGCTCAGGGTCACACAGCTAGGAAGCATTTGAGGTCAGATCTGATCTTAGGAAGATGAGTTTTCCTGACTCCAGGCCTGGCCCTCCACCCACTGCAACACCTAGCTGCCAACTACAGCATTTACTGGGTCATTTAAAGAGAACAAGGAGCCATCTTTGCCAGAGGATTATGAAGCTAACTTCAATTCTGGTTCATTTGGATGGATTTGGTCATTTGAGGAGTTCAAAGCATCCCCTTATTAAGTCCCTGGGTCTCAGGAAGAGCATGGTTGCATTGTCTGGGTCTTTGAGACATTTTCTCCTTGGTGAGTGTCTCTATATTATTACTGCAAGAGTTGACTTATGTCAAGGCAGTTGAAGAAGCAGTATGTCATGTTTGTTTTCTTCCCTCAGGTGGTTTTCTGTGGCTTCACTTCATGCCGTCTACAACGGGAGGAATCGGGCAGAGACGTCAGTTTTCTAATATGGTTAAATCTGGGATGAGAAAGAATTCACATTCAGCCAAAACCTACCTTTCTGCTACTATGATTATTCTGGCTCTCAGCTCTATCACCCTGGGAGAGTATTTGAGGGTTCCACATATAACACATTCACGGAGGAGGGAGAGATTCCTCTCTCATTTTCACTTTATTTTTTAAAAATAAATTTTTATTGACATCTCCAGAAACAACTGAAATATAATTTTAGTATCCAATGTAGTCAGGGGGAATGAGCCCAGAAAAGACACCAATACCTCAGAAGAGCCTTCATCCTTGTGGTTTTCAGGGTGTAAGCCAGGAGGGTTTTCCCCAGATATCAAATCCCAGGTTTATTTTTTAGAAGTCTAAGGAGAAAGGACTGGAAAGCAGTCCTCTAGCTAGCATAGGCACAAGACATGTTTGTTTTGAAAAGACATAGAAGCCACAGCCGTTATCACCCCACCAGCCTTCTATCTTATCCCTTCATATCTTGCATTTGAATTTTCTCTCCTAATCTTTAGAGGCCAAGGCTATTATGCCAATATCTCTTTTCTTTCTTTCCTTCCTTCCTTCCTTCCTTCCTTCCTTCCTTCCTTCCTTTCTTCTTTCCTTCCTTCCTTCCTTCCTCCCTCCCTCTCTCTCTCTCTTTCTTTTTTTTTTCTTCCTTACTTTTTTTCCTTCCTTCCTTCTCATTACTCTTTTGGTCCTCCCTGGTCATGTTGATTTACCATCCTCTTCTTTGTTCTCTGATTCCAGCTTCTGGGGTTTCTTCCATAGTCACCTTTCTAAGAGTTGGCTCTTTTTTCTCTGGAAAATCCTTCCCTAAAATGTTTCCTTTTGGGGTGAAGGGCTCTCCTTCTAAAGGAGATTTGGTACTCTAGTCTCCTTCCTTGAGGGGGGAGCGGGAAACAAAACCACTACACGAAAGTAGTATTTCATATTAGTTGGTGGCCTAGTGGGTGGCAAATATAAAAGGGGAGATAATTCCTCATCTCAAAGAGTTTACTAAATTCTAATGAGAGGAGCTGACAGTATACCTTTGGAATCGTGCCTAGGGATAATTTGGAAAGTTACTGATACGGTACATGGTATCATAGCGAGGGTGGAACTGATTTCATCATGTTTCTTGAAATGGAGGAACAGGAGGGAACGGCATGCAGGTTACATGTATAGTGGAAGAGCAGCTGGTGAGAAGAGAGGTAGGGTATAACATGAAGCATGGTTGGGGCTGCCCACGTAGTGGCAGGCTAGGTGAAGTTTTTACCTGTCTGGAAGGCAAGACAAGTCTACCTACCAAGTCTGGAGCTGCAAGGGCGTGGTCTCTAGTCTGAGGCTTTCTGTAGGGCAAGCTGGGGCAGGAGGGCTGGCAAGAAGAGAGTGAGGATTCATAGATATATGTGATGTTCATCTCCAGTTTCCCTACTGCTCTGTCCCAAATTTATTCTGCCAATTGTCAGGATAGCTTAGTAGCAACGAAAAAGCGCAGGCCTCAAAGTCAGGAGACCCAGACTTCATTCTGATTCTGATGCTATATTATTGTGTGCCCTTTCACACATTATTTCTTCCCTCTTTATCTGTGATAATTAATTAATTAATAATCAATTAGAGGAAGAGGAAAGGGTTTGAAAACCCCATCAAGGTGCAAGGGACTGAGGCATTTTAGTTTGGAATCAATCGATAAGTGTTTGCCATTTATTAGGCACCTAATATGAGCCAGACTGGGGTAGCTACGTGGCTCAGTGGATAGAATGCTAGATCTGGAATTAAGAAGCTCCAGCCTTTGATATTTATTAGCTATATGACTTTGGTCAAGTATCTTAACTTCTGTTTGCCTCATTTCCTCCTATGTAGCAGAGACACCCTAGAGCAGGTCAAGTTGCTCCTGCATCTTTGCCAAGAAAACCCTATGGCCTTGTTCATGGGGTCATGAAGAGTCAGATGTGACTGAACGGCAACCATGTGCCAGGCACTGTGCTCAGTGGAGGCCACAGAGGCTGGGCCCGCTACTCCCCATGAGGAGACTCTCTTTGCCAATGCCACTCGACACCTTTTCTGCAACTTGATGCCTTAGAGAGTTGCCCAGAACATTGAGAAATTAAGTGACTTGCCCTGGGTCACATAGCTAGTAAGTACCTGAGGCAGAACTTAAACCCAGCTCTTTTTGGCTTTATGGTCAGCCCTCTGTAGATTCTGCCACACTGCCTCTGTGGGTGGTAGAGACACAAAGACAGAAATGCAACAATATTTCTCAACATGCTTTACATTCTCTTAGGGGAGACATGCGTCATTAATGTTTCCCAAGTCTATAACAGAGATGTCAGATACAGACCCAGGCTGATAGACCACATGTGAGCCACAGCATACCCCAGCCACAGCACTCTCAGTGTAGCCTGAACCCAATTAAAATGTAATTAGGAAATATTTAACAAAATAAACAAAAACACAATAGAACACAATGTCAATTTGTGGTTTTCTAAGTAAAAAAAAAATTCAGCCCACAGGAATCTGTTACTGTTTGAATTTGATAGCACTGGCCCTGACAATCAAAAACAACAACAAAAAATTAAAATTTTTTTTTAAAATCCCTTTTCACATGATCTTAGTGTATTCAGCAAGTAGGGCTATCAGAAATCTACCAGGCCAATAGTTGCATGTGGTCTCTACAGCCAGATCTTTATCTGGATCAAACTAGGCCAGAGTTCTTGGCAAATATTCAGAATCTAACCCAACATCAAGTTAACGCTTCTGAGTGTCACTATGTGTGTGGGGGAGAATTAAAGACAGAGACAGAGAGAGACAAAAACAAAGGTGAAGAGAAAGAGAAAGAAAAAGACATAGAGACAGGGTGGGGATGGGGGTGAATCTGAACAGGGACTCATGTGGTGGAATCTGCATTCTGGACTTTCTACTTTCCGTACATTTACATTTGGCTTCCTACTGCATTACGCCTCTCGACCTGATAGAATTCACAGATTCCTCAGATCCCCGAGGGCTTGCCTGGTCTAACAGCACCCATTTCAATAGCCCAGCAACCTCCATGGTAGTTATAAAAATAAATATATTTGACAAGAGGGGAATCTGAAAAGGGGGATTTTCTTAGCATTATTTTTATTATTGCAAAACTCTCTTTTTAAGTCTGTAAACAAGTTCATTATCCCTTCTTGTTCTTCCCTGTCCTCTTCCTCTCCTCTCCCTCCCTTTTTGTTTTTCTTTCATATAGTCTCAATTTCTTCAACTATTTTTTACGGATGAAGGAACTGAGACTCAGTAAGGTTAAGTGACTAGCCACCTAGGCAGCTAGGTATGATTTGAACCCGACGACTTTGACTCCAAACGCAGAGCTACCATACATGATCTTTATGTAGCTCTGTGTGTGTGTGTGTGTGTGTGTGTGTGCGTCCAAGTGAGCAATATTTCCACTTATAGATTAGATAATATCATATGTTTTCACAGAAATCTAAGATTCCTTGGTAGTACTCCGGATGCTGGAAAAACAATAATGAGCATGATGGTGGTGGTGGGGATGGTAATGTGAGCTCACATTTGAATGTTGCTTTAAGGCACATAAAGTCTTTCTCCATTAAGCTTTCTCTCATCTGCCCAACTGAAAGCTATTTCTCTCTCCTCAAATGTTCTATTTAGCACTTTAATGGAATCTCTCCTTTTGCTCTGATAACATTTTTTTTGCTTTTTTTTTTTGGAGGGGGGAAGGTAGGGCATTTGGGGTTAAGTGACTTGCCTAAGATCACATGGCTAGTTTTTTGTGTTAAGTGTCTAAGGTCACATTTGAACTCAGGTCCTAACTCCAGGGCCAGTGCTGTATTCACTGTGCCACCTAGCTGCCCCCCTGATAACATTTTTTACCTTACATCATATTCGATTATGGATATACCTCATATCTTCCTATTAGATCACAAGCTTCTTGAGGGAAGGTATGATGTCATTTTTCAGATTTATCTTCTAGCATCTAGCACAGGTACCTTGAATATAATAGATGTTTAATAATATCTGTTAAGTTTGAATTGAATAATGATAATACTATTTCACATTTTGCATAGCTCTTTATAGTTAATCAAAGAATTTCCCCTATTTTATCTCATTTGATTTTCACACCAAATCCTATTTAATGAAAAGGAAATCGAGGTTCATGGAGGCTAAGTGGCAGGGCCAAGACTAGAACCCAAGTCTCTTAACTTCTAGGTCAATGGGTCCTGATGATTGTTCTCCCTGCATAATTTATATCAAGAAGGAAGCATTTGGGTTCTGAGTAAGTTTATTTCCCACAAAGTTCCAATAAGCTTAAAGCCAATACCCTCCAGTAAAATTGCATGGCAGAAGGAGGGTAGTAGAGAGGCTTTAGGTTATGGGAAATAATCAGGCATGTGGTAAATACAGATAGAAAGGAGAGGATTGAAAAAACACTTCCCCTTCAACATTCAATGTCCTAGCAAAGGCTAATCTAATGTAAGATGATGACCAGAAAAAAAAAAAGACAGAGGGGGAATACATTATTAAACACCTTCAACTGTACCAGACTATAGCCCTTTCTCCTCTTCATTACAGTTGGTGTTCTGCCAGACTGAACAAGCAGATTAACATTGCCATATGTGCACACTAGCAGACACACCATGTTTATAACTGTGGTCATCTATCCGAGCTGGAGTTAGGTTTCTCTGGAGGTGAGCGGGGTGAAGAGGGAAGGGGGAGGAAAGCCTAGCAAGAGGATTAGGGGAGAAGAGGAATAGTAAAAGCATTTTAAGAGATCCTCAACCCAAGTCACTCACGCTCTCTGAATAAATCATCAGCATCCCTCTGCCTTTGCTGACAGCTAAAAGGGAACAGATGGAGCCTGGGAAATTTTCCTTTTATCTCTTTTTAAAAAGAGAAGGGAAATTCTCCCTGTCCAACATGTGGTGCATTGAACATGCTTCCTTCTGAAGTAAGCGGTGCCTTTAGCAGCACAGAGATGAGCAGAGCAGCAGCTGGGATACTTGGCAGGCTAGGGGCAGTTCCTGCCAAAGAGGGATGTGGCCAGCTGCTTCTTTCCCATTGGAACAAAGGTCCTTATCACACACCTGTGGGCTTTTCTTCATGGATAAAATAGCAAGATTACTTTTTGTACATGCAAAAGAAGCACCGGGTACCAGACTAGGCTTCCCCTCCACTCCTTTAGGATTTAGGAGAAAGACTGATCAGTTAGTTGGGTCCACTGGGACAGCCATTTCTCACTTTCTCCTCCCCCTCTCTACTTTATACATGCAAGACTGGCTCAGGTGATTCGCAGAAATTCTGCATGCCAAGGCCAGGCACAAGGCATATGGGAGGACACTTTTGCCAAGATAAACCGAATCTGTTCATTGGGTTTAAAGGGCAAATTGTCTCTATGATAAGAGAAAGCCGTTTCTTTGGTTTGCCCAAAGAGACTGATGGACCCAATTTTAAGCCATATTGCCAAGATAAATTTAGAAGTCACATTTCTGTCCAAGAGCTACAATCACCAATAGGATCATAAGTTTAGGTCAGTTTGTGTCACGAACCCCTTTGGTCTTCTGGTGATGCCTATGGATGCCTTCTTTTCAGAATAATGTTTTTAAATAATTGAAGAAAATGAAAAGTTAGAGGCTAGGTTTCAGTTTGAGGCTAGGGACAAGACACGTATAATTTTTTCCATCCATGTTCATGGATGGAAAATCTTGGGAGTCTGAGACACCAGATTAAGAAGCCCCAGCCAATAATGATATAAAGAAATGATGAAGAGCAAAATGAACAGAACCAAGAGAACATTGTATACAGTCACAGCAATGTTGTGTTAGGAACAACATTGAGTGAATAAATTATTTTGTATATTATAAATATACAAATTAACTACAAAGGACATATGAAGAAAGATACCATCTGCATTCAGAGGAAGAACTGATAAGCAGAAGTATATACAGAATAATTTTACACATATAATATACACATTTACATGTACATCTACTTACATCTAAAGGTAGCTGTCTCTAAGGTGGAGGGGAAGAAAAAGGGAAATTTACACGATAACTTTATTATATATTTGAAGAGAATAGCAAGTTGTACATAATGGATTTGCAATTTCATGTGCAATCATCTTTTTTTATTATACTGTATTAAGGAAATGCTCATTTAATCCACAAATTAAAAAAAAAAGAACCCCCAGTCCAGCAGCCCTTAAAATGTGGTCCTCAAACTTCTGGGGCTCCCTGAAACCCTTTCAGGGAGTCATCAGGGTGAAACCTAGTTTCATAATAATACTAAGATATTATTTGAATATTAAAATATTCCTCCTTTTTTTTTCAACATATATAGTTGAGGTCAGATTTTTTTCATATACTTTAACAAAATAATATATTTGAAGAGATTGAATGCAGAAGCAGATATGAGAATTAAGCTATCTTCTTTTAAGCTAGACATCAAAGAAATGTGCAAAAATTTGTAAAACACCACATTTTTCATTTTTTCGTTTAGGAATATATATAATGTGTTATATATATATTTTTTTTCATAAAAAATATGCTGCTTATGTCCGCATGTAATGAACTAGTTTATTGTTTCAAAATAAATTAGTGAAGAAATATTTCAAATTTTTAAAATCAATTTTAATTTTGAATGTGGTAAATAAATATTTATAAATATAACCCATATGCTGTTTCAGTTGTGTCCACTCCATTTGGGTTTTCTTGGCAAAGATACTGGAGTGGTTTGTCGTATCTTTCTCTAGCTCATTTTACAGAGGAGGAAACAGAGGTGAACGGGGTTAAATGACTTGCCCAGGGTCATACAGCTAGTGTCCAAGGTTCGATTTGAACTCAGGTTCTTCCTTACTCTGGTCCCAGCATTCTATCCACTGTGCCACCTAGCTGCTCACAATTCACGTAAATGAATGCTTTTGGGGGTCTTCAATAATTTTTAAGAGTCTGGAGCCCAAAGTCTGAAAATACATACATAAATACTGAGAAATGCTGATATAGACCAGGTTTTGACCAAGAAAGGTGTGAAGACATTCTCCTCTTCCAGGTTTGATCCCCACTGAGAACAACAAGCATTTACTGAGTGCCTCCTCTTTCTCAGGCACTGTTCTGGGTTCTGGGATGTAAACAGAGAAAAGAAATAATCCCTTCTCTCAGGGAACTTATATTCTATTTTAGGGGGTGGGGAACGATACAACACGTACATGTACATGAATCATTGATAATAGCTTTCTGATGGAGTGTGGACCAGGTAAAGCCTATACATCCCAAGGGTTCCCTGTGAAGCTCCACAGGTTGCACTCAGCAGGGACTCATTGGTTCTCTCTAAGCATAGTCCCTTAGCTCTGATCTCTGCCTGGCTTGCGGACTGGCTCAGCTTCACAATAAAATCTAAGAGAAGGGGAAAGACTACTCTTGCTCTACAGGTGACAAAACAGAGGTCCAGATGAGAGTGAATTGTCCAAGGTCAAATGTTCCTAAGGGCTGAAGGTGGAATTTGAACTCATTTCCATACTGAGCTGGTCTAGTGCTCTTTCTACTTTATAGCACTTCCCTATTACTTAACTCAATTGGCACATCCATACCTTGTATAAAGAGACATTTTCAGGTTGTTCTTGATTACACCCTGGACATGGGATTGAAGTTTGGAAAGAACCTTAGGAATCATTTAGTCCAGTCTCATTCTCCAGCACTCACAATTTAAATATAAGGAAGCTGAGGCTTGAAGACATCAAACCATGTGGATAATTAATGCCAGAGATAGGATCCTCTGATTTCATGTCCTTCCCACTATACCACACCTCCTTAGAAGGGGTTCATTTATCCTACCACTGACCCCTGATGTACTTTTGTATCTCTACCATCAATGGCAATTTACTAAACACCTCCCTAGGGGCATGAGGCTATGCTAGCTGCTTTTATATTAAGATTAATTCTAGGGAAAGATTTTGGAGAGTTGTTTAATAGGGAGGTTAAGACCTTATTGTCTGTGTTACAAATAGAGGAAGTGAAGCACAAAAACATTAAACTATAAATGGTAAAATCATTTGAAGGAAGATGGTGAAGAAGAGACTAGAACCCTAGTCTCTGTTGATAGTCTAATTGATAGAATCTGTTCTCTTGACTCTTAAGAGTAGGCATGCTTCCCAAATTTCTCTTGAATGACTTCCAAAGCCTTTATATGTCTCCAAGGCACCAAAGGAAAACCCTTGAAGTAAATTTATACCAGATGTAACAAGGGCTGGGTGCTGTTGTGTGTGGCTCCCCAGGAGTCAGAAATAGACATCTCTAGCATCATTTCCTCCAAGACTTCTCCGAGGGACACTTGAATTCATTGCCAGGACGATAAGGCTAGAGGTTGGCTTCTCTGTTCTCCTCAGAGAGAAGGGTCCCCAGGTTTGAATTATATCTATTTCCTTAAATATTATTACTCATGGGGAAGTGATTTTTAGGTTCAAGGTAAACTTCTAATTACTGTTCCAAAATACAGAAAAGGGCAACCCTAAGCTTTATAAGCAAAGTTTGACTTCCTTCCCACCAAAAAGTAGAGTTAGTTCCACAACGAACACACATAGAAAATAGCAAAAAAAAAAATTACCTGAGAGTTGACAGCAAAATAGAAATTGGAGAAAACATACATATTGGACAACACAGATCGAAGAAGTTTTCTTGTTGGGGGTGAGATTGCTCCGTTCTACCAAGAAAGAGTCTCACCCAAAGTGGAAATCCCTGAAGTATTTAGTGTAGCCAACTAAGCGTAAAGACATGACCAAAATTCCTCATGTAGTCTTCTTCCTGATCTTTCTCCATTCATGGCCCTGAAGAAAGGTTATCTTTGCTCATGATGTTGTAAATTAGAAGTATCCTAAGAGCTCGAAGAAACCAGATCTCTTACGCTACACTCCGTGCTTTTTGCCAGTTCTACCCTGCCTCTTGCATAAATGCAGGTCATTGATCTTCACAAAAGAGGAGACAGTCCCATACCATTGGACTTTCAGTCTTGGGTTACCCAGATATAATCCCTGCTGGTAACTGTTAATTAGTCAAGCTTCTTGATATTAGAACTTTCCTCATCAGAATAGTGTGACTCAACCAGGATGGATAATGAAAAAAATTAAGTTTTTCTTTTTTAAACAACTTATCTTTGTTTAAATGAACTGTGGTGGTCAATTTGGAAAGGCAGCAGAGAGGAACCATGTTGAAGGTCTGGATAGGGATTTTAAAAAGAAGAATTTTATAGGAACTCAAATTTTATAGGGACTCACATGCAATATAGGCTTGTTTCGCTATTATTGTTTGGTTGGGGAGAAGTTGGGAAGGGAACAAGGTAAGCAGGAAATCACAGTCAGCTTTGGGAGTAGGATTAGGAACTAGAGAATGGAACGAGACAATATGGAGCCATTTGTAGAATGATCACAAGATTTCAAGTCTGAAGACTTGGATTTGAATCTCAGCCTCACTTGTAACTAGTTATGTGATTCTGGGTAAGTAAGAATAACCCATCTTTATAGCCTTTCCTCCTAAGTATGTCCCTGCAGAATGTATAGTGCAGTATATAACTGTAAGTAAAATAAGCTGAGAAGTTCAAATGCGGTAATCTATAGAAAGCGTTTTGTAACAATCAAGCCCTATGTAAAGGTGAATTAATAATTTTTTTTCTTTTAGCTTCAGTGAGTTGAAAATGTTTTTATAGATACCATAGATAGTTAAAATGTTCCTTTTTATCTAGAGAGAAAAAAATCGTATAGTTTTATAATTTTTTGTGTGAATTATGGCTACAATTCAAAATTGAGACAGTGTCAACATTATCTGGTCAATTGTCATATAAGTGGGAGTGATCTGGCTAATGGTAAATGACTCCTAGAATAAGCAGAGCTCAATAACTGGACTTAGGCAGGTGTTATCCACACACTTCAAGGCCTTTTAAAATGCTCAACTTTCTTTTTTGCTTTTAATCTGATGACCTCAAAAAAGTCGATTCCAGTTAACTTCTTCTAAGAGTCAACATTGGCTTGCTCTCTCAATCTTTGGATATTCTCTACGGCTAGGAAACAGAACTTTTTGAATGCAAACAACCAACACAACACTCCAAATACTGAACAAACCAAAACTCTTGGAAGATTTGTATTGTTAATAGGCAGCATGAGCCATGCTGGGGAAGGATGGTATAGTGCAAAAAGAATTGACCTTGTAAGTCAAGAGACCCACATTTAGGAAGGCTGGACCAGTCAAGAGAAAGGGACCCATACACTGCTCTAGTACTTAAAATATTAAAAAACCTAGAGGAAGCCTCTAGCAGAAAGTTAGGTCAGGTAGACATTCACTGCTGATCTTATAGAAAGACATGATGAAGAATCTTTTGGGATAGTAAAGTCTGACTTTCTTTTGTAAAGGTTTGCAGTCTGTACCAGTAGAGAACAGGTCCACATCACTGAGAACTACAATTATCCTCCTCTACCCCCCAGTCCCATGGACAAATAGCCAGAAAGGTTATTGAGTAGACTTCTGAAAAGAAATAGCGAATCAAGATCTCAAATCTCACTGTGGAATGTCTCCCATTAGGTCCATTCTTCCCTATAGATAGAGCAGGAAATTGCATGAACAGTGATTTCTTGGGCCCTGGAAAAAATGCTCATTGTATTAACTTCTCACCTGATCTGAGGTGCTGGGCAGTTCTTTAGTAGAAGACAAAGCTTTCAGATAAGATTATAGGATTTCACAGGATTGTAGGATTATCACAGGATTGGGGCAGCTAGGTGGAACACTGGATAGAGTGCTAGCCTGGAGTCAGGAAGACTCATCTTCCTGAATTGAAATCTGGCATCAGACACACACTACTGTGTGACCCTTGGCAAGTCACTTAACCTTGTTTGCCACAGTTTCCTCATCTGTAAAATGATCTGGAGAAGGAAATGGCAAACCACTCCAGTGTCTCTGCCAAGAAAACCCCGAATGGGGTCATGAAGAGTCTGACATGACTGAAACAACCGAATGACAAAATTACAAGATTACGGATTTGGAGCTAAAAGAAACCTCAGAGGTCATCTAGGCCAAACCCCTCATTTTACAGATGAGGGAACTAAAGCAGAGATTAATGCTTAATGGCTAGGTTAAGCAATTTATCCATAGTAGCTAATAAGTGTATGAGACAGGATTTGAACTCAGATCCTGACTTAACTCTGGCTTTCTCTCTACCATTCAGAGTGGGGGCAGACCTCAGGATCCATCTTGCCCCACTTGTACTTCTATAAGCATCCCCTCCATATCACTATTTATATAAATGGTCATTCAGTTATTGCTTGAACACCTTTAGGGAGGGAGAACTCACTACCTTTTGAGGCCACCTTAGTTAGCTCTAACTGCTAGAAAAATTTTCCTCCTTTTAAGCTTAAATCTGCCTCTGTAACTTCCACCCATTGGTCCTAATTTTATTTCCAGTCCTTCAGAACCAAAAATTAGGTCTAAATTAGTTACCTGGCTGCTGAGGGCTGCAATGGATAGAGTGCCGGTCCTGGAGTCAGGAAGACCTGAATTCTAGATCCAGCCTCAGCCTCTTATTAGCTGAGTGACCCAGGGCAAGTCACTTAACCCTGTTTGCTTTAGTTTCTTCCTCTGTAAAATGACCTGGAGAAGGAAATGGCAAACCGCTCCAATATCTTTGCCAAGAAAATCCCAAATGGAGTCACAAAGAGTCAAACATGACTGAACAACACAACAACAGAGGTCTAGAAGTCTTTTAAAACAAAACGCATCCAAATATGGGTACCACAAGACTATTTCCTTAGCCAAATTTCTTGGAAAAGTTAAGCACACAGATAAATATCTTTAGGATGATTTATTCAGAGGCAGCTCCTTAAGGCAGCTGGTGAATCAAATGAATAGAGTTCAGGAAGACCTGAATTCAAATGTGGCCTCAGATATTTGCTGCTTGTGTGACCTTGGGCAACTCACTTAATCTCTATTAACTTTTATTTCCTCAGCCTGTAAAACGGGAATAATAATAGCATCTACCTCACAGGATTGTTGTGAGGATCAAAAGAGATAATATTTGTGAAAAAGAGCTAAGCACAGTGTCTGGCATACTGTAGGTGCTATGTAAATGCTTGCTCCTTCCTTCCTATGGCAATAGCTTAGGGATTTTGTGCTGAACTTAAGCATTTTTTTATTGGAAGGTGTAGCAAGAATTGCAACAGTTGAAGAGGGCAGCCAGGCAACTGGGGGAAGGAGAGGCAGTGCCATGTGGGATTGTGGGGAAAGAGCTAGAATTGGAAGCAGAAGACCTGGCTTAGGGGGCTTGCTCCAACAACCTAGTTCCCTTCACTCTCTTCAGTCATCTCATCTGTAAGATGAGACCCAAAAGGATAAAACCCTCTGGGAAAGGGCATGCATTGCCTTTGACCACATCTTGGAGAGTATTGGGTTCCCAAAGTTGAAGAAGGTTGGGCAGTGGAGGCGGAGACGAGAAGCTAACAACCTTCCTTTCTTCCTTCCAACTCTGCCTGAGTCTGGCCCTGAGTGGTACAGCATGCTTTCTAAATGGAGGGTTAGTTGTGAACTAGACAGTTTGAGGACAGCTTAAATTAATTTAGCCTAGTGGTGAGAAGGCAGAGGAAAGACTTAATGAGGCTTTTTTCTCCTTATTTATATTGTATTTCTCAGGGGACATTTAACTTACTATCCCATCCGAATGCCATTACAATGACTGCCTTCCACTTCTTCATAGTTTCTCAGCATTTGCAAACAAACAAAAACCAAAAAAAAGTCTTTCTAGGACAAGACGTTGCCTTGTGTGATCTTTGGAAACTTTTCTTAGAGAGGGAGACAACAATGAATGTAGAAATTTTCTACTTAACAGTTCAATGAAATTATCTGAAGAAAGGAGCTACCACAATGAAAAGACAGAGGGTTTCAGAGGGAAGTGTGACAGTAAAGGAGGATGGGCTTTTCCATGAGCTTGAGAGACCTACCAATAAACTTCTTAATTTTTCTAATCAACTGTGTATTTTGGCTAATCCCTGGATACGTTTCAGGTAAATAAAATTCAACCTGATGCTTCATGGATAATAATTAACCAGCACTCGGAATTGTACAGTCTACACAGGACTACCTTTCTCACTTCTCTCCATATCCCCAAACAAAAGAGCTCAGGTCATTGGTGAGACAAAAAATAGAGAAGATCTCAATTTGAAACAGTGCAAAGAGCAATAACTTTGGAGTCAGAGGACTTCAAGTTCTGTCTCTGATGTGGTACAAGTCACTTGTCCTCCCCTAGCCTCGGTGTCCTCAACTGTAAAAGGAGGAAGTCAGATCACATGGCCTTGGAGGTGCCTTCCAGCTCTAGCTCTATAACTTTCTCTTAAACTGTATGAAGTCAGTGGGAACAAACTGAAACCTAAAGGACGTCACCAAGTCATCTTTTTAAACACACAGTATTCCATTGTGGGGGAAGGGAAGAGATTGGTAGAAGCCTGAAGCACAATGGGGTGTGGTACTTGAATTTAAGTAAGTTAGTTTCATACTTGATTTTTTTTTTCCTTTTTTTCCTTAGGATTTGTTCCAAAGTTGATGGTGGGGAGAGGGAGAGGGAGGGAGGGAGAGAAAAAAGGAACAGAGTCAGAGACAAAGAGACAGAAACTGAGAGACAGAGACAGATATGAATGAAATCTTTAAAGTCACAGCTCCATTTCTGTCTATGTTATGGGCCTGCATTTCAGGTCCTTTCTCTGAGACCTTTAAGTTGCTGTCGCCTTCTTCCAACTTGGTTGCATGTCCGGGTTCTGTGGTTTGCTAAATGCTTTGGAAGGAAATGTTACCTCAAAACCAGAAAATGCCATTACATTTAATCTCTGACTTTTGTTTCTGATAATTAGGCATAATCTGTCCTAAATGTTTATATCAATAAAGAGTAAATTGAGAAACATTATCGTCCTAATTTGGGGGCTAAGCTTATTCAGGGCTGAAACCATGTCCTATTTGTCTTTGCATTTCCCCTCAGTGCCTAGCACAGTGCCTTGTATATATGGTAGAGCCTCAGTAATGTTTGTTAAAAGGGACCACAGGGACTCATTCTGAGTAAAAACTAACAATCTGTAAATTATAATTAAATCTCTATCATTTCATTTGACTCTACCATTCCTTATATATATAGAGAGAGAAAAGGCTCATATGCTGGGCTCTTGAAGTCTCCCTCTCAAAGAACATGAATGTTGAGCTCCAGCAATTCTTCATTTCATTTTTCTTAGAGCACTGGGTTCTGTGGTAGGCTCGCTCCTACTGTGATGGATAACCCCATCTTAGAGCCTTAACTACTCCACACAGAATGTAAGCAGTACACTGGTTTGGCTAACTAGTAGAAAGCTCTTTGGGAAATGAAGCCCAATAGAAATGGTGCCAATCAGTAGGGTTCACTTTCAATGTGTGCTGAGGATGATTGGAAGGCAGAATAAAGTCACAGAACCTTTCCCTAATCTTCCTTTTTTTTCTCCCAATGAGCCATACCAATATTAATAGCTTAGTGGAAGTAAGGAGTTGAGTGACAAGAAATTGCCTATTCATTAGTCAAGGAAACATATTCCAACTCTTTGCCACTCTCTGTGTTGTCTGCCTCAGAAGCAACTTGATTGGGGAGACTGGCCATGTTTACCAAAAAGCAGTAGGAAAGTCCTTTGTGCTGATGGGCACAAGGTGATTGCCAAGCTTTTTGACAATCACATCATTTGGCAGAAGCAGCTGCGTTACCATGTAATTTCTTCTCTAACCAAAGTTGCTAGCACTTATTTCATTGTAAGACACCCTCTTTATTGTCATGTGCATACTTCTGTGCTTGTAGGTCTTACCCTTCCCCACGCCAGTAACATGAATGCTCCCCAAGGACAGGGATCACCGTTTCTTGTTTGCTTGTTCTTCTGTGTGTTTTTTGTTCCTGTCGTTCTAGACAAATCTTAGTACAGACCCTTGAGCACGGCAAGTACTTGACAAATACTTGTTAGACCGGATAGGAACTGGACTTTGGAACTATACAGATGGAAATTAGTTGGAACAAACAGTAAAGATTTCATTTCAGTAGAATGTAAGCTCCAATAGGACAGGGATTGTTTATAGAGTTCTGTTTTGTTTTGTCTTTGGATAACCAGAACTTAGCCCAGTGACTTACAGGAATAGCTTAAATTTTTGTCAAATTGCATGTCAGTAACAGATAGGCTAGGTCAACACGTGACATTCCCTAAAACAAAAAGTATCAATTAGAAATGACACACAAAGCCAGCCTATAGGCTAGAATAGACTCTTGAGATGACCAAGTAAGACAGTGAAATTTGGAGAAATTTCTCAGTCTCTTGAGCTGCATCTAGAATCAGCAAAGAGGAAAAAAAAATCTGTAGAATTGAACAGAAATAGAAAGAGGTTGTGCCATCTCTTCTCCACCCTCCCATCTCTGGGGATCAAGAGAAAGTTTTCTTTTCAATGCCTCACTGAAAAAAAACGGAGACTCTTGGAGGCCCCATAGACTGACTGAAGAACAGAGGTGAATAAAGCAGCCTTATGAAAGGGAGGAACTCTGACCTAAAAATCTGTTTGGGGTCATCTTGATCAGCTGTCTTCATCATGTCATTCTGAGTTAGTAGGGATATAAGCATCCAACCTCTTTATTCCTTTGAAGGTAATCAATGAACCTCTTCTAAGTCACAAATCCTCATACCCCCTCCCCCCCCAGAAAGACTGGGTCACAGAATCATAGATTGGAACTTGAAGGGGTTATCCAGTCCAGTCTCCTCATGCTGCTGATGAAGGAAACTGAGGCACAGAGAAGTTAAGTAACTGGGTTGAGATCTCACCAGTTGTAAGGAGCAAAGCCAAGAGTTGAGTTCAGGTCCCCAGACTCCGAATCCAGTGCTCTAAAATGATTTTCCATAGCAGAAGCCATTACGCTATATTCCATTTGATTCCACTCCACTCTATCCTATTCTATTAGTTCAGTCAAAAACAGTGTCCAACTCTTTGTGACCCCATTTACGGTTTTCTTGGCAAAGGTACTGGAGTGGCTTGCTGTTTCCTTCTCCAGCTCATTTTACAGATGAGGAAACTGAGGTAAATGTGGTTAAGTGACTGGTCCAGGGTCACACAGCTAGTAAGTGCCTGAAGCTGGACTTGAATTAATGGAGAAGAGTCTTCCTGATTCTAAGCCCAGGGCTCTCTACCTGTTGTACCACCTAGCTGCATACCATACCATACCATACCATGCCCTACCATACCCTACCATACCATACCATACCATACCGTACCATATCATATATCATATCACTTTACATCATATTATGCCATGATGTGTCACACAATATCATGTCATATCATGCCATATAATATTTCATATCATATCTCATCATATCGTATATCATATCACATTTATATTATATTATATATTGTATTATATTATATTGTATTATGTTATATTGTATTATTATATTACATCACATCATGTTTTGTCATGTCATGTTACATTGTGCTATGTTACACTACATTGTTATATGCTGTTACATTAGTTATATGGTATACTACATCATATTATTTATTGTGTCACATTTATTATCAGATTATATCTCCTTTATGGCGGTTAGGTAATTTGCTCAAAGTTTTCAGGGTGTCCCAAAAGTCTTAGTACAGTTTTAAGCTCTTTAAGCCTGACTAGCTAAAAACAATACAAAGGCTGTTTGGCATACTATGTATAAAAAGCCAAATCCTGGCAAAATGTAGATTGTTTGATCTGGTTACCAAACATCTTCTGCCAAAGACTTCTTTATTTTTTTCCTACCATTGACTAATTTCTGTGATCTTCCCTGCATGTTTACGCTCGAATTTCCTCTGCTTTTATGTTCCTTGGTCCTGTCTCCCAGGCAGCTCAGTGGAGAGGGTGCTGGGCTTGGAGCTGGGAGGATGACTTCAGATCTCTCCTCGGACACTACCTACCTGTGTAGTGGGCAAGCCCATTAACCTATGCCTTAGTTACTGTAAAACTACATTTACTGTAAAAATGGGGATAATAATATCACCTACCTACCAGGTTATTGTGGAGATCAAATGGGATATCTATAAAGCTCTTAGCACAATGCCTGGCTCATAGGAGCTTAATGAGTGTTTGTTTTCTTACCCCTCCCCCTTTTTTCTAATTATAGATTTAAAAATTGAATATGGGGGAAAAAAGCACTTGTTAAGCGCCTATTATGTGTCAGGCACTATGCTAAGCACTTAACAAATATTATTTCACTTGTTCCTCACAACTTTTTGATGTACAAGCTATTATTCCCACTTTGCATTTGAAAAAACTGAGGCATTAGGTGGCTGGGTGGTACAATGAATAGAGAACTGGCCCTGGAGTCAGGAGGACCTGAGTTCAAATCCGTCTTCAAACACTTAACATACACTCACAAAAAACTAGCTGTGTGGCCTTGGGCAAGTCACTTAACCCTAATTGCCCTACCTTCCCCTCTCAAAAAAAAAAAAAGAAAAGAGAAAACTGAGGCAGACAGAGGTTAAGTAATCGTCCAGGGTAGCTGAGTCAAATACGAATTAGACCTTCCTGACTCCGGGCCCAGTGCTTATTCACTGAGCTATCTCCCTTCCTCCAAGAATCAATCTTTAAGATCATCTAGGTCAATGATCTCATTGTGACGTGGAAGAAGTGGAGGCCCAGTTAGAGAACTTTTCCAAGGTCGCATGGGTAGTTCATGAGAAAGACACCATTCCAACCCAGATTCTCTGACTCAAAGCTCCTTACGGTACCACGCTCCTTCTCAGATTCTCCAGAAAGAGTCTTGCCACGAGTCTGGCTAATTAGATGTCCATTGTAGGTACATGATCCATGCCTGATATTTCTCTCCTCCTGGTATCTTTCTTTCCCTCTCCCCCAATTTTACTTCATACACATTGAACACACACAGGGATTACACATAAGATAGATCACAGATTTAGAGCTAGAAGCAATCTTAGTGGTTTTCTAGTCTAACCCCTTCCTCTTACAGATGAGAAACTAGGTCTACAGAAGTTCAATGACTCCCCAATTCTCCAGAGAGCAGGGACCCTAACCTCAGACCTCTGACTCTGTCCAGCATATGACATTGCCTCATAGCATGAATCCTGTCCTCAAAAAACTTCCTACCTGTCAAAGGGTAAATTCAGATTAATAAGTATTTACAACACAAGGGGAGAGTAAGATTAAAACAACAGAAAAAGAGCAGCTAGGTGGTGCCATAGTGCATAGAATGCCAGGCCTGGGGTCAGGAAGATTCACCTTCCCGAGTTCAAATCTGACCTCAACCACTTAGTAGCTTTGTGACCCTGGGTAACTTAACCCTATTTGTCTCAGTTTTCTCATCTGTAAAATGAGGTAGAAAAGGAAATGGCCAACCTCTCCAGTATCTTTGCCAAGAAAACCCTAAATGGGGTCACAAAGAATAGGACATGCTTAACAAGAACAATAAAATAAAAAAGCAGAGAGGGTCATACAAAGTTCTATGAGATTTGAGAAGCACATAATCACTTTCCTATTGTGTGAGGATGGAGTAGGCCGTCAGAGGTCTCATGGAGGAGATGGCACCTGAGCTGGGGCTGGAAGGGACATGAAGACTTCAATGGAGGGGGTTGGGAGTCCATTTGAGGCACAAGAAATGATGTGAGCAAAGGCAGGGAGAAGATCGATCTGGAGCTAGGACGGACCTTAGAAGCCATCTAAAGCAATCTCCTCAATATACAGGTGAGGAAACAGGTGAGGATAAGTTAAAGGACTTGACCAATGCCTTACAAATAGTAAGAAGAGACAGGATTTGAACTCAGTCCTCTGACTCCAAGACCAGGGCTCTTTCTCTTGGATAAGACAAGAACAGAGTTAGGAAAATAGTGTAGTCTGGCTAGAATTTTGGGTATGTTAAGAGGAGTGTTGATAGATAGGTTGGATTCAGGTCTAAAAATGACCTTGAATGGCAGGATCAGAAATTTATTCATTAGACAATAGGGAGTTGCTGAAGGTCTTTGAGCATGGGAGTGATATATTCAGAGCTATATTACTCTGACAGCTGTGTGGAAGATGGACTAGAGATGAAAAATATTTAGTGTAGAAGAATCATTTAATAGCCAATTAACAATGATACTGACAAGAAAAAGCAAGGGCTTAAATGAGAGCGGTTGCTATGGGAATAGAGAATCAGGGGACTATGTGAGATAAACCACAGAGGGAGCATTGACAGGGCTTTAATCAATCAACATACATTCATTGAGTGCTTACTTTGTGCAGAGCATGGTGCTAAGTTCTGTGGATACATGCAAAATTGGACCAACATGGTCTTTGAGAGCCTCACATTTTACTGCAGAGATAAACTGTATTCACAATAAGTTAATACAGGATATAGACAAAATACATGTACAGTGATGGAGGCCTAACAAATAGGGAAATCAGGAAAGGTCTCTCAAAGGAGGCAGCGTTTCCAAGAGGGTAATGTGAGGAGGGGAATCATTGCAGTTTATTGAAGCAGGAGGAGGCAGAAGTTGATGGTATCAGGTAGACCAATGTGGATGAATTATAAAGTGCTTGAGGAGGACACATAGACTGGGATCAGACAGTGAGGGCTTTAAATGACAATCAGAAAAATTTATATTTTATCCTAAATACAATGGGAAGCTTCCAAAGCATCTTAAGCAGAGTGATGCCATGATCAGATCTGGGCAATAGGAACACGAATTAGACTGGAGGTTCCCCAAATTATTTGGCCAACTGCCCACTTAAAAAAAAATTGCTCAGCCCTTTCCTGGCAGTCTATTTTCTTTAACCCTTTAATTGTTTTTTAAAATTGCATCATTTAAAAAAATATAAGATTTTTAAAAAATGATACATCTTAAACCAAACAATAAATACTCTACATTGTTGGGTAATCAGAAGAGAAACCCCTCTGCCACCGAAATAACTCAATTGAAAAAACCTCCCACTAATTATTCAAATATAAAAACTCCCCTGTGTATGTATCTCATTACCTTTCAGTATCTTTTACTTGTAAATGCTTAATGTGTTGTGTGAACAAATGACTAAAATTACACTTAGACAAAGATTTTACACTATTTGTCTTACTACCAGATGTAACAACATTTTTTTTTCCTGTCCTACACTTCAATAAACAAATCTGCTGCTGCTAATAACCTTGGGAGAGTACGCTATCAATAAAAACCCGACAATCACTGTAATAATGATGGCAATGGTGATACCTTGCATTTTATAGCATTCCAGAGTAACAAGCATGGCTACAGTACCACCTCATGGATCATGAAGTGCATGCAAAAGCTGCACCTGGGATCATAAGAGCTCCATTTTAACTGAAAACTCATTAAAACAAATTTAGCATTTGACTCCATTATTCAGCACAAAAGAATAATGACAATTTTCCCTTATCATAAAAGAGCTAGTTTTTTTTATTTTTGTTTTTTCTGCGTAATTGTTAATCATTGCTTTGTGACACTGGTATTTATTTACAAAATATATTTCCAGCTCAGTTAACACGGACTAAACTTACTAAGTCTTTTCTTAGAACGAAATATCGCCTTCTACGTAACTTTACTCAAGGTTATATTATTCCCTGTAAACTTGCCTGATACCAATTTGCTTGAGAAACGACAATGTAACATATTATATAATCTTGGATAATTACTCAACCCAGTGTTCACCAGTATGACCACATCTTCATCAACGGTCAGCCTACTCCCCCAAGGAGAGCCTGGTACTCAGACAGCAGAACCTTCATTTGTAGGAGATCTGTGGCTTCCACAATGGCCATCAGGAAAGCAATGTGTGGGTCAGCATTTGGAGAAGATGTAGTTAATTGCATTTGGTTCAACAACTACATACTAAGAACTTACTCTGTGGAAAGCGTTACAATGAAGGGCAAGATTTTTTTTTTCTTTTTGATCACATCTGTGATTTCCCTGGTAAGGAGATCTTCCAAATGAGGACACTTTCTCTACCAATCCATATTAATTACTGTTCTATAACTTAAAGTCTTTTTTTTTCAGCCAAAGTAAAGCAAAGTTTATAAAAGATTCACCTTAATGAGTAGACTCTTTTTTTTTAAATTTATTTTATTTACTTTTAGTTTACAAAATTCAATTCCACAATCCCTAACTTGAAGTCTTAAGAGAGTTAGTTGCTTGGGACACAGAAGAGCTAAGGAATTGACTTGCCCAGGGTTACATGGGCTCTTTGTGTCAGAAAGACAGCTTGAACCCAGGTTTCCTTGACTTTGAGGTAGTTGTGTTGCCATATCGTGCCTTGCTGTCTCTGGAGTAGATGGTTGGAGGGGTAGTGGGATGGCACCAATACTGTTGGTGGAAATACAAATTGGTCTAGCTGTTCTGAAAAGCAATTTGGAGCTTCATTAAAATTATGGCATTTGAATGTAGTAGAATGTTATTGTGCTGAAAGAATCAATGAAGTGGATGGGTCCAGAGGAATTTGGAAAGGTTTATATGATTTGAAGTAGAATGAAGTAAGCAGAACCAGGAAAATTATTTCTACAATAAACCACTGTGCCGTAAAGGAAAACAAGTTTGAAAGACATAAGACCTCTGATCAAAGCAATAACTAACTATGACTCCAGAAGATTGTTTATAAATCATGCTTCCCCCTCTAACAGAAGGGTGATGAAATAGAGGCACTGAATGAGATAAAACATTTCCTGATACAGCTAAAATGTAGATCTGTTTTTACTTGATTATATGTATTTGTTATAAGGGAGGACTTTGGGGAGGGAATATTTATTAAAGGGGGTAATAGTAATGATTCTATCCTCTTCCCCGAAAAAAAAGAAGAAAAGAAAAGAGTATAAGTGAAACATTTATGAAAGGTACACAAGAGAACAGAATGAAATTAGGAAAAAGACAAAATCAAGCAGCATAGTATTAGAATTGCCTTCTTAAATTTATTAGAGACTTAAAAAATATGAGCTGAGTATAATTGAGATTCATGGTTTCATACTCATTTATCTTTTTTCCTATTTTTCTATGTGTATGGAAATGGCCATGTTTTCTGATATCTGTCAAGTTCAAAATAAAAACAAAATTTCAAATATATTGCTACCACATGACTAACAAATAACCCAATGTTCCTCAAGCAGCCCATTCATTATGCATGTGTCAAGGCTGAAATATATTCTGTCCTCACTTGATTTCTTATTAAGAACATAGTAAACAGAAATGTTAATGGGATGCTGAAAGCAGAGATCAGTTACCTAAATTGTACAAGGACTAGATAGGAAATACAATGCATTCTTTATGAACAGAAGCACGGAGGTATAGCGATAAGAGATTGACTTTGGAGTCAGAAGATCGAGGTTCAAATCCCTGTTCTGACATTTACAAAATATGTGACCTTGGGCAAGTCATTTTCATGACTAAACATCTGTTACCTCACAGTGCTGTGTAAGGAAAGGGCCTTGTGAACCTGAAGGAATAGGTTTTTTGTTTGTTTTGTTTTTGTTGTTTTTTTAAAGAAGCTTTTCTTACTTAAATAATTTGGCAAAACTAAAAGAAAATAGTTTTCCCTCAAGGCAGCTCCCCATCTAAGGCATCTAGGTGGCAAAGTAGATGAACCCTGGGTCTGGAATCAGGAAGGCCTGAGTTCAAATCTGTCCTTAGTCACTTACTAGCCATGTAACCCTGAACAAATCACTTAACCTCTATCTCAGTTTCCTCAACCATAAAAAGGGGACAATAATAGCCCCTACCACCCAGGGTTATTGAAAGGATACAATGAGATGAGATTTGTAGTGTTTAACACAATGCCTAGTACATAGTAGGTACATTCCCTTCCTAACCTGGCTTCCCTCCTATTGTCAATAGCTCCATTATTTTCTCCTTTACTTAAATGCAAACCCCTGCCAATGACAGTTCCTCTCTGCTTTAATCATCATGCCCTCTACACAGGCAGCTAACAAGTCCTGGTAGGTTGCCTTCTTTATTTACTCTTGAATTCATCTACTCCTTCTTTTCCATTGACACCACCCTAGGCATGTCTTGGAGTCCTGAAATCATTTCTTTATGTTTCCATAGTTGGATTATTGCAATAGTCTTATTGACATTCCATGTCCAAATTATTTCAGCAGCACCTTACCTGGGCCCTGACTTCCAGGCTTTCAATGCTTTAATCTACCCTACAAATGGTCACCAGGTTAACTTTCCTAAAACGTTGCTTCCCTTGTGTCATTTTCTTTTAGCTTTAATAGTGTCTACTTATCCACAGGAAAAAAAAAATCCAACTCCTTTGCTTTGCTTCCAAGACCCTCCATAATTTGGACTCAATATGACTTTTTGGTTTATTTCCACTACCTCTAGTCAGAATCTCCCACACCATGTAGGAAGGTCTACTCATTGTTCTACAACCAGGGCTAGTTCACTCCTACCTCCATGCCTTTGTTCATTCTGTTTTTCTTACCTGGAATGTTCTGACCCCAAACCTCTTATCTGTCAAATAAATACTACCAGCCTTCAAGGTCCACTGCAAATATGTAATTAGATACACATATACAAGATAATTTGAGCAAGGAGAAGATACTTTTGGGCTTGAGTAGTAACCAGCTCTAAGTATCCCTCTGACCCCCAAGGGAGGATCACAGAGGATCTGCCCAACACTGGAAGCTTCTTTGGATTGGATCCCTTCGATGCTTTGTAAATGGCAGTGATTTAGGATTCCCATCTGGCATTTTCTGTTGCCTCCTTCAGTTCACACTCAAATCTGGATTTTTAATTTTTTTTTGCTTTTTTGGAGGGGAGAAGGCAGGGCAATTGGGGTTAAGTGACTTGCCCAAGGTCTCATGGCTAGTAAGTGTTAAGTGTCTGAGGCCAGAGTTGAACTCAGGTCCTCCTGACTCCAGGACTCTGGAGTTCTCTATTCACTGTGCCACCTAGCTGCCCTGGTTTATTTTTTTTTATAACCTTAACTGTTCCTTTATGCATTCCATATTTGTTTTCAATACTTTAAAAAAAATCTTGCTGTAGAAGTATTTCAAGTGACCCTTTGAACCCCATCCATTGTCATGATTTATTTTATTACATTGTGCCCATTTGGTATATATTTCTACATGTTTACATCGTCTCCCCCAATAGAATGTAAGGTCTTTGAGGACAGGGACTATGTCATCTTCTTTCGTCTTCTCAGTGCCTAGCACAGTAACTGGAACACAGTAAGCATTTAAATGCTTGTTGATTAATCAGTTCTCTCTTAAGGCATGATAGAAGTAGGGAAAAAAAAATCTTTGCAATGCTGTCTTGCAAGGGAAGGAAATGAACTCTCACGGTTTAAGCACTAGTCATTTTTCTGATTTCTGTGAAACCTTTAGTCACATGTGTCTGAATCATCCCACTCAAGAGAAAAGAAAAACAAGGCACTGAAGAGAGTCTGCCTGTTGAGAATCTCACCAGGAACAAAGGTTCCTTGGTCATATCATCTCGGATTTGATCCTTTGTATTCCTACCACATGTCACACTTTCCAATCAAAGGAAAACTGTGACCTCAGTACGTAAAACCATTAACCCTAAGATGCAGGGCAAGGGTGAGACCCCTGAGCACTCCATCTGTTTTCCCAGATTCTTGCTAGTTGTGCTATTTAACTGCATGAGGGCTAGGTGATTCATCACTGGCAAATTACAGATAAATTTAGAGCATCTGAAGAGAATCTTTGGTGTTGCTGTAATTGTGTCCTTTACATCAGGGACAGAGAAAGACAAGAGAGGGAGAAAGGGAGTAGAAGGAGAAAGGAAGAGAAGAACGAGAGCAAAAGAGGGAGAGAGGATCAATAATCGCTCATTGATTTACAACTGTAAGGAACCATAGGATCATTTTAGTATATATCTAATATATATATATATATATACACATATATATGTATGTATGTATGTATATACACACACACTCATTCACTCCATAAGAAAAGAAAATTAGGTGTTAATTTCAAAGTTATAAATTTTGAAAATTATTCATATCCCTCATCAAGCAAAAAGTTTTTAAAAAAAACCTTTAAAAAGCTTAGGAATTATAATAAAGTTTGTGGGATGGATGTGAAACTGATTGAAGACGTATCAATGTCATTACAAAATAGGAATTTCAGTTGAAAAAATATCATTTCTTTCTACTTGTTCATCATTAATTCATTAGCATGCCTGATTTTAGAAATGAGTAAATTGAGTCCCGGAGAGGTTGCAACTGTGCAAGGTTGTACTAGTTGTAAGTTGTGAGTGTCAGAGCTTCTGGGATTTAAACCCAAGGGAAGGAGGGAAAAGAGAGAGACAGACAGACAGACAGAGAGAGAGACAGACAGACAGAGATGGAGACACAGAGAGACAATGATGGCTAAGGACCAAGACAAAAGAGATGGAGAAACAAATGGAGAGTGGGGAGGTGGGGACAGCAGGGAAGGTTGTCCTCCATTTTTAAATTTCCTCACTGAGGGACATAAATTTAGTACCACAAATGATCTTTTAAAAATTATGCTATGTGAATGTTTTAACCTTCAAAAGTACTCAGGGATCTCAGTTTGAATTTTATTTAATTCTTTAATATTAAACTATTGCATGAGAAATTTGGGTTAGTTATGATGAATGTCCCAATCCATAGATCAACAAACACCTACTGAGTATCTAATAATAATAGTTACAGCATTTTAAGATTTGCAAAGGTTTTTTTTTTGTTTTTTTTGAGGGAGGAAGGCAGGGCAACAGGGTTAAGTGACTTGCCCAAGGTCACACAGCTAGTTAAGTGTCAAGTATCTGAGCCAGATCCAGATTTGGAATCAGTTCCTCCTAACTATAGGGCCGGTGCTCTATTCACTGTGCCACCTAGCTGCCCCTGTAAAGTTCTTTGTAGGAATTATCTCATTTTATCCTCACAACAACCCAGGGACACAGATGCTATTAATCCCCATGTTACAGATGAGGAAACTAAGGCAAACAAAGTTTTAGTGATTTGCCCAGGGCCACACAAGTAGTGAGTATCTGAGGCTGGTTTTGAACTCAGGTCTTCCTGGAGCCAGGTCCAGCTCTCTGCCTCAGGGAGATACTTACTACGTGCCATATCTTAGGCTCAAGCTCAGTACTCTAGATGCAGACAAGAGCATCAGTCCCTCCTTTCAAGAACTTTACATTATACTGGGAGGTAAACAACATATTCACATATAAAGTAAACACAAAATGTGTAAAATGTAAATACAAGTGGGCCAGTAGCAGCTGAGGGGAACAGGAAAAGTCTTACATAGAAGACGACTCTTGAATTGATCTTTGTAGGAAGCTGAAGCTCTTACGAGGAAGAGACGAGCACAGAGGGCATGTTGTGCCTGAGGATGAGCCTGTGCAAAAGGCACAGAAATGAGAGGCGGGGTACCATCAAGGAAGACCAGGAATTTGCCAGTTGGGCTGGAACACAGATTGTGTAATGAGGAGCCATATATAATAAGCCTGGAGAGATGTTGGAATGTGGAAGGCTTTAAATACCAAACAAAATAACCTGTATTCTATCCTCTAGGTAATAGGGAGCTTCTGAAGTTTTTTTAGGTATCAGGTGAGTGACAGACATAGTGAGACCTGTGCTTTAGGAATGCATTACCCCATATGTGCAGGATGCATTGAAGAAGCAAGAGACACGAAACAGGGAACTCAATTAGAACTCAATGGTCTAGGAGAAAGGTGTTGAAGAGGAAAGGTGAATTAGACTGGTAGCTGCATGGGATGGAGAGGAGGGGACAAATGTGGGAGATATCTTGGAGGCACAAGTGACTAGAAAAGGAAACTGGAAGAAAATCAAGGAGAGTGAGGGAGAAGGAAAAGTCAAGGCTGAGAACGTGGATGACTGGAAGAACAGTTGTACCTTTAAGAGAAATCGAAAATTTGGCAAGAGTGAATTTTTTAGGAAGAAAAGATCCTAAGTTCTGTCCTGGACATTAGAGGCAGTGTGGTCTTGTGGGGAGAGCAATGAACTTGAGTCACAAGACCTGACTTTGAATCCTGGCCCTGTCATTTATTTCCTGTGTGACCTTAGGCAAGTAACTGACTCTCCTTCAGTTGCAGTTTCCTCATCTGTATAATGGGAGAATTGGACTAGCTGGCCTCTAAAATCTTTTCCAACTCTATGGTTATGATCCTAAATGAATTAAGATACCTACAGGACATCGTAATGAAAATGGCAGGTGGTGATAGGGCATTGCAGCATTAGAGAAATGACAACTAGCTGTGTAGAACAGGAATCATTTGCTTATAAATAATAATTAAATCCCTGGGAGCTAAAGAGACCACCAAGAAATAAGAGGTAAAGAGACAAAAGGGCCCAGGAAAGAGTCTTGGGCAAAACCCATACTTAGGGGTCAGGATGTTGGTGTTGATCCAGCCAAGGATGGTGCCAGGGATTCAACATTGGGAAAGCTGCAGAGGGGGCTATGGTATCTCTTCCTCTGAAGATCTTTTAAGAATATTTTCACATGTTCACAATATGACAGTACACATGTGCATGTGATTACATACACATTGCTGCACACATGTATGCACACTTAAATACATGTACACACATACAAACACCAAAATAAATTCTAGGTATGCTCTTCTAGTGTTCTGGCTCTTTAGATGCCATAAAACATATTTTTGCTTTAGCTACTAATGGAAAGTAAAACATTAGGAAGATGTTATCCTAGGCTTAAGGAATTAATTAAATTTTCTTATTTTTTTAAACAACTTTCTTACTGTTCTCCAATAGTAGTCTGTGTTTTCTAATTATTCATGCAATCATATGAGTGGATCAGAGTTGCACTTCTTAAAAGCAGCTTTTAATTGACTTATTTGACCCACCTGAGGTGAGCCTTGATTCTCTTTGTCTAATAACTCAAGAAGACAGGAGCTCGGAATGGTGGGCATGTGCTACTCTGCAAAACTAGGATTGGCACTCAGGTGGACTAACTTCTAATTTTAGGCTCAGGGTCATGTATGAGAACTGTTGGTAAAGGAGAGTATGGTGCTTGGAGATCTAAGCAGGGGTCTTTAGAGTGATAAGGCAAAGTAATTTGCCACAGAGAGATGGAGTCTGAATGTGGGCTGCTCCTCATAGTCATTCTATGAATGAATGAATGAATAAGAACAAATGAATGAACATTTTAAGCACTTATTACGCATCAGGAATTGTGCTAAATGCTGGAGTGGTATGAATAGAAGCCACATGTATGTCTCTGTTTGCAAGGAGCCTACATTCTAGCAGGGCAAGATGACATTTATTAGTGAGTCGGTGGCCTGAGAGACTGTTTTGGGAGTCCCAAAGACGATGAGTGGAGCCAAAGCATTTGACTTACTAACCTTTTCCGTGAATTGTAATGTTGACTCAATTACAGTTCCCAGAGCAAGAAGTAGATAGGGAGCAGAAACCAGCAGGAAGATTGCCAGAGTGCCATTTTTGATTGGGTGAATCAATTGCAAAGCACTAAGTACTTACATAGTACAGACACATGGTACTTACAGCCAAGTATTATGCTAGGCACTGGAGATGCAAAGACAAAATGGATACAATTCTGTCCTTTGCTCCTTCGTATTTACCCTCTTCCTTTTCCATCAGAATAGTAGTTACTTTTTGCAAGATATGAGTGACCTTGGGCAAATAGCTGACCTGAGTTTCAGGGACTGTCTCCAGGGGTGGGAGGTAATAGCCCACACTGTCACAGTGTTAGGGAGAGGCAGTGATTTCATTTTGGCAAATAACATACTTTGTACTCTTCAAATGAAAGCTTGCACTCTGAGTGCAAAGTGATTTTCTTTTCTCAATTTAGCAAAAGGTTAATTTGACCACATTCAGAACTATGAAAACAGTCTATGAAGAAAATGTTGACTCTTTGAGAGACCATGCCGGCAAAAAGATGAATCTGGTTTTTCTTTTCCTGTCTAATTTTTCCAGGATGGGATTTGAACATTAAGTGCCGAAATAAAATATTCAGAAATGAAAGGGTCATAAGGAACCTTTTCCTAACATGATGCCCTTGAAAGATAGGCATTTTGGCCTCATTTCTAAAATATACAGGGAACTGAGTCA
>CM053580.1:295169810-295189955 GCA_028627135.1 Pseudochirops cupreus | reverse complement strand
TAGTTAATCTCAGGAGATGCAAGCACAGATCCAGAAGTTCTTAGCTGTTTAGAATTCTAAAAAGCATCTTCATGCTATGAAGGACAATGCCTAAAGCACCTTTTCTAGGTAGTGATGAAATGGCTCAGCCATTTTTGCATTATGTGGAAGAACAACATGGTAGAAACTGGGCAATCCCAGGAAGGTTTGAGGTTTACTTTGCTTTTGGAGCAGGTACATTCAATTCAATTTCTTAAGCATGTATTAAGTAGCTACTAGGTACAAGGCAAAGTGTCCAATGCGGGATAAGGGAGGGTTGTGCAGAGACAAAAAGAAGCAACCTTTGCTCCCTAAGAGCTTTCACCCTCTTGGAAATTTACAATTCACACCTTCAGTTGAACATAGTTGCTAGGCTAATACCAGCAGTGTTGATGTAGTAACCTCAGACAGTATTACCAGAAATTCTGGTGCTGCATTTCTCTTTTCTCATTTAGATGTCTGATGTATTGAAATGACATAGGAACTTTTGAAGTCTTTCTGTGTTGCTGATGCCTTGATCATCACATGATGGAAACATGACAGCATACTTGAAATTCCAGAAAGTAGGTCTCCACAAAAAAAAAAAAATTCCAGAAAGCCAACAGAAGGTCTAAACTGAAGACATGCATATTGAATGCCTTGGACGGATTCTAATTATTTGATACCTGGGGTAGCGTCAATAATTACTGGTTGTTGCCAAACTTGGGGCAGCTAAATGGCATAGTGGATAAAATGCCAGGTCTGAAGTCAGGAAAAATCATCTTCCTGGGTTCAAACTGGTCTCAGACGCTTACTAGCTGTGTCACCTTGGGCAAGTCACTTAAACCTGTTGGCCTCAGTTTCCTCATCTGTAAAATGAGCTGGAGAAAGAATGGCAAACCCTTCCAGTATCTCCATTAAGAAGACCCCAAAAGGGGTCACAAAGACATGACTGAAAACAAATGAAAAGAACAAGAACACACTTGGACAAGGGCAAGACTTGCAGAGACCATTTTCTAGCGAGGACAACAAAGGGCTAACACCCCACAATATAGGTGTTAGTGAATACCAGTATAAAAGTCATATTACTGGGGCAGCTAGGTGGCACAGTGAATAGAGCACCAGCCCTGGAGTCAGAAGGATCTGAGTTCAAATCCAGCCTCAGACACTTAACACTTACTAGCCATGTGACCTTGGGCAAGTCACTTAATGCCAATTGCCCTGCCTTTCCCCCTTTCAAAAAAATAAATAATTAAATAAAATCAGAAAGCATATTATTCATGGGGCACTTACTCATGGTCATGGCATCAAACGGTATTTATAAACATCTGGGAGTACAAGATGGAAGTCAGTTCTGGTTTCAGTTTGTAACTCATAAATGTATCTCATTGATATTCTTTTCAGAAGCTTCCTTCAAGATTCCAACTATCACTTAGTCAATATGGGAGATAACTCTTCTCTACAGATGTGGAGCAAACAAGGGGGGGGCCTGCCTGCCGATAGTCGCCAAATGATACACCAGCAGAGCTAGGAGCAGAATGCAAGTTTCCTGATCCTGCTGAGTTTTGCCCTCTTTGATTTGTCTCTGAGTTTATTTGAGACTTCAATCCAGCTCCTTTCTTCCTTCCACATTTATGTTCACTCTCCCTAACTGTGCATCTTTCTGACCTGAGTTTTTTGTTTCTCTTCCAAGATTTCAATTCTCACTGGTATAATTCCTTATATATATATTTTTTCACAGCAGTTCTTACTCCAAGCCCCTAAGGTAATTTGCAAACTGCGGTTTTGGACAATAGCCCCACATAAGGAGTGTGCTTTTTCTGCCAGAATTCCTCTGAATAACTTGCTGGCTTTAGACAGCTTCCCTTTGTCAGGGTGAATGTTTTCAATTATGCTTCTGCTACCTTTTTTTTTTGGCCATGGTATCATTTAAAGTTTCCCCCAAAAGTACCTGGTAGTAGTGGTTTAGATTTTTCCCTCATTAAAACAAAACAAAATGAAACTATCTAATTTTACATATTTGACTGTCATGCTTAATCTGAAAAAGCAAATACCAGTCCCTATTCTTCTTTATATATCTATAGCATTATATATTATATTTATATATAAATGTATTTATATTATTAATTATCATGATGTATGATACTGGAGAGCAGCTAGGTGGCACATTAGATAGAGCCTGGACTCAGGAAGACCTGAGTTCAAATCCAGCCTCAGATACTTACCGGTCAGCCCCAGGCAAGTCACTTAACCTTGTTTACCTCAGTTACCTCATCTGTAAAATGAGTCGGAAAAGGAAATGTCAAATCACTTCAGTATCTTTGCCAAGGAAACCCCAGGTGTGGTCACGAAGAGTCAGACATGACTGAAATGATGGCATACCACCACCACCACCACCACCAATCACAACAGTAACATGATCCTGTAGTGCTATATTTAAATGGCTGAATGCCAGCATAAAAATAAGTACCCTACATTTTGTCCTAAGGGTCCCCAGACTGAGGTCTTCTAAACCAGAGAAGACAAGGTATTCTATAAACAAGAGGTGACTTCAGAACACATCCTGCCTCACTATAGAGAGATACGTGGGCTCAATCCATCCCTGCTTTGATTAGCATTAAAGTGGACAGAGAGATGGTCTTTAAGAGACCTGGACCCAACTGACTTAAGTATTTCTGAGCTAATTAGCACTTGGACCACTCTCCAAAATAAGCACACAGTCAATTCATAGGAGAATGGATTTCAAGTCAGAGGTGTGGAATGTTGGCTGGAAGATGTTTTTTTTGTGGTGAGAACCACAGAAATCCCTTCGCTTTATATGTCCAGTTGTAGGTCCTGGGAAGTATTCTGGGGAGCCCCATGTAAAGGTCAGAGCAATACCATAAGCTAGAGGGCACTATAGAGAGCATGGAAAAAGATGGAGAGACAAGTGTCTTGGAGAAGTAGTTGCAATTACCAAAGAAGAAATTAGGAAAGGGCCACGGCAGGCATTGGTGAGGAACTTATTATACCATTGGCAGCTGATAGCAATCAGCACATATGTCTCTCTTTACAAGATGCAATGAATTCTTATTTATTTGAAATGGTTAGTGAAAAGGAAGGTAAAAGCAAGTGACATTGTCTGATTCTTCAGAAATTCCCTTTTACTTCAAATAATCACATTAAACACCTTTCTAAAAGGCATTCTCACACTTTTCTCCTCTTAATACAATATCCTGAACCTGATTTACTCTTGGCCTTGTTCCATTCAACACTTGAGTGAAGGACAGATGTTGCCTCAGTTTTAAAAAATAGGAAACAAGTGAGCACTATTATATGGGATAGCCCCATGTGTCTGATTTTGATTCCCAGGGAAGAAAAGAGTCTAGCACAGCAGTGGCAGTCTTGAATGGAAATAGCAGGACACTAATTAGTAAATGAGGATCATACAGGGCTGCACATTGACAAGGTTTTTTGTTTGTTTGTTTTAAGTAATGTAATCTAACTTTTATTGTATTTTTGTTTATTTCATTATGTATTTCCCAATTATATTTTATTATGATTCAGGCTGCACTCCCATGAATCACAGAGACATATGGTCCTGGCCCTGGGCTTGACAGCTATAGTCTAGAACAAATTATTAAAGATATCAGAGGCGCCACCAGTATATTACAAAGCTATAGTCATCAACAAAATTCGGCACTGGTTAAGAAGTGGAGAGGATGAGTGATAAAAAGTATCTGTCTAAAGCCATAAGTTAGTCATGTTAGTAGAGAGAAAGGCATGCATCTAAGAGATTATATAAAGGCAAAAGCAACAAGATTTGGCAAGATTGGATATGTGGGGCAGGGAGAGGTATGTGTGAAAAAGATCTGTTACTACTAGGCCTCTTTCCTTTCCACTTTCTTCATTAATCCTGGTAAGATTCTTGACTGTTCGTTGATTAATTTTATTACTTTTGCTAGCTCTGTAAAATAATTCTTTGTTTATTTGTTTTTATCGGCACACCTCTGAGTAAATAAATTAATTAATGAAGTATTGTCACTGTTATTTTATTGACACGGCCTAGCCATAAACAATTAATATTTCTCTAACTATTGAGATCTACCTTGATTTGTGCAAGATGTTTTGTAATTGTGTTCCTATAATTCCAGTGTATATATTAGAAAGTATACACCCAAGTATTTTACATTTTCTATAATTAATTTAAGTAGAGTTTCCTTTTCTATCATTCCCTACTGTATTTTTTAGCAATATGCAGAAATGCTGATTTATGTGTTTTATTTTTTTATCCTGGAAATCTGTTGAAGTATTTTAATTAGTTTTTTCCCTTGGTTCTCTAAATAAGTCTTTAAGTAATCTGCAAAAAGTAGTGATTTTGTTTCCTCTTTGCCTATACTTATTCCTTCAGTTTATTTTTCTTGACTTATTACTATATCTAGCAACTTGAGCACTTTACAGAACAGTAATTGTGCTATCTTTTATCTTACTGGAAGAGCCTCTGGTTTAAGAGTGAAGTACTTTGTCAAAGCTTTTTTCCCTTGCATCCATTGATAGATGTGATTTTGGATCTTTATGCTTTTAAGATGATTATATTAGTTGTTTATCTAGTGTTGAACGATTCTTCATCACTAGTATAAATGCAATTCAATCATAGTGAATAGATATCTCTAGTCTTTTGCCAGAATTTTATCTATTTAATTTTTAAACTGATGTTTATTAATGATATTAGTTGATAGTACTTTTTTTTTTTACTGCTTTTTCCTTCCTTGGATTAGGTATTAGGCATTAAGTATAGAGTAGCAGGTAGGTAGAGTGCCGTAACAGCAAGCACCCTAGCATATCCAGGATGGCTGCTAGCACAGGTTCTTTGATCTGCTTTTCTAGAGGAAAGCAACTCAAAAGGGGATAACAATCCAACTTTAAGCATATTTCATTACTTAGTTCGGGGGAAAAAGTCAGCACCCTGAACTTCAAAAAATTCAAACAGAAATTATAAGTAGACAAAAATACAGAGAAAATAACACAATTCAACAGGCCAACAGACAGGGCTTCTAGCTGTCTGACCATTACATACATACATAATTAGTTACCAAGAGAAAAGCACCAACATCTGGGTTTTCAAAGCTGGGGGCCTCAATGACTACCCAGAGTCTCATATATACAGCCTCCTCTAAGCAAGCTTTTCCTGTTGGGCTCCAAGTGAAGCCCATTAAGGGGCAGGGAAGATCTTCAAATTTCCTTACCATTACAAGTGCCAGACCTGGAATCAGGAAGACTCTTCTTCCTGAGTTCAAATCTGGCCTCAGAAACTTACTAACTGTGTGATCCTGAGCAAGTCACTTAACCCTCAATTTCCTCAATTTTTGCCTCTATTTCCTCCTCTGAAAAATGAGTTGGAAAAGGAGATGACAAATCACTCCAGTATATTTGCCAAGAAAATACCAAATGGGGTCAGAAAGAATGGAACACAATGGAAAATGGCTAAACAACAAAATTAGGGCTACATTTTCACACAACAGGAATGTGGTAAAATGCGTTCTCTGAATTTTTTTTAAATTTGTGTAATATATAAAAACTATTTTTTCTCTTTAAAATTTAGTAGAATTCTCTCGTAAATCCATTGGAATAGAGGGTTTTTTCCCCACTTTGATGGTTTCTTTATAGCCAGCATAATTTCCTTTTCTGAAATTGGATTAAGATCTCTATCTGGTGTTTTGTTGATTCAGGTATTTTATATTATTTGTACATAATCCTCTGTTTCTTTTTAATTCTGTTCTGCTGGCATGTAACTATGCAAAGTAGGTTCTGAATTAAAATGTGATGATACTGATATAAAAACTTAAACTTAATATTACCTAACATCTAGGAGCTTTTGTTTTTAATAGTCCAGCGTTTTTTGGGAAGGTGTTAATAAAAAGTACTAATTTAAAGAAAGGAGATTAAAGACTATATACCTGGCTTAATGAGGTAATAAAGGGAAAGACTACCCATGGTCTTTTCTAAGACTACCAAGACACTGTTTCATACCATACTAAAAAGAAATTTTAATATACTTGTTTTATTTGAGTGAAATAACTTTCTTTTAACTTGTAGAAAAGCTTTTGTTGTATCTTCATCTTTATTTGATAGTTTCCCCACAAAAAAAACCCAAAAAACCCAAAACACCTATCATTTTCATGTCTCTTTTCTTCCAGGCTCACTGTAGTCCATAAATACTCCACCATTAATGAATTTTCAAAATATTACCTCATCTTCTCCTGAGAAGCAAAACACCACTGAGTCTCTTTTCCATAGAAATTAGGGCGCTTGCTAAGTAACTATACTTGAGGCCCAAGCCATTATTTTTTTTTCCACTTGTGCCTTTGTAATTCCCTTTCTAAAATGCAAATTTTGCTGATTATCTACTTTCTTCTAATGTGTAGCATCTCAATACTGCACATTAGGGAAGAAAGGAGCATAATATACCATCAACAACAACAATACTGTAATTCATACAGCACTTTTAAATTTTTATAATGCAACCCTCCTTACTATAACCTTCTGTGGTAAGTTCATTCTGTCTAGATCTGAGATTCCAAGGAAAAAAACTCCAAATGAAACAAATTCTAATGCAGATGGGCAAATGCTATACATTTTAGAATCTTAAAGAGTTTTCTGGGGGCACTGAAAGGTTGCTTGACTTGCCCAGGGTCATGGGTCCAGTATGTGTCAGACAAAGGACTCAAGCTTAGGTCCTTCAGATTCTAAAGTCAGCTCTTTCTCCACCACTACCCTCTTGCAAATAACAGAAGTGTTTTCATGCATATTTTACACATGAAAAAATTGAGTCTCAGTAAGGTAAGAGCATTCTAAATCCCCATGAAGGCTGCCCACTCAAATGTGGTATCTCCACCCCACCCCCAATTCTTGTGCCCCTACCAAAGAGAAGCACCACTCCATCCTTTCTGTCCTTGCACTTGTTCCTTCCAAACTCTGCCCTGGCTACCTATGGTAGAATGGGATATAGAATCACAAGAAGATATTGTAGAATGGTTGAAAAGAGACATAAGAATCTTAAGAAAAGTTAAAAAGGAACAAATGGCAGAAATTATGGCCTTCAAAGTAGAAATAATTAGCAAAATAGAAAAACTTGAATCTAAAGAGGCAATCTCTCCAAAGAAAGAAAAGAGAGAACAAGAGATTGGGAATGCAAATATACTAAAATAAAGGGCAATTTGGAAAAAGAGAACAAAAATCAACAATGTTAAAAAAAGAAAAAAAGACACATGACCTCCAAAGATAGATAAAACATGAATTAAGCACTTTCTATATGCCAGCCACAGTGCTAAGAGCTAGGAAAATAAATACAAGCAAAATATACAGTCCCTACCCTCAAGGAGCTTACAACCTAATGGGGGAAAACAAAACAGAAAAAGAACTGAAAAGTAGAAAGGAAGAAGTACATACAAGGGAGGGAGAGAAAGGTAGCCTGGAGTCAGGGGCTAAGCTGGGTGAGAAGTGAGAAAGGCTGGCAGGTGTGCCTCTTTAAATGGAGGTTCTGGAGAGAAATTTGCCAATTAGAGGTGGAAGTCACAGGGATAGAAACGTAGCATAAACAAAAGCCATTGATCTCAAAACCAAGGATATACAGACACGGCTCTGACGTACAACTCAGAACACCCAGCTCTGGTCTAATTCAAACAGACCCAATACAATTCTAGGAGCTACCCCCAAAACATTACTCTTGCTTTGGTTCATTCCCTTTCCCCCATCCTAGACTTTATCATGAGAAAATTCTCTGCATACAGTGCAGCTGTTGAAGTGTCTGTGTTGAAGTGTTGAAGTGTTGAAGTGAAGAGTGAAGCTGAAGGTCTCCATAAATGTAACAGGATTCCTAAACTCCTCTAGAAACACTTACAGTAACAATGCATCTATCAGGGACAGGGAAGCCTTTATTCCTCCTGCAGAAAATACAGGACAGCCATAGGATTCCATTAACAAAAGCAGAAAACATATAAAGGATTCACTATAGTACATAATTTTTTGGTACACTTTTACTTCTCTTCTTCCAAATTATCCTTTACTTTGGTGTATTTATATTCCCAATCTGTTGTTCTCTCTTTTGCTTCTTTGGAGAGATTGCCTTTTTAGGTTCAAGTTTTTCTAATTTGCTAAACACAATTCTCCTCTTTGTTCAGTGAACCCTTCTTTCAGTTAGTGTTCCAAGGCTCTCAAGGCACAGTTTCCCCTTCAGAATGAGTTAAATTATCAACAGGGCAATGCTCTGACATTTTGAAGAGTCCTGTTTTCCACAGGGAGACAAGGGCAGATAATGCCCTCTAGACTCATAGTGTCACTTTGTGGGTTGTACTCCCTCCAGAAAGAAAATGACTTTGGAACTGCTAGACATACAGCAATACTCTTAACATTCCTGTGAGTCGCTCTTTACAAACTCACAGTCTTAAGGGTTTGGACTCTGAGAGCTGAACTCCTCTTGTAAGGAAAACATACTTCATGTTTCTAGTCAGAAGGTTCTTCTCCTCATCAGACCAACATTACCTGAAGGATCATTACAGCAGACAAGGCCTTGGTTTTATTTCTTTACCACTAATTTGCCTAGCACTGGGAGTGAGCTTGTTCTTGACAAGAGGTTCCCTCTCAGGACACTTCTCTTTTCTCGACAGAGAGTCAGCTTACCAAGCTGTCAAACTAGAATTAATTGTAAGTCTATTAGAAGGTAAGCTCCTTCAGGACAGAGTGTCTCACTCTATCCTTGGCACCTGCCATAGTACCTAGAATATAGTAGGTGTGCCTAACACTTTTTCTTTAGTAAATATGTTACTTATTTTTATTTTTTCCCAATTACACATAAACAAAAAATTTTTAACTTTCATTTTTTTAAAATTCTATTTCTTCTTCCCTACCATTCCCTCTCCTCGAGAAGGCAAGCAATTTGATACAGACATGCATAGTCATTCAAAACATTCCTACATTAGCCATGTTGTAAAAGAAAACATAGACTAAAAATAATAAAGTTTTTAAAAAGTATATTTCAATCTGCATACTCCATTAGTTCTTTTTCTGAAGGTAGATAGAATTTTTCATCATAAGTCCTTCAGTTAATATATTGCTGAAAATAGCTAAGTTATTCACAGTTGATCACCATACAATATTGCTTTTACTGTGTACAATGTTCTCCTGGTTCAGCTCAAAACTTTGTACCAGTTCATGTAAGTCTTCTCAGGTTTTTTTGAAAGTATCCTGCTCATCATTTCTTATAACACAATGGTATTCCATCATAATCATATATCACAACTTGTTCAGTCATTCCCCAATTGATAAGCATCCCTTCAATTTCTGATTCTCTACCACCGCAAAAAGAGTTATTATGAACATTTTTGTACATACAGGTGCTTTTCCTTTTCCTTTGATCACTTTGGGATACAAACCTAGAAGTGGTATTACTGGGTTGAAAGTTATGCTCAGGGGTGGCTAGATGGCCCAGTGTGAATAGAGCACTGGCCTTGGAGTCAGGAGGACCTGAGTTCAAATCCGGCCTCAGACAATTAACACAAACACTAGCCATGTGACCTTGGGCAAGTCACTTAACCCCAATTGCTCTCCGAAAAGCAAAAAAAAAAAAAGAAAGAAAGAAAGTTATGCACAGTTTGATTGTCCTTTGGGTATAGTTCTAAATTGTTCTCCAGAATGGTTGGACCAATTTACAACTCCATCAAGGGTGCATTAGGGTCCCCATTTTTCTATTTCCTTTCCCACATTTGTTGTTTTCCTTTTCTGTCATATCAGCCAATTTGACAGATGTGAGGTAGTACCTCAGAGTTGTTTTAATTTGCATTTTTCTAATCAATAGTGATTTAGAGCATTTTTTTTATACAACTATAAATAGTTTTGATTTCTTCTGAAAACTGTCTGTTCATATCCTTTGACCATCAAGTAAGTAATGACTTGTCTTCATACAAATTTTACTAAGTTCTCTATATATTTGAGAAATCAGACCTTTCTCAGAGAAATTTGCTGGAAAAAAATTTTCCCCAATTTCCTCCTTTTCTTCTAAGCTGGGCTATATTGACTTTGTGGGGAAAAAAAAACCTTTTTACTTTGATATAATCAAAATTATCCATCTTATATTCCATAATGCTGTCTGTCTCTTGTTTAGCCATAAATTCTTCCCTTATCCATAGATCTCACAAGTAAAGTATTCTCTGCTCTTCTAATTTACTTATATTACCCTTTATGTCTAAATCATGCATCCATTTTGACCTTATTTTGGCATATGGTGTGAGGTATTGATCTCTAACCAGTTTTCTGCCAGATTTTTTTCCAGTTTTTGAATCAATTTTTGTCAAATAGTGATTTCTTGTTCTAAAATCTTAGATGTTTGGGTTTGTCAAACACCAGATAACTACGGCCATTTACTAATGTGTATTTTGTACCTAATCTATTCCACTCACCTACCCCTCTATTTCTTAGCCACTACCAGATTATTTTGATGATTTTACTGCTTTGCAATACAGTTGGAGACCTGGAACTGCTAAGCCACCTTCCTTTAATTTTTTTTTCCCCATTAATTCCCTTGATGTTCTTTACCCTTTTGTTCTTTCAGATGAGTTTTGTTACTATTGTTTCTAAGTCTAAAAAAATTTTTTTGGGTAATTTCATCAGTATGGCAGTGAATAACCTAATGTAGGTACGGTTACCATTTTTATCATATTGCCTTGTCCTACCCAGGCAATTAATATTCCTCCAATTGTTTAGATCTGAATTTTTTTATTTTTGTAATTTATTTGTGAAGTGTTTTGTAATTGTGTTCATATAGTTCCTGGGTTTGTCTTGTCAGACAGACTCCCATGTATTTCATATTGTCTTCATTTATTTTAAATGGAATCTTTCTATCTCTTTCAGTTGGACTTTGTTGGTAATATATAGAAATGCTGATGATTTGTGTGGGTTCATTTTATATCTTGCAACTTTGCTGAAATTATTAATTATTTCAAGTATTTTTTTTAGTTCATTTTGTAGGATCATCTAAATAGGCCATCATTTTGTCTCCAAAGAGTGATTGCTTTGTTTCCTCATTGCCTATTATAATTCCTTCAATTTACTTTTCTTCTCTTATTCCTGTAGCTAGCATTTCTAGTACAATATTGAATAATAGTGGTGATAATGGGCATCCTCGTTTGACCCCTGGTCTTTTTGGAAAAGCTTTAACTTATCTTCATTACAGATAATGCTTGCTGATGGTCTTCAATAGATGCTACTTATTTTAAGGAAAATTCCATTTTTTCCTATGCACTCATGTGTTTTTAATAAAAATGAGTGCTGCATTTTGTCAAAAGTTTTTTCTGCTTTTTTTTTGAGCAATCATATGCTTTTGGTTGTTTTTGTTATTGATATAGACAATTATGCTGATTGTCTTTCTAATATTAAACCAGCCTTGCATTCCTGGCATAAATCCCTCTCAGGCAGTTTTTTTTTTAATCTTTTGATATATTGCTGTAATCTCTTGCTAGCATTTTATCTAAAATTTTTGCGTCAATATTCATTAGGGAAACTGGCTGACAGTTTTCTTTCTCAGTTTTTATTCTTCTTGGTTTAGGTATCAGCTCCGCATTTGTGTCTTAAATAAATTTGGTAGGACTCCTTCTTTGCCTATTTTTCCAAATAGTTTATACAGTATTGGAATTCACTGTTATTTAAATGTTTGGTAGAATTCACTTATGAATCTATCTGGCCCTGAAGATTTTTTTCTTGAGAAGCTCATTTATGGTTTGCTCAATTTCTTTTTCTAAGGTAGGGTTATTAAAAATTCTATTTCCTATTCTGTTAATCTAGGCAGTTTATATTTTTGTAAATATATTGTATTTGTATAAATATATTGTATTTGTAAATATATTGTAAATATTCATCCATTTCATTAGATTGTCAGATTTATTGGCACATAATTGGGCAAAATACTGCTTAATAATTGCTTTAATTTCCTCTTCATTCATGGTGACTTTGTCCTTTTTATTTTTGATATTGGTAATTTTATGTTCTTATTTATTTTTTTAAAAATTATATTAACCAATGCCTTATCTATTGTATTTTTTTCTGTAAAGCAACCTCCTATTTTATTTGTTAGTTCAACTTTTTTCTTATTTTCAATTTTATTAATCTCTCCTTTGATTTTCAGGATTTTTAATTTGTTGTCTAATTTGGGATTTTTAATTTGTCTTTTTTCTAGTTTCTTTAGCTGCATGCCCCAATTCATTGACCTGTTCTTTCTTTATTTTATTGTTATGTTTAGAGATTTAAATTTTTTCCCTTAGTACTGCTTTGACTACATCCCATAAATTTTGGCATTATTGTCTCATTATTAACATTCTCTTTAATGAAAATATTGATTGTTTCTATGATTTATTCTTTGACTCACTCATTCTTTGGGATTAGATTATTTAGTTTCCAATTAATTTTAATCTATGTCTCCACAGCCCTTTTCTGAATCTAATTTTAATTACGTTATGGTCTGGAAAAGATGCATTTAATATTTCTGCTTTTCTACACTTAGTTGTGAGGTTTTTATGCCTTATTTTTTTTTTGAAGGTGCCATGCAGAGAAAAAGATATACTTCTTACCATTCTCATTCAGTTTTCTCTGGAGGTCTATCATATCTAACTTTCTAATATTTTATTGACCTCAACTTCTCTCTCATTTATTTTATGGTTAAATTTATCTAGTTCTGAGAGGAGAAGGTTGAGGTCACCCACTAATATAGTTTTACTGTTTCTTCTTGTAACTCATTTACTTTTCCTTTAAGAATTTGGATGTTATGCTATCTGGTGCATATATGTTTAGTAGTGATATAACTTCATTATTTATGGTACATTTTAGCAAAACGTAGTTTCCCTGCTGATCTCTTTTAATTAGGTATATTTTTGCTTTTGCTTTGTCTGAGATCGTGATTGCTACTCGTGTCTTTTTTTACCTCACATGAAGCACAACAGATCCAACTCCAGCTCTTTATTTTTACTCTGTATGTGTCCCTCTGTTTCAAGTGTGTTCCTTTGCAAACAATATATCATTGGATTCTGCTTTTTTTTTTTATCCATTTTGCTATCCATTTCTGTTTTATGGGTCAGTTTATCCTAGTCACATTCTCTATTATGATTATTAACTGTGTATTTTCCACTACTCTCTCTCTCTCTCTCTCTCTCTCCCTCTTTCTCTCTCTTTCTGTTTTTCTTCCTCAAAAATTGGTTTGACTTATGACCACTGCCTTCCTTAATCTGCCCTCCCTTCTATCATATCCCCTTCTCTTATCCCTCTCCCCTACTTCCCTATATGGTAAGATTGATTTCTATACCCAACTGAGTGTGTGTGTGTGTGTGTGTGTGTGTGTGTGTGTTATTTCCTCTTTGAGTTGATTCTGATGAGAGTAAGATTCAAGTGTTATCCCCACCCCCATCATCTTCTCCTCCATTGTAAAAGCATTTTCTTCACACCTATTTTATGTAAGAAAATTTCCTCCATTCCTCCTCTCCATTTCTCCTTCTCCCAGTGTATCCCTTTCTTAGCCCTTAATTTTGTTTTTTTTTTAATCACCTCACAGTCATCTCACACCTATGCCCTCTATGTATACTAACTGCTCTAATAATGATAAAGTCATTAGGAGCTACAATTATCATCTTCTAATGTAAGAATGTAAACATTTTAATTTTATTGATTTCGTTATGGTTTCTCTTTCATGTTTCTCTTTTTAATGCTCTTCTTGAGTCTTGTTGAAATTCAAAAGTCAAATTTTCTATTTAGCTCTGGTCTTTTCATTAGGAATACTTGAAAGTTCTCTATTTCATTAAATATCTATTCCCCTCCACCCAAGGATTATAATCATTTTTGCTGTACAGGTGATCCTTGATTTTAATCATAGTTCCTTTGTCTTCTAGAATATTCCAAGCCCTCCAGTCTTTTATGTGAAAGCTACTAAATCTTGTGTGTTACTGACTATGGCTCCAGAATACTTAAATAATTTTATTTTTCTGGATGTTTGCAATTTTTTTTTTACCTGGGAGCTCTGGAATTTGATTATAATATTCCTGGGAGTTTTCATTTTGGGAATTCTTTTAGGACATGATCAGTGGATTCTTTCAATTTCTATTTTAACCTCTGGTTCTAGAGTATCAGGGCAGTTTTCCTGGATAATTTCTTGAAAAATAGTGTCTAGGCTTTTTTTTTTATCATGGCTATCAGGCAGTCCAATAATTCTGAAAAATTATCTTTCCTGCATCTATTTTCCAGATCAGCTTTTTTTTCCAATGAGATATTTCATATTTTCTTCTATTTTTTTCATTTTGATTTGATTTGATTATTTCTTGATGTCTTATGGAATCATTAGCTTCTACTTGCCCAATCCTACTTTTTTGAGTATTATTTTCTTCATGACCTTTTGTACCTCTTTTTCCATTTGACCAATTCAGTTTTTTAAGGAGTTCTCTTCAATGATTTTTTTTTTGCCTCTATTACTAATTGGCTCATTCTGGTTTATTTGGTTTTTTCAGTTTTGTTTTCTTCAGTATTTTTGTGCCTCTTTTACCAACCTATTTACTCTCTTCTCATAATTTTCTTGCATTATTCATTTCTTTTCCAAATTTTTCTCTACCTCTCTTATTTGATTTTTAAAGTCTTTTTTAAGCTCTTCTCAGAGTTTTTGTTAAATTTATATCCAATTCACACTTTTCTTTAAGGCTTTTTAGCTGATTGACATCATTATCTTTACTGGATTTGTATCTTGAGCTTCCCTGTCACCATAGTAACTTGTTATGGTCAGGTTCTTTTTTTGTTATTTGCCTATTTTGTCAGCCTATTTCTTAACTTTTAAATTGGGCTCTGCTTCTGGGGATGGAAGGACCACTATCTCCAACTTCAGGGCTATCTTGCTGCTATTTTTGGAGTTAGCTTGGAGGAATATGTAGGTTTTCAGCATTTACAAGGTGCTATGATCCAGGGAAAAGTGTGATCACTATTCTCCTGGTCTATACCCTAGTCCAGGAGTGGGGAACCTGTAGCCTTGAGGCCACATGTGGCCCTCTAGGTCCGAAAGTGTGGTCCTTTGAATCCAAACTTCACAGATTCTTCACAGATTCTGTTCTGTGAAGTTTGAATTCAGCCAGAGGGCCAGTCTTGAGGACCTAGAGGGCCACATGTGAGCTTGAGGCTGCAGGTTCCCCATCCCTGCTCTAGTCTTTACTCAGGAAAGGAGTCCCAGCTCTAGCTCTCCTCCTGGCCCTGGGATTCTGACCATCCTTCCCATTCTCCTGCAGTTACAATTGCTAGTAGTCCCCTCTGTCTTGAGTTGAGAACAGGGTCCCTACTCCCCTATGAGTGACCACAAGCATTTCTTTCTGCCTTGGACCCATGAACAAGGCCTCTGCTCCCCTGCTTCCACAAGTGTTATTTGTCCTTTTGGCCCTGGGACTGTGACCTGCAACTGCATGTGAGCAATGCGACAAGGTCCTAAACCCAGTGCCAACAGAGGGCCCCTGCAATCTCCTTCTAATCAGCTGTTTTACTCTCCCACCCTCACCCTCCTGCCCCACCATCTGTGAGCTGAGAGCTTTGGAAGCTGCTCCTGCCACCAATGCAGCCTTCCTCAAACCCACTGCTTTGCCTGTGCTGTGGAATCTACCTTGTGTTCCAGGTCTGCCCAACCACTGCCCCAGTAAGACAGATCTTTCCTGCCAACCTCCTAAGTTGTTTTAGTCTGGAAAATTGACTGATCTTTTGCTGGTTCTGCTGCTCCAGAATTTGGTTTGCTCTAAAATATGATTTTAGTTGTTTAGGTGGGAATTGGGAAGTGCTTCTCTATGCCACCATCTTGGTTTTGCCTCCTAAATGCTTTTTGATTAATTGATTAATTAAATAAAGAATATAACCTATAAGATCAGAACTGCCCAGGATCTTCTCCTTCTCTGGCTAGAATCCTGGACCCTTGGGTCTCAATTCCTAGGAATTATTACACTCTAACTAGGAGGCTGGAGTTCAGGCATGAATTATTTAGAAACCTCCTTTCAGGTTTTGTGACTTAGCACATGTTAGCTTCTGATGGATGTCTCTCTAAGAACTCTCAATACACCAGTGTTGTCCCTCTTGCTCTCATCTCTTATGAGAGGAGAATTCATTCTGAAGTACCTGAATTTTGATCCATACAAATAAAATAGAAAAAAGTAAAGGACAATCAGGAACTTGGGGTTGAGAGACTCAAATGTGATTGCTGCACAAAGTAGGAATTCAGTGTCCTACCCAGTCAAGTGCTTGCAAGGCTCAAATGAAACCATGTACATAAAGATATTAAGCTTTATTTAAGATATTACTAATTCAGATCTATGGAGAAGGGAAGAATTTATGATTAAACAAGAGAAAGAGAGAATTACAATATGTAAAGTGGATAATTTTGGTTATATTAAATTTGAAAGTTTTTGCACAAACAAAACCAATGCAGCCAAGATAGGAAGAAAAGCAGAAAGCTTTGGGGTAGGGGGGGCAGATTTTACATCAGGTGTCTTTGATAAAAGTCTTTATTCTCAAATATCTAGAAAATTGAGTCAAATTTATAAGGATGCAAGTCATCTCCCAATTGATAAATAGTCAAAGGAGATAAACAGTTTTCAGATAAAGAAATCAAAGCTATCTATAGTCATGTTAAAATTGTTCTAAATTACTATTGATTAGAGAAATGCAAATTAAAACAAGTCTGAAGTACCACCTCACAGCTATCAGATTGGATATGACAAACAAAAAGTGTTGGAGATGTGGTAAAATTGGGACACTAATGCACCATTGGTGGAGTTGTGAACTAATTCAACCATTCTGGAGAGCAATTTAGAACTATACCCAAAGGACTATAAAACTGTGCATGCTCTTTGATCCAGCAATACTATTGCTAGATCTGTTTCCCAAAGAGATCAAAAAAGAGGAAAGGAGTTATTTGTACAAAAATATTCACAGCAGCTCTTTTTTTGGTGGCAAATAATTAGAAATTGAAGGGATGTCAATTAATTGGTGAATGACTGAACAAGCTATGGTATATGATTGTAATGGAATACTACTGTGTTATAAGAAATGACAAGCAGAATAATTTCAGAAAAACCTGGAAAAACTTACATGAACCAATGCAGAGTGAAGTTAACAGAACCAGGAGAACGTCGTATATAGTAACATTGTATATAGTAATTTTGTATGATGATCAACTGGGAATGACTACTCTTCTCATCAATATATTGATCCAACATAATTCAAAAGTACTCATGATGAAAAATGTTCCACCTCCAGAGAAAGAGCTAATGGAGTCTGAATGTAAGTCAAAGTATACTAGTTTTCACTGTGTGTGTTTCAATATGTGTCTTCTTTCATGACATTACTAGTATGGGGTAGACAGGGACAGAGACACTGAAAGATTAAGTTGTTCTGTTTCTTCCATAATAATAACTGTAATTTATACATGAGGGTTAATAAAGTGTTTTCCATATATTAGCTCTATTGATTCTATATGTTCTATAGGAATTATTAGCAGCCTTTAAGAGATGAAGAAATTGAACTTCAGATGAGTTAAGTGACTTACCCATGGTCACGCTACTATGAATTTTCAGAGGGAGGATTGGAACCCAGGTTTATTCTGACTTCAAGTGGGGTACTCATTTCATTGTAATGTACTACCTCTCACAAGAGCAGTGATGAATGAGATACAACCAAGTGGTATCTAATTTTTGTTTGATAGTATCAAAAAAATAAAACAGGATCCAGAGACAACCCATTCTGGATTAGATATCTTTTTTCAATGATTTTTTCTTTACATCAACTCTAAGTCTGTCTCTGCGTTATTCCTAGATCTGTTCCAGGACCAAGCAGAAAAAAGAAAACATCCGATTGAACAAAAATTTTATTCGAGGACACTAGGTGGCACTGTGTGATGAACTTGGAATCAGGAAGACCTGAGTTCAAAATCTACCTTAGATATTTATTAACTCTGTGACTCTGGGGAACTCATTTAACCTTTCTCAGGCTAGATTTCTACATTTATAAAAATGAGGATGATGATAGCACCTAGCTTATAGGGTTGCTGTGAGGATCAAACAAGATAATTTTAATAAAGAGCTTTGCAAACCTCAAAGTGCTATCTAAATTCTAGCCATTAATACCATTATCAAATACCTGGACTAGGCACTGGGGAATACAAAGAGAAAGGGATGAATAATATCTGCCCTCCAAGAGCTCACATTCTGTTGGGTAACAATAGATGGGTAGAAATAGAATAAAATAGAATAACAATATAATTAATATAATTAGCAGATAAGTAGATTTATAATAATTTGAGGAGAGAATACTACTAGCAAGTAGGGGGATCAGAGGATTCTTAGGGTAAGAGGTGGTACATCAAAAACCCTGAAGGAGTCTCTGAATCAATGTGATAGCTCCTAGATACCAAATAACTGCTATCATGACCCTCCCCTAAAGTCTTTCCCTCTGCAGGAAAAACATCCCCAGTTCCTTCAATCCATACACCTATAGCATGATCTTGAACCCTTTATCCTCCTGGTCTCCCTTTTATTTGTGCCTTCCAACTTATCAACATCCTTCCTGAAATATGGCACCCAGAACTGAGCACAATACTCTGTCTCTATCTCCCTATTTTCCTCTCCTATCTCCCTCTCTCTCTTCATTATTTTCTCTTCTCCCTCCCCCAGTCTCTCTCTCTCTTTCTCTCTGACTCTCTCTCTCTGTCTCTCTCTCTGTCTCTGTCTCTCCCTCTCTTTCTGTGTCTCTCTCTCCCTCTCTCTCAAAATGCCCATTTTGACACTGGTTGATAGTGTTTGCTTCTAGCATAACCCCAAACAAGCCACAACCTCTCTGGGACACAATTATCTCCTCTGTGAAATGAGGGGACTGGACTAAATTAACTTCCAGATTCCTTTCAGTTCTAAATCTATGATCTGTTTCTCCTCTCCTCTTTCTCTTTCTTTCTCTTCTTCTCCTGTCCTGACTTCGCCTGTCAAATTAACATTTCCCTAGACCTAGACCCCCCAACTCTCTTCATGGAACCCAAGATTACATTAGCCTTATCACTCCGTTGGCTCATGCTGAGAGTACAACCCACTCCAACAACTACCTAACATTCAGGCAAACTGCTGCCCAGCAGTTAGGCCTCCCCCATCTTGTTTTTATAAAGAGTTATTTAATTCATGTGTAATATGTATGACTCAAAATAAAGGGGAGTCAGTAATGTGTCAAGAGTGAGAGAGAAACTAAAATACATCCCGTGTGTTTTTCTGCTAACCCTGAATTCTCAAGAAAATTATAGAAAGGCACACTGGATGGTTACCTGGGGGAACATGAACATGAGGACATTAAAAGGAACACAGGACATGACCAAAGGTAGCTCAGGCTGAGAAGGTGAGCAGGTGTGGTGATCTGTCTTATAGATAGAAAGGACCATCCAGAGATAAGTTCATGGATTAATAAAACTATCCAAGTATAGGCTTCACATTTATCTCTATTGAATTTTATATTGTCAGATTCATCATGTGCTCTATAGTAGACTGTCAGGACCCTGTTGGATACCGATTCTATCATCCGTTACATTAGCCACGCCTTCCAGCTTTGTGTTATCTGGAAATGGAAGTCAGTGAAATATCAAACAGCACAAGGCTAAGAAAAGATCCTTGTGACGTCCCACTAGAGACCTACTTTCAGACTGATAATGGCCCACTAATTACGATTTTTTGGATCCCACCATTCAACCAACTCCTAATATCCCTAACTTTACTGTCCTTTAGTCCACAATTTTCCATCTATCTGTAAGGTGTTTTCACCCTCCTTAGCATTATTATGTCATGTACCTTACAGCCTATTATTATGTACTATTACTATTTAAATACTGGTAAATATTTTTATTTTCATTGTAAAAATGGAATGTAAATTATTTTTTACATTATTATACCTAATTCAAGCTATTTCATACTGTAAATTGCCTATCTTTTTTTAAAAATTGTTCATTTATTTTTAGTTTACAAGATTCAGTTCCACAATCCTTTGAGTTTCAAGTTTTCTGCCCTCCCTCCCCCCACTCCCCATGGTGGCATGCAATCAAGTATAGGATCTGCAAATACTTTCACATCGGACATTAGTCTGGTTGTA
>CM053580.1:295114358-295169310 GCA_028627135.1 Pseudochirops cupreus | reverse complement strand
GGGGGGGGGGGGTAAGGGCTCATCTTCCAGTGTCATTTCTCTTATCATTTTAGTACTGTCCATGGGGCTCTTTTGCCAAAGATACTAGAGTTGTTTGCCATTTCCTTCTCCAATGGATCAGCTTTGCTTTGAACTCTCCACTATGACCTATCTGTCTTAGGTAACCCTGAATGGCACAGCTCATGGCTTCATTGAGGTTCTCAAACCCTTCCAGTATGACAAGGAAATGATCCAGGAGCAGAAAATTTTTAAATGCACTGCACCCAGTATTCCCAGGTGGTCTCCTATCCAACTACTTGCCAGCTCTAACCCCACTTAACTTCCAAGATCAGTGTTCAGGGTGGTATGACCATAGATATGTCACTACTTACTAACATACCCCCACCCTGGGATAGAAAGCCTTCTTTGTAACAAATATGAAGAATCCAGCAATATAAATCAATGGATTAGTCATGCTTGAGAACCATTTTCTAAACTGTCATAGTTATAATGCCTTATTTCCTTGTTACATTGCCCTTTTAAGAGAAAAGGTTTTGACATTTCATTTTCATAACACCAAAGTACATATATTACTCTATTAACAAATACTGAGGAGCAGCTGCTGCTCACTTGGCACTCACGTGCTCTGTTTTCTCTGTGCCTGACCTGAGGCTAGAGTTAGAGCTAGAGTCAAAGCAGGCTTTGGGCTTGGATGAGCTGTGGCTCTGCAGGCTCAGGGCAATGCCAGCAGAGCCATGGCCAGCACAATGGTAGTGGTCCAACTAACTATCGCTGCTACAGGATTTGCAGGCCTTAATGGTGGCTGTTGTAGTGGTGGGTTTGTACCCAAAATGACAAAGCAGAAGCAGCATCTATATTAGGAGTAAACCCTACAGCCAATAAAGGGAAAATTAGGCTTGCTCACCAATGAATCATGCTTTTAAACCACCCAGACAAGGGAAGATCTCCTTATGTAGCAGCCAAAATCAATGAAGTTAAAGATTCATTAAAAATCAAGCTAAACAGTAAAATTAATACACGGATCATTTTAAATTGATATATACATCAATTATTTTATGTGTAGGAGTCCTGATGCTTTATAATAACTTCATAAAAGCTGTAATATTTCTTTAAAAAAATTACTGACTCAACATTTTGTTGACCACAATGATAAATAAGATAAATTGTAGACTAGAAGTCACATTTCTCCAACTGTATCAACTACAGGGGATATAACACTAAAAATAAATGCACCTGATTTTTCCAAACAAGCATATCAGAACTTATACATTCAAATGACCATTACCCCCTCCCAAATAGTCCCATTGGAAGGCTATGCACTTATTCCACCTAACTTGTCATAGATCAGAGCACTCACTTCTGGAACTCCACTTTGGAAATTGCTTTCACGGCCATTTTATGAGTCACATAAGAAAACCAGTCTTGTTACTTTGATTTCCAACTATATCAAGCCTGGCAACAATGGTATAGAATTAAATCAATGTCAGCAACTCTAATCTCCATCTTGGCCTATGTTAATGCTGTCACTACTTTTCTAAGGTTCTTTACAAATTGAGATGTGGTGGAAAGCCGAATGTTATAGGAGAATATCACAGAAAAGATTCTAGGTTTCCAACAAAGGATTTTTTCATTGGGAGAGTTATAGATGAGGCTAACAGTAGCATGTGCCAGGGGTTATCACTCTTGCTAGAAACTGATCTGGAGAGCTGAGGATATGAAAATGCTAGTATGCTAGATTGGATGAGTAGGCATAAAAGCTACCCAAAGGTGACTGAGCCAAAAAATGGACCACTTCTCTCAATACCCCTTGCCCCGCATTCAGTGCCTCAGTGCAGTAGGTAAACTAGTGCTGGCTAGGTAAGGAGGGAGGAGTCAGGAGGAGAAATTCCTGTTCCTCCTAAACCAAAACAAAGTAAATAGCACAGATTGGTAATAGTAAGTACCAGTGACAAAAGTCAGTGATGGTGAATGAGAGCCTGATCCCAGAAAAAATACTCCTATTTGCTGCCAGGACCAGAGACACAGGCCTAGGTAAATCCAGTAACCAACTGGGTCAAGATAGTAAAATGGGAAGACAAAAAAAACTGATGGAGATGATTTCAAATTAGAAGAGAAAGGAGAGACAGAGACAGAGAGAAAGAGAGAGAGAGAGGGAGGGAGATAGAGAGGAAAGAAAGAAGGAAGGAAGGAAGGAAGAAAGGAAGGAAAGAAGGAAGGAATGCACAAAGACAGATGTGTGCTGGGTACCAAAAACAGATAGGAAGATGCTTTCAGTGAGGCTGACATTGCATTAGTAAGAGAAAATGCACACACACATCACTGTAATATACCACAAACCATTTGTGCATAAGAGAGGTAAAATGATGTCTTTCTGCTATAACGTTAGTTGCAAAGAGTCTGAGCTGTTGTGGGGGAGGGGGGGAATGGAGAAAGGAGAGCCATAGAACATCTCATCTAACCGTTTCATCCTGTAGATCAGCAGTTCTCAACCTGTGGGTTATGTTCAATTTGTAACAATGAAAATACATTCTGCATATCAGATGTTTATATTACGATTCATAACAGTAGCAAAATTACAGTTATGAAGTAGCAACGAAAATAATTTTATGGTTGGGGATCACCACAACATGAGGAACTGTATTAAAGGGTCGTAGCATTAGGAAGGTTGAGAACCACTGCTGTAGATGATAAAATGTGACACTTAGAAATGAGAGGACTTGTCCCAGACTGCACAGTTTGTGAATGCCCAGCCCTGGAACTTGAGCTCAGGCCCCTGATTCCTAGTCTAAGGCTCTTCCCACCTTCCACACAGTCATGAATATGCCCGTTCGGAACCATAAGTGGTGCTATTTTTGCTAATTGATTGCACCCAATATGGAAGTTGTGTTTTGGTCTTAGATATTGCTTCTCTGTCTTGAGGTTTGGAGTCCCTTTGACCACAATGAGACGCAGATTCAACTCCATAAAATCATTTGGTGATTTGATCAAGTGCCAGCAATGTTTGTGGGTTTAGTGACAGCAAGGGACAGTATGTAAAGATTCCAGTGGATAATATGTAAATCAAGTCCCACTGCTAGTTAGTGGCCCCCTAGAACCCACGTTTCCTCCTGCCTTCCAGTGCAGTATCTTTTTGTACCTTCATCTTTATGAAAATTTCTCCTGCCAAATGTCCAAAGAATTTTCTGCACCTTGACAAAAACTCATCTGCCAACAGAGTAGAACATAGCAGCTCCATAGGAAAGGTGTACCAGGACTGCTATGGTGGAATAAGCTGTCTTCAGAGGTAGTAAGTTGCCTGTCACTGGAGATCTTCAAACCGAAGCTCTATGGCCACTTGTCAGCCATGTAATCAGGTGGTGAAATTGATAGGGCACCAGACCTGAAGTCAGGAAGATCTGAGTTCAAATTCAGCTTAAGACACTTATTAGCTGGATGAGCCTGAACAAGTCATGCGATCGCTGTCTGCCTCAGCTTTCTCATCTGAAAAATAGGGATAAAAACAGCACCTCTTTCCTGGTGTTGCTGTAAGGACCAAATGAATAAATATTTGTGAAGTACTCTTCAAATCTTAAAGCATGACATAAATGCTAGCATTTGTGTTCCTAATGTAGAAGGGACACCACTTGGTCAGGAACAGGTTGAACTAGATGACTTCTGAGGTCCCTTTTATTTCTGAAGTTCTATAATTCTGTGAAAGACTGGTTATAGCTCCAGTTCCTTCTTATCCTGGATCACACGTTTGAAGGGAGAATTCAATAAATGTGTGTCATACCTGGAAATCTAAGCTACAGTAAAAACTCTATCACTCCAAAGGTTTGTGGATTTCTTTTTAGGCAGAAAGGCTGATTTCCACTGTTCTGCATGCTGACATTCCCACCAAGGCAATCTCTGGAAGAATGGTCTGGGAAATCTCAGGGCTTTTATAAAGACCTGCTGAATATAATCCTTCCACCTCTCACAGCCATCCCTGTTAGAGAAAATACAAGCAGCCTCCCCTTTCTAAAGTGTAAATGGACTGGATTCTTCTCACTAGCCTTTGGCAGTAGGCCCTGGTTTTCAGAGAGTCTGATATTGCGCAAAGGGAGGGCGGTGTCTAGTTATCATGAGGCCATCAAATCAGTCCCTCTGTGGCATTATCGAGTACTACATAGCCAGGAAATGAGAAGCATTGTCAAGGTAGGTGATCTTTCTCCTCCAAAGTCTGGCAATGGCAAGTGAGACTTTGTGGAACGAATTGCCCCATAAATGACAAGTATTGTGTTTTGAGGGCCTGGAGCATATTAAGGTTGACAACAGGGAAAATGAAGTGCTATAATAAATCTTCTATTTTAACTTTGGGGCTGAGCCATGGTGACTATCTGGTGATAGAGTCATCTCGATGTTATGAAATCCAGAGTTTGACCACTAGAAGTGGCTCCTTTCTTAATACATTTTTATCCAATTTTGATACAGAAAGAAAATTGGGTGTCTTGGAGTTCAGGATGATATAGAAACTAAACAACAATCACCATGGTGCCTGTATACGGGACATACACTCTGCATTTCCACTATTTGGTAGAGATATGTTAAATGTGAACTCTGGTGAGCTGGGGCCTTGTTTATATCTGCCTGCTTTTATGGATGGTGACTGCCACTGAGCTCTCCCACCAGAAGAGGCACCTAGGTACTTGTCAATGAGGGAAAATATCACCAGAGGCACTGATTTTATTATGTAGAATGAAAAAGATATGTCCAGTAATGGGACATTTTCTACCAATTATTCATTTGTGAAGTAACTTAGGAGATAGAATCATGTTCTTTTTACTGAAAGTAAAGAAAAGAAAAGGAAATATGGTATAGATGAAAGAGCCATAATTTGGGACTGACTCTCTGGCAGTCACTAGCTATGTGACCCAAGGCAACTCATTCCGCTTCTCCTAAGTCTCAGTTTCTTCATCTGCAAAATGGGAATCTACTATCTATAGTACCTGCTTCACAGTTTAGAGTTCTGAGGCACAAATTAGTCATATAAATAAAGGTTTTTAAAAGCTGAGAAGCATATATACATATTAGTTACTAAGGGTATTTTTCACATAGGTTTAGGAGTTGTTGGATTTGATTGGGAGGGTGTTGATTCAGAAGTCATGTCAAATCAATAAGCATCTTTTAAGCGCCTACTATGTGCCAGGCACTGTGTTAAGTACCAGGGATACAGAGAAAGGAAAGAATTTAAGGTCGTGCTATCAAGGAGCTTGCAGTCTAAGGGGGGAAGATGAAAACTATATATAAACAAGCTATGCACAGGGTAAAATGGAGATAATCTCAGGAGGAAGCCACTAGCAGAAAGAAGAATATGAAAAGGCTTCTTGGAAGAGAGAGAAATAGGGAGAGAGAGAGAGACAGAGAGAGAGAAAGACAGAGAGGGAGACAGAGAGAGAGAGAGAGACAGACAGACAGACAGACAGAGAGGAAAGAGGGAGAGGGAGAGGGAGGGACAAAAGGAGAGAGAGGGAGGAAGGGAGAGAGAGACAGAGACAGAGATTGTCATTTCTGAAATCTTTCACACCATTCGTATTTGACTGTGAGGAACGTGCCTTTGAACCAAATTGTTGGTGTTCAGTCATTGTCATTTTCAGTCATGTCTTACTCTTCCTGATCCCATTTAGAGTTTTCTTGACAAAGATACTGGAGTGGTTTGTCATTTCTTTCTCCAGCTCACTTTACAGATGAGGAAACTGAGGGAAACAGGGTTAAGTGACCTACCCAGGATCACACAGCTAGTAACTGTCTGAGGTTAGATTTGAACTCAGGTCTTTCTGACTTCGGGCCTGACACTCTATCCACTGAACTATCAAGCTGTCTTTTGAAACAAATAGTGTACCTAAAAAAGCAATGATTTAGGAGACAGGACAGCTGAATCTTCATCATAGCTGTGTCACTACCTAGTCAACTAGCCTTTCTGAGCTTTTTTCCCCTATCTTTAAAATAAGGGGGTTACAGGGTTGCTTTCCTCTAGCTCTAACAGTCTTTGATCTTATGATTCTAAGTAGGTAAGAAGTCCATGAGAAGGATGTCTCTGGAGGGACATTATAAATACATTCTGGGGCAGCGTAATAAATAGAGTACTGGCCCTGGAGGTCAGGAGGTCCTGAGTTCAAATCTGACCTCAGACACTTGCTACTTACTAGCCGTATGACCCTGGGCAAGTCCCTTAACCCTATTGTCTCACTGGAAAAAAAGAGTACATTCTGAAGCCTGATTGTCTATCTAGAATCCCAGGATAATAAAATGGGAAGTTTAGAAGTTCTTCAGTTCAACCTCCTCCTTTTGTATAGACAACCCACAATCATACATTGAGTTAGCAACAGAGAACTAACACCCAAGTCCTCCCTCCCAGTCCAAAGCTCTTTTCATTATGTCTGTTCCCAAGATCACTATAAAGTCATACCTTGTGCATGTTGCCAAAGTTCCAGAAGCTCACTGATGGTATCATCACTAGGGAACACATGTTTCTTGACAGCATGATGATAAGAACAACAGAACTGCCTTCTAACCTGATAGTCTGGGCCCTGAGAAACACTTTGTGGAGGCCGTCTCAATTCTCTCTGAGGTCAGCCTCAAGGATTATTGAAGCTTCCCAGAACTCTATTGTATATCTGTCATTTCTTCATTCATTGATAACTTTCATTTTTGTATCATCTTTATTTCCAAACACATTCCCCCCTACCTCAGACCGTTTTCCTTTGTAACACAGATTTAAAAAAAAAAAGAAAAAAAATCCATTAAATTGTCCAATGTGTCAACTTGAGTTAATCTCTGCAAAGAAAAGGAGATACATTTCTCATCCTTCCTTCAAGGCTAAACTTGATCGTTATAATCATATAGAGCCTGATTTAAAAAACAACAACAGTATTTTCAGCCTAACACATAAAGCAAACTCTAGAAATTTACTCCTCATTGAATAAAGTCAATGTGCTTCCTTTTCCTGCTGTTCAGTAGTGTCCAACTCTTCATGATCCCATTTTAGGGGATTTTCTTGGCAAAGATCCTGAAATGGCTTACCATTCTCTAGCTCTTTTGACAGTTGAGAAACTGAGGCAAACAGGGTTAAGTAACTTGCCCTGCTAGTAAGTGTCTGAGGCCAGATTTGAACTCATGAAGTTGAGTCTTCCTGATTCTAAGCCCAGTGCTCTGTCCACTGAGCCACCTAGCTACCTGTGCTTTATTTTATCTATCCTAAATTTACCTCTTTCAAATGCAGGGAGGGCCAACTAATCTTGGTATCCCTTAATTTGATAACAAGTCTATATTCATTCACTCTATCCTTTTCAGAGTTTTTGATCAAAGATCTTCTCAGTTTTTATCTTTCTAAATTGGAGTTGCATTCTTTTTTGTTTCCTTTGTGTCTCCCTTCATAAAGCAATGCTAACAACTCTCATGTCTTGCAGAACACCCCTCAGTTTAAATTCACTTCTCTGGAGTTTCTCCAATTCTGTTATGATTTTCTTAAGGTATAGTATCCAGTGATGTTCATGGCATACCACAATTTAGCACAAAGAATTTTTCCCCCACTATTATGTTCTCAGTTCTCTTTCTCAGTGATGACCAGAATGGTGCTGACCTTTTGAGATGCAACACGAAACACTGTGTTGAGCCAGAAGAGTGAAAGTGATGAGGGAAAAGGGTGGGATGGAAGAGCTGTCAGAATGAAGAAATTCACTTTGTGAAAGGGAAACTTTGACTTCCACAATAGCCTGTAGTGCTGGCAGCTCATGTTTCTAATAACTTCTTAAAACTTTGGCTGTGACCACAATAGAGGATAGTAGAGTGTTGACATACAAAAGAACAAAACCAGCATCCTGCTTCACTTAGGAATTCCTATACTGTGTGACACCCAAGGACTATGAGTGGGATGTGATCAGAGAAAGAATCTCGGAGTTGGGAAGGATCTTAGAAGTTGTTTTTTTTCCAGTGTTCAATCTGATGCATATGAATCCCTCCTACAACCAGACCAGTAACCAATTCTTGATTTTTAATCAATTTCATTAGTATTCAAATCCCTTAGATAGCTAGGATTAAGCCAATTGCAAATTCTGATCTAAGTATACATAGATGAGGTGGATGACTATGAAATAATCAATCAACCAAGAATATTGAGCCAAAAGAAGAGAAAACTTAGGGGACTATGATAGCTGCCTTCAAGTATCTGAAGCACTATCACTTAGAAAAGTAATCTGACTCTTTCTGTCTGGTTCTTACAAGAAAGAACTGGAAACAATGGGTAAAAGTTACAAAGAGGGAGAACTGGACTTAATATAAGGGAAAATTTCCTAACAATTTGACATTCAAATATGGAAAGACTTTTTTTCAGGAAATAATGGGATTTGACTCCAAAGCCAGAGTTCTTTCTAGTACATCCTTCGGGATGCAAGTGGGAACAGAAAACAGGAATATTAATTCTAAGACAATGGAAGAGTCAATAGGTCTTGGTAGCAGACTGGTTATAGAGAAGAAAGGGTCAAATATAACTGCAAGATTTTGACTTGTGTGTCAGTGCTGTCAAAAATGGTAAGAGAGGGCTAATTTGGAGAAAGAAAAAAAATCAGATTCATTGAAAGATCCTTTGACACAGCACTGTTCCCCCCCCCCCCACCATCTATAAGATACCTAGAAAGTGTCCAGCCTTTCTTTTGATAATAAGGGAGAACTCACATTTTGATGATAGAATGTTATTTCATGGTATATTTAAAAGGCTGATGAAGCAGTTGATTAAGTCATTTTGATTTGCTCAAGCTTCATACTCAAATATTCTTTTATCAACTTCTTTCATCTCGATTAAGCATATCTATCAATAAGCCCACTGGTATTCTTCCCCTGTCTCTTTGCATCAGGATCAGTCTGTTCAGAATAATGCATTATGACGTCCCTCTCGGTCCTCACAGGTCGTTTCACCCAACTATAGTCATTTCATAACATGAAAGAATCCTCACTCTCATCGGTGTGCTGTTATTGTCTTTAAATGTTAGATCAAGATTGGCATTTTGAAAAGACGAGCAAAAATCATTATGTGTAGGTAGTTACCAGGGGCCCTGGCTGAGCCCCTCAATTTTAAAGGACCAATTTATAGGAGCAGATAAAGCATTCCTTTATAGACAGATGGAAATGAAAGCACCTTTTTATCAAAGTTTATAGCAGGATACATTGTTTGGAAGCACAGTTATCCTAACACTTTCCTTTCATTATGTCCTAGCTCCTCAGTCAACAAAACATGTTAAACACTGTGTGTCAGACATTATATGAGATACAAAGAAGGACTTAGCAATCTCTGACCTCAAGGAGCTCACATTCTGGTAGGGTAGAAAGCATATACATTACAATATATATACAGAATAGATGAAAGGCAATATAAGGTTGGAAGGCCTTAATAGCTTAGTTAACCAGGAAAGGCCTCCTTCAGAAAGTAGGATTTGAGCTCAAAGATACTTAGACACAGAGGTGTGCAGGCAGTGCATTTCAGGCATGGTGGGTAACCAATGGAAAAGCCCAGAAATGAAAGATGGAATCTTGTGTTTGAGGAACAGTGTCCTGGATTGTAGAATCCCTAAAGAGGGGGAAGGTGTAGAAAGATGGGAAAGGGATGAAAGGTCAGATTATGAAGAACTTTAAATGCCAGAGGTCTACTGATCCTAAAGATGATAGGGAGCCAAAAGAACTCATTGATCAGGGTAGTGATGTGACTGGACCTTCACTATGGAAAATCCTCTCATTGGCTGAGTGAGGGATGGATTAGGCTGTTTTAGGAGAGACACAGTGACCAGGATTGGAAAGGTAAGAGCTCTTCTCTAATTTTCTTTTGTCAGAGCATATCTGAAGCATCATAATCAGTCCTCTAGGCAGTACATTTTGTAAAAGACATTGATAAATTAGAGAACATTTGTAAACAGGCAACCAAAAGACTAAGAGTCCTTGGTTTTGTGCCATATTAAGAATAGCGGAATGCATTTTGCCACTGCCTTGTGGTTGTCTTGGTTAGTACTCTCTGTTTTGGTTAAAAGAGGGGAATGAGAGGTGACAAAATAAGCACAGACCTTCACAGTCAGGAGACAAGTGCTGAGAAGTCAACCCTAGACAGACCAAGTCTAGAGCCTACTGCATCTAGGAGAAAATATAAACTCTGTTTTGACTTTTAAAGCTCTTCACAACCTGACTCATATCCATCTTCCTGTCTTTGTTACATGTTACTCCCTGAATTCTATAATCCAGCCAAACTGTCCTTCTCTCTGTTTCTCACACGTGCAACTCCATTTCTCATCACCAGGTCTTTGCCTTGGCTGTGCCACCTGCTCGGAGTACATAGCCTTCTCATCTCTTCCTCAAAGTATCAGCCACTTCCTTCAAAGCACAGCTCAGGCACCACCTTCTTTTCTATATGAAGCCATTCCTACTTCTGCCAGCACCAACACTTCCCTGAAATACCTTGCATTTAACTGCTTTGGGTTCATTTTGTGCTTACTCATTATACTTTTGTTCTGAACATAATCATATGTGTACATGTTGTTGCTTTGTAAGCACTTTGTGAGTAGAAATTATTTCATTCTTTGTATCTGTATCTCTAGTGGCTAGAACATTGCATGGAGCATGGTATACACTTAATAAATGTTTATTGATTGGGTGAGCAGAGCATGCACTGGAAAGGAGAAACCCTGGATGAAGCAAAATCAATTAGAAGGTGATTGCAATAATCCATGCAAGCTGTGAAAAGGGCCTGAATTAGGATTGTGACCAAGTGGAGAGAAGGGGCTGTGTATAAGAGCTGTTACAAAGGTAGAAATGACAATATTTGACAGTGGGAAAGAGAATAAGTTCTGTTTTAGACATGATGAATCTGAGAAGCCTATTTCAAGCTATTTTTTCATTTTGTTTTGTTTTAAATTAGGTAGCCCATAGTCATCTTATTCGTTTTTCAAAGTGATCATAGAGCTGTCACCTCTTACTGAAAAAGGCCTACCATAATTGCATAGTAACCAGGAGGTATGAATTAGTAGGTATTAGAGTACTAGTAGCTAGTAACCAGCTTCAGAGATATTACTCAAGTCTCCTCTCTCCAAATTCTGGCTCTGTGGTTCATGGGGCTGAGTTAAGCTCCATGATTTTCATAGAACCATAGGAAATCTGCCAGAATCATCTGAGTTTTTTTTCCTTAGACCTGCTCCTCTTCTCCTACAACCACCCAGAATTCTCTTAAAATTCTCCAGAAAAGAATTATGTTGAATTATCAGTTGGGATCAGGGCCTGCAGGGTCAGGGCCTTCAAAACCAATTGATCCAGAACAGGGCTACAGCAGGTTCAAGTAGCACTTCAAGTCACTGCTTCCTGTGGGAAATCATAAAACCTATCAGTTCCTTGAATAAATGACATCATACTCATATTTTTAATAACAATGCTTTCTGAGGTCATAATTTTTTTTCCTAAGTAAAGGGATAAGGGTGAAGAACTAAATTCCAGTCCTCACATGAAGGGTCAATGTCATACAATATAGCCTATGAAATATGTGTTCCCTGAGGGATAATTATTCAGAGTTTCCCCATACCACGTTTCCAAGAAACACATTTGTCCTTCTCCCTGGTGATTTTACTTATCAACAAAATGCAATTAGTAGCTATGTTTTTCTTTTTGGTGAGATGCAACTGACCATCATAGCCCTCAAAAACACATTGACCTTGGCTTTCTCATTCTGACTTCACAACAGTAAGTGAGAAAAGAATGAATAGTTCAAGGAAGAAAAGAGCAACCTCCTACCTAAGACATCATGGTATACCATCCTCTGGCTTCTGAAAATAGCTCAAATCCTTACATAAGCCATTGTAGGAAAAGGTAGAGTTATATTAAGGACTGGATTTCATCATTCTTTTCCCTATTTGCCTCATATGAATTGTTACTCTCTTCAGGGAAATGATTGGTCCTAAATACCCAGTGTTTGCGACTGTGAAATAATATGGGACGTAGACACAGCAGACGAGACAGAAGTCCAGTTACTAGGATTGGGGTACAGGGCTCCATCCCTGATGCCTTGACTGTTTTTTTCCTTTACAGAAGTCAACATCTGTTTGTTTGTTTGTTTTCATTGAGCAACCCAACGGGTCAGTCTTTCTGAAGAAGTAATTTCTCCCACAGGGATATAATTGAAACAATGCATCCAATTTGGTGCCTGTGTCTTGTACATGGCATTAGAAGCATGTGCCTGCTGGGAAGGAAGTGGCTGTCTTCAAGGTTTCCACAGCCATCTTGCCCTTTGGAAACCCAGCCACCAGGGAGAGAGAGGCTAAGAAAAGTCTTAGAAAATCTATCACATGAGTGATAATAAAATCAAGAATGTACTCATTGAGCAAAACCTCTCATCCCAACATTTGAGGACAATTACTATAGTCAATGGAGGAATTAAATCTAACTCGTTGGGGTGACTTAAATTTTTAGTCTTTCTGAAACTGTGGGAGGGCATAGATAGCAGCTACGTACTAACTTATATCCATACAGTTCCTTCATTTCCCACATTCTATACATCATTTTATCTTCATAAAATTGCTACAAGGCAGAAACGGAAGGAACTGATTATCCCTCTAACCCTTGAAACATTAAAGCCCAAAGCAGGAATTTGGGGTATGGCCTACCTTAGCGGGATTTGGCCTACAATAATGACTCCCAACTTGTTCAAGTGGGGTCCACTTTTTAACATTGAAAAATTTCATAGCTCTCCACAGGCCAGTAGTTTTACTATTAGTATGTACTGTTTGAGAAAATAATGAATGGCAAAAGTCTATCCTGAACTGAGTCAGTACTTCAAGGCTATGTGATTTCAACTGTCTATAACTTAGTAGAAAAGTCTGATCTAGTTCCTGAAAGAGACATTTGGTGATTGATGTCAGGTTCACCCTTTACAGTGGTACAGTGGGAAAAGGTCCTGATTTTGGCATCTGGGCTTGAAACCCAGCCCTTCCACTTGCTTTTTATGTAACCTTGGACATATCACTTCGGATAGCTGGGCCTTGGTTTCCTCATCATTACAAAATAAGGGGGTTGAAACTGGTAGCCTCCAAGATTCTTTATCTATGTTGTTCTGTATCTCCTTGACTCAATAGTGCTTTTGGGTTAATTTGATTAAGGAAAGGAAAGAAGAAAACCACATTACTACTATCAAAAATGAAAGGAGTGAACTTACCACCAATGAAGAGGAAATTGAGATAATTATTAGGAGCTACTTTGCCCAATTATATGCCAATCAGTTTGAAAATTTAAATGAAATGGATCAATATCTGCAAAAATATAAATTATCTAGATTAACAGAAGAAATAAAATACTTAAATAACTAAATCTTAGGAAAAAGAATTTGAACAAGCCATCAATGAACTTCCTAAGAAAAATCCCCAGGATCAGTAAATTCTACCTAATATTTAATTAATTTAATTAATTCCAATGCTATATAAATTATTTGGATAAGTAGGTAAAGAAGGAGTCTTACTAAATTTCTTTTATGACACAAATATGTGCTGATACTCAAACCAGGAAGAGCCAAAAGAGAGAAAGAAAACTATAGAGCAATTTTCCTAATGAATATTGATGTAAAAAATTAAATAAAATACTAACAAAGAGATTACAACAATATATCACAAGGAACATACACTATGACCATGAAGGATTTATACTAGTCATGCAGGATTGGTTCAATATTAGGAAAACTATTAGCATAATTGACTATATCAATAACAAAACCAACAGACATCATATGATTATCTCAATAGATGCAGAAAAGGCTTTTGACAAAATGCAGCATCCATTCCTACCAAAAGTACTAGAGAACATAAGAATAAATGGAGCTTACATTAAAATGATAAATAATATTTATCCAAAACCATCAGTAAGCATTATATGTAATGGGGATGAGCTAGAAGCATTCTCCCTCAAAAATCAAGGGCGAAACAAGGATGCCCATTAATTGCACCATTATTCAATATTGTATTAGAAATGTTAGCTTTACTAATAAGAGAAGAAAAAAACATTGAAGGAATTAGAATAGGCAATGAGGAAACAAAACTACCACTCTTTGTAGATGATATTATGGTATACTTAGAGAATCCTAGAGAATCAACTAAAAAACTACCTGAAACAATTAACAACTTTAGCAAAGTTGCAGGATGCAAAATAAACCCACATAAATCATCAGTATTTCTATATATTACTAATAAAGTCCAGCAGCAAGAGATAGAAAGTCCATTTAAAATAACTGTAGACAATATAAAATGCTTGGGAATCTACCTGCTAAGACAAATCCAGGAACTATATGAACACAACTATAAAACATTGTTCACACAAATAAAGTTAGATCCAAACAATTGGAAAAATACTAATTGCTCATGGGTAGACTGAGCCCATATAGAAAAATTACAATTCTACCTAATTTAATCTATCCATTCAGTACCATATCAATAAAACTATCAAAAATATTTTATAGAGCTAGAAAAAAATAATAAAATCCATCTGGAAGAATAAAAACTCAAGTATATCAAGGGAATCAATAAAAAAAATGTGAAAGAAGGTAGTCTAGCTATACCAGATCTCAAACTGTATTATAAAGCAGTAATTATCTAAACAATCTGGTACTGGTTAAGAAATACAGTGATGGATCAGAGGAATAGATTAGGTACAAATTACATAATAATAAATGAGCATAGTAATCTAGTATCCAAGCTTTTCGAACAAAACTTCATTATTTGACAAAAACTACTGGGAAAACTGGAAAACAGTATGGCAAAAACTAGGTATAGATCAACATCTCACACTGTATACTAAGAAAATGTCAATATGGGTTCATAGTTGGTATCATAAAAGGTGATACCATGAGCAAATTACAAGAGCACAGGATAGTTTATCTGTCAGATTTATGGGTAAGGGAAGAATTTAGGACCAAAGAAGATATAGAGAGCACTACAGTATGTCAAATAGATAATAAACAAAACCAATGCAATCATTTCTCAAATATATAGAGAACTGAGTCAAATTTATAAAAATACAAATCATTCCCCAACTGATAAACGGTCAAAGACTTTGAAGAGACAGTTTTCAGATGAAGAAATCAAAACTATCTATAGTCGTATAAAAATGTTCTGTAAATATAAATCACTATTGATCAGAGAAATGCAAAATATAACAACTCTCAAGTATCACCTCAGGTAACAACTCTCAGGTACCACATCACTCCTATCAGAGTGGCTAATATGACAAAAAAGGAAAATGTTGGATGTTCGAGGGAATATGGGAAAACTGGGACACTAATGCACTGTTGGTGAAGTTGTGAACTGATCCAACCAATTCTGTAGAGCCATTTGGAACTATGCCCAAAGAGCTATACAACTGTGTATGCCCTTTGATCCAGCAATACCACTGCTAGGTCTATATCCCAAAGACATCCAAAAAAAAGGGGAAAAGACCTATTTGTACAAAAATATTTATAGCGACTCTTTTTGTGGTGGCTAAGAATTGGAAATCGAAGGGATGCCCATCAAATGAGGAATGATTAAACAAGTTGTGGCGTGTGATTGTATATTATTGAAGTTGTAAGAGTATATTATTGTATTGTAAGAAATGACAAGCAGAATGACTTCAGAAAATCCTGGAAAGACTTACATGAACTGAAGCATAGATGAAATGAACAGAACCAATAGAACTTTGTGTATAGTAACAGCAATTGTTCAATGAAGAACTGTGAATAACTTAGCTATTTTCAGCAATACGATGGTCCCAAAACAATCCCAAAGAACTAATAACGAAGCAGACTGTCCACCTCTAGAGAAAGAACTGATATTGATTGTATAAAGACTGACGCATGATATTTTTCGCTTTCTTTCTTTGTTTTTTCTTTTATTTGAGTTTTGTACAAAATCACTAATATGTAAATGTTTTGTGCACTTGCACATGTATAACCTATATCTGATTGCTTACTGTCTCAGGAAGGGAGAAGGGGTGGGAGGGATAGAATTTGAAATTAAATAGAAATGTTTATATACATATATATATATGTATATTTAAGATAGTAATTAAATCCATGGGAATTGATGAGGTTACCAAGTGATGAAACCCTACACAGTCCCTGGTATATAGCAGGCACTTAATAAATGTTTACTGATTGATTGATTGACCTGCCATCATCTGGTTTCTTATCACACAGGAAGTTCCATTTCCCGTTTCTGTGCCTTTTCAATGACTTTTCTCCCTACCTGGAAGTTCCCTCTCATTATCTTCTTGTCAAATTCAAATACCACCTTCTACAGTATCCCTTTTCCTGATAATCTTCCTCCCCACACACCCCTCTTCTATTGCTTTCCCTCTGAGACTGTCTTCCTTCTACCCTGTATGTGTCTTCTATGTACACGGTCATTTACGTGATGTCACTCCATTAGAACATTAGCTCTTAAGGCCAGAAACCGTGTTTTTGCTTTTCTTCGTATTCTCCGTACTTAGCACAATGCTTGGCACTTTGTAAATTTTGTAGGGATTTTGGATTCCTGCTTTAACAAAGACCTTAGAAATGTCTCTAGCCTGTCCCTTTAAGAGGGATGCAAAGAGAGGTTTCCAGTATGGTTTAAATTAATCCTGAGTTTTTCTCTGCTGGAGAAAGAGAAATGGAAGTAGTGAAACCTCCCCCCCACCAAAAAAAAGAAAAAACAACCTTGGAATATCATGGGTGTGTATGCATATGGCCAACCCCTGGCAAGATTTTAGTAGGCACAGTTGATCTTTATTTCTCCCTCCTTTTTTTCTGCATTTCTTCCTGCCTTTTAATTGCCCTACCTCTAAAAAAAAAAAAAAAGAAACTCTCCAATATACCACTCTAAGCCTTCCCCTTCAGAATTTACCTTCCAGAGCTTTTATCTCTGGAATTATAACTGAAAGAAACCTTGAAAATGCTTCTAGTCCAAACCCCCTGGCCATTGCCACCAGCTACCTCTGATTGCTCTCCATTCAGTGATTATGATAGCCCAGCAGTATGGCTACCGTGACATTATATGGTGGGAGATGGGAACTGCTTTAGCCTGGAAGATCACTTTAGCCGTAGAACCCATATGTCATCAGTACTCTCTGCCCCCAGAGCCCCTCCTTCTGATTGAAGGTTGGAGGGGTCCTCCCAGAACCAAGAGGGCACCAATGCCAGCCACCTCGTCATTTCCCATCTCATTGCATTCCTCTCTGCTCTCTATCAGCTATCCACCAACTACCAGGTGTCTCCATTCTCCCTCTCCCCTTTTCTCAGTTTCCTTTGGTATGTCGTCTTTCACCATGAGAGTATAAGCGTCCTGATGGCAAGATTGTCCTTTACCTTTCTTTGTATGACCAGCACTCAGCCAAGTGCCTAGAGGATGAAATGAAGAAGATTTGAGTTCAAGTCCAGCCTCAGAATTGGGAAAGTCACTTAAACTCTGCCTCAGCTCCTTCATCTGTAAAATGGAGAGAGGAATAGCCCCACCTCTCAGAGTTCCCATAAGGACCAAATGAGATAATAATTGTAAGGCACTTAGCACAGGGCCTGGCACCTAGTAAGTTCTAAATAAATGTTGGTGATTATTATTATTATATAAGATGCCTTACAAACTTTAAGGGCCTATATAAATACTACTTCATCCCCATTTTAATAGGAGAGGTAGCTGAAACTCATCGAGATCAACCATCTTCCCCACAGTCATACAGCTAATACACGGCGGTGCTGAGACTTGAATTTGGATCTTGGGTTCTTTATCTAACCCTCTTTATCCAATGCTGGCATTGACCCAGCGCTTGTAAGATTAGAATTTTTCCCAGCCTGTCCACACCCAGGATGACTTTGTTCAAATAATCTTTGGATTGGTTTATTGAGGTTTCAATGTCCTTCTCTGTGGTCTAGGAGCTCATTAAATGAAACTGTGTTCTCTCCCAAAGAATAGAGAACAAAGTGTACTTTTGGTGGGTATTTGGCAAGACAATATTTAGCCACCAAACAAAAAGCTGGGCCCTTATCTTTAGGGTTTTAATATGCTGAGAATGACAGCATTTTCCCTGTCAAAATGATAAATGTGACTGTCAGGGGAGAATGAATGCTCAGGGCAACCTGTGACCAGGGTTGAATTGAGGCTTTTCTGTGGCCCAAGTATCACTTCTACCATGGCCTGACCTCCATTGTTAGCTGACTATAGCAACGCACTTGCCTCAGATGGCATTATCTCCCAGTTTTCCCCATCTACCATGGAGATTTAATCCACTTAGTCATAATAAAACTTTCTAGGGTCACACATAGACCAAATCTCATTCTCTGCATCTATCCCATTTATTTATTTTCAACCTCTTTAGGGAATTAGAAGGCATCCTTTCATCATAGATCTCTTCTTCAAATAATCTTCCCATATTCTTTTACTCAACAGAAATCCAACTTTCTATAAAGGGTTACTTTGCTTGCTCAACCACCATATTCAGAACCACCAATATTCAAAATATCCTAGTCATTCACAGTTATTCTTTGAACAATGTTGCTGTTACTGTATACAATATTCTCTTGGGTTCTGCTCATTTCACTCTTCACTATTTCATGCAAGTTTTTCTATGTTTTTCTAAAATCAACCAGTTCATCATTTATTTGCCCGTCTTTTAAACTGACTTCCTTCATATAACACAGTGGTTCTCAATCTTCCTAATGCCGCAACCCTTTAATACTCGTATGTGGGTGCATCTGAATGTGGGCAGACCCACCCGGAGACGGATAGAGGAGCAGTGTCTTGGTTGGAAATATGTGTTTTCCAATGGCCTTAGGCTGTGTTTGACCCCCAAAGGGATTGTGATCCACAGGTTGAGAACTGCTGAAACAGAATCAAAGTCTCTGTCCCAATCCCCTATCTCACTTAAGACTGGAAAATCCAACTTTAATTCCAGTTAGTTCATAATTGTCACCCTGAGTGCTATATTCCAAACAACTGCAAAGAACTTCATGGATCAACATCTTCTGTCCCTGCTGTGCAGATAAGTGTGTGCAGTAAGACAAGTAGTCAGTCAACTAACATTAATGGCTTACTACGTGCCAGGCACTATACTAATTTCTGGGGATATAAAGAAAGTTAGAAATATGATCCCCATCCTCAAGAAGTTCATTTTCTCATGAGGGAGAAAATATGCCTATAACTATGCACATATAAGAAATATACTGTATAAAGAATGATGTCGGAGCAAAGACTCCATCAGCTAGAGGACAAAGAAAAGCATCCTATAAGGTGGGTTTTGAGCTGGATCCTGAAACAAGCCAGGGAAGCTAGAAGCAGAAGTGAGGAGGGAAGATATTTCAGCCATGGGAGACAACCAATGCAAAGGCATGGGAGATGGTTGGGACATGGAGTGTCAAGAGTGATGAACAGTAAATTGGTCAGCGTAACTATATAGCTGAGTGCCTGGTTGTCGTTGTTATTCTGTCATGTTCCATTCTTTGAGACTCCATGAACTATACTGGCCCTGGGGTTTTCTTGGCAAAGATATTGGAGTGACTTGCCAGTTTCTTCTCCAGTGGATTAAGGCAAACAGAGGTTAAGTGACTTGTGCAGGGTCACACAGCTAGTGAGCATCTGATCTGAACTCAGGTCTTCCTGATTCCAGACCCAGTGCTCAATACACTCCACTACCTAGCTGCCTCAGAGTGTCAGGAGAGGGGAGTCAAGTGTAAGAATACTAGAAAGGTAAAAAGTGGAAGGTTATGAAGGGCTTTAAATGCCAAATAACTTTATTTTTGATCCTGAAGGTAACAGGGAGACACTGGAATTTAATGGGGCAGGAGGAAGGGGGTAAAGTTGGGGTGGTGGAGTGGGGGAAGGTCAGAGCTGCATTTTAGGAAAATCATCTCGATAGATGTACAAAGGATAGATTGGAATGGGGAGAGACAAGGCTGGGGACCAGCCAGAAGGTTATTAAATAAATGATAACCAAATACTTGTATTTGGCTTTTAGGAAACTAAACACTCTATTATCATCTGTCAAATAAGCCTAATAATGCTCAGAGTGATCATAACAACTTCAAAATAACTTTAAAAAACAACTTTATGATCCCATGCCCTAGATGCTGAGGCTTGGTGAAGAAATTCTGTTACAGGCTGTGACGAGCACTTTGCCGGCCTGAAGCCCAGTGTCATGAGTTACCCTGGTTCTTCCAGTCTTGTTGTTTGAAATGTTTCTATGTCTATACATCAAGTGCTCCTGACACTCGTATAACTCATAAGCAGGCAGATGTAGAAGCTCTTTCAAAGCCCTGCCCTACCTTCTCCCTAAGATAATTGTTTTGGTCGTATTCCAGGGGACAGAGAAGTAGCTGGGTTCAGATCCTACCCTCTGACCCTTACTCCCTATGTGACCTTAGGCCCAATCATCCCTTGACTTCCATTTCCTCATCTTTATAATATTAGAGATGGACCAAATGGCACCTTGCAGCTTTCAACATATGTGTGTATATGAACATCCTAGAGAATGAGAAGAGTTGACATAAATTCTGAAGATTCCTCAGAACTGGAGAGTAATTTGGACACCACACAAACTCAACTTCTTGAATTTAGATGTGTGCCTTACTTTGTGCAATGGATGGCCCAGCTCAAGCACCGCTCACAACCTGAAGCCAGCTCTAATTACTCCAGATCAGCAGAGCATATCAACATTTTTTCTTCTATCGTGTGTGTATGTGTGTGCATGTGTGCATGTGTGTGTGTGTGCTGCACTTGTGCTCCTGTGTCCAGAGCTATGATTTCATCAGGAATAAGGAGCTCTAGGTGAGGAAATCTCTGCCAATGGAGACCTGTAACTGTCTGTAATTTACAATCTTCTAGACAATTACATGGTCCACTATTGGGGTATGGCCAGAGGCTGACTTAGACATGGGTCTTTATGAGTTCTCTGAGGGCACACTCCCTATACCTAAGTAAAAGTAGAAGGGACATCAGAGATTTTCTAGTTCAAACCTCTCATTCGATAAAGAAACCGAGTCACAAACAAGATAAGTGATTTGCCAAATGCCATGAAGGTGGTAAATAGGGCAGTCTAGCTTCAAACTCATTTCCATTGACTCCAAATCCAGCATATTTTTCATTGCACTGTTTCCCACGTAATTTAGAATGTGATTTAGGTTAATATTTCCCCCATCCAAATTATAAGTTCCTCAAGGTCAAAGATTACACCCTTATACATCTATTGCCATGAACCCATTCCTATACTCACTAGCCATCAATATGTTGCCACTAATTTCATTCATGCACCCAAGTTCTGGGAGCTCGTTTCCCAAAGGAGAAAAATTATAGAAGGCTGAAAAATAGGCCAGTCAAATACAAAACATGATTGTCCTCTCATCACTGTCCCCGAAATTGGTATGACTACAAAGCAAGGGACTAGGGCCAAGAGTTTGCACACAGTTTTTTAGTACTCAATGTTCATGCTGGCTCTAATCTTCACATTTCCTGCCCTCCAGTTCATTACTGACTTACAGACAAATTCCTGAGGTCCTAGATACACTGACTCAGTTTCTTCTATTCACAAAGTCACAACTGGGGCTCCCAGGCACCCTCATGCTTGCGACATTAATGCACAGGGATGCTCTGTTCTCCCACTCCCTCTCACACACACTGTTGTGCTCCACGTCTTCCCCATGCTCCTCCTCAAAAACTACAAATCTCCCTACCCATACATGGACTTTACACACACAAGTACTAGCATGTACCACCAAACCCACTCAGGCACCAGCCTCAAGAGAAGTTTACTAAATATGGCTGCAAAATTAGAGACAACTTGAGCAGAGAGAGCTCAGACCTGTATTTTAGGAAAATCATCTTGACAACTATACAGAGGATAGATTGGAATGGGGAAAGATGAGGCTGGGGACCAACCAGAAGGTTATTAAGTATATGATACCCAAATACTGGTATTTGGCTTTTAGGAAATTCAACACTCTATTATTACCTGTCAAATAAGCCTAATAATGCTCAGAGTAATCATAATAATTTTAAAATAACTTCAAAAAACAACTCCGTATTCACATGCTTTTGATGCTGAGGTTTGATGTAGAAATTCTGTAAAGGCTGTGATGAGCACTTTGCCAGCCTGAAGCCCAGTATCATTCTGGCATAAACTAGGGGGCACAGATGGTTTGTCCTTCAGTCTGAGTGTCCCCAGGGTCTGACATTCAGAAATCCACAAGCATCCAATGAATACCCAACAACTGGTTTTTGGGAAGTCTTGTGTTCATCAGTGGGGGAGTAGAAGAAGGGGAAGAAGGAAAAGGGAAATTGAATTCTATTTTAAATTCCCTAAGGGATCTCACAATTTAGAAGATCCCTGAGACAAATTCTTTCATAAAGGAAATAATTATCCTTTGAGGACAAGGAACCTTTCTATTCTTGTATTTGTATCTCCAGCTTTTAACACTGTCCAGAGCACATAATGGGGTTGATCCTTTACCCTATGTTTTGTAAGTATGCATTTCCTTTAAAACAAGGCTCACTTGTAATCTCAGAATGTTCACTTGGAGTTGGAGTCGGTGCTTACTAGAAGAAACCTATTAACGGGAAGAAAGAAGTCTAGATCTTGTTTTACCTCTCACTTAAACTCGGATATCATTCAGGGCATACTGACTTGGTCTCCCTAAGAACTTAAACACACAACTGGTTTTTGTTGTCATGGAGAAAGGAAGAAAAGTGAATTATTATGCTCTGCTAGAAACACCAAGTTTTTTTTGTTTTTTTTGTTTTGGGATGTGTGTGTGTGTGTGTGTGTGTGTGTGTGTGTGTGTGTGTTATTATGCTCTGCTACAAACACAAAGACAAAGTTTTTCATTTGTGTTTTTTTGGGGGGGTTGTGCGTGTGTGTGAGAGAGTTATTATGCTTTGCTAGAAACACAAAGTTTTTTGTTTGTGCTTGTTTTTTTTGTTTTCGGATGTGTGTATGTGTTATTATGCTCTGCTAGAAACACAAAGACAAAGTTTTTTTTGTTTTTGTTTGTTTGTTTTGGGATATGTATGTGTGTGTGTGTGTATGTGTGTTATTATGCTGTGCTAGAAACACAAAGACAAAATTTTTCATTTGTGTTTTTTTGGGGAGGTTGTGTGTGTGTGTGTGTGAGAGAGAGAGTTATTATGCTTTGCTAGAAACACAAAGACAAAGTTTTTTTTGTTTTTTTTTTTTGTTTTGGGATATGTGTATGTAACATTAAATTGTGTTATGATAAAACCTGATCTGATTAATGAAGATCTGATGATGATAGAGAGGCTAATGTCACTGATTTTGGGGGGAGAATTCTTCTAACAGCCTTTTCAAACAGGAAGACTTCTTTTTTCAATATAAAACCAATCCCAGATCTCAGATAGTGGTGGTAGTAGTAGTAGTAGTAGTAGCAGCAACAGCAGCAGCAGCAGTAGTAGTAGTAGTAGTAATAGTAGTAGCAATAGTGATGGTAGTAGTAATAGTAACAGCAGCAGTAGCAATATTATTGGTGGTAGTAATAATAACAACAATAATGGTAGCTAACTTTTATAAAGTGCTTTAAGTTCTACAAAGCAATTTACATATATTATCTCATTTTATCTTGACAACAATATTTAGGGGTAAATGCTATTATTATGCTCATTTTACAGATGAGGAAATAGAAGTTAAGTGACATGCCCAGGGTCATCTGTCAATTTAGAAAATGCTAGATGACCAAAAAACTCTGGTGACTTTATTAATGCTTTGAAATGAAATTACCTTGCCATTAATCACAACAACATCTACATGCATTTGGAAAAGAGCAGAACATATAGATGTGTGAGTTACCAGCACACTCCTGTTGAGACTTCAATTCAGCCTCTTGAAGGTTGGTTTGCATCTGTATTATAATCTGTATCCTTATCCATTCAAAAGGAAAGATTTGAAGGAAGCTGAGATACAGAGAAGCCACAATAAGGAAGGTGAGATGAGGGTGAAATGGAAGAAGTTGCCAAATCAGAAGTAGAGCAGGAACAGCTGCCAAAAATATGAATGGTGAGACTCCTTGGGATATTGTCCCAAGCCTATCCATCCTCTTCCCCCACTCCCTCCCTCCTTCCCTCTCTCCCAGTCTCCTGGTGGGGAAAAACCCTGTAGTAAGTTAGTACCAAGTCAGTTAACATCATATGCTTTTAAGCAGGTAAAATTGTGAAGCATCCAAGGTTATCTGTGGGGTCTCCAGCCTTTCTCTTTCATGCCGTTTGTTCTTTTCTCTAGAAGTCCCCTCAGCTACTGGTTTCCCAGTACCCTCAATCTCTCCTTCTTGTTCCCTCTCAAAACTAGCTTTCAGGAAAGTATCATAAATTCACTTACACTGAAAAATGTGTATTATTCTTTTTTCTCTCAAAGCTATTTTCAATAGAACTTAAGGAGCACAGGGATGAGGCCCTAAGGGGGGCATTGCATTTGAAATTGCATTTCAGGCAGTAGCTAGCTGAGTAGGGTACATATTTCTGAGGGGATAAAAAGGAGAAGGAAGTGATCCTTGTAACTCTGAAACCACTTCACATCACTGACTGCCAGCCGTTGTACTAGAAAGACCTCCAGGTGTCGTGTAAGCCCAGCTTCTAGGCAGGGTTAAAATAAGCTTCACAATCATTTGATATTTTCTGGGCAAGTTTCTATATCAATCATATGTAAGACCCAGCGCTAGCCAGAACTGCTAAGACTTCCACTCACATCTCCACTTTGTCCAAGGTGATTTTAAACAAAAGGAAAGGCTGTAGGGGATAGGTAAGAGGGTAGGCAGAAGGTGGGGAGCGGGGAGGAACGAAGAAAGAGAGAGTGAAGAAGCTGAGCAAAGGGGTGTAGAGATGAAGTAGGAAAACTTTGCAAATTCTAAGTGGAGCAGCAACCATTACTAGCAACTCTAAAACTGTTTATTTAATTCAATAATTACCCATAGGAAATAGAAATGATATAGACTAAGAATTCTCCCCGTATCCCTTGCAGAGTGCTGGGGTTGGAGTGGAGAGTGATGAGTGGAGGAAGGAGGAGGCAAAGACAAGAACTTTGTTGGTGCAGGGTGGAATGGAGGGCTTTCTCTTGTTTTCACCTCTGCTATTAGCAGAGTAAAGAGTAGATGAGCTAACCAAGCAGCAGTGATCCGATGTTCAGAAACAGTATCTCCCTCAGAAATGACTGCTTCAAGGCTAGATACTCTAGGAACAGCTCCAGACTGGCAGAGAGAAACACCTTAACAGACAGCTGACATATGTTTGCCTCACTTAAGCTGTGATTTTTTTTTTACCCTTGCTGTTGCAGGAAACAGGTTTTTAAAAGGGACAAGATGGTTTCAGTTCCTGCTGAGCTGCAAAACTAGCAAAAGGCTTCCCTTAGAGGGGGCTAGCTCATCAGTTTTTCCTTCTGTAAGTAGGTCACTGGGCCATCAAATTAGTGCAAAAGTTTTCAGAGCTCAGTAAGGCCACATGTCTGATTCTGGACCAGAGCTGATCTGAGAACCTGCTCCAAGTGACCCAATTTATAAACTAAATCAAGCATAGTTATGCTTTTTTTTTTCCAGTGGTTGAGGGGGAGGTGATGTGAAGAACACAAACAGGAGGTGGAATTTACTAATGAAAACAAAACAGGAAATGAAAACAAGGGTTCTTTCAACTGTCAAAATACTTTCCAATTTAGAAAATGGGTTTCTCCAACTTAACTACAATTAACAAGTACAGTTTAAAAAAAACAATTAAAGAGCAGGCTCCCAAACAAAGGTTGCGGGGAAACAGGGGACAAGGATCAAAAGTGGCTTAATTAGGAGAAGGAAAGGAGTTAGAGAAGATGCAATAGAATACAACCTTAATATTCAGGGCAGCTGGATGAAGAGACTTCTCTGTAAATGCCACACAGGAGCAGAGTTTGATTCTAATGTCCACAAAAACTGCTATAAGTTATCCGTTTTGCAGCTCTACAAGTAAGTGGGAAAAAGGTCCTGTTCGGTCAAAGACACTGGATGGTAAAGTGTTCTGGGCATTTATATTGACATGTCCAGTTGATCTGAATTGCTGAGAATAGTTTACCTACGACAAGCCAATGCCAGCCCTGTGTGGGAAGAGTAGAGTCATAGGGGATGAAGTCCCTACTACCTGCCATTCCTCTAACTAATCCAGGCCGAGGAACAAGATCACCCACAAGGAGTGGGGTTATGTTAAATTTAATTCCACAAACATTTATTAAGCACCAGCTATGCATTGGGCACTGTGGTAGGCATCGGGTATACAAAAAACAAAATGAGGCAGTTCTGCATGCCAGGAATTTGCATTTTACTGGGAAAATAATAGGGCACTGATGGACAAATGCAAAATATATAAAGAATAAATTCAAAGAAATAAGGTGGTGAGAGGTGAGAATTAACAACTGGGTCATTGAGAAAAGGTCTCTCCTAGAACCAAACCCTGAAGGAAGTTGTAGGTTCTAAGGGATGGAAGTGAGGAAGGAGAGGCCGTTCCAGGAATTGGAGACAGCTTCCAAATTAGTTAAATGAATCATGTTGACCTTCATAGATAAAGATGGCAGCATTGGTTATCCTTCATTAAGGCAGATAATTTGAATAGTGTTCTATAGTTTTTGTCATTGCATACCCATCCATCCACACTCTTGTACTCCTTCTTCTGGCAAACAGCATGCCTTCACAAAATGGCCAGCCAAGGTTGTGGGATATATGTCACTCTAGAGCAGAATTGTGCTAGATTTGAGGCTTGAACCTTGACCCTGCTGCTTACTACTATGTCACCTTGTGCAAGTCACTTCACCTAATTGGATCCCAGTTTCCTCATCTGTTTTACTGATCAAAGATGGGATGAATAAGGTAATGTCTTAGAGTCCTTCCATCTCTAAACCCATGCTTCTATGCACTAGGCTCTGGTGTCAATAAGGGCTTTAGGAGAGAGCCTGGACCCATGACCCCAGCTTCTCCAACTATTCTTTAATCAGCAGCACAAACTAGTCACAGATATATCAGTATTTTCTCAGGAAGTAAAACAAGTTGCCTTTAAAAATAATTATCCTGACTCTCCTATGAAACATTAAGACTTAGCCTTTCATAGATTGACCTTCAAACAGAGATGGTGAGGGAAAGTGATCAATCAGATCACAGGAATTAACAGTTCAGTGAGAATCTTATACAAATTCCAACCTCCTTATTTTACAAATAGAATCCATATGATACCTGCATTCGAAGACCTGTTGGAGATAAGTGAGCAGAGGGGAGTTCTCAAGGAAAACTGAACCACGAGGTAGAAGAGCTATTCTGAGAGAATGGGAAATCCAAGCAATCCCTTAAGGTCCTACAATTTAGGGCAAAGTTGGTATTCAGGCAGCTGGGTAGTGATTCAGGGAGGTAACTTTACCCGGAGAAGGTGGCTTTGCCGGCTGAACCTCAAAAATTACTGAGTCTCATGTGCGTATGATTAACCCACAGTTTTCTTACCTTTCTGGGTAAAGCTAAGTGGGTGGGACAGATCCTTCTGTCTTCCATAGAATGTAAATTCTTTGAGGGCAGGGACTATTTCATTTTGGTTTTTGTATGGGCCCTTAGGGAGCCTGGTAGGTAGCTTTTGTTCAGTCATTTTTCAGTGATATCTAACCCTTTGTGATCCCATTTGGGGTTTTCTTGGCAGAAATACTGGAGTGGTTTTCTATTTCCTTCTCTAGCTCATTTTATAGATGAGGAAACTGAGGCAAACAGGGTGAAGTGACTTGCCCAGGGTCACACAGCTAGGAAGTGTCTGAGGCCAGATTTGAACTCAGGAAGACTCATCTTCCTGACTCCAAGCCCACCAGTCTACCCACTGCACCACCTAGCTACCTCTGGCAGGTGATAAGTACTTAATAAACTCTTAGAGATTAATTGATTAGATCCATTCATTCCCTTCAGCCTACAACTGCCCTTTGAAGACACCTTTTTCCTTATACAGGATCACAGATGCAGTACTGGAAGGAACCTTAAAAGTCATCTCAACTCTGATGATGAGGATGCTGAACCTAGAATTGTTTGAATGACTTTCTCAGTCACCTAGATTCCTAATGACAAAGGCCAGAATTTGAGTCTAAGCCCTTTGAGTAGAGATCTAGAGCCCTTGAATCATTTCTGGTGTTCATTTTAGCCTGATCACCAGTATTTAAAACATTAAGGTGGGAAAGTATTCCAGAGCCCACACGCTGGTAAAGGACATTACTGGGCCACTCTGTACCCTTCCCCTCTATCCCCTTGGGATGGTTATGTGGCGCAATGAACAAGGTTCAGAGCATTAAAGAGAAAGAGGTTTGTAAACATGCTGGAGTGATTGCCCCAGTGGCTGCTGGCTGCTGGCCATGCCTGTGGGAGTTCCTGGCCTATACTCTGTGTATCAACATTGGCATTCGGATCTGAGAGATCCAGAGTTGCAGAAGAGAGCTAGGGAATAGTATTCCAGAGGAAGTGGAAACTTATTAAATAAGTTTCCTGTTCTACTTTTTTTTCCCGTCTTCCTCTTGCCCTGTATTCTCTTTCTTATTCAACCCCAAACTCCTGATCAGTTAACAAAAGAATGATGCTGTTCTCCTGGGCAGAAAGTGCTTTACCTCTAGGGTATTAGATGAATCAATGCCAAGTTCAGTTCATGTTTCAGAATATGATTTTGCAAGGACCCCAAACTATGTCTGTCTCAGATGACCTTCCATCAGAAGTAATAGGATCCTCTATGTACAAATTACATTGTACTGCTATGTCATTCTACAAGAGCTGAAGGCAACCAGAATCATCCATTCACTGCCACTTTGACCAGCAAAGCAAAACAAAATGAAAGAAAAGAAAACAAACCTGAGTTTTGTTTTCTGGTTATTTCCACAAGAAAGTAGAGTAGGGTAGAATGTGCCATCAGAACCTGAATAGCCCCCTTCAGGAATCTGTGAAGCCAGGCTATGCCCTAAGCATCCTATGTGCATATATGAAGGTTATACTTGAGAGAGTGGGAGCAAAGGTGATAGAGGTGGCTAGGTAGGTAGAAGAGAGAAAGACTGCCTACTATTCTCAATCAAAGGACAAATAATTACTACATCCTCATCTGCTGGTCTTGGAATCAGGAAGACTTGAGATTATATGGTTGGGTTAAAAAGGCAGATCACCTATTTCTCCACTTCCTCAGATCAAATTAAGTCAGCAAGCATTGATTAAGTACTGTGTGCCATTTAAATGACCTAAGAGCTGTGAATACAAGTACCAGCAGAAAGATAGTCTCAAAGAGGTTACATTCTAATGGAGCAGGTCAGTACATAAAAGGAAGGTGAAAGATCTATGGGGAGTTGAGGGGGAGAAGAGAAGGAAACTCTGAAAGAATGTAATTTCCTCTATGGCATGGTAGAGAAAGTCCAGAGAGCTAGGACTGGAGCTCAAAGAGGAAGAAATTCATGTGCTTAAAATGCAGGTTCTGGGAGGAACCAGCCAATCAGAGAAAGGGGATTTATAGAATAGGGATTTATACTATAAAATGATATTTGTTTGTTGTAGACATAACTCTGCAAGGTTTCTAACTATCTATCATTGCTCTGAGAAGAGCAATCAATCCTTTCCTCTTTTTTGATGGAGATGTACTCATCTTTCTGTAGCTGCCTTGGGGTGATGGGCCCTCTGTTTCATGAATATCATAGAGATTTTGGCCTTAAATGTTTTCTGAATCCCTTGTCATAAGTTTTACTGTTCCAGGAGCGTTCGCTGGTATTGCAAAAGTGTTAATCTCTCTAAACAATTTCTTCTCATTGAACATTAATTTCAGGATGCCAGACACGTACAGCTGTAGCTTTCTTGACCACTTTGTTACTTCTAGCATCTTGTCTGGAGATAGGATAATGATGGGGATGATGGTGGATGTTCAGGAGAGGCAACATAGCAACTTGGTGGATACGTAGTTGCCTCAGAATCAAGAGGATCTAGATTCAAATTCTTTCTTTTCTAACACCTACTGTCTGGTCCTGTCATTTAACTCCTCTCAGTACCCTGGGCCATTCTTTAAAACTATAAGTTACAGATCAGTCACTGATCTGCATTAGTAGATGGAGTTTCCTCAGCCAGGAATTCTCTCCATCGCTAAAAATATAGGGCTAGACACAAAAGAAAAATGTTATTTTTCTTGGTAAAGTTGGGAAGAGGGTAGGCTTTTGTCAGGAGGAGCTGACTGTCTTTGAGAGCCCAGAGAGGCTGGCTCCCAGGGCTGTGGGTGGATGTTTTCCAGCCCCTACCCTCTCCTGTGCTACTACAGATCCTCCTTGCGTCAACTTCCAGCCAGACTTGGAGGAGGCTTCTGAAACTGTGCTTCGCAGTCCAGGAATGCTGTGTCTGGTACCAGAGACTCAGGACGGGAGAGACAGGCAAAGTACAAATAAATACCTGCTGTTCTTTGATGGCTCCAGAACTCGGTTTCAATTGCTTCAAGTCTCCTTCTACATGCATTCTGACAGGTCCTGGGGAAAAGGGCTGTCGGCTATGTAGTTTCCACTATAAATGCCTCTTTCATAGGCTCATGAGTGTCCCTGGACTGACATCCCAGAGAATACTTTTGTCATGCATTAAAAACATACTCTCAGAATCAAATGATGTAACACATTATGTGCTTTGCAAATCTTAAAGTACTATATAAATGCTAGCTATCAGTCCTTTTTTAAAAAAAAATTACTTAAAGGTTTCCACCTTTTCTGTCCCTGTGCCAAGCAAATTTCATTCCTTTTCTCAATCACTGCCTAATGCCTCCAGGGTAAAGTATGAACTCTACAGGCCAGACTTCAAGGCCCCTCGATGTAGCTTTCCCTTCCCCCCACTCTCTCACCCCAAATATATTTCCCATCACTCCAGAACAAACCTTAGTCCAGCCAGCACATTTCTTCGCTGTCACCTCCCTACTGATCTTGCTCGAGATATCCTCCTGACCCTCCCGCCAATGTCCTCTGATTTCTCTGACTCTCCAAGTACTCTCCACCCTTTGGAAGTTCCACCCCCTCCACAGTGACATTTTTGACTTCTTTAGACCGGTGATCATTTCCTCCTCAAATAAGAACCGGCATTTAGACATGCCTTAAAATGCAAAAAGGGCTTCACGTGGATTAGGTCACTTCAGTTCAATTAAATTAAACAAGGATTTATTTAGTATCTATTATCGCAAGGCACTGTGCAATGTGCTAGAGATAAAAGGACAAAGATGAAAAAAAATCTGATATCAAGGAACTTATCCCAGGGACATGAGTGAGTACACTGGAAGTAAGCACCAAGTCCTTTGGGAGAGGAGAGTGCTGATAATTAGGGGGATCAGAGGAGATTTATGGAAGAGGAGGGGCTTGAGCTCAGCTTTGAAAGGAGCTAGGGATTCATGGGAGCCAAGATAAGGCAGGGGAGAGCATTCCTATCCTGGAAGACCAAGAGGTAAAAGAAAATGTAACACACAGGCCACTGCTAGCAGGCCAGGGCGCTGGGAACGTTGTATCATGGAAATGAGTGGAAAGAGAGGCTGAAGCCAGGTCCTGAAGGATTGTAAATGCCTAGCAGAGGAGTGAGTAATATACAGACTGATGCCACTGAAGCTTCCTGAGATGAAGAGTTTATGGTCAGACCTGGACACTCAGAATGCTATTTCTTAGATCTGTAGGTAGCTGTATGGAATTTGCATCACAGAAGGAAGACTAGAGGAAAAGTGATCGTGTAGGAGGTTATTGCAAAAATCCAGGTGAGAGAAGCTAAAACACTGGACCTAGAGTGGTAGCTACAAGGATGGAGAGGAGGAGATTAGTAGGAGAGATGTTGCAGAGATAGAATCAACACAGCTTGGGAAATGAGAGCATATGGGGTAGACAGCAGTGAGGGAAAGTGAGATGTCAGGTACTAGTGCGATTGCCAAATACAAGTGGGGGGAAAGATGAGCCTTGCCTGCAACAGAAATAGGGGAGCTAAGAGGAAAGGCTGGGTTGAGGGGTAAGGATGATGATTTCCATTTTGGACCTGCTGAGTTTGAGATGCTTTTGGAAGATCCAGGTAGTGATGTCCAAGGTCACGGAGAACTGGAGGTTGGGGGAAAGGAGAGGGATGAAGAGAGAGAAGAGAGGAGGAGAGGGAGAGACAGAGATAGAAACAGAGAGAGAAAGGCTGGATATGTGGATTTTTCAGTTCTTTGCATAGAGATGATAATTGAACCCATAAAAATAAATGCAATCACAGAGAGAGTGCAGAGAAAGAAGGACCAGGACAGAGCCTTGGAGGATACTCAAGTGTACGAGGCTAGGGAATGACTCATCAGTGGTAGAACCAGAATGTATCTGGGAGGGAGGTCCTACTGAGATTATTATTTCCCCATTAGAGATGAGGAAACTGAGGCTCCGACAGATTAACTGAGTTTCCTTATCTATAAAATGATGACACTTGGGAGTACCAGTGTCATAAGGTTGTTATGGGGGGGCCAAAATGAGACGAGCTATGTAAAGAATTTTGCAAACCTTAAAGTGCTTCATAAATGTCAGTAACAGTGATTTATGCAGTCACAGAACTAGTATTAGAAGCGTGACTTTAATCCGCTTTTCCCCATTTCCCAGTATTCTGTCTGCTATATCACTCTTTCTTTCGTGCCTGCTCCTCTAACACTTATCATCTTTACCAGTCATTTGTAGTAATGATGTCATCCTACCAATCATTACATGCTGCCTTACATAGCTATTTAATTCTTTCTTATGAGTTCATCTTGTTTTCTCCAAATAAATTGAGACATTTTTGAGAGTAGGGATTACGTCTTGATCTTTTTTATGTTTTAATCCCTCCCTGGTACCCAATGTATATGCAATGAAATACTTGCACTGAATCGAACTTCAGGATGAATAATTCCCTCAGCATCGTCTCTGTACTCTCTGATAGCTTTTTTTTTCCTGGAAGCCTAAGGGTTAGTACCATTATTTTACCAAGGGGGACTGTGCTTCAATTTTAGTCTTTCTCTTGAATTACTGTAGTTGAATGTCTTAGTGCTTTTAAAACAGGGTTCGTCCTAAGAAGGGTTGGACTTTCTTGATGAGTCATTCATCTGCTTCCTTGCTGAATTATTACTGCTCCCTTTCTATAATATCTTAAGGTGGTGAGGATGTAATACTGATAAAACTGGAAGACAAAAGACAATATAAATCTACTCCAATGCTACTATGAAGTGATTTAATATAACTTTCCACGGTGGAACCAGAGCAAAGTTCTAATGATCATTTATACAAGAAATGACTGCTTGGGGAATGTCAGAGCTTGATGGCAGTCAGATTCTGGGAACCATATGTTGAAAAGAATATCACAGAGAAGCCTACATATGTGTGTTGTCCATGATGAGAGACTTCTGATGAAGCTGGAATAATCTGTAATTGTTTGTAATTTGAAAACAAATCACATCAAAAAAGCTAAAAAAATTTAAAAAGAGATCTGTGACTTTGCATAAACCTCATAATAAGCTCTCTCACCACATCTGTTTCACCTTGGACTGAGATGTCTTATGAACTTGAGAGCTTACTGAAAGAATTCAAGCAGGGATCATCAGATGTTGTTTTTAAAAATGTATGTTTCCCAAAAGGAGTCAACAACCAGATGAGTCTTGCTAGTCGTATTTCTGAGCTGTACCATCTGTCTCAGCAGAATTTTTCAGATGGCAATGTAGGACCATTTTCTTTATGTGTAGGACCACACATCTTAACTGGATTACATTTGGTATTTATAACAATCCAAAAATAAGCCCTAGCTACTGAGAGGAGCAGCATGACTTAGTGGAAAGAGGCTATACTCCAAGGTTAGGAAGAACTGGGTTTGAATCCCACCTCGGACATTTGCAAATTGTGTGACCCTAAGGCAAGACACTCACCTCTGTCCAGATCCCCAGATTCTTCATCTGTAAAGTTGAAATAATAATATCACCCTCACAAGGCTGTTGTGAAGATCAAATAAGCTAATGTTTGAAAAGCACTCTGCAGATTTTAAAATGCTATTAGCTACTTCTGAGCTATTAAAATGCCCCAAATTTAAAGTAATGTTTTCTAACACCAATGAAGGTAAAGTCCTCTTACTAACAGGTTCAACAGAATGTAGGGAATGAATGTCTCCACAGCCAATTGATTACCTGGCTTCACAAGGTTTTACATGGGCACAACAATGCTCTGACTGCAGAGGAATGCTGTCTGCAAATATGGCAAGGTAAAGTTCCATCCTGAGAGAATATGCCAGTCATAGATAATACATCCAAATGAAGCCCAAGAATTTTCATTGCAGCTCACACTGCTGGGTGTAAGGCAGTCTTGACATGATAGTATGTCAGGAGTCTGCACTTAAAATTCCTAAAAATATTGCAGTATTTTCCAAAATGCCCATAAATGGGTGGAAATACCAGATAGAGGTCAGCTCTGACTATGATGGATCAACAATCAGGAGACACTATCTTTGGCAATAGTTTCCTAAGGATCCTTGCTCAAAGACTTTTGGGCCACCATGCATTCCTCAAGGCTGCAATCAGCACCCGGCTGATATTGCTGAAAGCCATGCTGAGAATGGACAGTGTGGCTCTTTCATGGGGAAGTATGTATTTATTATGACAAGGGGAAGGGGAGGTGTAACCACAAAGATTTTGGGGAAGGAACTGTTCACCAGTGGTTCACATCCAAGGCACCAATACTGCAAGAACAGCCTGAAGAAAGAATATCATCAACAGATGTCCCCCAGATTTTTCTAGGCACTATGAATTTTCAAGCACATGAGAGTGACTTGGGTTAAAAAAAAAATCCTAAGTACACATTGAAAGTAGGCATGGTTAGATAACAATTTGTCTGAAAAGGGTCGAGGAGTTTTAGTGAACCACAAGTTTAGCATGAATCAACATAATAGCCAAAAAGAGCTAATATGATTTTGGACAATATAAGTTATGCATGTGTAGTCATTCCTGGAGGCAAAGTATCCAGGAATAGAGAGGTAATCATACCTCCAGATTCTACCCTCATCAGCCACATCAGGAGTAGTAGGTTAAGTTCTTCCTTGAGACTAACTACACTTTTAGGAAGGATTTTGGTAAGTTGGAAAGTACATAAAGAAGGGCAACCAGAATAGTGAAAGTCTTCAGACCCATGCCATGTAAAGATCATTTGAAGCAACTGATTGTGTTCAGCCTATAATGAGCTGGGAGAAAGAGGAAGGAAAGGGAGAGGACAAACAAGAGATGTCTCCAGATATTTGAAGGGTTGTCTAAATTACTACTCCCTTTCTTCCCCCCATAACCAAGTTTCTTCCATTCCAAGTATAAAGAGATTGACCTCAGAGCCTAGTTTTCAAGCTTAATTAGTTGAAGTGGGACACCTCCAGAAAATATACTTCTTCTCCTGAGGCAGAGCCTGTCCTCTCCAGAAGAGACTTTGTAAAGGGCAGTATCATGGCGTCTTCATTTCATGGAGTGGTGTCTGTATCCCTTCTCATCTGAGAGTGGCTTCGCTGTCCTCTGACCAAATTGGAGGCATCATTGTTCAGCTCAGCTCTTTCAAAGCTCCCCTGCAATAGAACTAGCTGCCTCTTTAGGTAATTAGTAAGCTCTTTGTCACTGTAAATATTCAAACATTGGCTGGAATGGCTATATGTTTAGGGTGACTCCAGAACTGAGTGGGAGGAGAAGCTAAATTACTTTCCATCTTTGAGAAACAATTATGTGAATTATTGGTGGAGTTGTGGAACTGATTCAGCCATTCTGTAGAGCAATTTGGAACTATGGCAAAGAGCTATAAAACCATACATATACTCTTTGACCTAGCAATATCACTACTAGGTCAGTATCCCAAAAGAAATAAAAAACAAAAAGAAAAAGAACCTATATGTACAAAAATATTCATAGCAACTCTTTTCTGGGGGCAAAGAATTAGAAATTGAGGGGGTACCCATCAATTGGGAAATGACTGAACAAGTCATGATTATGATGGAATACTATTATTCTATAAGAAATGATGAGCAGGATGCTCTCAGAAAAACCTGGAAAGACTTGCATGGGCTGATGCAAAGTGTGCTGTGTGCAGAGTAACAGCAATGTTGTAAGCTGATCAGCTGTGAATGATTTAGCTATTCTCAACAATACAATGATCCAAGACAACTCTGAAGGACTCATGATGAAAAATGCTATCCATTCCCAGATGGTATCTGAATACAGATTGAAGCATACTTTTTAAATTTCATTTTTCTTGATTTTTTTGTCTGTGTTTTCTTTCACGACATGACTATCATGGATATGTTTTGCATGACTACACATGCATAACTCATACTGAATTTCTTGCCTTTTGGAGGGGGGGAGGGAGGAAGAGAGAGAATTTGGAATTCAAAGTTTTAAAAAACAAATGTTAAAAATTGTTTTTACATGTAACTGGGGGAAATTTAAATTAAAAAAAAGAGTCAATTATGCTAATGGGAGATCTCATTCTAGGAAGGAAATTGATTGCATTTTGTTAGATGGGTTTGAATCTACTTCCTACTTATTGAGGACTGAGAGTCAGCTATGATTAAGGACCTCTTACATTATCCTGAGGCTTGTTTTGATGCCCCTTCCAGGAGCAAACATCCCTAGTTCTAATGCTGTTCAAGAGGTATTGAGCTCTCTGCATTGGAGGTTATCTGGCACAATCTGATATCTATTTGTCGGATGTGCTGTAGAAGGGTTCTTGTTCAGTTTTGGTTTGGACTGTGATGACCTCTGAGGTCCCTTCCAGCTGTGAGGTTCTGTGCTTTGCTGATATCACCATGACCACCTACAAAGGTGTGAGAAGAAGAGACTCTTTGCTAATCTTTCCCACCCAGGGACTGCTAAGCTCCAGGCTCTCCAGCTCTGCAGAATGGTACCAAGCTAGTTTCCATTCCTGGGAACCTTCCTGCTGCTGAAGCCTGCCTTCAGTATCCTAGGGATAATTAGCACTCCCAATGGAGTGGACTTCCCAGCCCTCCAAGGGCTCGCATCAGGTCATACTGTCTCCAGCACTGCTCCCTGTCCTTCTTTAGCCATGCTGGGTGAGCTGACCTCATACCTGTTTGCTACTGCTGTACTTTACCTAAGGTACCCATCTCCACTGTTTATAGTCTATCAATCAAATTTCCCTGAACATTAGGCCTCCTCAAAACTTTGAGTTCCAAATTCTCTCCCTTCCTCCCTTCCCCACCTCTGAAAGGCAAGGTCTTTGTAAAATTACGCATTGCCAGACCTTATCAAAAGCTGAACGTTAGTGATACTACTGAAGATACTTAAACTACAAGCACTCCTTGGTGGTATTCTGATTAAGCTCCTGCATTGGTATTTCTGTTGCCCCTAGAGTATTCTAATTGTTATGAAAAACTTGATTTGTGATTCTAGGTGTGGTGCCATACCTTAATGATTTTATCACCATGGAACCAAAACAAGAAAGATTCATGAGATCATAGGAATTCTTATATTTTTTTTTCAGTAATATCAAGCAATCAATCAATAAGCATTTATTAAGTGCCTATTATATGCTAAGCACCATACTTGGTACTGGGGAAACAAGACAAAAAGGAAAGAGTCCTCGTCCTCAAAGAGCTTACAACCTAGTGGGGTAGAATATATGTATGAATCGGTATGTATTAAACAAATGCATGGGAACAGGGATAGGGAAAGCATAACACAAGCTTAGGGAAGCAGAAAAGGCTTCAGACAGAAGGTGTGGTGAGGAAACTAGTCATTTTAAGAGACAGAGGTGAAGAAGGCAAGCATGGGGACCAACCAGTTCAGAGACTTAAATTGAGCATTAAGTGTAAGCAACAATACGGTCAGTTTAGACCACGTAGTATACAGAGGGGAATAATATGTACAGGACCTATGTGGTTTTGGGGGTGGGTTGTTTTTGTTTGTTCGTTTGTTTTGGCAAGGCAATGAGGATTAAGTGACTTGCCCAGGGTCACACAGCTAGTAAGTGTCAAGTGTCTGAGGCCAGATTTGAACTGAGGTTCTCCTGACTCCAGGGCTATTGCCCTATCCATTGTACCACCCAGCCCCCCCTGTGTTTTCTTTAAGTGGTTACTCCTTCCACACTGGCAGATGTCCAGCATAGAATATTACAGAGTTGCCTGGTCTCAGAGAAGTGAAATGACTTGCCCATGGTCACTCATTTAGGAGATGGCACCTAGGTAGGAGTCAAACTGAATTTTTCCATTTCTCTGGTTTTTTTGTTTGTTTCGTTTTTTTAACGAGGATTTATTTCTGCCTACCAGGATCAATTGTTGCTGTTCAGTCTTGTGGGGTCTGTGGGGTTTTCTTGGCAAAGATCCAAGAGTGGTTTCAGGAAGACCTAGGTTTACAGCCAGCCTTAGACATTTACTGGCTTTGTGACTCTGGGCAAGCTACTTAGCTGCTGTTTGCCTCTATTTCCTCACCTGTTAGATGGGGATAATAACAGTAACTACTTAGCAGAATTGTTGTGAAAACCAAATGAGAAAATATTTATAAAGCATTTGGCTCAGTGTATACCTAGAATATAGTAGGCACTTAATAAATCTTTATTCCCTTCCCTTCTTTCATAGAATCTAGACATGCATGGAACCTTAGAGGGCATTTAGTTTGGTCCTTTTACTTTAGAGATGAGTCTTTTTGTTTGCCACGGCACCTTGTAGCTGATATGGTAGCACCTCCACTGAGAGTATTAATTAGGATATCCTCGCCCCAGACTCACCTCTTTAGGCTAATGGTAACTTACCTGTTACTTGAGGCTAATGACTAGCTGGTTAACTACATGGAATCTGATACCTAGCCTAGGTTTTGAACTGGATATGGAGGAGGTAGCAAGTAGAAAAATTGCTTAAGGAGTTCAGGTCTTCCAGAATTGTAAATATAAGTTCTCTTCCAATAAAGGATGCCTCTTATGGGTAAATATTTTTGTTCCAGAAGGCAGTATTCACATATCTTGGCCATAATAGATGGAGCACATCTGGAAATTGTTTATACTGAAACATTGGCTAAGAGTAATGTCTGGTGGTCTGGAATTGATCCTAATTTTGAAATTTCTGTAAAGTGGTATAACACATACCAGGCCTGAAAGTATTCCCCAGCAAGGATGCCTACCTACTTTTCCATGAGAAGTAACCAAGAAACTTTGGTCAAAAATCCATGTTAATCGTGCAGTCATTGCAAGAGAAGAATTTCTTGATTCTAGAGACTCCTTCATAATTCCCATTCCACCTCTGTTGTTTGCTATCCATGTGACCTTGGAGAAATCACTTAAGCTCCCTAGATCTCAGTTTCCTCATCTATAAAATGAGGGGATTGGTGAGGTCATCACCTCTGAGGTCCCTTTTATCTTTAGATGTGTAAAGACGTGATCCTAAATTGACTTAAAGGCATCCGGTTTTATCTCAACCCCCTATTGCAACAATCACAGATCTCTGTCATTGATCGCAAGATTAAATTTTCTGAAAATCAGTCTGTAATCACTCTATCTGAGTTAAAGGAATTTGTGATTAGGTAGCTAACTGGTGGTGTAGATAGAGCGCTGGATTTGGAATCAGGAAGAATCATCTTCCTGAGTTCAAATGCAGTCTCGGACACTTACTAGCTATGTGACCCTGGGCAAGTCACTTAATTCTGTTTGTCTCAGTTTCCTCATCTGTAAAATGAGCTGGAGAAGAAAATGGTAACGTCAAATAGGGTCACAAAGAGACAGATGCAACTGAATCAACTGAACAGCAATTTGTGGATAGGAACATTATCCAACTTGGCACCAACCCATTTCATCTTCCTCAAGCAATTTATGGTAGAGACCACTAGAAATGCCCTGAAGTAGATAGAGGATATTGGTCAAAAATTTATGTGAAGTTTCTTTCTCGCTATTCAACATGCTGGTCTATATTAAATAAAATGACCCAGTCCTGCTAAGTTTACTAATTAGGCAATGTCTTAAGATTTGCCTCAACTATCTATATCCAATCTTATACAAACTTTCATAAGGTAAACTACAATGCATTCTGAAGGCTACACTGTCTAAACCTACTCACCACTCTTTTTTTGGTTTTAACTCTATGTGTTAGTCTTTTCTAAGATCTATAGATTTGTCCTGAGGCAAGATCTCACTGCTATAATCACTCTCATATCACCTGAGTGATACAAGGTCCTGGATGTAGATGGTTCTGCATGACATTGTCACATCTATGTTGACATTTCTCTTATGGTGAGTTGGTAGCAGTAAAATCATCCCAAAATTCTCCTGTATTATTTTTGTTGTAGATTCTAAAGATTCACCAGCACTACAGAGTAAACAAGGTAGAGAGTTAGCTCTCTAAGGTCAGGAACTTTTTCGTTTTTATTTCTAAATAACTAATATCTGTCTAGCATGATGTGATATATACAGAAAGTGTTTAATAAGTGCTTGTTGAATAGAAGTTAAAATTTTCTCACCAATGTAACTGCTGACGTAGAGACGTGTATTTCGACCCCTATTTGTCAAAGACAAAAATCGGTCCCATAAGAGTAAATATCATTGCTGGTTAAAGGGTTGTGTTAAATAAGTAGAGTGTTGTTATGTTCATGTGCCAAAAATCATGTTGCGCAGTATTGGTATTTTGAGTATATTAAAGCTTTTGGTTGTTTTTTTTTTTAACCTCTGAGTTTCTATAGTCACATGCCACTATGGTTTTTAGGATGGAATAGCCCAGAGTCATTTTGGATCAATAATGGACTCTCTCCATTCGCTCCTTGCCTTTTTATTGCTGATATATAACATGAGGTAGCCAGTCATGATAGATACAAGGCCAGTCTTGGAGTAAGGAAGACCCAGTTTTTCATGCCTCTAAAATAGTATCTAAAGTTGTCAATATACATACATGGAGGGAATTTTACACACTGGGAGTTCCCTGTACAATGAATGACTTTGAAAGCACAAGCAACCATACTTCTTTTCTCTCTTTAACTTATTAAAAACAAAGACCTTATAAAGACACCTCTTTCACACATATACCCCCTTCTTCCAGCCCCACATACAAACTTCTGCATTAATTGGTGTTTCTCTTTTTTCAGGCTGTATGAAAGTGATACTCCTGTTTGTGCTAAAACGTCACTCTGTGCTCTAACCCTGTACATGTGAGGCAGCTTCATTTTCATACACAGAGAGCTGGAAGAGATGTCAGAGGCTACCTAGTCTAGACCCCTCCTTTTACCAATGAAGAATCTCAGGCCCAAAGGGGTTGAGGAGCTTTCCCATGGTGAAACAGGGAATAAACAACAGTTGGGATTTGAACTCTAGTTCTCTATTCTAAACTCAGCAATCATTCCAGGGCTGGAGGGAAGATGAATAATTAACAAAGACTGTGCTGTGCCGGCTATCAGGTGATAAAGGAATGCCCCATTAGGGTTGGAGCATCTGGAATCTCACTGTACAAAACATAGAAAAGAAAGTGTGATCTCTAAGCACACGTCTCAGGTTACAGTGATGTGGCAATCCAGGACCAGGGAAACTGGAGAGGTGATGAAATGCCAGAGCCCCTCAGGTGAGAAATGGTTTTTCCCGGTTTCACTTTTCTTTGTGAATTCCCACCTTCCTCTTCCTTCTCTCAGCCTGGGAGACAGTTGGGGCAGGGAAGGGTGGAACTGTGTAGAAAAGCACAGCTGTGCTTATGAATGCTTTATGGCAGTCTCTGATCTTAAGGAGGGATTTTAGAATGGAGGCATTTGAGCTAGGGTCTTAGTTGACCAGACCTGGGACCCCATTCCAGGCATTGGGAGCTTAAGAAAGAAAATGTTATAGCCCAGCATTTGTATTGAAGACCAAAAGGGCAGCCTGATAAGCAGGAACTGCAGCATGACTGATCAGTGAGGAGCTAAGGAGGCAGGGATATAGGGAAATCTCTAAAATCGAATTGAAAGAGAAGCCAGCCAGAGTAAGTGAGAGAAGCAGCCTGGCCCACCTCCGTGGGAGGAGAGGAGGAATTGTTTTGAATGTGCAGGAAAGCAGAAAGAAAATGATGACAGGTCATGGTCAGAGACTGAGGCTGCAGGCATGACAGGCCATCATCAAGGCAAGAGGGAGGAAGAGAGCCTGGAGAATCAGGACAAGGACTAAGGAACAAAGAGTAAGGATGCACTAGGTGAGGGAAGCAAACCCTCTTCTCTTGCCACAGGCTTGTGGCCAGTGGAAGCTCTCAGCCCCTTGAAATTGCAAGCACTGACAGCCGGTGAAACTATGCTGTTCCCCTCTGCCTACTGACATGGCATGATATTCATCATTCAGATTTTCTTTTCCTGCCCACGCGTCCTTTGAAAGTGAGGGAAGAGGGAATCATCTCCAGGAAGAGAACTTGATAAAGACCCATATAGACACTTTATGAACCTCTGCTGCCCGTCTCTTCCAGAAGTGACTGCCTCTGGCAAGTATATCCTGTTGTACAGATGCAGCCCTCCAGATCCCTATAAAGCCCCACCCTCTCCCCCTACCTCCCTCCATCCTGTGGGGAAGATACCCAGTACAGCTCATCTCTCTTGCTATGCTCAGCATTTACTCTGGGTGTCTCACTGAAGATCGTTCAGAGCCAAGAGCTGTGTCATAGGCAACCCAGAAGACCAAAGGCAAGAGAACAATCCAGATCTAAGGGAGTAAGTAAACAGAGACTTCAGCCTCAACAATGAAAGGTGTCTCTCCCCTCAACTAAGGAAGTAAATAACCAGTGACTGTTTTGGTAAAGATGAAGATTAAGGGCCTGGTAACCGGTACTTAATGTTTGTTGAATGGAATTTAGTTCATTCTCCCTTCCTCTCTCAGCCCCTCCTCACAATATGCCACTGCAAATGAGGTTTTTCTTAGCTATCATTTTAGGAGGAACCAGGAAGGACTGTGTATAGACGACGGGTGCGTGCCTTGTAGAAATGGGTCGTATACTAAGGTCAGGTAACAGTGTTCTTTAGAGTCAGTATATATCTCACTTTCTGACTCTATAATCACCCTGATGTGAGTACTCCCTTCAAAGGAGTGCATCACAGTCTGTCTAGACCTTCTCTTCTTGGGTAACTCATCTACATCCTCCCTTCAAGCCTCCTCGACAGGGGTCCAACCAACTTGTTAGGAAGCTTCCTTGATCTCTCAAGAACTGGTGGCTTCCCAGGCAGCGCATGAAGGGTCCATATGCTGTTCCCTCATTCTCCCTGCATGAACAACTCATCTCTTTTTACTCTCATGAATCTCTCTGACAACTTCTCTCACTTAGTCTGGCTGGCTTCTCTTCTGCTGTTTCATGCAACTCACTCTTTGTAATATAGAATTCATATTCACTATAAATCACTCCATTGCCCTTGAGGTCTTGCAATTTGTACTTGCTCTGGATTCTGAAGTCCCAGGTTAAAAATTCCACCTATGCCACTTACTACCTGTGCAACTACTAGCAAGTTACTTAACCTTTCTGAGCCTCAGTTTTTTTTTTCTGCAAAAGAAGGAGGTTTGACTAGATGACTTTTGAGGTATCTTCCAGCATAGATGAAGATCTATGATACTTTGATCTATGATTTATTTAAGATTTCACATTCCTTGATCCATAGTCATATAACAACAGCAGAACATTGCTGTTAAAAATAATAGGGTTTAGTTTCAGGAAGAAGTTTGAGTTCATTAACAACACTACATATGTCCCAAATGTAATTCACCCTAATCTCTTTCTCCTATTTGATCCTGAGCCCAATTCATTATTTATCTGCAGCATCTGGACTAATCCTTTGGATGATCTATCCAAGTAGACAATAGGTATTCTCTATCTACCTGTTTGTTTGGTTTTTTTAGTGTAGATAAGCTATACTCTTTTAAGTATTTTTGGTTCTCATCAGGAGACTCTGTAAAGATCCAGCCCTTGATGCAGTTATCACAACATCATCCTCCAACAGGATCATATGGAGAGTCTCAAGTCCCTGTCTGTTTGGGTGATGTACCAAACACCCTGGTTTTTATGGTAATTAACTACCAGCAAGCATTTGTCTCCCTCCTAAAAATAAACCAGTGCTTTGACTTTAAAGAGACAACTGATTTGGAAATGATTCCCACATTGCTAATTAGTTATTTCCTGTCTATTAAGGTATAGGCAATATCATTTTTTGTATGTGTGATGTTATTTGGTGTCTGTGATATCCAATGTCTCCTGATTTGAAGTATTCATTCTACATAGGCAAGACTTCTAGATAATCTACAAGCTTCTTTCATTTCTTGACTCTGAAACATATTTTCCAACATGGTTTTGGTTTTGGTTTTTTTTTTTGTTTTTTTTTTACTGCTTTCATTATTCCTACCTTTGCATTAAAACAGATAACTATGATTTATAGAGCACTTTAAGATTTACAAAGCATTTTTTTTAGCATAAATGGATAATCATGTTATTTTAATTGGGAGAATCTTACTGAATTCTTCATAAAACTTCTATACTCAATCCTTTGCAAGAGATTTTGATGCATAAATGTCAGTCTTTTTGTTTTTGCTTACCACCACAAAAGCAAACTAACCAACTAGCCCATGAAGATTCTTGTTGCCATGTGACTCAAAAATAAAACCAACTCTGTCAATTCCTTTACTTGTCTCTCCACAGAAAACCTGTCAGTCTTCCTTTTGCTTATCTACAACTTACTTTCTAGCAAAAACATCAACCTTCATATGACTCATTTTCTCCAAAGGGATGCTGACTTGTTGGTCATTCAATAAAGATCTCACATTTAGCAAAACAACACTTAGTTCAGAGTTCTAGACTATCTAAAAACTGAGTGAATCTGAGCACCTTCTGAATCCTTTCCTGTCATTTTCCACCATTCCGCCACAATTATTACAGACATCTGACATTTTCTTTGTTTTGTGGGTTGCCAAAGGATTCATCACCTAATGTTCTGCCTATAAACCACCAAAAAAAGTCCTCTTAGTACTTAGCTATAATGGTCCTCAGAAAGAAGACACAGTCTATCATTGGGACTATGCTTGAAACCTTTCTAACATGATACACTATACCAGACTTTGTGTCCAGCTGACATAGCTTCCAGTGACCAGTGTTACCTCCACACCATGATGAAGCATTGGAGTAGGACCTGATACAGTAGAAAGAACATTAGATTTGTAGTCAGAGACCCCTGAGTTCAAATCCTGTATCTGCCACTTACTACATGTGATTCTCTTCAAATTGCTTAACCTTTCTGAGACATAGTTTCATCTGTAAAATTAGGCAGTTGGAGTAATTGAACTCTAAAATCCATTCTAGTTTTAAATCTGTGATAAAATGACATTATGGCTTGGTGGCAACAACTTAAGTTGTCTCCTAATAAATTAAATATGTCCTTTATAAAGCAGAGACAGAGACAGTGAGAGAGAGAGAGAGAGAGAGAGAGAGAGAGAGAGAGAGAGAGAGAGAGAGAGAGAATATATTTATTTTATGCCAAAGGGAAGAGAAGAGCCTTCTAGGGAGTTGGCAGAATTGACTCAGGTGCCACTCAAAGGATTCTTTCCTTTCTCAGCATATATCTGCCAGGGAAGGGAACAAAATCAGGGAAGTTGTGCTGGAAAATCTGGAGAGAAAAGCAAAAGAACTAATGTTAGAGTAGGTATTGAGATGGATATACAGGCAGGGGTTAGAGGTGAACAGATGCTTTCTCAGCATGAAACTTCCTGAATGATAACCACTACTTAGCTGCCACCTACAAGCTAAGGCAGCTAAATACAGCACAGTGGAAGGAGAACTGGATCTGGAGTCAGGAAAACCTGAGTTCAAATCCTGCCTCAGACACTAGATTTGTGACTCTGGTCAAGTCACTTAAGTTCTGTTTGCCTCATTTACTCCACCTATAAATTGAGGGTTATAAAAGCATCTTTCTCTTAAGGTTGTTGTGAGTGTCAAATGAACTCATATTTGTAAAGCGTTTAACAGTGCCTAGCACATAGTAGGCACTTAATAGCTATTTCCTTCCTTCCTGTTTTTCTGCCTGCCTTCCTTTTCTCCTTCCTACTTCTATCCCCCAATCCACAGTACATTAACCATATTCAGTGTCTGTCCACAACTGACCAAAGTTATACATACAACTCTCCCTCATGGTCTGAAGAAATGGAACTTTCTCATAGTGATAAGAAAAATGTTCTGAGGGGCCGGCCCTGTTGTTCTGATGTTCACTGGGGGCAACGCCCAAGTACTGGAACACCTCAGGATGCCGCTGTGTACCCAAAGGCAGCCCCCAGGAGGGATGGGTCAGTGCCAAGGAGATAGCTGATCTTTCACAACACAGTTGACATCAGACCACTTCTACTACAACATGCTTATTTCTAGAGTATTTCCAGCTATGAAAGGATCCCAAAAAGGAAAGACCTCCTTCTACATTGTTCTCTGAGTCCAAAACTTAGGAATAAAGATTTTGTCCCTCTGCCTTTACAAGAAAGCAGCTGCCTAATTCCCAGTGAATTTGCTATTTGGTACCGTGCAGAATAGAATTTTCATCTTATTTCCTTATTCATTTGTTTTTTGCTTCTTACACAAGGTTGCCTATGGAAATTGAGAGCATCATTTTCCATTTCTGAATGGTAAAGCAGGGTAGTTCAGGGGAAAGTATGGAAGTATAGTTTGGAGAAAGAGCAGTCTTCTGTTATTTTGACCAGGGATGCCTACCCCTATACCCTAACCCAACACTGTTTCCCTTTTCCTGTCTAAGCTCAATATTTATTTTCTTCTTTTCTCTCATTTTTTCTCAATTTCTCCATATTTTTTCCTTCTGGCTTTCTCATACCCAGTTAATTGGTACAAAGGCATCCTGAACAGCTTAATGCCAGACTTCCTGGGGAGCAGCTGTTGACTGAAATAAAGGAATTAATTCACCTTAATTCACCTTTGTATCAAGTCCTTTCAAAAATAAGTATGCAATGTTGATCTTGAGCCTGGCCAGTTAAACAGACCAGATGGCTGAGAACGAATTCCAGGTAAAGGATAAGAAGTGGAAATAACAGAAGGCACATTGATGATATTTACAGGGCGGGATGCTGAAAAGCTAAGCAGGGCAAATCATGCAGGATGGGGCTGACACAGCTTCTTTTCCACTTGGCTGGGCAACTGAGGACTTTGGTGGCTGCCTGAAGAGACTGCAGTGGCACTCACCTATGTGGCAAATAGTGCCACATTCCGAGATGCTTAGCTGAGGTGATAAACCATGAGCTGATAGAGGAGATCTGGCCAAGAGAACATTTTATCCTGGGTGAGGTTTTGATTGGGCTGCAATCTCTTTAACTACATTTATTTAACATCTAGTCCTGAAGTTCTAGAGGTCATTTACAAGGGTAATACAGATGGGTATCTGGCACTTGTGGCCTCAGGCTGAATTCTACTGCTCAGATTTCAAATGACTCTCAGGAATTCCTCCTTTCCAAGGTAGAAACTGATCCTGGAGAGTAGCTTTCTCAGTAAAGGTAAGCTCCTGGGGACTGGGAGAGTTTTCATTTCTGTCTTTGTATTTGCCATGTCTCACCTAGTGCCTAGTGTGTAACTGAGTAAGATAATGAAGAGGACACTGTCTCTGGAGTCAGAGGACCTGGGTTCAAATCTAGTTGTTGATCATTACTACCTATGTGACTTTAGGAAAGTCATCAGATCTTCTCAGGCTTTAGTTTCCTCATCTTTAAGTGGAAAGGGTTGGACAAATGACTTCTGAGGTTCCTTTCAGCTCAAGATCTAGAGTCCTCTGTAATTTATCTCCCAAGAGCAGCTAGGTGGTGCAGTGAATAGAACACCTGAGTTCAAATCCAGCTACTACAATTATATCTGCTTGATGGGATATGACCTGACAACTTCAAATCCTTGGTCAATCTTAAATCTGACTGACTCTCTGTATTCATTCAACAACAGATAGGCCCCATGTATCTGCCCACTGGTTGACTTGGTAATTTGGTGAAGTGTGCATGGCTTCATCCTCTTGCCCCAACAAAAATGATAGTGCCCATCAACCTATAAAACATGGAGCTCATCTAGTCAGAAGAGCAGTCCAAACGGTGATTTCCAGATGACTCGGTATTCAATTTTTTTTTATCCCACTGTACCCTACCTGTTCTCTTCCCTTAGGGCTTACCCTCCTTGGATCTTCAACCTGGTTTATCTACCTCATTCTTATTTACCCTTGTTTGGTATATGAAAAGAGAAAGTTGGACCTGATGACTCCAATAGCTAAGCTCCTAAGATTATTTGTGGGGTCATACAAGGCTCCCTGTAACTGGCATTACTCCTATTGCCAGATGACTGAGGGATTAATTATTAACCCCCAAGCACACCGGGATTACATCTTTTGTAGAAGGCTAGGCCCCTCCAGAGGCATATTTCTAAAAGGATTTTGAATTCCAGAGATGTCACTCCTTGCCAGGTAGGATAGATGCAGAACTGCTGGGTTTATGAGAGAAGCCCCTGCCAAAAGAGGTAGAGCAGAGCAGAGGAAACACTGGTTTGGGGGCTGACTGATTCCTCTGCAACGGCTTCTCCCGTTGCCACTTTGGACTTTGACCCATAAGTCTGCATAAACTTAGCAAATACTATTGGAAGGGTTTCTGTCTACAGAGAACATTTCCAGTTTGCTGCATCCTGTAAGGACAGGAAAACTTCACTAAATTGGACCAAGTAAGGAATAGGTAGCCATGATCATCAATTATCTGATCACACTCAAATCAATGAAACAGCTATTAAAAGGATAACAATACTCGTGTTTTAATGAATAGATAAGCATGAGTTTTACAGTCAAGGAAAATGAGGTTCAGTTTACCCAAGGTCACACAGCTGGTTAGTGGTGAAGCTAGGATGGGAGCCCAGGCCTTCTGACTCCCAATTCACAGCAGGGACCCTCTTGCTTTTCTATCTCCAGCCCTTACCATTGAACTTCGCACATAAGTAAGTACTTGTTTTTGTTGTTTAGTCATTTTCAATTGTGTCATATTCTTCATGACTCCATTTTGGGTTCTTTTGGTAGAGATGCTGAAATGGTTTGCCATTTCCTTCTCCAGATCATTTTACAGATGAGAAAACTGAGGCAAACAGGGTTAAGTGACTCGACCAGGGTCACATAGCTAATAGATGTCTGAGGCTGGATTTGAACTCTGGTCTCCCTGACTTTCAGGCCCAGCACTCTATCCCTCTCACCACTTAGCTATCCTAACTGTTTAATAAATGCTTTTTCATTCATTCATTCATGAAACTTTCTGCCTTTCCACATGTATCTATAAATAGTATCTGAAATTATTTAAACAGGAATGACAAAAGGGAGTGAGGAAGTAAAAATTTTGTTGAAATTATTAATTTACTTTGAAAATCTTTTCTTGAAGAAGTAGTGACTAGAAAGTTGCTCTTGAAGCAAGAATGACGTGGGTTAAAGTCCCACCTGATGTATGCTGGCTGGGTGACTCTGGGCAAGTCACTTAACTTCTCAGTACTCTGGAGAACTCTGAGATCATGAGTTACAGAGAAGGTTCTGACCTGCATTGGGAGAAAGGGTTTCATCACCCCTAGATTTCCCTAGACTGTTGAAACCACAGATCCAGCCCCTGTCTCCTCTTCACAGACAGTACAAAAGTAAACTTTAGTTCAGTCCTTGCCAGAATGACCACAAATTCTGAACTCGTAAACTTTAATGAAGTTTTCCTATATGTTAGGGAACTCCTGAGCCCCTCCTAAGAACATAATCCAACCCTGTGCTAGGAAGATGATTTTGTCATTGAGATCACAAAAGGACTAGTTAGTGTATCACTGCTCCCCGGGGGAGAACAAACACAACACAGGAATCCTTCTGCAGTATTCCACAATGCTGAACCCCAGAGACACGGCAGTAGGAGAAAAATTGTAGAAACTGGAGTCAGAGAACCTAGGTTTAAATCTTGGCATTATTAGATATTAATTGCATAACCCTGAGTAATTACTTAACTCTTCTGGCCCTCAGTTTCATCATCTGTAAAATGTGGGAATGGAACCAGAAAATCACTAAGGCTTCATCTAGCTCTCAATAATAAGCTTATAGTTACAATGTTGGAAGATTCCTTAGGGGTCATCTAGTCCAACCCTCTCATGAGGAAATAGAGACCCACAGAAATAAGTTGGAGAATGTGTCATACACAGGGAAAAGGGTTAGCTCTAGATATAGGGGTAGGGAATCTGCAACCTCGAGGTTACATGTGGCCCTCTAGGCCCTCAAGTACGGCACTTTGACTGAACCCAAACTTCACAGAACAAATCCCCAAAGGGTCACACTTGAGGACCTCTTAGAAGGCCAAATGTGGCCTCAAGGTTGCGGGTTCCCCACCCCTGTCAAGTTTGTCCCAATGAAGCCAATTGCTCAGGAAACAGTAGGAAGTAAAATCACTTGTTTATTAAGCAAAACATTTTTTAAACGTCCAGTGGAATTGCATCATCTTTTTTTCCATGTAAAATGAAAAAACACCATTGCCATAAGCATTAACGGATCTATTTCCATATGACAAAATGAGTTTATTCTTCACATCCCCAGTAAATGCGACGACAGTGAGACAGCAGGCAACTGCCTATGGCCTCTGTGGAGACTGGGAGTGCCAAGTATGAGCATTTCAGTGGCTTTCTTTCCCCTTGGATCGTCTATAAAACCTGAACTTTTTTTTTAAATGCTAAGAAATACCACGCTTCAGTTCTGTGCTTCAGGGTACCATTGGGCTGTTTGGACAATAAGTTGTTCTAATCATCCTCATATGGTTTTCTCTGAGGACGCTTCCAATTTGTGCATCTTTCCTACCCAGAAACTCAAAGTGGCTGGAAAACATGGACCAGAACTTTCAAGTGTGAGACAGAATTTTGCTGCTCTGGATTACTGTTTGTTTCTTCTTCTTTCTTTCTTTCATGTTCTTTATTTTCTTTTCCAATATTGTCTTGCAACATTTGCAGCACCATCTGTCTATAAAGAAATCTAGTCACTAGCATTAACATGAAACACCCTGGGGCAGGGTTGGGGGTGGGGGTGGGAATGGAGCCTGGGGGAGGAATAAGCACATGGTTCTAATATTCAGAAGCACTATATCCTGGACGGGATGCTTGCTGCTGTGTGACTTTAGATGTAATTGGTGATATCTTGACTTTAGTTTCTCTGGTTATAGATTGCAGGGTTACCATTTCTCTTAAGCCTATAGGTGGTAAATGGTTAGAGTGTTGGGTCCAGAGTCAGGAAAACTTGTAGTCTATCCCTGCCTCAGACACTTCCTGAGGGACACTGGACAGATCATTTAACTTCTGACTGCTTCCGTTTCTTCATCTATGAAATAAGGATAACAGCACCACTATCGTCCCTTGTATCCAACATTGCCCTAGTCACCAAGGTAAGGGTAATTTAGGTTAGCAACCTTGCATGGTTGTTGTGAGGATCAAATAAAGCAATATTTGGAAGGCACCACGTACAGTGACTGGCAAATAGAACGTCCCTAATCAATGCTTCCTTCCTTCTTTTCCTTTCTTCTGAGGGCTAAAGGCTCCACACAACAAGGGCTAAAGCTTCCAGGACTAGAGAACAAGTAAAACCCGAACTAGAAGATGCCCACATGGAGAAGACTGGAAGTATGGGCTGGTCATACAGAGTTGGAGTTAGTGGTGAGAGAGATGGGTTTAAGACAGAAGTTTGCAAATGGATCAGAAATAGGAATGAATTTGGAGATCAAAGAGAATCCTAGGACTGAGTAAAGATTTTTGTTCTGGGGGGGTCCAGGATGGAAAGCTTTAATGCTAAAATAACCCAAGGATCTTCATTTCATAACACATTCATGCAATTTATTGCATTTTTTTCCCCTAGAGACCCATGGGTCTTTTCAGTTGGTTTTATGAAGTCAGTCCAACCTTCTAGTTTTCTCTAAATCAAATTTCAGTGGCATAAGTCTGGTTATACTCTCCTCCCATCCCCAGCTCAACTTCCAAGTGGCCCAAGTCAACATCTCCACATCATTCTCTACTATCAAATCTCTTCCTTCCTTCTCTGGCATTCTGGGGGTCAGTATTAATAAGAGCATATAAAGAACATCACCATCTCTTCATTTATTTGAACTCTTCGTAGGACATCCACCACGACACTGGAAAACACTTTATATGAGCTTCTCTCCCCCACCTTTTTAATGCTTCATTTGATGTTAGTATTCACAGCTCATCAAACAAAGTTATCTCTGTAGTCTTATCTGTCATAGAATCTAAAATACTTTGAGAAATATTACAAAGACACAGAGAGCTATCAGAAAGGCTTTTTGTTCTACCAAATCAAACACTTTCAGAAATCCATAAACCATAAACCTAAAGAAACAGTATACTACCCTACACCTCTCTCTAGTTATGTGACTATAAAATTGTGACTTTCAAAAACCTGCTGTGAAATTCTGCCAGTTTCTTTCTTACGTTTTTATCAAGAATATCTCAACGTATTCCTAGGACTTTCTCATAAAGATTTTTATATAAATGAAAAGGTAGTAATATAAATATATACTTGCTGATATATTCTTAGGCTTTTAAAAAATATTGGTTAAAAAAACATAATCTATGATCTTTTCCATTTGTTTGAACTGTTCTTTAAGAAAACATAAAAATTGATTCCCAAATACCTTTAAAAGTCTCTCTAGCATGTTTTTTCTTCTTTAAGTATTTAGTCAAGTCCAGCCATTTTACCTGACTTCATCTTCTTAAGCATCGTTGACACTTTCTCCCATAGTACATTGAGTGTCAAGGTGGTCCAGATGTAACGGTTTCAGTGAAGACGTTTTGTGGTCCTCTAATCTTCAATGACATGAGCAGCACATCACCTGGAAATAGGAGCATTTGAAAAACCTCACTGTCAGTAGGGAGTCCTCCTTCTGTTTGAACTTTGTACCATCACGGTAGATTTGCTACCAGGTTTGATCCATTTTGCATCTATTTGGTGCCCTCCTTTTTTTTGATCAATAAATGTTCTTGAACTGACCTGGCTTAGTTGATATTATTCCAAGTTCTCTTCAGGCTCATTTTGTTCACAACTATTTTGGGGTTGTTTTGGTTTTGTTTGGGGGGAAGTTGAGGTTTTTTGGTGAGGCAAAACTGCATCTTCCATCATCCTACAGGTTGTTCTGGAAATGACCATGTGCTCTAAACTCATATTGCCCTTGGCTGTCATGCCTGTCCTTGCCACTTGACAGAGACATAAAATATTTCTTTCTGAGTCATACACTTTTCCATTTTCCATTTTGTGGAGTGGATAGTTTGCTTCTATCAGTGTATAGTCGTCCTTTTGTACTATACCTTTGCTGTAAAGAGTTGATGATTTGGACCACACACAGACAGGGCATTCTGCAAGGACTGCCACTACATCCCATCATTCCCCATGTGTTAAGATATAGCCAACTTTATTTTTCATTCATGTCATTGGATACTTCCGCATCCTGTGCCCTTTAATTCTCTTACTGATTAAAGTATCAAGTATCCTTGGTAGAGAAGCATAAATCTTCTAATACAGTCTGGTTGACTTCATGTTCTATCATTCTTAATCCTGAACCATATTTTCCAAGTTATTTTTCACTATCATCCCTCATATCCACATATCCATCATTTCTCTAATCACCAAGCAAGAAGGTAAAGGGTGATTTAGTTTAGCAAATCTTTTCAAGTTCCTCGTGGAATCATTTTTTCTCCTTCATCCTTCATGCGAAGTATGTTGGTGTGTAAGCCACATTTATCAATATGACAGTATGTCTGTTTGTGCACATGATGAAGACTGCATCATAACATGACCAAGATCCCCATAAAATGATGTTTCTTGATACCTCTGGGCACAGAATGAAAACAACTACCAATTCCTTTATTCACTTCTTTAAGGGAAAACTTCAGCCTTTCTCTTGTCCCATGTTTCAGTTGATGTAACAATATCAGAATGGACAATTCAGTTCCTTCTCTTATACTGTCATCTCACTTGTCTTTAGACAAAAATTGAACATTGAGTGTCATCAGTTTAATGTATTTCTATAGATGATCTAAGAAGCTTGTGAGTCTTAACCATTGTTGCCCCTTTTTCTACTATTCCCCTGATCTGTGACTGCCTAATCAAGGGAGCTCTGCATAGAACTGAGTGCCATTTTGTATTTTAGTCCATTTTCATGGCTACCATGGCCAACACATATTCATCATCTGTTTATCAAGTCTCACATAATGAACCTCTGTGCATTTACCTGGGCTGGTTCTTGGACAACAGGTGCTGTCTGTTGCCTACCATATACCCAGAGCCTTAACAGGACAGTAAAATCTAATTATGCTTGTATTCTACTAATAGAGTCCCAACCCTGGGCTTAGAAGATGCTTTCATCATTGAGACCACAAGATGATGCTTTCATCATTGAGACCACTTAGAATAGCTATTCTAAGGCAAAAAAAAGGAAGAGTGGGGAATGGGAAAGAGGAATCATTCCACACCGTCTTACCATTTCAAACCCCAGAGACAAGGCAGTGTGAGAAAGAGTGTTGAATTTAGAGTCAGAGAAGCTAAGTTCAATCCTGGCATTGCTACATCCTATCTCCTGACTCTAATCCCAGCCTTATTTCCACTTCATCATGTTGCCTATATCCCCAATGTGATAACAGCTTCAACCAAGGACAAGAGTTATCAGTTAAATAAACAGAAGGGTCAGCAGAAGACTGATTGTAATCAAATATTGGCTGTTTATAGATGTCCCACAAACAGCTTCCATTGGTAAACAGTAATTAGGTATTTCGAGTCTTTAAGTGTATGGGTTGTTCTCTCTTCTTACTGAGATGACAGCCCGTAGCTGGCATGTGTTATTGGCTAAGATGTTCAATTCATTGCAGCAAGTATTTACTGAAAGGAGCAATGGAAAGAGCTCTGAACCAGGAAGTGAGTCAAGATGATGGGTTCCAGTTGTGGTACTTCTACCCCTCTGGGGGTGTTGCATTATTTGTAAAGTGAGATTAGGGAGATGG
>CM053580.1:295060950-295113858 GCA_028627135.1 Pseudochirops cupreus | reverse complement strand
TATATGTATATGCCTACTTGCTTCCAGTAGGAGTAACACCATATAAATGAACTCTCTAGAACATGAAAGGTATGAAGAATAGATACACCTGAATGGCAGGATCCTTTGATTGAAGGCAAACCTATGTGGTTTTTTTTGTTGAAGCCTATATTGGATTTCAGACCCTATGAGATTTAGGGAAAGATGAGAAAATTCTTAAAATCATTATATTCTTACTAGCATAAATATAAATTATTTACATATTTGAAATAGCCGTGTGTATATATATATATATAAAACACATACACTGTCCTTGCATTATGACAAGAGTTCCATTTGTTAAAGTCATTAACAAACCTGGCATAATGGATAAGGGGATGGAAAACATAGATAAGAGTGAGTTCAAATCCTACCTCAGATACTTAGTAGCTGTGTGACCCTGCACAAGTTACTTAACTTCAGTTTCCTCATCTGTAAAATGGACATAATAACAGCTCTCTCCCAGAATTATTGTTAGGCTCAAGTGAAATAATATGTATAAAATGCTTTACAAACCTTAAGGCACTATAGAAACCATGAACTGTTGAGTCTGGGACCTATTAAATTCAAGTTCACAGGAATTCTTTGAGCACATCCTTCAGTGGGTAAGTGACACACATTGATTGCAACCGCTAGTTTCTGGTGCCAAATCTCAAACAACTGCTAGTTTTTAAAATGCAGCCATGAAAAATGAAACATTCAGTCAAATTTTAAGTTTTACCTTTTTTTACCCACGCTTTGGAGAAAGACTTGAGTACAGCAAAGTGTTTGGGCATGCACAGCATCTACCATTTCCAAAATTGTCACCAATTTGAAAGTTTCAAAGGCTTTGAAAAGAGCATCTTTTACCCATGCCAAATATTTTGACTGTGGCCAGCTTTTCACTAGTGAAGCCAAACAGAGGGTTGAAGGATTTATTCATCTTAGTCCAGCCAACTCTCCCCTCACCATGAACAAAGAGACAAACTTCCAAGCAAGAAGCTTGGGCCTTGGTGACTCGGGCACGGGCAGGGTTGAATCATTCTGATAATTGCTTCAATTGTTTATTTCACTTTGATAGTGTAAGTCTAGTCAAGGGTGCTAAGATAAAATTCTAATTAATAATGTAAGTGAGAAATTGAATGCGAGTGTTAAAAATTAACAAAATGTGTTAAGGAAACTGGAGGATGAGTAGAGCGTTGGGCTTTGTAGGTGAAGATTGACCTTGCATGTTATTCTCAGGGGTGGTAGATTTGTACCCAGTTATCTATGCTTTACTGCCCTATTCCCTTCTGGCCAACAGCATATATTTTCAAGATCACTGACTGTTCCAGCTAGAAGGGAACTTGGACATTATCAAAGACAACCTCCATATTGTACAGATGTGGAAAGGAAAGTCCAGAGAGGGGACTAAGCACAGCTAACTTAGAGTCACTTAGTCGATGAATAGAAGTACAGGAATAAGGGAAAGGAATAAACATTTGTCAAGTGTGCTATGGATATCATAAGTATTGTCTCATTTGATCCTCATAACAACCCTCTAAAGTAAATGCTATTATTATCCTCAATTTACAGTTGAGGAAAATGAGTCAGACAAAATTTAAGTGACTTGCCCAGAGTCATACACAGTTAGGAAGTGTCTGAGCCTAGATTTGAACTCAGGTCTTCCTGACTCTAGGCTCAGTACTCTATCTACGGTGCTACCTAGCTGCCCCATAGAATAGAATGCAGGTCTCCTCACTCCCACCTTGGAACTTTCTTTATATCACAATTGCCTTCCTCAAATAGCTTCCAGGGTTTGTGGTTCATAGAAATGGGGAGTAAAACTAGCCCACAAAAAAATGAACTGAGTTTGCAACTTTGACCTTATTAAGGGACCATGAGGCAAAACAATGAGCTAACTAGCCTGGATAGAATACTAACACATACTTAGAATGTAGAAATGTAGAATACAACATTTACATACACATACATTCATTGGAACAGACGTGGCCAGATATGCTGCCCTGTCACTGACTGTGCATGTCCACATCTGGTTATAGACTTACCTCTGTGGGTAGGTTGACTCATTAGAATAGAATAGATGCCTAGACAGCAGAAGTCCTAAATGTCCTTTTCATTTCTGCCACCAGCACACTCCACAATGTTAAATACTGTGAGTCTGTTTGCCTACTGATAAAGGAAGAAGAGTATAATTTGTTTGTTAAGCCTTCTGAAATCCCGTGATTATAAAGGTACTAAGGAAACACTCCTTTGTCAGGCATCTTCCATTAAGACGGATAATCCTAGATTTCAATTTCCTGTTCCTTTGAATGATGTTTATTTCAAATGCTGATGTTTTGTTTCGCCATGTCCCATTCCCTTCCTTCTAATTCAAGAGTGGTTAACACTTTTCACACCACTGATCCCTTTGGCAGTCCCATGAAAATTATGGTTCCCTTCTCAGAATAGTATTGTAAATGCATCAATAAAATATACAGGATACAAAGAAAATCAAATTAAAATCCAGTTATCAAAAATATTTTTTAAAAGTTCATAGTCAAGAACCTCTGATTTTAATTGTTTCTCATTTGCCTTGCACACTGGAAATTATACTTACTTGGCAACTACAGCCCTTTTCATTTCACTTTCTAAGGCAATTTTATGGGTGACTCCATTTTCTGGTTAGTCTTCCCTTGAAGAACTCTCTGACTCCATCAATGACCATCCTTAATCTCACTGATGTACATCTGAGTTTTCTCCTAGCTGTAGATTCAATCCTTGTTCTGTCTGTCCATTGTGTCTTCTATCACTACTTGTGAAATGAGGTCACTTTTGAAATGCAACCTCAAAGGAATCCATTCACTATAGGTCATCCTAGATCCAGCTTATGTAATCTTTGAAAATGACTAAGTAGGAAACGTCTTGTTGACAAACTCAGACACAGACCTGGGTGTGAATGTCTGTCATCTCCATGTTTTGATGGCTTCAGTTGCCCTCAGCTATAATGGGTGAGAGAGTGAATGTTGCTTATTAACATGGTTTAGGGGGGAAAATAGCAAGAATGCCAAAATCTCCAGGCTAAGATCAGTGACTGTATTGTTACAATGAAAGGAAATATTTGGATTTGTATATAAATAATTTCACATTCATGTGGTGAAAAACTACACCACATTCTTTGGGTTGGAGTTCAGATGGGCCTGCTCTTTAGACAAGCCTGATTTGTTTTCCCACTGAAGGTAACAGCCAGGAATTCCCTTAAGAATCAAGGGCTTCCTCTCCTGCTAACATTGTTTGTTTGTGTCTGGGGGGCAGAAGCAGTCCTCCTGTGTTCTAGTTTTAAATGCAAGCAGATGCAGTTTTGATGTTTTCTGACTTGGATGACAATAGGAAAAAAACCACCAGGAAAAAAAAGGAGATTGTTTTTGTTTTTGTTTTCCTCTCTTAAATGAAATGCACGCCCAAGAGAAAAGCTTTTCTAAGGACTGAGTGTATTAGGGCTCCCTCCATCTTTCAGAAGCCAGGGCCAGAAAACTCTTTTTCTCACTGATGGAAGACCTGCTTCATTCACCTTCACGGCGTCCGGGAGGGCCAGAACGAAGGCAGCTCAAACACCAACAGAGATGACGGCTGCAGGAGTCGAAGATAATGTCAAGTAGTAGGATTTGGGTGTCCCTCCCACTCCTTTATAGGAACCTCATGTTCTTTTCTGGTCTCTAACTCCAGTCCAGTAAGTAGCGTTCAGATTCTGCCCCATACATACTCACAGTCCCCTCCTCTCTCTCCAGCATCCCACCTTGACCTGCCTATACCAGGTCGAATGCTATGGCGCCTTTATTATCTTTTCTCCCTCCCTAAAACCTACCAATTCTGAGCTCCTTCAGGATCCTATTAGATGATTGAAAGGTTAATCTAATGAACTAGTATTTAATATCAATATTGAACCATTGATGGCTGCTGGTGACTTCCTATGACAGTTAATGAATAATTTGTTTTCATTTCTAAAAGGATCTTGAATAAGTTTACTAAAAATGTTGATGCAATCTTGAGGCAGCATGGTATAATGTAAAGAGCAGTAGGCTGGGAACTGGAGGGTCTGAATTCAAATCCTGACTTTGCCTCCTCCTATGCCTTTTAATCCTTGAGCTAGTTATTCAACCAGTTTGGGGACTAGGTTCCTCATCTGTAAAAGGAAGGGGTGGGACTGCGTGACATTTTAGATCTAAATGGTCCACAACTCTTCAGGAACTAATGACAAGAATTTCAGGACGCATGGACTTTACAGAATCCTCATTGAACTTAGAGGAAATATCTAAAAATTATGATACTATATGTGTTGAAATTAATTTAAATGCGATTTTTTCCTAAACAAGTTTAGTCGACTATATTGATGTTAATATCGAACTTTTAATAAAACTTTTCAAGTCTCTTAATAATAGAAGAGCTATGTGGAGGCAGGAAGAGGCCCAGCAGAACCTCTCAGTAATTCATATTTTTATAACAATTTGTGGTTAAACAAAGCAATTTTGGTACAACAACCCTCTCAAAACCACAGAATGATCAGCAGCTCCTCCCAGATGCTAGAATGGGCCTGGTTTGGTAGGTCCATTCACCAGCCCCGCCATTTACTTCCATCATCTCTTTCAGAACCACACAAATTAACCAATTCAGGCCCTAATCCACTTTTCTTCTCCATGCAAGTGTTTTCTTTTTTGCTCTTTGCTTTTATGGCTCCAGAGAGAGCACACTATTAACCCAAGATAATGATTTAGAAATCATCCAGAGGAAAGGGTGTTTTATAGCATAGACTGGGTTGTCTCATCATTCAATACATGACTAAGCCTTCTGCCATTACTCTCAGGGTCTGACCTGTGATTGTGCATCAAGATGCACCACAATCAGAAGACCATCCTGGGTCCTTCCACATTGAATGCTCTGTCCCTAATTGAATCTTTAGTCCAATTTAGTAACAGTAATTAATAATAATGGCACATTTAGGTAGCACTTGACAATATGTTTCCAAAGGCACTGACAGTTGCTCTTTTTGAGTTTCTGAGTCAATCACTTACTCTCTTGAAGCCTCTCTTTCTCCATCTGCAAAGTGGGGCTACCTAACTCACAGCATTACAGCAGTGGAAAAAATGTACTTAGTAAAGTGAAACAAGTGTAAATAATTATTATTACTAATAATGGTTATTATTTAAAAGGGGGTTGTCTTAGGATAAAATGAAGGATTGGAGGAGAAATATTAAAGTGTTTAAGTAGAGACTAGACGGCCACTTGTCAGGAATGGTGTAGATAAGACCCATGATTGGGTAAGGTCTACACTGGATATTCTTTATCTAATTCTGAAATTTTATGAAATTGTAATTAAGTAGACACATGTTAGGAGATCCCAGTTAGGATGCTACTCCTATGAGAAATAGGAAGAGGAAAGATAAGAAGGAGAAAAACAATATTAATAATTATCATCCTTTTTGTTGTTGCTATAGTGACTGACTGGTTAGCTCCATGAGTCAGAACATGGTGTTAATGAACCTAAGTCTTTGATTCGATCCCTATACAGATTTTTTTCAATCTCTACAGATGGTCACTCTAACCTTGACCACTTTCTCTCTGGTCTAAATTAAATCTAAATAATAATAATAAATAATGCACTGTGATGATAGTTAAAACTATAATCATTAATCCTTTGAGTGGAAACCATCACTTGTCCCTTACGTAACCTCTGCCACTGAGTAAATATGTCAGGGCATGTGGCACTATGGTATACTATAAAGGAAAATATAGATTGAGTAAGGAAGCCAGGGCTCAAGTATTGGCTTAATCTCTTGGAGCCTTGGTTTCCCCATCTGTAATGTGTGGACATGAATATTTTCACTAACTCACAAGATTGTTATAAATAATGACTTTTGTCATGTGAGATAAATATGTTATTAATTATTATTCAGGAGAAAGTTATATTGTAGGCTTGTTAGAGACATTCTTATCTCTACCGTGAGAAATTAGAAAACATGAGGATTTAGTTGAGAACAAAGACAATCTTCAAGGTCTGGTGAGCTCACATCTTTTCACAGGAACAAATTCTAGTCACTGGAGCTTAAATATGAAAGTCAGAGACCATTTCTGCTACATCTCACTTGTTTTTTTCCATAAAAAGTTGCAAATGCAAAGTTTTAAAGTAATAATCTTTATCGTAGGGAAGCCCAAAATGTAAAGAGAATCTATGTTTAGAAAATTTCATTTTTAAAATCATCACCATTACAGAATGATAATTAATTGGTGAATGCTATAGGTAATAGAAGTGAGGGTTAAAGGTGAGTAGAGCAAAAAAAAAGAAAGAAAGAAAAAGAGTACTTTAATGTCTTTTAGTACCTTCCCAAATCTAATGTAAAGCTTCTTCAAGTGAGGTCAAATAACTTTCAAAATAGCACCGAGGTTGTAAGATGAATCAGTTAATTGGGTGTTTTTGCTTAATTGTTTTTCTTTTTTTTACAAACAAGGTATTTTGCAGGGTAGGGAAGGTAAGAAGAGGTTTTCCTACCGCAATAGAACATCACAGGACATCAGATTTAGAGCTAAAAAGGGTCTTTGAATTCAAGCCCTTTAATTTAAAAATGAGGAAACTAAGTCACAGACAGAAGAAAAAGCTGGCCTATGTTCAAACAGGTAGAAAGCAGCAGAGTTGGGCTTCGAACTCACATCTTTTGACTTCCAAATCCAATGCTTTTTCCACTAAACTATGCTGCCAATGACATCAATGATATATATGTATGTATGTGTGTGTGTATATATATGCACATACATATACATACCTATATACATACATGCACACACAAATGCACATACACAATACATATACATACATACATACATACACATATACACAGAGAGAGAAAGTGAGAGAAACAGAGACAGAGACAGAGAGACAGAGACAGAGAGTGCACCAGGGAACATGATATTCCTGGGAAGGAGCTCACAGTCAACAGAATGTGATTTTCTTGGGGTGAAATATTGTAAGGGAGAAGGGGCATTTGACTATCACAATTTTGTCCCAACTAGCCCACATTTAGTAATTGTCTTGCCAGTTTCCTTACTTTGTTAAGGTGTTTTAGTAGCATTTCAATAATCCAAGAACTAGTGAGTGCTCCTAATACATATCCAGTGATATACGTCAAAGTTGAGATTCTGTATCTGGCCCTGCTGGGGAACAGGCAACCTTCTCTTTGGTTGTTGTTGGTGGTGGTGGTGGTCCTTGTCCTTCATTCTCAGAGAGAACCAATGACATCAGGAAGGTGATGTCTTGACTTGCAAGTGAATTGGATTTAAGTGAGTCAGGGTTGTGCAAAGTCACCAGCCTTGCTCTTTCCTCTAGACCAAGAAAAAGGTCAGGACAACTGGCAATGACCCTATGTGCATTGGGAGACTTGACCTTTTTAAACTAAGGCCTTTACCAGGTGGCAGTTTGTCTGAGACTATCCCTATTCAGTAGTAAAAGGCTAGGTAAAAATTGAGGCAAAAGATGGCCTAGTTTACCTTCACAAAAGAATCAGTCTTGGAGAGGAAGACCCTGAGAGTTCCTTGCCAGAGTAGAAACAATTACTAATTACAACTGGAACAATTAACTCTTTTGTTTCATGTAATTTTCATTCATATCTTGAAATATAGCTCTGGAAAACCAGACTTTGATAAAGCCCATTGAGATTGAAATTTGACTATGAAACTTGACAATGCCTTTAAACCCAAATCACTCTGGTTTTCACTGATTGGCCAATAATAGATCCCAGCTCAAGCCTCACTTGCTCACTCTCTGGGGGTTTTGATGGCTCAGCTTGAGGGTAAATAATGATTCCCTTTGATGAAAATGTAACGAAAAACTAGTCTGAGTTCAGCTCTGAGACAGGGAAAGCTTCCCCTAAGCCTAGTGCACAGGCAAGGAGATAATTGTTCAGTCTTGGCTGGTTGTCCTGCTCAGTTTCCCAGAGTTCCAAGCAGCCCCTGGCAGGCATATGGCAAAGAGGTCTGCTAGGGACCTCTGGTGGAAGAGTCAAGGTCACAGAAGACTCAGTGGAGATGAAAATTGGGACAGTCAGGGAGTTCTGTCCTTGGCACTGATAAGAAAAGACTGATTCAAGAATCCAGACCTTGAATTTGCAAGTTTTTGTTTAAGTTCACAGGGACTGAGCCAACCACACAGAGTTCAATTTTACAATTTCAGAAGCACAATGGGATTAATTATCCCTGACAATTGCAGCAAAAGATGTAAGACTGAATTATTTCAAGCATCACATCTCTGGAATTGTAAGATCAGATAATGAGCTTCCTCAGTCACCATCATATCCCCTACAACCATCTCCCCTAGGTCACAGGAGAGAGTACACACTCCAAGGTGTACCTTTATCTCAGCTGGAACCAAGGGATTGAGACAAGATGGAAAATACTGGAGAGACAGTTGGAAAAGTGCTCTGTAGTATATGAAGTACATATGAATGGCATAGCATACTGAAATTTATCCCAGAAAAGGACACTGAGAAGCTGAGCAGTGGGATTATTTTTCATGTCTAACAGAGATTGAGGGCTTCATACCAGCATAAGTCAAAATAAAAAGGGGATAATTTCAAAGCTAGATGAGTCAGAGCAGCCATAAACTATGCTTTCCTCTGCCCCTCATCCTGAACTGTACTAGTGAATATGGTCAGCCTTTTCTTTAGGCAGGATTTTTTTGTTTGGTTTTGGTTTGGTTTTTTGTTTGTTTTTGGAGAATGAACCACAGCTGCCTGAGGAGTTGGCAGAGTTTCAATGGGGATAGCCTAGGAGAAAAGGAGAGGTTCTATGTCTTGGTCGTGCTTGACTCACTCTCTAGTGACAAGTAGAAAGACCTAGGCAACCGTAGCCCAGTTGCCTGACTATAATCTAATAAAATATGCTAGGAGGATTAAAGCAACTAAGTTTGTTCCCAATTACTATAGCAACACAGGAATGATATTTTTGAATGTTACTATAGCTATATGGTGATGCTGACAGACTATGGAATAAAAAAAAAAGATGGGTTGGATGGGTGGCAAACATCTATAATCCCTGCTACTGGGGGAGGCTGAGGCTCATGGATCTCTTGAACTCAAAAGTTCTGAGGTGTTCTGGGCTAAGCAGATCAAGGTAAACTGAGATAATATCTGTAAAGTGTTTTGCAAAGCTTAAGGCAGAATATAGATGACTGCTGTTATTTTATTATTATTATTATTAGCATTAGCATAACGGTCTTTAAAAGCTACCTAGGATACTGAGAGATTAAATTACCACTCAGGATCACTCAGTCAAAATAAATCAAGATAGGACTAGGTCTTTCCTAGTCTCTCTGTCTCATGCCATGACACCCTGTGAAATCTAGTATGGAATTAAAAAAAAAAACTTTTAATTCAGGAACGGCCTTCAACAAGAGGGAAACTTTTAGTTAAAGAAGAAACTAGTATTTTTTTCAGATACATCTCTGTTTTAATCTCCTGTAATTTTTAACTTATAATATTTTATTTTTCCCCAATTACACATTAAAACGATTTTTCAGCACGTGGGTTTTTTTTAAGTTTTATGTTCCAAATTCTATCCCTCCTGCCATGCCCCCTCCATAAGACAGTAAGCAATCAGATATAGGTTATATGTGTGCAACCATGTAAAATATTTCCATATTAGTCATTTGGTACAAGAAGACAGACAAAGAGAGAGAGAGACAGAGACAGAGACAGAGAGAGACAGAGAGACAGAGAGAGAGAGACAGAGAGACAGAGAGAGAGGGAGAGAGAGAGAGAGAGAGAGAGCATGTTTCAGTCTGTATTCAGACAATATCAGTTCTTTCTCTGGGGGTAGATAACATGCTTCATCATTAGTCATTTGGGATTGTCTTGGATCATTGTATTGCTGAGAATAGCTAGGTGGTTCACAGTTCTTCATCGCACAATATCGCTGTTACTGTGTAGAATGTTCTCCTGGCTCTACTTACTTCACTTTGCATCAGATGATGTATTTCCAGGTTTTTCTGAAATCATCCTGCTTGTCATTTCTTATCTAATATTCCAGCATAACAATATTCCATGATAATCATACCACAACTTGTTCAGCCATTCCCTAATTGATGGACATCCCTTCAGTTTCTAATTCTTAGTCACCAGAGAAAGAGCTGCTATAAATATTTCTGTACGAATAGGTCCTTTCCCCTCTTTTTTTGTCTTTGGGATATAGTCCTAGTAGTAGTATTGTTGGATCAAAGGGCACACACACAGTTTTATAGCCCATTGGGCATAGTTCCAAATTGCTAACAAACTACTATTAACAATATGAGTGTAAGTATAACTTTAATTCACTAATTCAGTCATTGTGGTTCCCTCGTAAATACCTAGAAGTGGTTTTTTTTGTTTTTCAGCTATAAGAATTTATGAATATAGATGTGAGACCAGATGTATGACCTGAGAACTCTCTTAATCATCCAAGTAGCCTTACTAACTTCCACCAGACTTGACTTGTGCACCAGTCACAAGAATTAGCAGGAGTGTGGGTGAATCAGTATAAATCAATCACATGATTTGAAAACCAAAGAAACTCAGTTGGAAATGACCTCAGATATTATCTAGTCCAACCCATAACTAAATAGGACTTCTCTCTAAAGTATTCTTGTATGTTGTCTTTCAGCCTCCATTTAGAGACCTCTTGTAATGGGGAATCCCCTTCATATATGTTCTGAATAGCTGTGCTCTGGAAGGTCTATTGATGATGCTTTACTAGCTAAGAGATAGAGAATAATATTCAGCAATGGATAAGTCATTCCCTTTCTAGTTAGCATTCATTGTTAGGAAGGTTTTTTTTCCCTTACATTAGTAATGATAATAATAATCAATACAAAGACAGCCATCGATACATCACTTTAAGGTTTGCAAAGTACTTTACACATTTTATACATATTATTTTTCTTACTTTGGACCAAGAAAAACCTACCTCAATCAAACTCTTGCCTATTGCTTGTTGCTCTTCTCTTTTGGACCAAGCAGAACATGACTAATACCTCTTTTATGTGTCTCCAAATTCCTATCATGTCTAAGCTCTTCTACAAGCCGATATTTTTCAGATATCATAATAATGGCAATAATAATACCTAACATTTATACAGTGTTTTAAGATTTCTAACATGCTTTACAAATATTATCTTATGTGAACTTCACAACAGCTATGTGATGTAGGAGCTATTATTATCTCCACTTTAGAGATGAGGGCACTGAGGCACAGAGAGGTTAAGTCACTTGCCCAGGGAATCACAAAGTTAATAAGTGTGTGAGGACAAATTTGAACTCAGGACTTCTTGACTCCACATCTAATGCTCTATATACTACACTGCCTAGATGCCTCAAATGGCGTGGTTTACAATCCCCTTACTATCCTTGTTATACTTCGATTTGTCAATAATTCTTCCTAAAGTGCAACACCCAGAACTGATGTGGTGACCAGGGCAGAACAGAGAGCCCACCTGGACATTCTGTCTCTTGTCAAAGATCTTATTAACTTTCTCCGGCTGCAAGTCACATAGCTGCTCAAAACAAAAACTTATCTTGCTAATGGTGATTAATTAGCATCCTCTTCATATGTTAAATGCTACATGATCTCTTTAGATGTAAGGAGGCAGCCTGGCATAGCAGAAAGGGCACTAGCTCTGGAGTCAAAGGACCGGGGTTCAAATCCTTCCTTTGACGCTTACGATTTGTGTGACCTTAAGTTACTTATTATCCCCCAGGCCTTAGTTTCTTCATCTGTGAAATGGGGAAGTTGGAAGAGATAGCCTCTGAGTTCCATTCCAGCTCTAGATTAACGATCCTACATAGAAATGAAACTAGTATAGAATATTTCGAATCTTTGGATGCTAAACTGTTGACAGAAGACCACACTGGTTCCTTTCTAGTTGTGTAAGAGTTGATAACACTTGGACCATTTGGGTCTCCCTTTTTTTGTTATCTTTCCTTTCAATAACTATTGCTTTCAGCCAATCTGGGCAATGTAGTGCTTTTATTATTTTAGCCTTGTATCTCCAACTTTGTCTTTTCCTTCAGGAAGTCTGAGCATGACAATATGTCCCAAGGGATTTTCAAAAGATATTACCAAAACCAATAAAAAAATATCTCTGGCTCTTCTACCATTGCAATTGATTCAAAAATCTCCCAGCTAGACTCTTTCTGGAAGTTAAGGATCTCATTATCAGTTGCCTTTCTTGTGAACAGAGCAAACCAGCAGGGTAAATTAGGAAAACAGGGCACCGAGTATGGGACTGGCTGCCCACTGGGACAAGGTGTCTACTGTGCCATAAAATACTGGCTAACAATACCCAGCACAACATAGGCAGGAACAGAGGGAAAAGAGAAAGAAATCACTAAACCAACAATCTATCCTCCAAAGAGCACAGAAGTTCTCAGGATGCAACATATCTGGCAAACATCAAAATTAAACTGTGTGATTGGAACTAAAATCATAACTTTTGGGGGGCTCATATAATTAGAATCTTATCCTTGGGATTACCTAGTAGTAAATCCCATAACTTCTGGTTGGGCAATTTTGCATTCACCACTCTCTCTTAAACCTAATTTTCTTCAGAGATTCCCTTAATCTCTTATTCTTAAGAGAAGCAGTGAGCTGGTTGATAGACACCTCCGGTATAGAAAACCTTGACAGGCTGGCCTTTGGAGTTGTGTTTCTTTGAGATAAAAGAATGTCCAAAATTCAAAGTAACTCCCCAGGAATTCCCTCTTCAAATCTTTTATCTCAAACTGAAGCACAGTTCTTCCAGAAAATTACCAAGTAACAAATAATGTTCTTGGTTATTCCCCCCATCAGAAATTAGATCTGAGTAGCTAGCTGTGGCCTGGAAGCCTATTGAAGCTATTTTTCTATCTAAGACATAGAAAATAATCTAAAACTCTATCAGTAAGATGGTGGTTGGTTGCTCATAGAAACTTTTTTTTCGCCTTCTCTGTAAGCAAATAAGCTGAAAACTGTTTCTGGCTGAGTTCTCTCAGAAAGTTGGTGCTTGGTTCTGTGAATCTATCAATGTGGGCATTCTCCTCTCCAAAAACACAAATTGCAATCTCTTCTCACTCAGTGTATTTCTTATCTACATTTTTCCCATAGAGGATCTACCCAGGGATCGGGTTTTTTTTTCCAAACATTGTTATCCATCATTTTAATACCATCGTTGTTATCCAGTAATTCATGCCTTTGATGTCTTTTGTGATAATAGCTGGTTTGTATATATTATGTATAAAATTTGTAGTTATCTATATTCTATATTGCATGTATTAAATTATATGCATATATTATATGAAAGGAAGAAAGGAAGAAAAATGAAAGAAGAGAGGGAGTGAGAGAGGGAAAGAAGGAAGGAAAAGATGAAGGAAGGAAGGAAGGAAATAAGGGAGGGAGGGAGGAAAAGAGGGAGGAAAGGAGGAAGGAAGGAAATAAGGAAGGAAGGAAGGAAAGAAGGAAGGAAGGAAGAAAGGAAAGAAGGAAAAAAGGAAGGAAGGAAAGATGTTGAAACAAACCAAAAAAGCAACAAGAATGGTATTTCTGGACAGTTCCCATTTCATTAGAAATTCTATTCAAAAATTTTATTTCAATTAGGGAACTCTAGAACAATCATCAGTTCTTGCTGAGAAAGACCAGTGGAAAAGAACAAATGGTGATAATAATAAACAGAATTCAGGTCAGGGTGTTCAACTTGGCAGTGGGTTTAATGGGTGACTTTGGCCATACAGCAATTCTTCGACTTATTCATTCAGAAGATGAAACATTATTCTCTGGGGTATTTGCTAAATTGGGCTAAGAGTTGGGGGCAGTCCAACATTTGAAAGTAGTCCTAGGGCAAATAAAAGGAGAACACATTGAAAAAATATGAAAATAGCTTCCAGAAGGTTTAGATAAATCTATAGATAATAGTTTCACCATATGCTAAGAGAGTTATCATCATCTCCCGTCCCAAACTTTTTAGGTGACATCACAGAGGGCAAACTCGTCTTCCTGGAGGTGATCATCAAAAAACAGTCTATTGGGCAGGATGGAACTGAGATGGTATGTCTTTTGTAGATCAACCGCAAATGCTAGGGAAAGGCCAGATCATCAATTAGCTAATCCACAAACAGTTACGGTCAAAATTTTAAGCCCCTTTGCCAGGCCCTGTTCTAGGTGCCAGAGAAAAAGATACAAAAATCAAATAGTCCCTGCCCTCAATGAGCTTCTGTTCTAATGGTGAAAAATAAACATAAGCAAAAATGCGTACAAAGAAAATGCAAGGTAAATTCAGGACAAGGGATCATGTTCATATCATTGTTATCACTGTCTTTAGTTTGCTGAGTAAGCCAGTGAGACCTTTGCCAAAAGGAGGCTGAAAACAAACTTTTCAAAGCTACAAGTAAACATGTCAGTAGCTACAGAACAGATAACTCAAGACCCAAAAGAATGAATATATGGGTCTTTTGAGGTAAACCAGACATAAACTAACAAGTATGCAAAATGTTAATGCAAAATTCTGCTTTCTAAAATTATAGTTATTTTGTAGCCAACTGATAAAGATTTATAAATTTTATACACTCAATCTAAAGACTAATGGGACTCAGCGTTGGTCTTTTAACAAGTACCTGTCTAGACAAGTCCTAAACATTACCCATAGGGTCACCTTCAAAAATGAAGGTCAAACAAATTTGCAGGAAAATACATTTTGTACATGCGTGCACGTATACATTTTTGTATATATAATCTATTTATGCAACTATACACATACAAACATTTGTAACTTGCATTTTCATATCTTAAAACATTTTGGCTTCTTTATGATTTTAAAATGAGATAATTTCCATATCACAGTTTCAAAAGGGTCTTCATTACAACATACCTGACATATGGTCATCCAGTCAATTCTTGAATAACTCTGATGTGGGAGAACTGAATGCAACCCAAAGCAATTCTTTCTGCTTTGGGATAGCTCAAATTGTTTACAAGTTTTACCTAAACTGAAGCTAAATTTGTGTCTTTGCAGACAAGCTAAAACATCCAGAAAATGCTTATGATGAAATGCAAATTAACACAATTTCTTCTTTTGCTCTGTTAGCAGTAATGATGTTCAGGTAATCAGCCTACCCTATCCCAGACCATTATCATGGCAACCTGTAGAACAGCCCACACTATTCCACATGTAAGAGAAAGACCAGTGGAAAAGAACAAATGATGATCATAATAAACAGAATCCAGGTCAGGGTGTTCATCTTGGCAGTGGGTTTAATGGGTGACTTTGGCCATGCAGCAATTCTTTTTAGTGAGAGTATATGTATATATTAGATTATGTACATATATTATATAAAGGAGGGAAGGAAGGAAGGAAAGAAAGAAATCATATACAATAGTACCAATTCCCAGACATTCTTTAAGAGCCCCACTCCTTAGCCTAGCACCACAGGAACATGGCCTTATCACTTGGGAAGTCATCTATACACATTTAGAGATTGTGTTATATAAAGCAAAGCAGAAAGTTGGACTAATGTTCTATTTCATTAAAAATCAGAATAATTACTCAAGGGAAAATAATTTTTGCAAGACCATAGGAGGCTGTAAATGGACTGTGATGAATCTCAGTGTTCAATAGATTAGCTGGGTGACTGTTCCATTGGCCACTTAATTTACATAATACTTAACCAAAATATCTGTAACCTATAGAACTGGAACCTCAATCCCCCCCCCCAAAAAAAATTCTTGAACTGACAAATTAAATTTCTAGTGAATTCTCCCTATTTCCCCAAGCTTCCTCCTAAATGAGACACATTTGGTTTTCTGGTTTTTCTTAATAACTAATATATATTTAAACATAAGCCAAGGCTCTTTTTCAGAAAGTCACATAATACTTTTAATTTCTTCTGTGTTTGCAAAAGAAAAAAAAATTGTGATTTTTTTTTTCCATTCCAATTTTTGGTTTTATCACTCTTTTTCTTGGTTACCATTTGAAGAAAAACACTTTCCTCAGTTGACCTTGAATATGCCTTGTAGACAAAAGCTCTCAACCAATTTGAGTCTTGTTACCATTCAGCCTCTATTTGAGAAAAAAAAAGTGCTAAAACATAGCTTCTCTGATTGTTAACATCCCCTTCGAGAGAAAAATGGATGAAGTTTGCCTGAATTTAATTTTGGCTTAAAAAGGAACATTCTTTTCAAAATTATTGATCCTTTAAACTTAATACCCCACCTGCCCAAAGAAGGGAGAGAACAAATTCTTTTTAACCCACAGACTATTGGACTCTGAGGTCTATGAGGGTACAGATTGTGTTTTTGTCTAGAACAGAATCATAGATTTTCAGAAATCAAACAAGGCTTCAGAGGTCACCTAGTGATTGCAAAGTATATCTGAAAATAAAGCTCAAGAAGGTTCAATGGCTCCCTGCTGCCTCTAGGATAAAATTTATTTGGCATTTGAAGTCTTATGTGATCTGGCTCCCGTCTCTCTTCCTAGGCTGATTCCACATAACTCTCACCCACACACTTGACATACCAGCCAAACTGGCCTGCCGGTTTTTAATCCCTGTGTGTGATATTCCAAGTCCCACTTCCTTGCTTTTGTGCAAGCTGCCACACATGCCTGGAATGCTCTCCCTCCTCACCCCAGGCTCTTGGAGTCCCTAGCTTTCTTCTAGGCATTGCTCAAGCACCAGGACCTACAGAAGCCCTTCCCTGAACCCAAGTCCTACCATTGTTAGTGTTCCTTTCCCACCAAATTTCATATATCTAGATAGATAGACAGACAGACAGACAGACAGACAGACAGACAGATAGATAGATAGATAGATAGATAGATAGATAGATAGAAATAGAAGTCCTGCCTTCTGCCACTTACTGGTTAGGTGATCCTGAGCAAGTCACTTCTCAGTGCTTCAGGAAATTCTCTAAGACTATTAGTTTTAGAGAAGGTGCTGATCTGCATGGGTTAACACGGGTCCAATCCAAAGCAAAATACTCATACATCATAGACTTACAGTTAGAAGGACCATTAGAGATTATCTAGTCCAGTGGTTCTCAACCTTCCTAATGCCACAACTCTTTAATACTTGTATGTAGGCGTATCTGCATGTGGGCGGACCCGCCTGGAGATGGATACAGGAGCAGTGTCTTGGTTCTTAAGACCATCGGAAATACATGTTTTCCGATGATCTTAGGTGACCCCCAAAGGGGTTGCTACCCACAGATTGAGAACCGCTGATCTAGTCCCACCACCCTATTTTACAGTTGTGAAAACCAAAGCCCAGAATGCTTGTTAACTTGTCCAGGGTCACATAGGTAGTAAATGACAGAATCAGGATTCAGACCCAGATTCTCTATCTCAAAATCCAGTGTAGTTCCCACCATTTTTTGTAGGTCAAGAAATCAAATTATTCTACTATTTTATGGTTTTACAAGCACCTTAAACCATAGTCAACATGTTATTGGTATCTAATTTTTTCTATCCCCCAGCTATTCTCAGGAGTCTATACAATGTTTGGCCCAGGACCTTATTATACTGCCCAAGTCTACATACTATTTTCTGTAGAAATGTAGGTATCTAGAGGTGAGAAATCATGTCTTCCCAAGGCTATAAAAGGTTTCCATTGCTGGGCACTTTGGCCTACACTGGAGAAGCATAGATCTGTGAGCTGGAAGTGACTCCAGGAAACCTCATTCAGTCCCATTCAATCTGCTTTACACAGCCATGTTCTTGGACAGAAACAGACCCGGTCTTTTGGAAAATGTCTTTCTATTCAACAGACTTCAAAAGTCCTATGAACTGGCTGTGTCGGCAAGAAAATAAAAATGACCTTTGCTTGGTGGAAAGCCTGCATCCTCTAACTGCAGGTCAATCTGCGGGCTCTGATTTGATGGAAAATATAATGAGCATTGGACCTGTAGTCCAAAAGCCTCTAAAGACATCTGATCTAGCCATGGACACATAGCATTGTGTGGTCCTGGGCGAGTCACTTAACCTCTATCCATCTCTGTATCCTCCTACATAAGATACAGATAATAAGCCCACCTCACATGCCCAGCATTGTGAGAATCAAATGAGGTGCTATTTGTAAAACACTTTGGAAACATTAAAGTGCCATATGAATGCTAGCTATCTCTCTTATTATCTCCTCATCATCTCTCACTAATAAAAAATTTGATAGTTTCCTAAATTGTTTATGTGTGTGATCTCACCTTCTTCTCACACCAAGCCAGCAAGGTATGGAGCACAAGTATCACTATTCCCATTCTAAAGATGAAGCAGCTGAGGCTCTTGAAGATCACAGAACTAGTTAAGGCCTGAAACTATTGAGTAAGATCAAGGCCAAGGCCTTGTGACTCTGTATCCAATGATCTTCCTAGGATGCCAAGCTGTCTCACATCATCATTCTCACATGCTTACTAGCATGGACAAAATTCAAGGCTCTTGACTTGCCCTGAAAACTATGATTGGGGGAAGAAACTAAGCAATAAAACAATTTTCCCAATGATGCCTGCTGCCTTTCAATTTTTTTTAAAACTTTTATTACAGAAACTTTCTATCGAGTTTCAGAAAACGTGGTTTCCAAAATCAATTAGAATCTAGTTGTGGCCCTGGCTACCAGACTTCAAACCTTGATTGCCAGTTTTCCTGGCAGATCTTGGCTTCCAAGTACCTTGTCAGAGGGGTGAATAGTAGGCACTCAAAACAGTAATGGTCTTAGGGTCTAAAGACTACACAAACATACACTAACCAAAGAAACCAGTTTTCTTTAGCCAAAATACTGACTCCTCCCATTGAAATGGGGCCCTTTCCATTCAGTCTTTATTCATCAGCTGTTGTTATCATCTAGAGAAAAAAAAATATGAATGCCTAAACTAAGGAAGCAAAAACAGAAGCTTTCTCTAACTCTGGGAGCTGAAAGGAGGCCATAGCATGGAACTCCACTGGAGAATGGTAATATCACATCAGACCTTTACTCTATCTAGTTATGTTTGAGAGAGACAAGATTTGACCCGGGGTTTACCTACATCCATACAAATGACAAGCTGTGCTACAGTAGAATTCTAATGCATGCCTTCTTATTTCTTAACCAATTGCTTGTATTGTTTCCAAAAGTAAATATTAAGTGGGAGAGAGACATATATACATATATAATTTTAACCTCAAAATAAGGCTGTAATCCAATATTACACCTGACTTAAATTAGATGCTTCTACCTTTTGCCATACGGAGGTGGAAGAAGAAGAGCTAAGGAAAAAAAATCCTCTTTTCTTCCCAATTTTGTTTCTTCTCTTGTTGAATGACCCCCTGGTCATTTGGATACTCTAGCTCCCGGTATTAGAAAAACAGACAGATATATTACAAGCTGTCAGATAAAGGAGCTCTCAGTAACTTCGTATCAAATGTTCATGATATCAATTTTATATGACCATCAGAAAAGGCTCAAGTAACTGGTTTCTTTTTTGGTTTGTTTTGGGGGTTTTTCCATCCGGAGCTCTTGACTGTAATGGTAGATTTGACATGCTGCATATTTTATTGTGAATCCAAAAGGGATGAAAGATACTCTTCTAATATATTCATTAGTTTCCCTCCTGAGTTAGTAAAGAATATACATAGGGAATTTGAAAGACTCAATGTTCCCATTTCTCTTTTTCTGTTTTTGTTTATTTTTGGAACTCTGGTACTTCTTCTGTGGCTTCTGAAAAACAAAGAGAAAATTTACGTCTACTCAATTTTATATTCCTCCTGTTACTTTTTGCCTTAAACCCTGACACATACATATACTGTATTCACTTCAGTTTTGACTTGGAAAGTGAAATAAATATAAGACCCATTGAACTCATATCTTTTATCACAGCACATTCTAGAACTGAGTAGATGGAAGCTGTCCCCCCCTGATGCTGAATATCTGGACAAAAATGGATGGGAACAAACTCTAGACAAATACATTGATATTCTGTAAAGCACACGCTCAAACATTTGGAATTTTGAGGCATCTGGATAATTCAGTAATGGGTCAGATGCTTAATCTGGGTATACAATATTATTAAAATCAGAGGAGAACAAAGCAATAGTGCGATGCCAAGCATAGCCTTGAACAGAAGTGGGTTGTTTATGGACAAAGCAAGACTAAAAAGCTCACTAGATATCACTGGTATGTTCTCTGTCAATGGAGAAGGATGACAGACAGGAGAAGGTAACAGACAAGTCTTTGGGGTTTTTTAAAGCAAATTCATAAATATGTTATAAATGCATAGTTATGTTTATACAAATAAATATAAATGTATATTTATGTAAATACATATATTTAAAATATATTATTAATTTAATAAATATTTAAAAAAACAAATATTCAAAATAGGAATAATACTTTTCATAAAGCCTTACGTGTCTAACAAGATAGAACCAATGAATGACCAAATGAGAAACAAAAGGAAAAAATGCTTCTGTTTCCTTCTATGTATACCTGAAGTTCTACTTTCTCCAGCTTAGTTTGGTTTCTGGCTTTCTCTTTCTTTCAACATGTGTGTATGTATGCATTCTACTCACTGTGTATTGTACAGTTATGTGTATATGTGTATACTTGTGCCTGTGTCTGTATGCATTGTGTATATGTGCTATTCAATTTAAATGTAGTTCTGGTTCTGGTTCTACTAACTTGTCATTAATTCATATAATTATTTAATGTAATTTCATATAACTAATCTGTATAATTGTATGAATTTTTATTATTTTTATTATGCCACATTATTCTATTACATTAATATATTCTGGTATTTCAATAGGTCTGTGATAGGTATTCCTATATAGATATTCCTATATAGGTATTCCTTCCAATGAAATAGCTTTTGACCAATATGTGCCTATTCATACCATCTGGCTCTTACTTGTGTGCCTCCATAGGTGGAAGCTTTCATTGCTTCACAGGGGGAGAGGAGTTTCCTCAACATGCTAGGGGTCTTGCTCTAGAACTCTCGACATTGTGTGAACAACAGTGGATAACAGGTGCTGTCCATCCTTCATCCTCTGCCTTCACCAGAGCAGCCCACCTCCTTTTCTGCTTGTGTATCTGTCTAATGATATTCTTAACACAGCTTCTCCTGCATGATTCAGTCTTGGTGATATGATACAACCTTTTCATACTCTTCAAGTGTTTTTTGGGTGACCCACCACGTTAATTGTTTGGCCTCTGTGGTATTTCATCAACCCAACGTAATTAAATCAGGGAATTTTTTAACAATATGCGGGATTTTTTTTTGGCTAGAGAGCAGTAGTGAATTTTTTTGTTAGGAACAGGTCCTTTCCCCTTCATCCCTTTTTAATAATGCAAAAATATTATTAAATGATAAAAATCCTAGTAATGGAACTTTTGGATTGAAAGGTATGATCACTTTTTCTTACTCATTGCTTATTACCAAACTCTCTAAGGTGCTTGTACTTGTCTATAGTACCAGCAAGAAAGCTCTAAATCCCTTTTTCATCAAGTTCTCCTCAACATCAGATTTAAGCATTTGGGTTTTACATATGTGGGTGTATGTGTGTATATGTATATGTAAATTTATATGTATACGTGTATGTGTATGTATACGTGTATGTATATGTGTATATATCTGTATGTCTATAATCTAACCATAATGTGACATCCTGAGTGACACTTTTATGATCAGAGAATTTTAGCATCTCTTTATATAATTATTGACAGTTGGTAACTATATAACAGTTTGTAACTATAACCTCTTTTCATAAATAGCCTTTGTTTGGCTATCTCAAACATTCTTTTCCATCAACCCATTCTTGATCTGTTGAGGATAAGCCTTGTGGATGTTTGGGGGTAGTTGTTTTAGGGTCTTAATGTATTAAAGAAGGTGTATAGCAGTATTCTCCAAAAATAAATGAATTTGAGTTACTACTGATAACAGAGTTCAAATTTTTAAAAATATTTTTAGGGAGGCAGCATGATATGATGGGTTAGAAGGTCATCTTTAGAGTCAGGAAAAACCTGAGTTTCTGCCCTGCCACTGATACATACTGACTATGATCCTGAAAATGTCACTTAACCTCTCAATACCCCAGGTAATTCTCTAAGGCTCTAACTTACAAATGATATATCAATCTGTATTTATGGACTTAGTTTCCACATAGGGATATTCTTAAATTAGTGAGAACAGAATCATAATTCTGGACTAAGAGGTTGATAATAGATAGATAGATAGAGATGAGATAATAGGTATTTCTATTTTTGTATCTTTATATATATTTTAAATCACCAGGATTTTAATGGAGAAGAGAACATAATATGTTTCAGAGTAAAATCAATAATTTTCTCTATCTCCAAAAAAAGACATATAAACCTAAAATAAAAAGCAAGATCTGATTGTCACTAACTTCAATTTCACCAATCACATTGCTTCCCCTCATTTAATTGTGTTCTTTATAGACTCCTAAGGTCCAGGCAATCATTCAAGACATCATGGCTCTCTGAGAAACTTGGTTGAGATCCACCCTATGCTAATTGCATCACAGTAATAGGTGGTGTAATAGTTGCCCCAAATGACCCAGCTGGTTGGCTAAGTTCTCCTCTCCAACACATAAAGCTTGCCCAAGGCCTCATCTCACCATTTTCTTCCATCCAAAAAGGACTTTCAATCACGAGGAAAGGAAGTTTTATCCTCTCGCCATAAGCTGAGGAAGGAAGGATTGTGCTTTTGGATCTTTCTGCCCATTTGTCATATCCACATTTTTACATACTAATGTCCCATTAACCAAATAACTTTGACTATAAGAGAAAATACTAAAGGACAGAAACTTCATTTCATCTTCTTTGGGTAGACATGCTATTTTTTTCACCCCTTGGCACTACAATTCTCCCAAGAAATCTCACTTAAGAAATATCCCCACAACCCCTGACTGATCTTTTCCAGGTCTAAGTAGGTTTGCCATGGGTTGGACTAAGCTCCCCAATAAAAAACATCTGAACTTGATCACTTACCGAAAATGAAAGAACTAAGCAGTAGAGAGCTAACATTTATTATTTCCACCCCATTGCTCTCTTGAACCCCAGTCTCATGTGGCCAGCTGCCCGATGGGCACAGGTACACAGATGTTCCTCTGGCACCTCAAAGTTGATATGTCCCAAGCTGAATTTGTTTTCTATTCCTCTCACCCAAACTGTCCCTCCTCCACACTTTCCTGTTTCCATTAAGGTACCACTATTCTTTTAGTCACCTAGGTTTACAATCCTAGGGTCATTCTCAATTCTACCCATTCCATCAGTGCCACTATCCCCATCTAATACATTGCCAAGTCTTGTCAATTCTATCTCCAAAATCTCTCTTGCATCTCTCTCATTTTCTACACTGTAAGGGCCACCACCCTCATTCAGACCCTCAATATTTTTCACTTAGACTACTACAATAGCCTCCTATTTTTCTCCCAACTTCTACTCTTTCCCCTCTCCAATCCATCTGCAATATTTTTGCCAAGATAATATTCCTAGGGCATGGGTCTGACATGCTCACTTTCCTCAAAAACCTTCAGTGGTTCTTAGTTGTCTCTTGAATGGAACACAAACTGCTCAGTATGACATTTAAAGACTTCCGCAATCTCACTCCCATTGACCTTTCCAGATTTATTTTTTATTACTCTCCATCATGCAGTTCATTTTCCAGCCAAATTGTACTACTAATTTTGTTCCAAACACAGCATTCTATCTTCATCTTCGTGTTCTCAAACACACTGTCCCCCATGCCTGAAAGGACTCCTAACTACCTCCAAAAGGTCTTTGTTTCATTCAAGACTCAGTTCAGATGTCACTTTCCAAGAGAAGCCTTCTTGGTCCCATTAGCTGTGAAGTTCTCTCTCTCCCTCCACAAATTACCTTGTATTTACTTACTTATCTATCTATCATATATATGTGGGGAGTGGGGAGATATATACATATATATACATACACACATATATATTATACATATAGTGTATGTGTGTGTATATATATATATACATATATAGATAGATAGATAGATAGATACATATATACACACCCTTCTAAGAATAGATAAGTTTGCACAGTGGCTTGCATATGGTAGGTATTTTATAAATGTCAAATTGAACTGAATTTAAAATATGAACATGTGTAGTATTACTATTGTTCTGGGAACTGTGCTGTCCCTCCCTCAATGTAATAACTAGGGTAATAAGTAGTACTTTAACAACCCATCTACTTATATGTCTCTGTGACTATCTACCAACCAAATATCACTGAAATTCATTAAAGGTTTCCAAAAAGGTGTATCTTCTAGAATTTAGAAATGTCACCATTTTCAAATGACCTAAACCATAAAGTGAACTCAAGGCATAGCTTGATACATTTTAGTTATATGCACAATTCTGTCCAAATAGTAAACCCATTCAAAAGCAATGGAGAACAAATAGAAAAATGTGAAATCCTGAACAATCAGGTTGAAAGAGACCTTTTCATTCAATTATAATAGATATGGCTAGTATTATCCACTGATGATCCAAATGGCTGGAGGAACTACTCAATCCATTACATAGACTGTTTCCTTAGGGATGACTGACCCTTTGGTCCAAATTCCATTGCAAATTCATAATAATACTGACAAATTGGTATTAGACTTAGAAGGCCATTCATACTTCTCATAACTGTTTAAAAGGATTGTTCTAGGCTGAGCAGGAAGAGGATCATAAACTGAAGCTAAAAGCATTCGGAGTAATAGAGATTCAGAATAATTCTTCCTGCTTATTTGATTGAATCAGAAGATTAATGAGCCATTTTCTCCCCAGTGCTACAGTGAATCATAAGGGATTATTTCTTCAATGTGCTTATGTAGTCCCCTAGTGGCTAGAAGGAATAAATGCACCTAAGCATCTACAATCAAACCTTTACTACAGGTGCTCTTCAGAATGAGAAGGAAGGGGATAAGAGGGTAGAATATTCTTCTTAATTTTATTTTGTGGGTAATTCATGTTATCCCAAAAACTTTTAGAAGAGATTCTGGATATCATCTAGTTCACCTCTTTCCCATTTAAACAGATAAAGAAACTAGGGTTCAAAGAGATAAGACACCATGCCAAAGTTCACCCAGACGGTATCAGAAGTAGGATTCAAACTCAGGTCTTCTGGTTTCAAAGAGAACACCATTTCTCTCATATTTACTTTCATGTTTTAGTCAATAGAGTATTTAGAATTGATTTTTTTTAAATTATTAATGGTCTAGCAGTGAATCATCCAGTCATTCAGAATATGGTTTTACACAGAACAGTCTTTTTCTACCTATTTCTCTGTCTTGCTTTGTCCAGTTGTCACTGTTTCCATGGCCTATGGACAACCAGCACCCCTAGATATCGGGTACATTGGCCAAGTTAACCACAGTAGGAGGCTGGTAGCATGGCTGAATTCTACCATCCTTTGGAATACTGGAGGTTAACAACACAGTATTCAATACTCATAATGTCTGCTTCGGAACAAACAAGACCAGCAATAAGTCAGGGCCTGGAGAGTACCTTGGCTGTCTGTAGATCACAGGGTCACCTGGGTATAGTCATCTAAAGTCCAAGCAAGTGATCAAAAGCCAGGAGGTTAGCAAGTAGGAAACAAAAAAGGGTTAGAATTAAGTAAACATTAAGTTAAGGGTTTGTGCTATCCCAGCTTTAGCTCCTTTAATTCTTTCATATTCCTAGGTGAGACCAGTCTGTAAAGTAGCAGACCACAATTCCATGAGGAATATGGGAAACAAGAGAAATTCCTGGTGGCAAACTTTGTCAATTTCTTTGTCCCTCTCATCCTTTTTTCTCTTTCCTTCCTTCTTTTTTCTCTCTTTTCTTACTCTTCTTCCTCCCTCAATTGATTCTAATAAAAGACTGAAGTTATTTGTTCCTTTTATTGAATAGAATGGTATATTCTCTATTCTTAATCAAAAAGCAGAATAGCAGTTTTGCATATCTTAAATTCCTTTCTTAAGTAAGAAAAAAATTACATTCCCTTTACTTATAATAGCAATAAAAAATACTCAGTAATTCCTAGAAAATAATGATGAGGATGAAGAGCAGAAATAATTCTTGTGATCTTACATGTGACATGGAGTACAGGTAACAAAATGAGATGCATGTGATAGATATGGTAACATGACAAGGTAAATGTGTGCTTATAGGTATGTAGGATATGTAGTAGGATATAACTCATGACCAGGCTTCAGGAGTGAAGGAATATACTTAGTTCAAAAAAAAAAAAGAACTTAAAAAGAAGGAGTAGGATATCATTGTACATCAAGCAGTGATTCATTCACCATTGCAAAGAAATATGAACTTAGAAAAGAGAGATGAGAGTAATATGGTAGTAAACACTTACTGAGGGTTAGAAGATGGAAAAAAACAGAAGGTATAATGTTGTGAGAGCATTCTCTAGGCCACCAAGTCAGCCTGAGATATTGTATGATACTTTCCGAACATAGATCTTATATCTGTCACAGATATATAACTACCTGTATGTTTATTGAAGGTGTCTTTGAAAAAATCAGAACAGTTAATAAATTTTGGTTTTCCTTGCTGATAACTTCATTTTTCAGGGGGTAAAAGAAATAACAAGATAGACTTGCTATTTCTTGCCCTAATTCTGACCAAGGAAAAATTGTTTGCTACTGTGGAAAAGACAAGAATCTTTGAAGAAAGTGATCATGCCATCTCAGGATTTGTGATAGTTAATTCCTGGCATAGTCTCACATGTAACTATATTTTAGAAGAGAGAATTTCGAAAAGTTTTGAGATAGGTTAGAAAAACCTGAGGCTCTGAAAAGGAAATTGGCTAAAGAGTCATGAGAGGCTCTCAAGACGGAAATTCTGGTAAGGAAGACCCAATTAATTATAAGTAGGAAGAACAGTGACTAGATGCCTGATAGATAGGTGTTTAATAAATGTTTGGTGATTGACTGTCTAGGGAGTTCACAGAGAAATTCAAATTTGAAAAGACCGTATACAAGAGATAAAAGGGAAGGCAGAAAGCTGAGAATGAATACAAGAGAGTGAAAAGATCTTATAAGAATAGTGTCCAAAAAAGTCCTTAGACAATTAAAAGGTTTTGGTAAAGCTGTGATGGGAATAAGAGAAAGATCACAAAGTTTGACTTCTGGTTGGTAAGAATAGGGGGAGGTTAATATAGAAAAAAGAGGAAGCAGAACTATTCGATTTATTTCTGTTTTCTCTACCAAAGAATAATGATCTTCAGATTGTAAAGGATAGAACAAAAAAATAACTACCAGACAATACAAACAGAAGAAAGCACTTAGCTCCCCTCTTACCAAATCTGAATAAACTACAACTTTGGTTAAGGAAAAAAAAAATGCGGCTATTATAGCTGAGCCACAGTCACTGACTTTTTACATAATTTTGGAGAATGGTAGTGGTGTATCAGGACTGGAAAAGAGAAAATGTCATCTTGATTCTTTTGAAAGGAACAAAGGTAATTTGTTCTAACAATAGACTAGGGAGCCTGATTTCAATTCCTGGCAAAATTCTAGAATGCATTATTGAAAGGATGGTTTGTGAAAGTTTAGACAAGGAAGCAAAGATTGCAAAGAGCCAGCACACTTTCATCAAAAACAGGTCATGCCAGACCAACCTCATTTCTATTTTTTAAAAGCTGGGCTTCTAGATTATTGTATCAAGGGGAACATATAACAGGCTTTCAGTAAGGCATTTGACAAAGTCTCTTACAATAACTTTAGGGACAGGACAAAAATGTATAAACCGGATTACAGTAGAGTTAGGTTTAATTAGAATTAACTGAATAAACGGTCCCCAAAGTGACAATTAATTGATTGATATTAACCTAGAGGGGTCTTTAGTGAAGGGAAATATAGTTGTTTCTTTGGTTTTGTTCTGTTCAACAGTTTTTATCAGTGACTTAGATAAATCCATTGATGACAAGCTCAAAGGAGTATCTGGTACATTGGATGACAGAAATGGGATCCAAAAAGATCTTGACAGACTAGAAGGATAGACTGAATACAACAAGATGAAATTCAATCAGTATGTGGGAAAGAGTTATGGGGGAAGAGGGGATGAAATGATAATGATGGATGCCTTCCCAAAAAAGGAAAAGAGCATCAATGAAACATTTTAAAATATAGTACACAGAAAGGAACAGAAGGAAGTTTGGGAGGGAACACAGAGAAGCAGGGAAGTATCTGTAGTAAGGTGTAAAGTTTAGTATGTATTTTAAAAACAAATTGCATGTTAATAGACACTCATGACTTCAAATTCTTTTTCTGTAAAAATGATCATTTTGTTGATGTCTGTCAGGTTTCTAATTTTAAAAAATTTAAAAGACAGTAAAATCCTATATTTGGGCTTAAAAACAATTTCAGGGAAGATACATCTCAACAACAGTTGGTAAGAAAATGCCTGAGACTTGTTAGCTACAAAACTTATGAATCTGCAGTGTGAGACAGTAGCCAAAAGACTTAATGAACTATTACCCCCTCTCCTCATTAACAGCTGTGTATTGTACAGGTTATTAAAAAGTGACAGTCCTGCTGTGCTCTGCCCTGGTCAGACCCCAACTTTGATTTGGCAGTTAGTGGATAGAGCATTGTATTCATTTTTAGGCACCACATTTTTGGAAGCATATTAATAAACTGGCTTGTGACCAGAGAAAGGCTGGCCAAGACGGTGAAGAAACCAGGGATGTTTAGCTTGGAGAATTAAAGATTTAGGGGAGTCATGACGGCTGTCTTCCTGAGTTTAAAGGATTTTCATGTGGAACAAAGATTAGACATGATCCCAAGGGCAATAAATTAGAACCAATGAGGAGAAGTCATAGAGACAAGTTTTAGCTTGATATATGGGGGGTAAGAGGGGGAATCCAAGGAGTTAGACCTGTCTCAAAGTGTAAATAGTCAATGGGAGGCCTTCAAGTGGAAGCTAAATGACCCTTTGTCATGAGTTTTGTAAAGAGGATTAGCTCTGGGTCAGACTAGATCATCTCCAAGAACCTGGCAGTCTAATATACTGATACTGGAATAATTATCTCCACCATTTACAAACAAGTGTGACTGTTCACAAGGGGTAGGAAGGAAGGAACAGAACTAAATAGTTAAATGACTTTGTTGTATCGGTTTATATCAGCAAAGCCAGGTCTGGAATCAGAATGCCACCACAAAATAGTCCATGTAAACTCCAGAATGCCCAGCCAATCAATCCCTCCCGCCCAATGGAAGGACACTAAGATAGAGCTCACCCTGCCCTGCCTTACATTATCTGAGACTAACTATTCACCTTCTCCTCTCGCTCAAAGTTTTTTTTTCCTTAGATCAAAAACAAAGAAATTCTGTGTTAATGTGCTTCACAAGAGATATTTTCTTTCATGTTCATTTACCCTGAGATGTAATAATCACCACAAAATTTCAAGAGGTATCCCTATGGTGCAAAATCTGAAAAGCTTTGTGTTGCAAAGTTTATATTCTTAGGTCAAAAAAATAAAAGATTTGGCCCTGTACCCAAAGCTATGAATGAGGTGATTTTCCACGACCACAATTGGAGGTATTTGCCTTTATATGAGTATGGCATATTCCATGTACACATACATCTGTAAGCTTTTGAATGGCATGTTCCAATATTTAATTCAGATGTTTTCTTCAATGGTTACCATTGTTTTTGAATAGTCAAAAACCTGACAACATGGATATCAGTTGTTGTTTTGTTTAGCTCTGATTTGGGGGGATAGGAAGAAGGAACCATAGTGCTTAGAAAAACTGTATGTTCTAGTCTGGACCTGTGATTTCATTGGTTAGAGAATTCACAGCGAGGAAACTCCCTCTACCAATGCAGATGACTCCAAAGTTCATAGTCTTACAGAGTTGCCTCAAGCAACAAAAAATTAGGTAGGCTACTTATCCACAGTCATATTGCCATTATATGGCTGAGTCAGGTCTTAAACCTAGATCTTCTTGGCCCTGAGATCAGCTCTCTAGCCACACTGCCTCTGTTGGGAAAATTAGAAGGGAATTAATTCATATATTTGGTTTATTATGCTAAGAAATGATCAAATATCTTTTGTCCTCTGATGCTTGTGGGAGCTCCTGATATCATCAGATGATGGCTCATGGGCTGTGTTGGGAGATGATTTTGGCTTTGAAGCTAGTGGCAAGAGCACTGGGTCTAGAGTCAAGAAGACCTGCTTTCAAATCCAGCCTCAGACCCTCAGGAAGCCACTTACCATCTGCTTGTCTCAGTTTCCTCATCTATAAAATGAGAATGATAATTGCGCCTACCTCCCAGGACTGTTGTGAGGATCAAATGAGATCACTGTAAAGCACTTAGCACATTATCTGACACAGGGCAAGCCCTACATAAATATTAGCTATTATTGTTATTAAATAGTTGAATATAGCAAATCAGGTTGTCACATCACATTTTTAGGACTCATTTAAATTTTTTCCAGTTGGAAGTAGAATACTGTGTTCCCCGAAGTTCCCAGGGAATGGAGGGGCAGAGAAAGTCAGGGGTCATAGTAGGTGGGGTGGTAGATAGGTGAATGCCCCAAGCCCAGAAATATAAACTATATAAATTAATTTTCTTGATAAATAAAAGGAGTATGTGCAATGTGAACACACATATATAGACATAATTGTGGTCATGCATTTATATATACATATATACATCCATATATACATCCCTGTAATCATATATGTGGGTATATACGTCTATGCATATATATACAAACATAGATATATACATATAGATACACACACATCATCTCATTGATGTGGGCAGCTCCTTTATTGGAAGCCTCTCCCATGATTCAATTGGCAACTTTTCTATAACATCATTCTGGGATATTGATTGAGGTCCTGAAAAGTGCAAAGACTTGTACTTACGTGTAAGAGATGTGATTCAAACCCAGGTCTTTCTGACTTCTAGTCCAGACCTTTATCAACTACACCATGCTATAAGATTGTGCCACCAAATCAATTCAAAACAAATTTTAAGTTGCCACTGTTTTTCAACAAAGGCTTTTATAAACTACCAACCAAAGACTAGAAAATTTTAAAAGGAACTAAATTGGAAAAAAAAATTGGACCTCAGACACACATCACACAGTTTTGGAAGAGACTGAGGAATCCATATATTTAAGTCAACCTTCACCCAAATAATAGCATCCTCTAAAATACCTGTCCCCCTTAACAAGCGGTCATTTAGCCTTTAGGCAAAGCTCTCCAAGGAGGAGAAATCTCCTCCTAAGGTGGCCCATTCTTCTTTTAGATAACTCTAATTGTTAGGAAATTTCCCATTATATCAGACTGAATTCTATCTCACTGAAACTTCTACTACCCACTTTTCTCAGTTCTTCCTTCTTGGGTCAAGAAAAAAAAAGTTGAATCCTAATTCTACATGAAAAACTTTCAGTTACTTAAGATCCACTATCATGCTCCTCCCCACAAGCCCATACACAAGTCTTTAATTCCAATCAATCATCATGGGGCATGACCTGGAGAACCTTCTCCCATTCTGGTCACTGTCTTCTGTAACACACTCCAGGTTTCAAGAATCCAGTCATCTTCCCAAAACAGGTACAGGTGGAAGGAAGAAAGTTTTTCATTTTGTAGTGACCTTAGGAGCTCACTAAAAATCCAGTTTCTTCTATTCTTCTTTTCTTTATCCAATATGAGAACCAGGAAAGCATTTCTCATTTGTCATTATGTATGGAGAGTATGTGCAGAATGGAAGGGGGGAGGGGCTAAGACAAATAGGAATGAGGTGACCCCACACCCCCCAAAAAATCATATTCAGGGACAAATCCACCACCCACATTGAACTGAGGAAAGCCCCATTACCTCTGCCTAGATACCGTAACCAGGCTTCTCACTCTACAGAACTTTTGAGATACAAATTTGTTCCATTGAATTTGTGTAGAATATAGACAAGCTGCAGGGACCCTACAGCACAAGAGTTGACTTTCTGCCCCACTCCTTCAAAGAAACAGATCCTGGCCAAGGTGAGTGGGGGGTGGAGAACATATTACCCAGGAGGAGAAACAGTCCAACGCAGCCTGATGAGGCACTAGAGTCCCAGCAAATGTGGAGATAAATGTTCATTAAGAACAGATGGTCATCACACGCAACATTCACTAAGCAAGGAACACAGATTCCTGGGTTCCTTTCCCCACACCTGCTCATCTTCTGTCCTATAGTTTTGACTGTACTGAAAGCACAGCTGTTTCCAATCTGATTGTTTGCTTGTTTCAGGTGAACTGCAAAACAAAACCCACAAACAACCCCTACAACCACAAAGTACACTCCCAGCTCCCACGGATGTGGGTTAGCAGCTGGGGAAAATGAGGTGTACATATGAGCTTTTGTTTTGTTTTGTTTTTAAGAGAGGCTCTTCTATATCACAAGGCAAATATTAGTCTGCCTGAAGAGTCAGCTTGCCAAGGGATAATCAGCAAACACGTCGCTGCTCATTAATGCTGCGCAAACTGGTCCCTGACAATGTTCAGAGCCAAGCACAAGCCCCACCAGGCACAGACAGAGAGCCTGGCAAACTCAGCCCCTTGCCCTTCTGAGTGCGGGCAAGAGCACAGGTGGCACAGCTGCCTTGGCCTTGCTGTCTGCCCCAGGGGAAATCATCATGTTTTTGTGTGCCCTGACTGGAAATTGAGCAACATTTCGCTGGATCTCAGGTTCAGCACCTTTCTGGGTGAGTGCCAGGCCCTCATAGGGAAGTTTCTTCAGGAGGGGGATACTATTTGTATGAAGAATTCAGCTCCAACCCCGATCCCTTGCATTTTGGGTGCTTCTTACTTTTCTGACTCAAAGCCAAGTTTGGATGGGTAAAAAGGAGGTGGGGAGTGGGAGGAAGGTTGGAACAGATATCTTTGCTAGGATTTGTTTGTTTTAGAGGGCACTGAACTTGTTCTCCACCAGACCCTGCTCAAAACTAGCCTCAGACATTTACCAGCTGTGTGACTTTGGGCAAGCCATTAATCTTCAGTGCCCGTTCTGTAAAGTTAGGTTTTTTAAAACTAATAGCCTTTAAGGTTCTTTTCAGCTCTACATCTATGACCAGGCACCTAGAAAATGGAGGCACGTCTTACTGATTCTGACTCTGTAAGAGTCATCCTTACCTCTGAATGACAGAAGCTTCAACTATGATCAAGTTGCCTGGAAATCTACCATGATTTCTGGGCTTCCAGTTCCAAATCCTCTTATCCTTGCCTGAAACGAATTGAACTTCCAAACCCTCACATTTATCAGTGGCCACAGCCCAGATCCCATTACCTTCATGTCAATCCTCTTTAACTCTCTGGGCTGAATACAAGGATAGCTGAGTAAGAGTTCTAAGAATTCTGCCCACATTACCCAATGCTGGGGTTCCCTGATGCCAAAACAAATTTTCTGGCACTTAATTGGGGAAAGAGCAAATGATGGATGAAATGCAGAAAAGTCTAGTTAAGAATGAGAATCACTCTCTAAGTTCAGAATCTGAATTGTGATTTCAGTTCAATGGTCTCATCTCTTTACTACAGACATTGTAAAGGAGCCTTCTGATCACTAAAACTGATCCTCATCACTCTGAGCTCTCTCTGTTTGCTAGCTTTCCACATTTCAATCTGATTGCTTCATAGTCTTAATTAAAAAGTAAGAACTGTGATCAGAAAATGAATGAATATTATCTATTAGTTCTTTGACTCCCACAGTAAATTTATTCATTGACCATTGACCATGGCTTCCTTCAAAGCATGATGACATGACATGCAAAAGTGATTATTCCATACGTCTATACTTTGATCCAGGACCATCCATCCTCATCTGTTCACTTTTTTCCCAAGGCAAATGGGCCAAAGATTGAAACTGCTTTAGAGAGTCTGTCCATGGTGCTCTGTTTGAAGCTATGGGGTGTTACTTACCAAAGACCACATCAGAAATATACACTGCCTAGTTGTCAAGTATTTAGTGAATAGGAATCTAAGGAAGTAAGTGGAAGATGATCAAACCAGACCTATTTGGTAAAAATAGAGAACAAAAGGAAAATAACTAAAAGGAGACAGAAGAGGATTTGTGGGAGAGTAAAGGAAAAGGAAAGAAGAAAGAGAATGGAGAGAAAGAATGTCTTGGTTGTTTAGTATTAATTATCAAAATGGTGACGCTAATGATGGAGTATTACTGGCAATGTAACAATTTGTATTATTATCATAATTACTGGTTGGACGAATAATGATGATAACAATACTTAGCATTTGTATAATACTTTTTCAGTTTTCAAAGCACTCTTCATCTAGTTTCTTTTAAAAGTACAAAAGATCAGAACTCCCTCCCTTGCTCACCTTGGTTCTGCCCTTTTGTTGATTAGTTGCTTCAAAACATAGAAGGAGGAAAATCAAAATGATGGTAGAAAAGTCCCGAAACTGGAGTTTTAGTCAAGAGATTAAGTCACAGTGGAAAGAGGGTTAGACTTGGAAGCAGGCAAGATCTGGATTTGAATCTTGATTCCAATACTCAATAGCCAATACTCAAGGCCTTGCTCAAGCCTTAGTTTCATTGTTTTTAAATGCAGAAATCGGGCTTACTTGTATTACCTACCTCAAAGGGTTATCATAAAGAAAGCACTTTGCAAATCTTGAATAGCCATAAAAAACTGAGTTGTTGTTGCTATGTCAAGGACCAAGAACATAGTCTCTAAATTTCCAAAGAGCAGCAGTTTAGAGAGGCAAACTGGGCTGAGAACACGGATCTCCATCGCTAGTATCCAATGGTTTCCACTGAATGAACCTTCTTTTCAAAGGGCCAAGCCCTCCTGCTTCAGCATCCTTACTGACTCATCCCTTCTCCTTTAGTCTTTGATTAAGAGTATTCATTTACTTACCTCATAGGGTGACTGTGAAGAAAGCACTTTGACAAATCTTAAATAGCCACGGAAAGCTGCGCTGTTACTGTTTTTGTTGTTATGGCTGTTACTACAACTATCATTATCGTTATTATGAAAAGCACCAAGAATATAATCTCCAAATTTCCAAAGAGCAACACTTTCCGGAGGCAGGCAGGGTGGAGAACATAGATCCCCACAGCTACAACGCAGTGATTTCCACTGAATGAAACTTTTAATCAAAGGGCCATTACCTACTGTTTCAGCATCCTTACTGACTCATCCCTTCTCATTCAGATCTTTGATGAAGAGTATTCATGTTCAGTTTCATGGGGTGGAGAACAGCAGGGCAGTAGGGAAAAGGAAAAGAATTGGAAGGAGGGCAGTGAGGGTCATGAAATAGGCTCTTGGGCTAAAGTGTAGTCAGCACCTACTCAGGATAGCCAAACCTATTCCAATCTTGCCTAAATATGAACCTGAAAGTGATTTCAAGCACTTGTTCCCTGACTGTGTCCTGAGAAACCTGGAACTCTGTACCTTATGAATAAAGCCTTCATGGGAAAATATAGGTGCTAGTGAACCTCCTAATACACATAAAAAATAATAATAATACTTAACATTTATATAACACCTGTTATGTTGTCAAACACTGTGCTGAGTGCTTTATAAATATTATCTCATTTGACAACCTTCCATCTCCCACCTTAGTAAAAGCCGTTTCCTTCATGACTGGACTATTATCCCTCCTCCACTCTACCTGGTAGCATCCCTAACTTCCTTCAAAACCACAGCTGAGCTGCTGCTTTATCTAAGAGACTCTTCCTGATCTCAATGCATTCTTCAGGTGTTAGTACTTTCCTTGCTATCCGTGAAATGGCTTGTGTTTTTGCTACTGTTTTGTCATCTTTCAGTCACATCTAACTTCTTTTCTTGGAAAAGATACTGAAATGATTTATCACGTCCTTCTCCAACTCATTTTACAGATGAGGCAAATAGGGTTAAGTGACTTGTCCAGGGTCACACAGCTAATTAAGTGTCTGAGGCCAGATATGAACTCAGGTCTTCCTTATTCCAGGCCTAACCCTCTATCCATTGTGCCATCCACCTGTCCTGATAAATGCAAATACTTGTATTGGTTTTGTGCAAATCATATACAAGTCAGCAGGTAAGTCAGTGGATGCAGAGGCAGAATGGAGAAGTGTATAGATAATTAGTCTGAGACAAAGACCTGAGTCTAAGGACTATAAATCATACACTTGCACTCACACTCACACACACAAAGGTGCTGATCTCTGTTGGTACAGAGGGAGTTCAAATGAAATCACAGGTCTGCTTCCCAAAAAACGTACATATGTACATACACACTTATCTGAGGTTTCCATCCAGTAGAATAAAATAAACTCACTAAGGGCAGGAACTGCTTTGTTTCGTCTTTGTTTTCTGAGGACCTAGCATGGTACCTGGCTCATAGTAGACTATAGATAATTCTTTGTTGAAATTAATTGAAAAAACTATTAAATTAGTCTGTTTAGCCTGTGTGGCAGGTTTCTATATGAAAATAACTTTCATTTTCTTTGAAATTTCCCCCAACCCTCTGTATCCTAGAAATCTTGTCTAAAGAAATAAATGTTGCCACAGACACTTACTAACCGTGTGACCCTGGACAAGTCACTTAACCCTGATTGCCTCCAAAAGGAAGGGGGGAGAGGAGAGGAGAGGAGAAGAGGGAAGGGAGGAGAGAGGGAGGGAGGGAGGGAAGGAAGGAAGTGAGGGAGGGAGGGAGAAAAGGAGGGAGGGTAGGAGGGAAGGAAGAAAGGAAGGAAGGAAGGGAGGATAGGAGGGAAGAAGAAAAAGGAAGGAAGGGAGGATAGGAGGGAAGAAGAAAAAGGAAGGAAAGAAGGAAGGAAGGAAGGAAATGTTGCTCCAGGGGTCTGGCTTTGGCCAATTTATCCCAAACCCTAAGGTATTCTACAACCAAATTAGTTTGTTGTTCTTTTAGAAGCACGACTAACTATACAAAGTACTTAGACAGAGTCGTGATAACACGCTAACAAATTCTGACCAATAGATCAGAATTCAGCTATTTGCTATACATTAGCAATTGATTTTGACTAGTCCCTTTATTTGAAACATAACCAGAACCAATTCCCCCCCCTCAAAAAAAATAGAAAAAGTATGTGACAACCAAAGCTGATCAAATAAATGAGGAGATCAAGGAACATTAAAGTAAAAGCATTTGTCATCTGACTGTGGGTAGAATATTCTGGCTGCTTCAGGGGCCCGAAGAAACTGTAACTGTGTTACCTCAAGCTAAAGACAGAATTCACTAATCATCATCAATCAGAAAATTAGTGCATTGTATCCCTGGAGAGCCTTTAAGCTGTTTTTAATGTAAGGCTTACCTGTCTTCATAGCACATCCAAGGCAGGCTTATTGTTGGATGCTTTTAAATTAGCTTTAGGAACTAAAGAATAAACTCAAGCAAAAGGCATCAGTTTGCCAGGGTTGGTTGTTCCTAACACAAATAGCTGCTATTAAATAAGCAAACATATAGGACACAAATATATTTGTTGGAAACACAAGTTGAGAACACGAATTGCCGTCGCCCTGATCTCCTTCTACCCATTTGCTGAACACTGATAGACAGAACCTGTGTTTTTCAAAAGAGAATAAACAAGACCAGTTGTAGGTTCAAGAAAAAGTATATCTAACTTTTAGAAGATGGCCAACTAGACACATAAAGGGGATAACAACAGATTCTTTAACCTTCAATATTTTTCTGTGTTCAGTAATTTTTTTTACTTCAAGTTAGACAACTGTTTATCTATTATAGTTTATGATAATTTAAAATTAGACTCCTAGCCAGCCACTGTCAACCATTCTAAGTTAGTTCTTAGACAAACAAAATTAGGTTTAATACGAGGGTTTATCTCTCTCAAAGATTGAGGAACATTCATGTAGAGATATGCATGAGAGCTCATTGGATAAATAAGCCCAAGGATGGACAAAGCAGACCTTATATCTTTAGAGCAATTTCCTCTCACCCCTCCCTCCCTTCCTTCCTGGTTCAGGATGCCTATGTCAGGCAAAATAATTGCTAACCATGATATGAGAAAGGAATTTCATAAGTGAATAGATTGCAAATACAATAAGATAAGAGAATGTCAAAGTGTCAATTGAAATTATAGATCCAGGATGCCTGTGTTTCTTTTACCATTATTAACATGACATAATATAACATAAGAAAAATCCCATTATTCAAGACAGTGTCTGGTTCAAGGTGCCTTGTCCTTGGTAGTCATAAATAAAAGAATACTCCTAGTCAGCTTCATCTGGCCTTGTACTTATTGATACAGGAAGGGACATTTTGAGTTCACTCAGAGAGCAAGGCATATCTGTTATGCCAGAGCACACAAAGCATTATGATAGGATAAACTCAGAGTGGGCCAAAATGCCTCTCCTGATTGGTCAATCCAGGTTTTAGGCCTTTCTCAGGTCTTGGCATGTTCAAAATTATTTGGGAAGGGGTCTACACCACATAACTCCAAGATTATCTACATTTTCTTATTTTTCTTGGAAGATGAGCACTTTGAGGATTTTAAAGGTAATTTATTTATTTTTAGTTTTCAACATTCACTCTCCCCCTTCTCTTCCTCTTCCCTCCGCAAGATGGCATGCAATTCAATATAGGCTCTCAACTTACCTTCCCGTTAAACATACTTTCACATTAGTCGTTTTGTATAGAAGAACCAAAACAAATAGGAGGAACCATGAGAAAGAAAAAAAAATTTTTAAAGAAAAAAAAGAAAATAATCTGCTTCATTCTGCATTCAGACATCATAGTTCTTTCTCTGGATGTGAATGGCATTTTTCCATCATGAGTCCTTTGAAATTGTTTTAGGTTCTTCCTTGCATTACTGAGAAGGGCTAAGTCTATCAAAGTCAGTCATTGCACACTGTGGCTATTACTGTGTACAGTACTCTCCTGGTCCTACTCATTTCACTCAATCAGTTCATATAAGTCTTTCTAAGTTTTTCTGAAGTTTGCCTCTTCACCATTTTTTATAGCATAATAGTATTCCATTACATTCATATATCACAACTTGTTGAGCCATTCCCCAATTTATGGGCATCCCTTCAATTTCCAGTTCTTGGCCATCACAGAAAGAGCTGCTATAAATATTTTTGTACATGTGGGTCCTTTTCCCAGAATACAAGTATTTTGAACTTGATATATTAATTAGTTTTCAACCCTGGATACTAAGACCAGGAACTATTCCATTTTTCCATTTTTACCCATTGAAAGGGATTCTTGGCTTCAGATTACTGAGAACATAGTAATCTGCCATTTTAATTAAAACTATGCTGTTTTACTTTCTTACAGCATTAATGACCTCATATACTTAATCATATGCTTTTATTGAAACTGTTTTATGAGGATTTGAGGGTCAGGGTTAGGTTAGCTTTAAAGAAAGTACTTGGTACTGCAATCAACTGGGAATTACTTTAAAAAAAAAAACCTTAAGAATCATGGACAACTCCTTTCATAAGAGAAAAGAGTTTTCTCCTAAACAAGTGAAGTACTTCCTGTTGCCATGCCTCCTGACTGCTCTTGTGAAGTGGAGCTGGGTTCACGGCAGCAAAGTCAGCATAATCAAAATGTTTAAGTGTTTAGGACCATTGACTAGAACCATCTTGGTACTGTATTTAGCTAATACTGCCAGAGCCAATAGCCATAGCCATCCTCTGGTGACCAGTAGACCCTGGCTGTAGCAATAGGCTGGGATGACCTCACCATTTGATTATTCCTATCCACTACCAAGCATGGAAAATCCAGCCTGGAAAGATTCTCATCTTTTTATGTGATTAGGAATACATTTCCTTTCCATATATCCAAGTGTTATCAGGCAAATGTGAAGATGGGCTATGGCTTACAGAAGAGACCCAGGGTCATATAATGAGGTTCATTAGAAACCCTTTTTCCATCTGGAGGAATACGAACAAGATCCCTGATCCAATTATGGAGAGTAATTCTCAGGCAGTCAATCTGAGCCAAAAGAATACTGAGGAGCTTGGAATTGTGAGAAGTGGATTTATAGTCCTGGTTCTACCAGGGCCTTGTCACCCTGAAAGTGCTTTACCAGCCCCTCCCTGCTATTGAGAGGACCAAAGGGTTCTGGAATGATAAGGTTAGAAGGAAACATAGAGAATGTTTTATAGCTAAGAAAACTAAGGCCAAGAGGCATAAAATGATGTGCCGACTTACATTACAGTGAGTTATGGTATATAGTATTAGTGGTACAGTGGACAGAACTCTGGTCTTAGAGTCAGGAAGACCTGAGATCAAAACCGGCCCCAGATACTTACCTACTGAGCAAATCATTTAATTTCTGTTTGCCTCAGTTTCCTCAACTGTAAAATGGGGGTAATAATAGCATCTACTTCCTAGGGTTATTGTGAGGATCAAATAGGATAATATTTGAAAAGCACTTAGTACAATACCTGGCATATAGTAGGTGCTATGTAAACGCTTATTCCCTGCTCCCCACCCCCTTATAAAATTGTGCTTTGAAAAGCAAAAGCCACCATTCAGATGCAAGGTGAACAGTTGCTCTTAATCAACCACCTAATTCAAATAACCACATCGTGTAATGGGAGGTTCATTTGGCAGCCATAGTTAGGAAAGACTTCTACGTCCAAATCTTAACATCAACACCAATTACTGTGTGACCAAGGGCAAGTGGCTTAAAGTAGAAAATCCTATAAAACAGGTGTGGTAATAGCTCCAACCTCTCAGTAGTATTGGGAAGACCAGATGAGATAATGTGTGCAAATTGATTTGCAGATCTTCAAGGACTCTGTAGATGTTGGTTATGATCAATCACTATTGTAGTTTTCAGTCCCCTGACCCAACTTTTTAATCTTCCCTCCAGAAGATGCTCCATGCTGTACATTCATCAAGAACTGGTCATCAGAAATGCCTAAGGTCGAATGATGTATACCTCTGAGGACTGGAGGAGTTTGGGGTTGAATATTAAGAATGGCATGGGATTCCCAAATTTTCTCAGTAGATTCCTGTAGGAATGAATAAAGTTGGAAGTAGTAGCTTATCATTTAAATGTAAATGGTAACTCTTCAGTCTTTCATCTCTGACTTCTCTCTACATCCAGACACTCTATATAAATCATTTGTATTCTTTCTCTGTACCACCTCAGTCATACAACCACTGAGTGATGCTACTCCTTCTTTTATCATCTCTCCAAGGCTTCATTTTTCCTCCCCTTTCCCACACCCTGAACTATGATCCTTCAAGACCTAGCTCAAGTTTCATCTCCTAACCTACAGTCTATGAATTTGGTCCTGCTTCAGGACCCTGTACCTGTATAGCTAAAAACTTCTTTTTATTTTTTCCCCATCCCTCAAAGAAGAGTCTCAACATCAAATTTGTACCATTCACTCATGGTTTTAAAGCTTTACCACAGCCCACTACTATCCATGCTAACTCCTTCTCCGTCCTAGTTCCCTTCCATTCCTTGTGTTTTCATCCAATGAAGCATGTGTAGGCTTCTTTCCACAACTTCCTATTTATTGCCTTCCCCTCGATTAGAAAAATCTTCTTTATTCATGTCCAGCCATCTCTTCCTTCACTTACAACATTAGGAAGGATTTCATGAGAAGATGGGAAGAAAAGTAGTCATTTGTCCATATTGGCTTCATGAAGACATCAATAGTACATGACTTGAGTATCAAACAGAAGAACTTGAATTTATCCTAGAAGGAATAAGGGTTTCTAGAGCAGGAGAGTGTCATGATCAGACTTTCACTTAAGGAATATCAATTTGGCAGCTGAGTATGAATTGGAAAGAGGAAAGACTTAAGGTAGGGAACCTAACTGGATGGCTTTTACAATTAATAGTCTAACCAAAAGTCAATGAGGGTCTGAATCAGAGTAGTATCCATGTATGTAGAGAGAAGTGGGTAGAGAGATTCAGGAGAAAGGCTGTAGAGTAGACAAGTACATAGCAGCTGAGGGAATGTAGGGGGTGATTGAGGAAGAAGGGGGGAGGATGAGTCCTTTGTGATGATCCTGGGTGATTAGTATTAGTGGTCATGTCCTCTACCAAAATAGGGAGGTTAGGAAGAGATGGGAGTATTTGATCCATGGCAAGGTCTTTATCCTTTCTGAGACTCTTTTTTTCCTCACCTGTAAAACTGAAGCCAAATTGCTTGTACCATGTAATAGCCATAATAATAATTGATAACCGTTGTTGGTATAGCAACTGAAAATTTACTAAGCATCGCAAATACAATAGCCAATTTGGGCTTTATGACATTCTGAGAGAGCTCATGCTTTATGAACCTTAAAGCATTATATGTATTTGAATTGTTGCTATTATTATCTTACGGTTCTTGAAATAGGTGAAGAATTAGTATGCTTTGGGGAGTAGAAATATTAATGCAGATATTAAGCACTCTTTAAGACCATGAAAAATGATAAGCTTGAAGTACACCAGGAATAGATGACTACTGAATGAATGAAAAGATTAAACTTTCCTGAGAGGAGGAGGCTGAGAGCAGCTGAAATGCCATAATACTCAGTACTCACGAAGGTCAGCTCCAGATTACAGCCAGTTCCTCCCCCACCCGTATTTCCAGCTTGGAAATTGTTTTGCCATGAAGGACATGTGATAACACTGTGGTATCAAATCAGGGGGTCTCTTCTAAAATGGCATGCCATTTTGTCTGCTTTGGATCCAAACTTAATCTGGTCAATTAAGAACCCCAACACCAAATTTATTTCAAATTTATTCAGCAAGAAGAGTATTGTTAAACCATATCACTGAACCCTGTCTCTTTTCAACAAGCATCTATTAAAGTGCTTCTTGTGTGCCAGGAAGTGTGTTAAGAACTGAAGATACAAAGACAAAAGCCATTCCAGTGCTCAAGGAGTTCTCATGCCCCTCTCATGAGTGAGAGATCTGGCAAAACTATGATTAGCCTACCTTACTGCACAATGCTGCAGAGACCAACCAATGTGAAAGCTACTGATGCAAAGACTTTCTGTCTGTGCTAATATGAGCCTTTTCCTCTTACAGCTAACCAACTGATCTTCTGTTCATGGAGGAGAACACCAAGGATGCTACAAAAGCCAACCCAAAAGGTAAGGTGTGCAGTCTTCTTCTTCCCTACCCCCTTCTGTCATTAGATCTGCATTCCTTTCCATCCTGTCCTTGTCCTGACAGATCGCCTTTCTATCCAGACTAGAGACTAGCAATATCACAAGTACTGATGTTTACCCACAGTCCCAAAAACATCCTCTACTGCTCTCCTTATAATTCCCCAGGGTGTTCATCATCTTCACAGCCTACTTTACCTCAGAAAGTCTGACCTGTGCACCCCTTCTCTGGCCTTCATAATGTCCTCCTACCCCCCTTTTGGACAACTTCCAGTAAACCCCGCTATTGCTCCCTGTGATGCCCCTTTGTCTCCCACTTCATGGAATAATAGAAACACAGACTCTCAGGGTAGAAAGAGGCTCAGAGACCATCCCATCCAACCCATACCTGAGCAACAACCCCTCTAAGACACACTCAGTTGGTCATTCAGTTCAACAAACATTTAAGTTGTTTACTTTAATTTTATTTTTTCCATTAGTGAAAATCTACTTTCTCTCCATCTCCTCCCCCACCCTAATTAAAACAAACCAAAACAAAACTCCTGTAACAAATATGTATACTCAAACAAAGCAAATTCCCACACAGCCCATGTCCAAACAGTAAATGTCTCAGTTGATGCCACAAGTCCAACACCACACTATCTGATGCATAGCGTAGCTCATCATAAATCCTCTGGAATTGTTCTTGGTCACTGTGTTAATCAGAGTTCTTTCAAAGCTTTTTTTTTCCTAACAAATATTGGTTAAAGCCTTCCTATGTGTAATATACTGTGCTGAACACTGGGGACAGAGACAGGGGGAGGGAGATGGAGAGGGAGAGGAAGGGAGAGGGAAGAGAAAAGGAAGGAAGGAAGGGAAGAAGGAAGGAAGGAAGAAAGGAAGGAAGGAAGGAAGAAAGAAAGAAAGAAAGAAAGAAAGAAAGAAAGAAAGAAAGAAAGAAAGAAAGAAAAGAAAATTAAGAAAACTGCCTCTGCCTTGAAGAGCTTACATTCCTGGGAGAGGGAAGTGGAGAAGGAAGAAGGTGAGGTGCTGATACTATGTAAAACATAAATGTATAATACAAAGAAGGAAATAGCAGGACCAGAGGAGAGGTCCAGAGCAGATGCTCTAGGAAAATTTGATGAAAAATCACCATAACCTGTTTCTCCTTCCCCTCAATCAGATAAGGAAGCCCAAACTTAAAACTATGGACTCTGGTCCCACTATGAAATCCCCTTCTTTAAAAAAAATGCCTTTTGGGGGTGGCTAGGTGGCAGAGTGAATAGAGTCCTGGCCCTGGAGTCAGGAGGACCTGAGTTCAAATCCAGCCTCAGACACTTGACACACTCACTAGCCATGTGACTTTGGGCAAGTCACTTAACCCCAATTAGCAAAAAAAAAATGCCTTTTTGTTATAAATTTCAAGGAACACTACTATATAAATATACAAAAAATGAAAAATCAAATTGCATATGAAAACATGAACTTCCATTATGTATCCCCTTCTTCATCTTATGTCAACCCCAACCCTTCTACCACTTTCAACAGTCATCTGACCAGGACTTCTTAATAACTACAACCTCCTTGTCTTCTCTGCCTGTGAGCTCCATTTAATTTAACTCAAGTCAACAAGCAGTTTTTAAAGAACCAGCTCTGTGTCAGGCACTACACTGATGATAGAGAGACAAAAATCAAACAGCCCCTCCCTTCAAGTAGCTTCAGTTCCATTGGGGAAGGGGAGTGAACATGCACACAGATATGTAAATCCAAATTAAATGGAAATACAAAATAATTTCACGAGGCACTAACAACTGGAGGGATCAGGCACCGCCCCGTGTGTGACGTAGCGCTTCAGCTGAGCCTTGAAGAGAACGAGGGGTTCCAAGCTGGATGCCATCTTTAGCTAGACCTTGAACTGTCTCAGTTAATTTCTTTTTCCCACCCCCCCCAAAAGATCCCACTGCTTCATAAGCTAGATGTGTTGGCATACATGCCTCTCTATACCCCTCCCCTAGGAGGTAAGTCACTTTACAGGAAGGGAAACTGAGGTCCATCTGTTATCCCATAAAATGAAATTTGTAACTTTTAACCATGGAATAACAGCTATAGTCATAAAGTCATACTTTTCTTTTGGAAATCATGAAAAGTTATTGAGAAATAAGACAGACCAGGGAGTAAAAATTAAGGAAAGATTCAGGCAAAATAAATTTCAAGGTTTCTTGAAGCTCTTTCAGTCTTCACAGGGATCCATGAATGGCCTCTGGTGGTGATTTACCACGTGGGCATTCAGAATTAAAGCCTAAGTTACCTTCCTGGGTCTTGGTCCCCAAGTTATCTTGAAGCCAAGTATTTATTTGAAATCACTAAGTTTCAGTGGACTAAAATGGGCAAATATTTAACTGATCATTAGCAAGGATATTATATCTTGTCTGAGATATAGGATGAGATGCTCAGGATCAAGATGGGCACAGAAGAGGAAATAGCACTCTCCTGGAGCACAGTACCTGGATCCCAAATCAGTCATAATGGAACTGATGAACCAGACATTACTTCTGCCTTTTACTCTCTTTCTGTACTTCTCCATCTTATTGCTAAATGTCCAGCGTTATTTGGTTAAAGGAAAAATGAAAATTGGAGAGCTGAATAATGATGAAAGCTATAATGTGGCATCTTTGGTGTGCCAGCCTTTCCACATTGAGTATGTTCCCAAAAGGTGACATGAAAAGTGGAATCCTATTTTCAAAGGACTTGATGCCTTTTAAGATAGAAGGAAGCTCAAAAGCCATCTGATCCAAGCAGTATCTGACAAATATTCCCAGCTGTAACATCACCAAGAGATGGTCATAAAGTCTCAGCTATAAGAGAATGCAAATAAACCAACACAAACAACTACATAGAGTGAAGTTATATACAGGATATACTGGAAATAATTCAACAGAGGGAAGGTACTATAATTAAGAGGGATTGAGAAAGGCTTCTCATAGAAGGTAGAATTTTAGCTGGGACTTGAAGGAAGCCAAGAGGCAGAGATAAGGAGATGGGGGATGGGGAACAGCCAGGTAAAATGCTATGCATCAGGAGATGAGTGTTTTATTCAAGCAATAGGAAAGAGGTCATTGTCATTGGTTCACGGAGTATGGGGCACATTCCAGTCTATCTAATTCTTCACTAAAATCAGGTGCCTCATCTGGTACGTAGTACTCCAGAGGCTAAGAGCTTGAAAAGGAGAGAGAGTAGCAGACTTATCAGCTCCATTGTTTGGGGCATTGTCTCAGCACAGCTTAGGATGACTTTTAGCTTTGGGGACTGCCATAGCACTCAGCTGATTCCTATTCAGCTGGTATTTCACTAACCACCCCACATACTTTTCAGTCATACCTCACTCATCCTGTATTTTTAAGATTTAAGTTTTTTAATTTTGATATAGGATTTATGGAGATCAGATCCAAAAAGAGGATAGAATAATAGACCAAATTTGATAGGATTACATTTAATAATACATTTTATTTAAGATATGTCATCCATAATATGATCCCTACAATGATATCAAGTATTTTTTCCAATGCTTCATCATGGTATAAAAGTAACCTGGATTCAATTTAATTACCGAGTATTTACTAATATCTTCCATGTTCCTGGCACTGTATGAGACACCAGGTTTACAAAGAAGGTAAATAGATACTCCCTGCCCTCAAGGAACACACAATCTAATGAAGTGGACAACATGTAAAAATCTGTATGTCAACAACATGTGCGTACACACACAAACAAAAACACACACATATATACAGGAGAAAGTAGAGAAAGAAGAGACTGAATGTAAGGAAACAAATTAAGAGGTTATTAAGCCTAGTCAAGGCCAGGGGTGATAAAGTGGCAGCCTTGTAAATAGAGAAAAACAAACAATCTCAAGAGATATAGAGGCAGAAACAAGCAAACTTGCTTAAAAAGTTCAATATAGCATATGAGGGAGAGGGAGAAGTTAACAATGACTCCAAGACTGCAAATGTGGGTGCATGGACGGATGGTGGTGACCTTAGACCAAATACCTAAGATTGAAGGTGATCTTAGTTGAAGGAGAGACAGGTTTCAATCAGGAAAATAATGAGTATCATTTGGAACTTGAGTTTGAGGTGCCTATAGAACATCCAAGAGGTGACATTCCACTTATAGTTGCTGCTACAAGACTGAAATTCTGAAGAAAGATTAGGGTTGAATACATAGATTTGGGAGTCAACTACATAGAGAATTTATGGGAGTTAGCTAAAGAGCTCCTCAAGGCAGAAAGTGCACAAACAAGATCCCCCTTGAGAGAGTACTGGAGGGTGCCCATGTTAAGACAATAGGAGGTGGACTATGAGTAGGGGTGTGCTGGAATTTATTGTACTGGTTCTAAAGAATTGATTGTTAAATTTTTATTGTGAACATTTACCCCCAAGAAATGAGCAAATGCTTTAAATCCAGGCCTGATTTGTATTGTTCTGTTGATTGTCTGCAGAAAGTGATAGATAAAATGTCAGTAATGAAGATTAAACTTAAAACTGTATAATGATCATGAAGCAAGAAAAAAATAAGACTGAAAAGGAGCAGGTGAACCAGGATAGGAGAACCAGAAGAGAACAGTATCATGGAAACTGAGGGAGGAAAGAGTGTCCAAGAGGTAGAGATGGCCACAGTATCTAACGCTACCAAGAGATCAAGGAGGATGCAGTCTGAGTGAAGCCTGTCATACTTAGCTATTATGAGATTGTTGTTGTTCATCTGACATTCTCAAAGAGTGACATCAGGAGGGTGTTATCTTGATCTGCAACTGAGTTGGATTTAAGTGAGACAGAGCCATGCAAAGTCATCAGCCCCACTATCCCCTTGGGTCAAGATGACTGATGATAGCCCAGTTGCAGTGGGATACTGCTAGTAGCCTTAGAGAGAGAGCAGTTTAAGTCAAAGGGTAAGGCAATTACAAGATGTGTAAGTGAGATGGGAGGTTATAGAGGTAGAATATAGAAGACTAGATATGGGATGACAGCTTGAGGGAATAGACAGGTTCATGGAAGGGTCTTTTTTTTTTGCATTGTTTTTGGGTTTTTGTTTTTTTTAATTGCGAGAACCTGATCACATTTGTAGGCAGCATGAATAGAACCAGGAATAGAGAAAGACTGAAGATGAGGATTGGCTAGGTGGCACAGTGGTTAGAGTGCCAAGCCTGGAGTCAAGAAGACCTGAGTTCAAATCCAGCCTCAGACACTTACTAGCTGTGTGACCATGGGCAAGTCACGTAATCCTGTTTGCCTCAGTTTCCTCATCTGTAAAATGAACTAGAGAAGGAAATGGCAAACCACTCCAGTATTTCTACTAAAAAATAACTCCAAATGGGGTCACAAAGAATCAGACATGGAAGAAATGACTGAACAAGAAGATGAGGATGAAAGACAGAAAGAAAGGGACTGGAGTGTGGACCAACTCCTGAAGAAGACAGTAGAGGATCGGTTCAAGAGCACAAGAAGAGAGGTCGGCCTTGTCAAGGAGAAGTGCCAGTTCTTCCTCAGCAACAGAAGGTTTTCGAAAGCTCTGAGAGTGGAGCACAAGCTCCGGTAGGTTCTTCCAAGCTGTTTGAAGTATGGACTCCACAGACTCTAATTCTTTCATCAGGGGACAAGCTTATGTGAATTGTCAGAGGCTGGTCACCAGGCTGGCCAACGAAGGATGATTTTGTTTGGCCACAACAAAGTCACAAGAGGGGTGGTAAATTGTGTGGAGGGAGGGAGCATCCATGAGGAGGAAACCACAGACCTGTGAAGGATTAAAGTATGGTGATGCTCACTATATAAAGGCAAATGTTTCTAAAAACAAAGAATCCTCTTGTAATGAGCTCACTGAGTTATCTTCAAGTGTCTCCACCAGAGATGTGGCCATTGGCTTAGCTCAGAATCTGTACCTAGTGTCTTATAAAGGTTTCAGAAAGTGGAACCAGAAATGCAGAGTGGTAAAGTAAAAGCACCTGGCCTCACATCCCAGCTCTGCCACTTATAGCCTGTGTGACCTTGGATAAGTCATTTAACCTTCATGGGTCTCTCTTTATCTGTAAAATTAGGAGATAGGACCAGGTAACTTTTTCAGGAAGTTAACAAGCATTTATTAAGCACCCAAAGAATAGCAAAAGATGGTTCCTGGTCTCAAGGAACTTACATTCTAATGAGGGCAAATAGTTATGCAATTATGCAGAAACCAGATATATACAGGATAACTTGAAGATAATCAACAGAGGGAAGGCACTAGAATTAAGGATTGAGAAAGGTTTCTTATAGAAGGTGGAATTTAGCTGGGACTTGAAGGGGGCTAGGGAAGCCAGGAGACAGACATGAAGATGGAGAGAATTTTAAAAATCCCTCCTACCTCTACATTATGGTCTTCTGAGTGTCTGAAAAGGTCCAGGTCTGGAACTGAGCACCTTCTAATGGATACCAGCCATCATACAGCATTGGCATCAGCTTGCCCATTTCCAGGTCAGCCTAGAGGCCCTTTCCTTCTGCCCTAAGGCTTGCTTGGCTTGGCTTACACTCCCTTCCCTCATCCCCAAGGCCGAGCTTCACTATTCAAAGGTGACTCTAGTGCCAGTGATGGTTGCTGAAACTCAGGCCCCTGAATGTAGCTACATGGCCTTCCAAGAGAAACAGAAATCCAACTGGGTTTCCAGGATAAAACAAAAGTCCGGGGAGGAGAGGGGTGGGAGGTAGGGAAGCAATCAGCCGTATAAAATCAACTTTAAGAAGTCAATATAAGGATCATGTTGGAAAGGAATTAAAAGAAAATGAAAGGAAAAAAAGTATAAGGTATGGTCAGGACCCAGTCCTAAGTGGTACCTATAGTTATATATGTACATATAGTCCTTTGATGACTAATTTCCTGATCCTGAAGGCAAACTCTGCTAAACAATCCAATGATAATAATAGACCCATAGTCACCCATAGCAGCAAAAATAATGAAATGAAGATGTAGCAGAATTAGGGAATAACTGGCACCTATGCCCAAGAGCAGAAAAACCCTCAGGCCTCCTGGGCAGTATTGCCAGCTTCTGACTATTCCTCAGCTTTCTCTACTCATCCAAATATTCCCATGTCCCCATAACTCTTCTCATTTTTTTTTTGCTTGTTTTGGAGGGAGGAGGGCAGGGTATTTGGGGTTAAGTGACTTGGCCAAGGTTACATGGCTAGTAAGTGTTAAGTATCTGAGTTTGGATTTGAACTCAGGTCCTCCTGACTCCAGGGCCAGTGCTGTATTCACTGCACTACCTAGGCGCCCCAACTCTTCTCATTTTTATGTCTTGAAGGGTTAGGTTCCCCCTGGTATGACAGCCTGGCTCCCTCTTACTACTTATGTAACCTTGTACTCTCTGAATCTGAATTTATTCATCTGTAAAGGGAGTAAATTGGACTAGAAGTATAATCTTTAAGGCCCCTTTTACCTCGGCACTTTATGACATCATGACTTCTCCACCTTACATGTCATAACATCACAGATTGAGAGCTGGAGGTCAAACCTAGGTTTTACAGATGAGGACCCTCAGACCTAGAAAAAGTTAATGACTTGTCCAAGGTTGCAGAGTTAATAACTGGAAAAGCTAAGAATTGAATTCAGGTCATTTGACTCTCTCAGGAGTTCCTTACCTAGTGTTTGTGAACTTTTTGGGGGGAGGGGGACGTGATAATTGGGGTTAAGTGACTTGCCCAAGGTCACCACAAGCTAGTAAGTGTTAAGTGTCTGAGGCCAGATTTGAATTTAGGTCCTCCTGACTCCAGGGCCAGTGCTCTATTCACAAGCCGCCCCTTGAACTTTTAAAAATATTTTAATATCTGCATTTTAATAGAATTGGTTTCCTTTACAAGCTTGTGCGTTTGATTTTATACAATTAAAAGCACTATTCTGAGAAGGGGTCAGTAGAATTCACCAGACTGTCAAAGGGTTCCATGACCCACAGAAAGGTCAAGAACCCCTCTCTAGATCTGTTATTCTTCCTCCTAGATCCCGTGGAGTGAAAGCTCTTAGATGAACAGGGACTGTTTCATTTTTGTCTTTGTGTGTTCACTCCCCAACAAGTTGCCTGGCATACAGCAGGTGCCATTTAAGAAATATTTGTCGGTTGATTAATTTTGATATCATACTACTTTCTCAGTCAAATAGCAGATGGATGTTTTCACAGCACAAAGGGAGCATTATAGGCTTTGGGAGATATCCTCTATGCGTATAACTTTGGGTCCTAATAGAAAGTGAGATTTTTTTAGGGAGTGAGTAAATATCAGTACCCTGATGGCAGCTGCCTACAAGCTGAGAGCAGGGACACTGCATGGTAAATTATGTAAGGAATCACAGGATATGTGAATTTGGGTAGAGTTGGAGAGGGGATGGAGTCCTAGAATATGGAAGACTGCCCAAGTTGAGGATACCTAAATGAATTGCTGGAGGCAGGGAGCCCTGAGCACCAAGAAGGCTACGTGGTGATCCATGAAGAGAAGGGAAGAAGGTACTAAAACTGGCTTTCTTGCTGTCACTCACATAGGATGCTCTTACTTTCTGTCCCTATGCCTTTGCATTGGCTTCCCCCATTACCCATGGCTGGAATGCACTCCCTCCTGAGGTCCAACTCTTAGACTTTCTTATTTCCTTTAGCTCTCAGATTAAGCACTACCTTTTTACCTGAAGCTTTTCCAGCTGCCCATTTCCCTCCCAGGTCCTTGTGCTCTCCCTCCCAAAATGACCTCCTATTAATTTTGTATACGTTCTATGGCATGCTTATTTCTGTAAGTGTTGTCTTCCACGATGGTCTCTGGGGGCATTGTTGTTTTCTTCCATTGTTGTGTTTGTTTTTCCAGCACTCGGCATAATACTGGACATATTGTCTGTGCTTAATAAATGCTTATGGATTTTTTGATTAAAGAAAAACTTCACCTGCTCTTCAGCTCTGCCTAGAGCTAGAAGCTCTTTAAAGTATAGAAACTTCAGTTACCGATGCCTCAATCAGAACAACTTTATATCCATCCTTAGACTGGCACTGAGACCTCAAAAGATTAATGCCTTAGGCATATTTCCTCCATAAAACAGGAACTGCAAGGCATGGGCTAGAAAGAGGGAACTATGGTGCATAAAGCCCCAATACAGCACACTCCCAAAGCTCTGCTCAAATACAAGAATGACTGTGTTGTTCTCTTGGTGGCAGTTGGCTAACATTTGTTTTACTTGGCCCTAGAGAGCAGAACCAGGACCCATGGGTGGGAGATACTAAAAGGCAGATTTTGGCTCACTCTAAGGAAAAATACCCTAACAATCACAGCTCTCCCAAAGTGGAATGGGACGCCTTGGGTAGTAGTAAATCCCCTGTCATTAGAAGTTTTCAAGCATGGGCTGAATGACCACTTAACAAAAATGTCATAGGGAGAGATTCTGGCTCAAGTATGGAATGGGCAAATTAATCTGAGGTCTTTCTTTCTACTCTGAGATGAAATGACTTCTCATTGAAGCAAAACCTTCACTATGGTGACCCAGGGCAGGTGTTTGTTAGCTGTGTGGTATTCAAAAGGGACCACTTAGAACAAGGTGATCAAAGCTACAACTCTCTGAAACCACAGGGAATTTTGTGATGGGCAAAGTACAGTCACTCCAGTTTGAACTGGGCCTGCATCCAGGTTTTTTGGTTTGGTTTTGTTTTTTAAAGACTGTGAAAAGCTTCAAACAGTGACAGGATTGAAAAGAAATACAACCAATAAGGAGATTGGTATCTACAAGTCTTTCAGTCCCACAGTCATGTACATTAAGACCCACTGGGACCTGAATCCAGTTTGAACCCTACTGAGTCCTTCATGATAGTGTCCTTCCTTAC
>CM053580.1:295048450-295055950 GCA_028627135.1 Pseudochirops cupreus | reverse complement strand
GTCAATCCACTAGATATTTAAATACCTACTGAGTCATGAGAAAAACCTACATAAACAACTTCTCAGACAGAGAGAGGGAAACAGACAAATGGAGATGGAGATCAGGGGAAGGAAAGAGAATGAGACAAACATGGGAGTGCAATCCAAAAGTTCGCATTGTATCAGACACCCCACTCCCTAGTCAGTGCCAAAGCCTTGATAGTATAAAGATAGTACCTGAGATGTACACCTGGTTGACTGATTGTGTGTGTGTGTGTGTGTGTGTGTGTGTGTGTGTGTGTGTGTGTGTTGGGGAGGATGGATAGTAGGACAGATATTCAAAGACATCAGATAATCCAAAACCCATTTCTATTTGATGAGGTGGGAAGGGGGGGAGTAGAAATGCAGTTGTTGGGGCTGGTTTTTGTCTTTTTTGTCTTGCTTTGTTTTTTAGGCAAAACCCAGTGATTTACCTTCCTAACCTTGGGTAGGCACCATGCTATACAGAAGGCACAATGACAGCACCTAAAGTCAAAATACAAAAGTTCCAAGCTCTGTCACTTACAGGGTAGGAGATCTTGGGCCAATCATTCACTTTTCTGAGTCTGTTTACTTATATGCATAAAAGGGAGCTACTAACATCAGCCCTAATTATTTCACTGGATCATTGAGAAAATCAAATGAAATAATGGGTATGATAATGCTGTAGAAATTAAGGTGAAAACGTAAATGTGTTGTATTTGGGTCAGTAGTAAAGTTCTGCATTCTTTAAGCTCTGGGTAAATAACACAAGGTCCACCAAAAACTGGGATTTTATCTAATTAGCTAGAACACATTCAATTCTATACAACAGATATCTTAAGTGCCTGTGTGTCAGACATTGTGTTCAGTGCTGGGAGTACAAAGACTAAAACCAAGTAGTCCCTGTCCTCAAGGAGATTACATTCTACTGGAGAATGAACTTATTATACCAGTGAACCTTTAAGAGCCTGGTCTAACTGAGCGTGTGTATGAGTTTGCCTCTCTCTCCAGTGTCTATTCTCTCTTGTGAAAATGTTGAAATTATAGTCCACGCAGCCTGCACATCTTGGATTTCTGACCATGGAGCCCACTGGTAAAAAACAAACAAACAAACAAACAAAAAACTTGGGTGAGCTGAGCTGGATTGGGCTAGACTTGGGTGGTCTAAGCTGAGTAGTCTAAGACCATGAAACAGAAGGCATTGGTTCTGGGTAGCAGTCAGACTGTCAGGCAGTCTTCAGAGGTTAAACATTGCCATGGATACACAGAGCAGGAAGTTTGTCAGAAGATGGCCAATCCTCTTCATTATTAAGTTCCATGTTGCTCCTTTGTGTCAGTGGTCACAGGAAGAGCTGTCTAGAAAATGCACCACTGGTCAGGATAGCATCATTTTTATAAGAGGCTGATTGAAGACATGTCCCTGACTCTATTATCCAAAGTTAGTTAGCACCCAACTTATAGAGACTTCTCCTGTGTGTACCACTTCTGTGGCTACCTGATCCAGAAATATAGATTAGACCGTGGCTTAGTGTGATGATTAGTTATCCCCACTGATCCTTGAAATTTCATTATTCGTAATTTATTCCTTTGTGTGAAGCATTACTCTTTCCCCAATTCTCTTTCGCAAAGCAGAGAGGTATACCTGGAATGGGATAATCTATTAAGTCACTAATACTGAGTATGAATAAATTTGCTTTCCTCCATGACAGATGAGTCAGGGACAGCATGAGAGCCAGAGCCATAACTTGAGTGAGGCAGTGGATTTGGCCACTGCACCAGATTTAGATGGTGGCACTGACAATATCCAAAGTCCTTCAGCAGGTAAAAACAATGGACATTAGCAATGAGTTATTATTGTTTTAGACTAGACAGTGATTTTATTGGTAAAGTGAATTCCCAATGAAGGAACTCACTCTACCAATGCAGATCAGCCACTCTGCTATTTATTATTGTTCAGTACTTTCAGCATGTTCAACTCTCCATGACCCCATTTAGGGTTTTCTCGGCAGAGATACTGGAAGGGTTTGCCATTTACTTCTCCAGCTCAATTTACAGATGAGGAAACTGAGGTAAACAGGGTTAAGTGACTTGCCAAGGGTCACACAACTAACACGTATCTGAGGCCAGATTTGAACTCAGGAAGATGAGTCTGCTAGACTCCAGACCCAGGGCTTTGTGCTCTATGGTGCCACCTAGCTGCCCTATGTTTGACACAAGACTTCAGCCCAGAACTTCCTGAATCTGAGGTCAGCTCTCCATACACTACTACTGTTAGTTTCTAGCACCTAGTGAGCTAGGATAATTAGTTAAAATAGGCAGATATCAGGTGGAAAATTGGAGTGGGGACCTATCTTGCCCCGTTCTACTCTATCTTCCTAGCATCTCTGCCAAAGGATGAAACATTACCATATCCAGCAAGCCTTCCTGTACTGATCACCATATTGATCCCAGCAACCTCCTACCAGGGTCCTGCAGTCTTAGTCTCCCCCACTTCACTTGAGAGTCTACTTGCCCCATGCAAGGTTTGTAGCACTCAACACCAAGAGTAAAGAATTCCTCTGATGAGATCACTGGGCACCTATGAGGAAAGGAACAGATGAAAGAAGACAAAACATCTGGTGGAAAAGATGAAAGAAAGATTCCAAAGACGAACTTCCCAGTTGTGCCCAGGTCAGATCTTTCACAGAGCTCAGAAATACAACCCTGTCAAGGACTCCAGCATAATGAGCTTGAGCATACCTAAGTGGATAAAGCAGAGCTCCTCATTCCTAGCCCAGTAGCCTAGTCTGTGGTTCATATGATCCCTGTTTCTTCCCTTCTAATAATTAACTAAAGGTTAATAGTGTCAGCTTCACATAGTGAATAAAGAACTGGCCTCAAGGCAAGGAAAACTTGGGTTCAAATTCTGCCTCTGACTAACGGTGACTATTTGGATTTGAGAAAACCACTTAACACCTCAATGCCCTGAGAAACTCTCTAAGACTATTAGTTGTAAAGCATGTGCTGGTCTGCATTAATAGAGGGAGTTCCCCACACCAATGAAATTACTGGGTCCAGTCAAAGACTGTAATGGAGTCAGGACACAACCCAAGGCAGCCTAAGGCCCTTGTATTCCTGATTTAATGCTGTGGGCTGTGACTGTGCAGAGGTCAAGTGGTGGTTGTTGGTAGTTCTCACGGTTTCTTCTTTAAGGGCTTTTTGTTTTTTTTGTGGGCTGTTGCTGCTGCTGCTGTTGTTGTTTTAATGTGAATAAATAAGAGAGAAGGAGACAGGCCAAATGCAAGCATTGAGTACTTGAAGCTGGAAAGAATTAAACAGAGTTTATGTCAAGTAGTGGAGCCATAGATGGAGACACCTCACTTCCTGTTCTGTCACCAAGAAAAAAAAATTGGGGGCAGCTAGATGACGCAGTGAATAGAGCACCGGCCCTGGGGTCAGGAGGACCTGAGTTCAAATATGACCTCAGACACTTAACACTTACTAGCTGAGTGACCTTGGGCAAGTCACTTAACCCCAACTGTCCTGCCCTCACCCCTCCAAAAAAGAAAAGAAAAAAATTTTAAGTAATACATCAGATTGGGGAAATGGAAAACCTGCTCTGATGGAGTCTATGGACTGCCACAGAGGAGCAGCCAGCCACATTTGAGGAGAGTGGGTAGGAAGGAGGAGGATATTGTTCTTAGATGTGCACCATTCACAGAACTAAATCAGGCAGTTATTTGACTTCATGGATCTTACTAGTTTTGAAGACAGGAAATAGCATTATTCTCTACCAGTACTCATTTAGACAAGCACCATATTGAGTCCAGTATTAGCCTCACCCAGATATGATCCTCACTCCTAATATGAAATCTCTCAAAAGGAAAACGTTGTATATGTACACACTGAAAACCAGCACTGATTATAGCCTGCCTTTATGCTGTATATAAGCCAGACTGAGGGAGACAATTCCAGTGAGTATTCAATCCAGGTCCAGCCAAGCTAAGAGCAGTAGGAGGGAGCTAACTTAACTCAGTGCAGAAAATTGTGGAAGAGCAAAATGGGAGGGAAGCAAAGGGGAGAGTCTCATTGAAAAGAAAAAAAAAAGCAAGAAGGACAGGGAGGGTACTCTGCAGATGTCTCACAGTAAAAGATGCACTTATAGCCTTTGAAATATCCTCTATGTGAGTAAGCAAAGACTTAATATTTTTAATGATACATTTAGATAGTTTTTATGAATTTATTCATGTCCCATGTAGAGGTCATTCAGAATGAAGAATGACATTATTACGATCTTTATTCAAAGGGATATTTTGGTTCGTTCATCCAGGAAAGTGGCTGGGTATCATTTTATGCTTATATTACCCTGGATACCATTGCCTGTACTCAGAATCTGAGAAATAGTTGAAGCTTTCCTCATAGGAACAGATGAAAAGAATAGCTTCTCCCCACCTCCCACTCCACATTATACTCTCCCTTCAACCTAGAAATAGACACAGATGAAGGAGTGAAGGAGGTAAGGAAACCCATAGCATCTGGTAAAAGTACCATCCCTTGACTCATGCCTTGAAGAGGCCTATTCACTGAGTGGGCATTGCCTCACTCAAAGTGAGAACTTGAAAAGACCTTAGCTCAAAAAGGCCACAGTCTCCCACTGCATCCTAGACCATCAAGTTGTCCTGATCTATATCTGGCCACTGGCTCCAGATATCTCTAGAGGAAAGAGTACAGCTGGTGACCCTGCACAGCCCTGCCTCACTTAAATTCAATTCACTTGCATGTCATGGCATCACCTTGCTGAGGTCATGGTCCTCTTCAAACAAAGGACAAACCACATACCCACAAGATATCCTGAAAAATATAGAACTGAAGAGCTCCCAGGCCCTCAGGGTTGGGAAGGACCCCAGAGTTCACCTCCTCCAATGACTGTTGTTCTTTTAGTTTTATCAGACTCTCCATGACCCCATTTGGGGTTTTCTTGGCAAAGGTATTGGAATGGTTTGCCATTTCCTTCTCTAGCTCATTTTATAGATGAAGAAACTGAGGCAAACATGGTTAAGTGACTTGCCTAGAGTCAAATGGCTAGTAAGTGCTGAGATCAGATGTGAACTCAGGAAGATGACTCTTCCTGACTCCAGGCCCAGTGCTCTATCTCTATGCCACCAAACTGCCTTAATCTCATCCAGATCTATATCTGAAGTATGAAGACTCTCAACAACATCCCACTCCTACCCCAAAAGTGGTCCCTCAGCTTCAACTTGTAAGTCTCTAGGGAAACATTCTCATGATTTCAGGAACCGCCTCATTGCATTTTAAACAGCTCCAATTATTGGGAAGTTCTTCATATTAAACCCAAATTTCTTTCTCTTTAACTTCCACCCATTGTTTGGATGTGGTTTTATTCTCATTGCCACAAAAACAAATTTCCCGCCTCTTCTACATCATCCCCTGTTTGCCTCAGTTTTCTTATCTATAAAGTGAACTGGAAAAGGAAATGTGAAACCACTCTAGTATCTTTGACAAGGAAACCCCAAAAGGGGTCATGAAGAATCAAACTGAAAATGAGTGAACAGCAACAGCAACAATGAAGTTAACTTATTGAGCCTGTTTGCTTCTGTTTGGGGATAGGTAGGGAAAAGGAGTGGGCAGGGGATCCAGGAGGGACAAAAGGCCAAGAAGGAGGTTATGGTGGGGGTGGGAGGTGGGAAATAGGTTGGATAGGGAGGGTGTAGTCTCTGCTCAAGAGAAAAGATGGATTTGGAAACTTCCCATGTAGAATAGATTCTGTGTGATGATCCATAGATAAGCTCTATCAAACATCACACTATTGACTCATACTGAGGCTACAATCAACTGAACTCCCTTAATCTTCTTTCTATGAGCTGCTGTTAAACTATATTTCTCCTATCTTATCTTGATGATGGTTTTTTGAAACCAAATGCAAAATTAAATATTTATCTGTTAAATTTTACCTGGTTAAATTTTACTTTTATTCCAATCTATCAGAAATCTTTTGGAGACCCTGATGCTTTCATTCAATATGATGACATGACTAGCAGATCTGTGTCATCCATAATTTGACAAATATTTTATCAATATCCTCATCCAAGTCATCAATAAGACTGAGTTTAGAACCCTGCAGCATGCCAGCAAACACCTTCTAGCAGGTAAACACTGATTTAGTAATCAATACTCTTTGTGCAAAGTTGTTAAAGTAGAATTTACCTAATCGTTCTACCGTTTGACCCATGTTTTCTGCCCTAAGGGACTATTTGCCTTAAAACTACTTTGCCCCAAAGACAGAGATTTAGAGTTGGGAGAGATATCAAAGATCATTTAGTACAACCCCCTAATTTTACAGCTGAAGAAACTAGGCCCCAAAGAGATTAAGTGACCACCTGACCCAAGGTCACACAGATGGTAAGTGGTAGAAGTAAGATTTAAACCCAGGAACAATTTCTCCTCAATTCTCAATTCATTGCCTAGTAGTGAATGCTTAGGATTGTGAATTAGATGATCTTCTTAATTGAGGCAACTTTTTTCTGTTTAAACGACTCTTTAAAAAGCCTGCTGGAATTGTTATTGTCTGTGCATGTCTCCCTGATCAACCAGGGAAGGGGAAAGGGGAAAGAGAAAGGAGACTCATTCTGGTTCCTAATTGCTCACCTCCCTTCTCTACAAGTTACTAACAGTAGTTCAGTGATCACACATACATGTTCTTTTTGTACCCTGGAAAATAATTTGTCTAGACCAGGACACTTGAGATCATTTCAAGCAGCTAGTTGTTCTCTTATTATCTGTCTTGATCTTCAATTCTCACTTTGTCATCTTTATTTTTTCCACCCTTCTCAGTCTGAAGAAGACTTTTTCTTTGACAAAAAAGACAGAACCAAAATAAGAGCTGAATAGTTCTCCTAATGTCGTGCTGTTTCTCCCAAGCACATCTCCTTCCAAGACCCTATACTTGATCATAATGCCCTATCAAGTAAAAAGGAAGCTTTTCAAAAATGCTTTAGCTTGATCAATTGGTTCAATAATGCACTTGTAAGGAGAAAGCTCATATAATCTAAAACCTTCCATTCACTCAAAACTATTTAGTAAACATTTAATAAACATGCAGAGCACTGTGCTAGGTGCAAGGGAAAAGCAAATTCTAAAGCAGATAGTCTTTGGCTGCAAGGAACTCATAGTCAAGTAAGGGCTAAGACATAAACACAAAGAACCATAATAGAAAAATAATAATAATAATAATAAGTCTATCTTTAATGCTTTAAGATTTGCAAAGCCCTTTACATGTATAATCTTATTTGATTTTTTACAACTACTCTGATATATATATTTATATATACATATAAATATATAAATATATATAGATAGATAGATAGATAGATCTATATCTATATCTATCTATCTATCTATCTATCTATCTATCTATATATATATATATATATATATATATATATATATATATACATACACACACACACACACACACACACACACCCCTGAATTATGAGGTCA
>CM053580.1:294972762-295048350 GCA_028627135.1 Pseudochirops cupreus | reverse complement strand
TACCAGTGACAAACAAGTTATTTGTTGGAATACCAAACTGGAAAATATTTGTTGAACTGCTGTTAGTGATTTTGAATGAACTCAGAGAATAGAACAAGTGTCACAAGACTGGAGAAAGACAAATATGTCTGCATTTTCCAGAGAGACAGAAGGGTACAGGGGAAGGGGGAGAAAAGAGGGAGGCTACAAAGTACAGGCTGGTGAGTTTGACATTGATTCCTGGCAAAATTCTAGAACCTTTTTTTAAAACTTTTTAACATTTTTATTTCAAGTTTTGAGTTCCAAATTTTATCCCTCCCTGCCACCACCTCCCTGAGATGGTAAGCAATCAGATATAGGTTATACAAGTGTAATTACATAAAATGTTTCAATATTAGTTGTACAAGAAGACTTGAATAAAAGTAAAAACATTTAAAAAAAAGTGAAAAATAGCATGCTTCAGTCTGTTTTCAATCAATATCAGTTCTTTCTTTGGGGGGCAGAGAGACTGTTTCATCATTAGTCCTTTGAGGTTGTCCTGGATCATTGTATTACTGAGAAGAGCTAAGTCATTTACACTTCTTCATTGAACAATATTGCTGTTCCTATGTATAATGTTCTCCTGGTTCTTCTCACTTCACTCTGCATCAGTTCATGTAAACTTTTCCAGGTTTTTCTGAAACCATCTTGCTTGTCATTTCTTATAGCACAATGATATTCCATTACAATTATATACCCCAGCTTGTTTAGCCATCCCCCTACTGATGAGCATCCCTTTAATATTGATGGACATTCCTTTTATATAGAGCATATTATTAAAGAAGTATTTTGTGAGCATTTACAATGGAAAGCAGTGATGATTAATTAAGAGCATGATTATAGCAAGAACAAGTTATGCTCGACTAAGCTCATTTTCTCTGCCCCAGCCCCAGAATTGCTAGACAGATGGATTAGGGAGGTGCTGTAGGCACAGTGTGCTCAGATTTCAGCAGATCCTTTGACAGAATTTCTCATCCTAATCTAATGGGCAAGACTGAGATAATGAGAGTATAGTTAGCAGGATTTGGAACTTGTTGAATGATTCAACCCTTAGCAGTAGTCAGTCTTTAACAGGTCAATGTCACCTGGAAGGGTGGTCTCTAGTGGATCTCCCCAGAGGTCTGCCCTTCACTCTGTAGTGCTTAATATTTTATCTTTGGCTTGTATAACAGGTATATGCCAGAGAACTTGAGCCATGCCTTCTTTCTCCTCACCCTAGACTTTGCATGGGATAAAGATATAGCCTGAAGACAGTGGTGCAAACAGCAAAGTAAAAGCTTCAGGAGAAAGTGAAGGCTAGGGGTGGGGGAGGGTAAGGCCTGGGACCACAAAGGAGGGCACAGGAGTTTACTGCCAGTAACATGCTAAGAGATAAAAATCTGTGCCAAGAGAGCGTGAGCGTGAGACCAGACCCAGACTGGACGAAGGATCCTGTCCCTGAATGTTCTGAGAGACATGGACTGGCACAAGGGAGCTACTGTTGATTGCAAGGACCACAAAGACCCATCTGAGGGAAGAACTTGTTGTTTTATGTTTAATGTCTTTGTTAAATCACATATTTGTATTGGAACTGAAGTGTTTGTATTGAAGCTGCATTGAATCTAGATGGTACCATAGTGCACAGAGTGTCGGTGTTGGAGTCAGGGAGACTCCTCTTCCTGAGTTCAAGTCTGGCCTCAGACACTTACTAGCTGTGTGATCTTGGGCAAGTCACTTAGCCCTGTTTGTCTCAGTTTCCTCATCTGTAAAATAAACTGGACAAGCAAATAACAAACCACTCAAGTACCTTTGCCAAGAAAATCCAAAATGGAGTCACAAAGAGTTGGACACAACTGAAACTACTGAACAACAATAAACTGGAGCTAAGGACATGTGCCAGTTTTGGCTGTTCCTGGTGGAGACTGCTGAGGAGCATGAACCTAATGATTATTAACAGAGGAGAGGGGTCCCCAAGATTGAGTCTGGTCCATCATATAAGAGGTCTCTGGTACACGGATTATATTTGACTGAAGACATAGGTGGCATGTGTATCCAATGTGCAGATGACATGGAGCTAGAAGAAATTAGCTAACATACTAAGAAAAATCTGAATTGACTAGAATCATGAACCAAATCTAATGGAATCAAATTTAATAAGCAAAAATGTAAGTTCTACATGAGTTTTTAAAAAACCCCTTCACAAGTACAAAATTAGGGAGATGTGGCTAGACAAGAGTTGTCTGAAAATGATTGAGGAGTTTCAGCAACTTCAAGCTCATCATGGATCAGTAGGGTGACATGGCAGCCAAAAAGTAGAACCAAAGAAACCTGGATTGGATTGAAAGACCAAGTGTCATGGATGAAGGATGCGATAGCCATACTTGACTCTGCTAAGACCATTGGAATATTATGTTCAGTACTGGGCTTTTAGAAATAATAATATTACAGGTTGGAGCATGTCCAGAGAAGGGTGATGAGGACTGTGACAGGGCAAGAGACTGTGCCATCAGATAACAAACAGGCTGTCCCAAAAGTCTTAGTGCCATCTTACATTCTGATGTCCCAAAAGTCTTAGTGCCATCTTACATTCTGAAGATACTTTGCAAACCACAAAGTTCTATAGACCTGTTAGTTGAAAAAAAAAAAGATTCTTAGCCTGAATTAAAGCCGGGAGGAGGGGGAAGAAGGGAGAAATGGGGTGATAAGATACTTCAAGTATTCAACTATTTGAAAGAATATTGTGTGGAAAAATAGAAATTGGACTGCTTGGACCTGGAGAGCAGAACTTGACAGGATGGAAAAATGTTACAGAAAGAAACATTCTGTTCAATATAAAGGAATAATTCCTAATAGCTAGAGCTGTTCAAGACTGGAATGAGCTGCCTCAGTAGGTAGTGGCTTACCTGTCACCAGTGGTCTTCAGGAGGGAATTGAGTGAGCATTTGTTGGAAGTATTTTTTTTTTTGCCAGATTCCTGTAAAGAGCACAACTAGACTACATGGCCAAAATCCTGAAGGTTTTGTGAGAATAGAGATAAGTGAAGAGGCTGATTCATTTCTATGCTTTTGTGTATTCTTCTGCCTTGTTTTGTCTTGGATTGAAATGAAAAGGGACTTTTTGTATCACAGTTAGAATAAATAGAGGGCTCAGTGTCCCTAAGGACTGCCACAGAGGGATGAGAGAGGTGAAACTTGACTGGCTTCAGGACATGGAGACAGGTGTAAGTATGGGGTGGGAAGGCAGAACATGAGGAGCCTCAGACATCCCCAGATCCCCAGCACTCCACTGTGTGCAACACCAGGATCACAGACTTGGGGCTGGGAGGGATCTTGGAAGACACCTAGCTCAAACTCCTCATTTTATAGATGAAGAAACTGAAATCCAGAGGAATTAAGTGTCACAAAAAGAAGAAACATCAAAAAGGGACTTGGCCCTATGTCCCCAATTCCAGAATCACTTTTCACTATTCCACACTATCTCCAATGAGACACAACATACAAGAACAATGTATTATAACTTGTCACGATAGTACACATGTACAGGATACACATACAAGGTCAGAGTGAGTTCTGCCCAAGGCAAGGCAACAAGCATTTGTTAATTGTTTGCTGTGTACTAGACAGGGCAGCTAAGTGGCACAGTGGATTCATCTTCCTGAGTTCAAACCCAGCCTCAGACACTTACTAACTGTATGACCCTGGACAGGTCACTTAACCCTGTTGGCCTCAGTTTCCTCATCTGTAAAATGAGCTGGAGAAGGAAATGGCAAACCACTCCAGTATCTTTGCCAAGAAAACCCCAAATAAGGTCACAAAGAGTAAAACATGACTGAAAGGACTGAACAACAACAACGATGTGCTAGGCACTGTGCTAAGCACTAGAGATATAAATACAAACAAAAAGACCCAGTTCCTGCCCTCCAGGAACTTACCTTCTAACGGGAGAAGACAACGTGGCGAATCAATCCCGTATTGAGCGTTATCTATGTGCCAGGCACTGGGCTCAGCAAAAAAGAGGCGAAAGACAGTCCCTGCCCTCAAGGAGCTCACAGTCTAGTACACACAAAAGGGAGATGAGAGGAAGGGAAGGAGAAGGTACCACACGCAGGGACATGGTGTGGAAGTCTGGGAAGTCGGAAACAGTGTCAAGAGGAGAACAAAGATTAGCTGGCCTGGGCCTCTCCCCAAAATGCAGGTCCCAGGAGTAACTTACCAAAGGGAGGAGGAGGCCAGCACCGCAGAGGGATGTTCCAGAGTGTGCAGGAAGTGGGAAATAATGGACATTCCTGGATGAGAAGGCCCCGATAGTGAGGGAAGTCAGAGGGTGAGACAGCAGTTGATTCATGGTGTGTGCTGACCGGGGAAAATTTGGCTCCATGGCTAGCAAGATGCAGGGAAGCATGACTTGGCAGCAGTTTATCTGGAAAAGATTTATGGGCTTTAGTACTACAAGCTCAATATTGAGTCAGCAGCGAGACACAATAGGTAATGTAATCTTAAGCTTCAGCAAGGCAGGAATAGTGTCCAGGACTAGGGAGGTCTCTGCCCCACTGTGCTCTGTAATCTGCCTTGGTCAAAGCACATCTCAAGCATCATGTCTGGTTCTAGATGCAATGTTTTAGTATGACCGTTAACAAATTGGAGAAGGACTATAACAAGGCAGTGAGGATAGCATTGAGATCATGCCATGTGAGGATTGGATGAGTACCTAGTTAGAGTTAACCTTGAGAAGAGAAGGCTTAAAAGAAATGTAGCAGATATCTTCAAGATGAAGAGCTATCATGCAAAAGTAGGATTAGGCTTGTTCTGCTTGGCGCCAGAGAGGAAGTTCCCTAACAATCCAAGTAATCCAAAAGTATAGCTAGCTCTCAGGAGTTAGTGGATTCCTCCGCAATGGAGGTTTCCAAGCAAAGACTGGATGACTATTTTGGGACCATGTTGTATAGGAGATTCTTGTTTAGATATTAGTCAATGGTGGCACATGCCCATAATCCCTGTTACTAGGGAAGCTGAGATGGATCAGTTGAATGTGGGAGTTTTCAGTTAGAGTACAGTTAAAGCCTCTTGGCTTTAATAATAATAATGTCTATAGTATATCTGGCACCAGCATGGTGAGTTTCTGAGATCAGAGGGTCATCAGGCTGTCTATGGAGGAACAAACTGACCTGGGTGCTGGAAGAACAAACCAAGTTAAAGTTTCCATGCCAATCAGGATTGAGATTGGGCCCATCAACATCTGCTGCACTTACAGTCTGGGTGAGAAACCAAGATTCTTAAAACAAAAATCCTGATATGGATTGTTAGATGGCCTTTGAGATCCCTTCCAAACCCAAAATTCTTCGGATCTGAGAGAAAGTAACCCACCCTCAACTAAAAGATACTGAAAAGATGATATAAGTGAACGATGTTGTGTGACCCACCCAGCAAACAAGCAAAAAAAAGGTTATAACTCACAATTCTATTTGAAAATTTACAAAATACTTCTTCCACTACATCTCTGTGACATAAGTAGTACAAGTGTAATTATCTCTTTTTCAGATGAAGCCAAAGTACACAGGATTAAAATTACTTGCCTAAAGTCGTAGGAAGTGGGAGATTCAAACTCAGTTGGGAGACCCAACTCCAAGTCTGTTGTTCTTTCCATTGTATTTTAAACTACTTCAGGAGTCTGAAAAAAATAGTGAACATTAATAGTAGCTCAAGTCTTCCAAAGGCCTAGTAGTCCATTAATCATCAGAAAGGTAGTATATAGCAGCAACTTGTTATCTAAAAGTGGAGGGCAAATGTTCATGATCAGAAGCATTCCTTTCTTTAAAAAAAAAATGTTTTTATAACACTATGACCAGAAGTCTGGAAAGACATAGAATACCTTTATTTAAGAAATACTTTATCTCCTCCCATGTTGAGTCACTAAACAAAAACTTAAATAAAAAGAGACATACATTGACTGAGAAAACCTTTGCTTAAGAAACATCAGTAAGATTGTACTACCATTCATTCTAATGAGTTTAGAAGCCGATGGACCTTGTAGTGCTCCATAAGTTTTCATATAGTGACTCAGTGTGGGAGGAGACAGAGTCTGACATCCATTCTCTTGACCAGTGGCCATGATATTCATAGTTACATAACACAGCCCATATGTGATATGATTAGCCTGCCAACCACTAAAGGGATAATAAAATTCTGGAGAAGCATGGGAACCACACCTGATTGTCAGGCGGCCAGCTCATAGACTCATCACTATGCTCATTTCTACCACTGAACTTGGGCAAGCTACTACAATGCTCTGGCTCTGGGTCTCAGTTTCCTCATCTGGAAAATGAAAGATTAGACTAGGTGATCCTGAAAGTTCCTTCCAGAACCAACTTTCTTTGTCTTGGTGATGGATGCTATCAAAAAAGTGTGGCCTAATGAACTGGAGTGCTAGATCTGGAGTCAGGAAGGCCTCATTTCAAAGCTGGCTTCTAACACTAGATGTATGACAATGAGGAAATTGTTTAACTTCTTGGAGCTCCAGATTCCTCATCTGAAAAACTGGCATAATATGACATAGTGTATGGAAAGTGTTTTGCAAAACTCACAGTTCTATATAAATGTTATTATTATGACAAATAGTTTCCCTTGTGGGAATATCCAGGTATTTCCCAACAAAGGACATCTGAAATCAGTAAGACTGGAAAGATTTAGTGAAGAGTTTCTGAATGAAAAATTGTCAAATGTGATCCCAGTAAATGGTCAAGAGAACATAAAGTTTTCCCTAAGAAAGCAAAGAGGTTTTCTTTCACAAATACCCATGGTCATGAGTAAACATGTTTTCATTGCTAAGACATGCAAGTATAGATATCCAGGAAACAACTGGAGATGCAGAAGTAGAGTTAAGAAGTTTGGTATATACCTGTACACATATGTGCGCATGTATGTATGTACATATGTACATACATGTATAAGTACGTGCATATATATATGTGTTACAGAGTTGCCTGGATTTAGATTGTAAGTATAAAATGTAAGCTTCTTGAAGACACAGTCCTTTATATGTTTATATGTATGTATATATGCATGTATGCATGTATGTGTGTATTCCTAGTATCACACAGAACTCAATAACATAGTGGGTACTTTAATAAATGCTTGTTGAATGAATGAATGAAGACACTGATGAGAACAGAATACATAAAGAGAGGAGCTGAGAAAAATGAGGGCTCTTTATTCTATCTGGAAAAATGTAGATAAAAAAAGGATAGATTTAGGATCAGAGTTCATAAAACAATGGAAAATAAAGAAAGGATAAATGTAGAGTTATTCACAAAACATTTTAGCACATCAGAACTAGAAGGCCTCCTTTGAAATTCCAAAGAGGCAGTTTTAAGACAAATGCATGGAAGTAAGAACGTGTCCTATGTGAGTGGGTTGTCTAATGGAACTCGCTGTTCCAAGAGAAGGTACAGGCTTGAAATATGAATGTGTTCAAGACTTAGGGAGGGCTGATCCATATTGGGTTACTAAAAATTTTTTTTAAGTGTTTAGAGTATAAGAATCATAGCAGTTTAGGATTGTAAGAAGAAAGAGAAACCATCATTCTACACAAATCAATCCCTTCATACCTCATATTCAAAGTGGATATATTTTGCTTACATGCATACATATACATGCATACTTATATATGTATGTATGTATAAACATGGACAATAGAATATGATCTCCTTAAGGCCAGGAATTTTTTTTTGTCTTTTTATCTTAGAAGTTAGAGGGAGCCACTGGAGCTTACAAATTAGGGAGTGACATGGTTAGAGCTATGCTTTAGGAACATTATCTTGACTATTGAATGGAAGATAGACTGGCATGGGGAAAGAGAGCTGAGGCAGAGAGACCAACCAGCAAGCCATTGCAATAGTTTAGAATGAGAAGATGAGGGCACACACCAGGATGGTGGCAGTGCCAGGGGAAAGAAAATGGCACATGCAAGAGATGATACAAAGAAAAGATCGACAGGACTTGACAACAAATTGGATGGGGGTGGGGGTGGAGAGTGAGGAGTCAAGGATGTGATCCTGGGTGACTGGGAGGATGGCGATGCCCTTGGCAGTAATAGGGAATTTCAAATTCGGGGCAGTTTGAGAAGAAAGACAATGAGTTCCATTTTGGACACGTCCAGTTTCAGATGTCTGACAGGCAGCTATAGATGTCACACAGCTAGTAAATGTAACAGGCAGGATTCACATTCAAGTCTTCCTGACTCTGAGTCCAGCACTCTATCTGCTATGCCAAATAGGTATATTTTCTTAACTTAAAAACAACCGTACTGTCTTAGAAAGAGGGAAAGGTTTACAGCTAAAAGCAAAAAGGTATAATGCTAGTCTGTCTCAGCTATGGTCTCACCCCACAGGTTGGTGTAACTCCAGAGAATAGGATGGGTGAGAAGGAGAAACAACATAGAAAGCAACTCATCCCTTCCCCTGTAACCGCATCACCCAATTGTTGTTGTTTGTCCTTCATTCCCAAAGAAAACCATGACATGGGAAGGTGATGTCAAGACTTGCAAGTGAATTGGATTTAAGTGAGGTAGCTATCCTGGATAGAGAAAAACCTTCTATATGTTCCAGCAGGTACATAGACACCATCACCCTGCCTGGTCAATAGGCATGTGCAAAGTATCATCAGTATTTTAGCAGCACATCACACAATACTTCAGTCTTTTCCAATATTGCACATTGGGCAGTCTTGCCCCTAGATTTACTCCCTTGACTTTAAAATCCATGGCTGATCATCACCATCATCATCATCATCATCATTATTAGTTTATTTATTTAAGGGAAATTTAAGCCATGTTTCTGAGAATTAACAGTTCATCAAATCTTTGGTTTTCTGAGAACTGCTATAAGTCCAGCAAAATTAATTAATCTTTTTTCAAGTAAGGCTTTAAAAGTTTTTTAGAGGGGAGAGAATTCTGGGAAGATGGAGGAGTAGGTCAGAAAACTTTCGGCTCTCCAAATTTCCTCCACAGAAAAGCAATGTGGAGCAGCGGAAATAAACAAAAGTCAAGGTAAAGCAATTTTTCTCCTAAGACAACCTAAGAAGACTGCAGGGAAGATCTGACCTCCAGGGGCAGAGGGTAAGCCTGAGTCAAGTGCAAAAAACTCCAGGTCAGATCTGAGGAATCAAGAAACAACAAGCCCAGGGCAGCTGGGGTTGAAAGGCAGCCTCAACCTTAGAAACTTTCATCCCATAGACGGTGTGGGGATCTGATGGATGATAGGAGAAGACTGAGGAGATTGCCAAGCACTGCTGTACTAACCAGATATGCCCTGCTGGGTTGCCACTATGGGGGGGGAGAAGGAGCTAGCACACACCTGGTGAGTGCAGAAGCAATGGGCAGAGATCTGCTGGCTGTGGGTACTTGTGGGAGAGCAGAGAACCTGGTTTCAATTCCAGGGAAAAAAGGATAACTGTAGTTTGTAGCCACCAAGGAACCGAAGGGAGATCATTTGTGGGACAGCGTAACTGAGGGCTCTAGCATAGTTTAGGAGTGGAGAGGAGAGCCCAAGGTTGAGTGCTGAGGCAAACCTCAGAAAATAACAGTAAGAAGGACCCGAGGCTTGGGGCATTATTCTCCATACCTCTGGACTAGAATTTGATCATACTAATAGGTACTAAAAGTAAAACAAAACAAAACAAAAAAAGAGCAAGTAAAAGAGAAAGAACCCAACCAAAAATAACAACTGTAGGGATAGAGAAGATCAGGGTTCATATTTAGAGGAAGATAATGGAGCTAAAAAAACCACTCCTTTTTCAATGAGAAACATCAAATGGTCCCAAACACAAGAAAGAGTCCTTGAAAGAACTTAAAAAGGACTTTAATAATCAAATTAGAGAGATTGAGGAAAATCTAGGAGAAAAAAAAGAATAATACAAGAAAATTATGAAAAGAAAGTCTACCAACTTGAAATAGAGAAAATCCAAAAACTTAAGGAAGAAAATAATTACTTGAAACCTAGAATTGGACAAATGGAAGCTAATGACATTCTAAAACCCAAAGAAATAATAAAATAAAATTAAAAGAATGAAAAAATAGAAGAGAATATGAAACATCTCATCAGAAAAACAACTGATCTGGAGAACAGATAGAGAAGAAATAAAATAATAATCAAACTGTCTGCAAATTATGATTAAAAAAAACTTGATACAATATTACAAGAAATTATCAAGGAAAATTACCTTGAAATTCTAGAACAAGAAGGCAAAGAAAAAATAGAAAAAATCCACTAATCACCTGAAAGCGAACCCAGGAAGAAAACGTAGAGGAATATTATAGCCTTACAGGAATATCATATTTCAGAGCACTCAAGTAAAGGAGAAAATATTGAAAGCAACAAAAAAAAATTTTAATACATGGAGTTACCATAAGGATTATACAAGATCTGGCTGCTACTATATTGAAGAAATGTAGGTCTTGGAATACTATGTTCATATAGTAAAAGAGCTGGGGTTATGACCAAGGATAACTTACCCAGCAAAGGTAAGTATAATCCTGATTTTTTTTTTAAATGGACATTTAATGAACTGAAAGACTTTCAGGTATTTTGTGACAAAAACAGCAGAACTTAGGGGGGAAATCTACGTATAACATCAAAATATAAAGTAAACATTAGGGGCCAATTATAAGGCACTCAAAAAGGCCAAATCATTTGCTTCTTATATATGAAAATATTGGCTTTTCTATGACTGTCATTCTTATTTAGGTACTCTGAAAGAAAGGTTCGGTCTAAGCTGAGTATGATGGGGTGATTCTGTAAGAAAATTGAAACTGTAAGGAGAGATTAAAAATATAAATAGATAAAGATAAAAGATAATGATAAAATGAGGCAAAAAAGGAAAAACTGATACTGAAAAGCTGGTGGGGGGGTGTGGACAGTGCTGAAACCTTACTGTCCTCAGGAATGGAGTAAAGAGGGAACAACATATATATCTAGAAGGGTATAAAAGTCTTCTAAATTCAAAAAGAAACAAGAGGTCAGGTGGATAGGGTGGAGGGAGAGGATAAGGTAGGGATTCTTGAAGGGGTGAGTAGGCTAAGGAATTGGAGGGCAAGGTAGTGGGGAGAAGTAAAGCAGAGGAGTGAGGAGGGATAGGAAGAGGGTAAGAAGGATAGCACAGAAAATAAAGTAAAATGTACAACAAGTAATTATAGCTTAGATGGGTTGAATTTAGCCCCAAAATGGAACCTCATAGTAGATTGAAAATTAGAATTCAATAATATATTCCTTTCAGGAAATGCTACAAAAATAAGAGATACACACAAATATAAAATAAAGGTCAGGAGTAGAATTTATTATGTAAAAAAAAGCAGGGGGAATCATCATGATCTAAGACAAAGTTAAAGCTAAAATGGATTTAATCAAAAGGGAAAAATAGGGAAACTCCACTATGTGTCAGTCATATTATTCAACATTGTTTTAGAACATTTAAAATATCTAGACAGTAAAAATGCCTGAGAGTATACCTGCCAAAACAGACATAGGAATTATACAAATATAAACATAAAACACTTCTTATGCAAGTAAAGTTAGATCTAAATTATTGAAGTAGCATTTATCGTTCAGGGGTAGGTAAAGCCAATATGATAGAAAAAAATGATGATTTAACCTAACTAAGCTATTTGTGTAATGCCATCCCAATTGAGTTACTAAAAATTATCTTACCGAGTTAGAAAAAATAATAACAAAGTTCATTTGAAAGAATAAAAGGTCATGAACTTCAAAGAAACCAGGGGGAAGAAAAGATGTAAAGGAAGCAGATTTAGAAGTATCAGACCTAAAAGCATATTATAAGGTAAGAAAACTGTTGAAGTACAAAATAGATAATTTTTATTATTTTAAATTAAAATTTTCTTGTATAAATAAAGCCTATGTAGCCAAGAATAGAAAGAATACAGAAAAATTGGGAAAAAACTTTCACAGACAATCTCTCAGATAGAATGTGATCGTGTTGGAATATTGCTATGGTATAAGAAATGATGAGATGGTTGATTTAGAAAAACATGGAAAGACTTGGACTTTCAAAGGAAGATGCTATCCACCTTCAGAGAAACAGATGACAAGTGGAAATAAGCATGGTGTGGTCTTACATATATGTGTATGAGTATATATTTGTATGTGTGGGTATGTTTATAGATATTTATGCATATGTATATATGTGTATATATAAGTATACCTGTATATATACAATTATATATATACAAATTATATGCAAATACGTGTATACACACACATAATTAAGTGCAAAGGTAGATATCTATGTGTAGATATCTATCTTTGTACTAAATTGTCTTCTTGGGGGAGGGGAGGAAGGGGAAGGAAAAAACAAAGTAAAAACTCACAGCAGAGAACAAAAGAAAATCTACAAAGAAGCAAAGAAAAGCTGGACAGCTTTGAAAACAATGTGTAGTATTTATTATATAGGTTTTCTTGAAATGGAAATTTATTGCTTTATATTGACTCTTATGTTCTGTTGTGTACATGGCAATGTTTTTTTTTCTTTTCTTATTTTATATTTAAGTTTAAAATACATTTTAAAACTTTTTTAAAAATTTTAAATATAAAAGTTTTGGAAAGTTTTCCCCCTTAGAAAAAAATTTTAGAAGCATTAGGAATAGTATACCAAATACAAAAATAAAAAAATTCAAACCCTGAAAGTTTAAAATCTGACTTAACACTGAGTCCCACAGATCTGAGCCAGGCCTATAGTGATGGGCATCTAAGACTAAGACGTCAGAGAAGAATAAAACAAAAGTGGAGCAAGGCTTGTGCAGGTTCTTTGCTAGCTGTCCCATGTACAGTAGGAGGAGGATCCCTTTATGGCTCCTTGTACTTGCCCTTGAATCCAGAGTCAGCGGCCCAGTGCCCACACAAAGGTGGATGAGGCCAGGCCCAGGCCCCCCAGCCTTTCTGATGGATCCCACCTGTGCTGCTAATGAGAGAACGTTGCTGGTCACCCTGGCATGTAGTAAACACTTAGAAATACCTGTTGTCTTGCTTGGCCTGTTCCAACCAAAGTTACAGTCAGATGGGGGCCACCCCCACCCCCATAGTCAGGCACTTGGACAGAGCCTGTCACCAAAGGGCTTTAAAGGCTGTGCAGGGCTTCCCAAACGGAAAAAGAAAAAAGAGCAAGGCGGGTAACTACACCAAAAACCTTCTTCTCGCGGTGCTAACTCGGGCCCTGTCTGTTGTCTTCTGGTGACCTCTGGTGGCCAGATTTCTCACATGCCTCCAAGTCCATGCCCCACAGCCCAGACAGCTGACCATGGTACATTCTTTTACATTCCTGTCCTCTCCTTCTGTCATTCACTTCAAGCAGGGAGCAAGATTCAGGTACAAACCCATGCAGGAAGGGGGTCTCTGTGCCTGTCTAGTCTTCTCCCTTACCCAGAGCTGCCTGCTGCCCTCTCTTTCAGTGAACCGCTGATACCTTTCCTGTAGAAAGAGAAGGAAGCAAACATGAAGGAAAATGTGACATCAACAACTGTCTTTCTTTTGCTTCTTTTTCTCCACACCACCCTCCTGAATGGTAAGTAAGAGCTCCTCCTTGCTTTCTATTATTCCTGTGGCACTGGGGTGGGGAGGGGAGGAGGGATTTGAAAGCCATCACAGACCTCCCAGAACTTATTTGTGGGAATTAAAATTATTTACCCTGTTTGCCCTGCTGTTGGATCATCTACGTGCTAGGAAATTAGATGGGAATTGTGCAACTGATATTTGTTCATTTGCATATGTAAATTCTGGAGTTGAATCCATGTATTTTAGCCTCACATTGGTGGTAGAGTAGAAAGAGTCCTGGACTGGAAGTTAAGTGACTTGGGTTTCCAACCCTGGTCTGCCACTCATTAGCTGTGTGGTCTTGGACATGTCCCTTAACTCCTTCGAGCTTTAGTTTCCACATCTGGAAAATGAGGACAGTAATTCCCATCCTAATCACCCTACACAGGAGTTATAAGAATAGTGCATGTTTAAGTCCTTTTAAACCACAAAGTATTAAACAAATATGAGGTTCCCTATTAACTGATGGAAAACAAAGCAGATTGATGGGAAGAGAAAGAGCTATGGATTTAGAATCAAAGGGTTTGAGATCTGGCTCCACTATGGTATGACCAGGGAATTCTAGGTAAGTTATTTGATCAATCGCATCCTCAATTTCTTCATCTGTAAAATGGACGTGATGATACTCGAACTACCCAAATTCACAGGATTATTGATGGCTCTAAAAATGTAAGCTGTTTCTGAGCCTGTTCTCTGTGCTAACTGGGCATAGACACAATGAAATCCACGCTTGAGTTAGATGGTAAGAGGGAGAAAGTCCATTTCAAATGCCTTCAACGTTAAGAAAAAAATTTGAGTGGCTCTGAATTTTACAACTTCTGTTTTCTTATAAAGGTGTTAATGAGCAATGAAATGCTTAAAAAAAAAAGCGGGCAGAAGAGGGAGGAAAGAAGAACCTGAATAACCCATAAAGTAGATATGTACATCAGGGAAGATTCCTCCCCCACCCCTTTTATTGATTTAATCACAGAAAGTAAGGGGCAGATAGCATAGGAATCAATGTGATAACAATATACCATTTTCTATTATCTCATTACAAAGCCTGAAGGAGTTCTCCGACTGAAAAGAAAGCCCTTGGATGAAAAAATATTGGCCATGACCCCAGGGATCTTTAAAAGATAAGCCTACCAAGCTCTGGACACTAATAGTTTGAGTCATTGAAGAAGGAAACAAAACAGATACAGATACAAAAAAGCAAACTTTAAGGCAGAAAGCAGCCACATGGGAGAAAAATATATGTATACAATTGTGAATTGAAGGGAGAATTAGCCCCACTCATTGGTGGCTGCCCTTCAGTAGAAGAGTTCCGAAAAGCACAGCTGAAGGACCCATGCAGAAGAGAGGCTGTACCCAGTGGGGAGTAATGTGAGAGCTCCACCAAAAGAGAAAGAACATTGGGGTCCTGCAGTACCAGAGGCATCAGCTGCTACGACCACATGTCCCCTGTGCGCATTTGCCTCACTACCATTGTACATCCTCACGACCTCTCTGCAGCTTTTGGCTCCATTAAACCATACCCCACTCCTGGACCCTCTCCTTGATCCATCCATTCCTAATTTTCTTAGCAACTATCTTACTTCTCTTTCTCTGACTCTAGGTTCTCATATTCATTCAATTTCTTTCTCTTCATAGTGTTCTTCCCAAATGCTACATCATTTTTCTCCTCTCTTTTCTGTGTGCAGTCATTTACTTGGCAATATTATTTTTTCCTATGCTTTCAACAAGATGACTCTAACATTTATATCTCTAGCCCTGACCTCTCTTGATTTCCCGACCTACATCTCTAACTGACATCTTTACATAGCTGTGCTATGAGCATTTTGATTTGAATGTATCCTGAACCAAGCTTATCGTTTTTCCTCAAAAACCCACTTCATCTTCTGCCCTGACTAAATGTCTCTGTGGCACCACCATTCACTTAGCTTCCCATGTTCCAAACCTTGATGCTATCTTTGATTCTTGCCCTTCCTTTCCCCTTCCTCCACTTATCATACATAAACACAAGCCCTGTTGCTAATACCATGTCATATCATTTGTGTCCAGCTTCTTCCTCTCTATTCCCCCAGGTATGATGGCAATTTAATGGTTTGGTCGTAAATATTCCTGTGTTAATAGTTTTGTATTATTAGTAATAAAATAATAATAGTAATAGTATAACTGTATTAGTAGAAATATGAGCTGTACTTTTTCCCTTTCAAATTTGATTTGCATAAAACCTAAGCATTACCCAGTTATACTCTTATTCAATTCAATTCACAAAAATGTTTTAAAGATCTATTATATAAAGGTCTACCTACTTTGAGGTATCATCATGGTGTGGAAGGGACCCTGGAATCTTGAAGGGTGTGGTAGCAAAGAACAAGATTTGGCAGATCCAACAGGATGTCAAGACTTTGAGCACAGGCTATATCTGGAGTATTGTGTTAAGTTCTGAGTAACACATTTTAGAAAGTGAGTGATGATAAACTGAAATGTATCCAAAAGATGCCAAGCATGTGGGTGTAAAAGGACCTTAAGATCATGCCAGATGAGGATCAGAGGCAGGAACTAAAGATATTTTGTTAGAAATACTAGCTAGATTTCTCTATCACATCTTTTAAAGGCAAATGTTCTCTTTAGGATGCTTTTAACAATGGACAATAGGACATTTAGTCCGCTAAACCCCACCATATAAAGAGATGTCATTCAAGACTGAGGGAGGGATATTTAAAGGACTAACAGATACATGGATTTTTCAGGGACATTTCTAGCTCAGGATAAACAAACAAATCCATCAACATTTCTCCTCGATATAGAGAAAATAATTCTTTTTTTTTTTTGCTTTTTAGAGGGTGGAAGGCAGGGTAATTGGGGTTGAGTGACTTGCCCAAAATCACACCATTAGTAAGTCTTAAGTGTCTGAGGCTGGATTTGAACTCAGGTCCCCCTGAATCCAGGGCCGGTGGTCTATTCACTGAGCCACCTAGCCACCCCTAGAAAAAAATTCTTAAGAATAACCTTAAAGATACTAGATACTCAAGCATTCCAGCAAATAGGAAGGAATTGGATTAACTCCCTTAGGCCCTGTGAGTGTACTTTGACACAGTCAGGTAGACTTCCCTTGGAGAAAAGAGATGAGAGAGGAAATAGAAAGAGATAGAGAAGAGGAAAGAACTCTAGGTCTGGGTTCTCCTCTGCCCATCATAGGGGATCTGCTGCCAATTTTTATTCCACTTGCCAAGAAAAAGAGTAAAAGTGCAGAGTCATGGAAACAGAGAAGTGAGAACCTCCCCCAGAAGACCTTGGCCATAAATAGTTTGCACCTTATCTCCTTACCCATCTCCAATTACTTTCAGTCTAATCGATTAATTATTAGATTCATAGTCAAGTTCCTTCTTGCCAGAACCTATATTTTCTCTTCAGCTGCCTAGAGGATTGGCGATGCTAAGACTTCATTTTCAAGGGATGAGATCATATTTTAGCTAAGAGAAGGAGGTTTCCTTCTAACAACAAAAAGCTGTCTCCTCAACCTTTCATAAAGCTCGTTGGGCTTCACTTTCCTAAGACCTGTTGTTCTGGCTGTAGACAAGCAGAGGGGGTTAGATATTGTTTCCCATCCCCATTCCAGACAATTAGAAGGCGTCAGTTGAGAATTCTGGCAATCGTCTGTTACCAAGCCCATCTCAGAATCAGTCACATGATTTCATAGTTTGAAGGAACTTCCAAGCACATGTCTAGTCCAGCCTGTAACCACCTTACTGAGAACGAGAACCCTCCCTGCTCCAGAGTCAGTGCTCTTGACAAAATGGCAGCCTACTGAGAGACAACTATACAGAATAACTATGACAGGAGGAGGAGTGTGGTAAAAGATAAGGAATGTACAAACAAAGCATTTTAATAATTAAAGGAGGAATGACTCCTCACCCTCCCTTACCCCCAACACATGCAGTTGCCAAAATCTTGTAGCTTCTGCCTTCTTGCACCTATCTCTGTCTCTCCCATCACACAGCTACAATGCCCTAAGCTATTCTAATTCAAGTCCTCATTAGATCTCTCTTGGACTAATGCAACAACCTGTTCATGCCTCTAGTCCTCTCCATTCCGATTCATTCTCCATGCAGTTGCCAAAGTTACAAAGTGCATTTAAACACAAATCTGATCATCTTGTTCCCCTATTCAACAAAATCCAGTGGCTCCCTATTACCTCCTATGATGCATCCATCAAACACTCAAACAGCAATTTATTAAGCACTGGATATACAAGCACAAAGAATGAAATAATCCTTAACTCTCCAAATACTTAAGATAAAATATAAATGCTTCTGATTTTTAAAAGTCCTTTCCAAACTATCCCCAATCTGCCTTTCCAGCTTTAATGTACCTTACTTCTCTTTCTGTACTGTACAGTCCAGCCAAATTTGCCACTGTGCTGTCCTTATCCATAGGGTGGTCTTACTGCATCTTTACACCTTTTAGAATTATCAGATTCCTACAAGGTTTATCTTAAGTTCCACCATTTACATGAAGTCTTTTCTGAATCTTGATATACCCACATACCCCTTCCTCAAAAAATTATCTCCAATCTGTTTTGGGGTGAGAGAGGGAGGGGACATTGGACCCTTGATTTTTACCCCAGCTCAGTTGATATAACCCTAGGTACTAATTTGTTAAAGAGGTATTAATGCCCTATTGTCTCTTTACTAAGTGTGAACTCTTTTCTCCAGTTGAATAAGAAGGTACTAGGCCTTTGCTCCCTTGGTCTTGTGAAAATCGCCTCCCCTGCCCTCTGTGCCCCCTGCCTTCAGGCTTTTAAATAGCTTACATTTGGACTCAGTTCAAGAATTCAAGATAGTCTTGGTTAGAAACAGCATTGTACAGGTAACACACACACACACACACACACACACACACACACACACACACGCCAGTCACTATTCTAGTGGCCTTGGAAAAAAGCTTGTTCTGAATGTTCCTGTTTCTAGTGCTACAGGAGAACACAAGCTGATCCCTCTTTTAAGTGCCCTCTAAATAACCCCCTATATTCAAGTCCCTTCGGGATAGAGGTTTGCACTGCAAAAGCCACTGACTTTCTTTGCCTCATTCTCATCTCCAAGACTAGAGAAGATGTGCAAGGGTATGCAAAGGGAGGGGACTCCCCCCTCTCAGTCCTTTGTTCCATAGAGGTTGTATTTTATTCAGTTTTCCTCTTGTAGATACCTGACTTCAGAGCTTTGGTTGCTTTTGTAGGTGAAACTCTACAAATCTTATCTCCAAAGAAGTAAAAAGTAGATAGTGGGAGAGGAAGGCAGAATTGGTAGAATCCACTAAATAGGGAGATTTTAGAATTTTCCAACTGAAAATGGGACTGCAGTAGGCAGAGAGCAAAATAAGAGAAGGTAGTAAAGAGTGCAAGTCACTTTTCCCATTATCTGAGAAGTTCAGCCTCCTAGAGCACTGGGCTCAGAGTTGGAAGGACCGGGATTCAGACCTTGGTTCTGCCATCTGCCACCTTGGGCAAATCATCTCACTACTCTGGACCTCAGACTGCTGACCTGTAAAATGAGAGGGGTCTGGCCAAGATGATCTCTGAGGTTCATTCCAGCTCCCAGTCTATGTTGTATGGCATGTTCATGTTGGAAGTGAAGGAGCTACTCATGGTCTTGATCCCTCTACTGATTTGCACAGGAGTTGTGACCTGCTCTGTTTCTCATTTAATCTAGTTAGTTTCTCATTATGCAACCTGGTGGCTTCCTGCTCCCAGGAGGCTCATCATATTAATGTCAAACTTAGTATAGACACCCAATGGCTTAACATGCTGAAGCCCAGAATTCAAGAGCTCCTGCAGCCCTAAGCTCCCTGATAGCTAGGATACAGTTACCACCATGCCAGGCTGATTCATATTCATTTAAGTTGTCCTACTTTTGGTATATCCCCTTTAACTTCATTTGATGTTTTGTATTTTGTCTGGCAAAAGTTTATTTATTTACTTTTAGGGGAAAAAATTTCTTTCAAAAGGTCAGTGGTTTGTTTATATGGTGATTTTGTATGATTATTTTTCAGGATTTGCTTATACAAATAATTTTTTTTCCTTTATAAGAGATCTAATTTTAAGAAATATAGCCAATATTCACAGAATCACAGTCTGAGATTTGGAAAGAACTTGGTAGCTGTGTCATTGAACTCATATCTGAAAAGAACCCTATCTGCAACATGCCCAATGAGTGATTTTGCTTGAAGACTTCTACCACCTTCAGAGGCAGCCCAGTCCACTTCAGGGCAGTTTTTGTTAAGCTTTTTCTGACATCAAAGTTAAACTTACATCTTTGCAATCTGTACCCATTGTTCCTAGTTCTTCCCTCTGAGACCAAGTAAAACAATTTTCTTCACTATGACAACCCTTCAAATACTTGGGGGCAGTTACCATATCCTTTGTAAGTCTTCTCTTCTCCAGGCTTAATACCCCCAGTTCTTTCAACCAAAACTCATGTGACATGATCTTAAGATCAGTCACTATTCTAGCTGCCCTCCTAGGACCATATTATAGCTTACTGCTGCCTTTTCCCACCCCAAAATGTGGTACCTGGAACTGAACACAATACTACTAGTGTGGTCATTCTTCAAACTAGAAGCAGCTCAAGGTTGTCTAATTCAACTAATAACCGAATGAATTGGGTAATACATCCAACAAGTGGCTGCATAACTTTCATTCAAAGACCCCAAATAATGAGGAACCAGTTTTACTTGCTCTCTAGACTTCCCCACCTCCTTGCCAGTCTTTTTCTCCATTCACCCTTCTCTACTCTACCCCTATCTTTAATTTATATTTTGTCTTTTCCCCATTACAATGTAATTGCCTTGAATTAGAGACTGGCTTGTTTCCTTATGTTTGTACCCCCCCAGTATTTAGCATGGTGCCTGGCACATACTCAGTATATAATAGATGTGTTATCTATCTACCGTATCCTCCTTCTTCAAAGGTACCATACCTCTGTAATATAAGCCTGAAACCAAATTAGTATTCTTTTTGACTGCTATATAATACTGTTGATCCCTAGTACACATACAGTCCACTAAAACTGCCAGATGTTTTTCTAAAATGAATCTAGCCATGATGATGGTAGCCATGATGACAGTAACAGCTCATGTGTCTCTAGCGCCAGATGGCTTCAAGAGCATTTTTGCTTCCAATAATCTGGACCTGGGTAATGCTGTGTATTTTATAGATGAGGAGCTGAAGCTCAGAGATGTGATGGGATTTGCTCATAGTCCCAAGCTAGTAAAGAGAAGACCTAGCACTGCTAATCTAATCCTCTGCTTCTAAGATGAAGATTTTTTAAGTATCCCTTCATCCATGCATTCATTCATTCAAGGAGTATTAATTAAATATCTCCTGTGTTCAAAGTTTGTGGTTTTAGACATTGAGGATGCAAAGACATAAAACAAAGTCCCTACCCACAGGGAGCTTATATTCTACTGGAAAAGAAGTCCTAAAATATTGTTAGATTCTAAAACTAGCATTTATGCAGTATTTTAAATGTTAATGGTTTAAAGCATTTGCAAAGTTCTTCACATATATTATCTCACTTGAATCCTAATAACCCTATGAAATATGTGCTGATGTCATCCTCGTTTTACAGATAATAACTGATCACTGAGGCTGAGAGGTTAGGCAACTTACCCAAGGTCATACTTCTAGTAAGCACTGTCTGAAAGAGAATTCAAACTCAAGTTTTCTGACTCCAAGTCCAACATTCTATCCAGTATACCACCTAGTATACACACTAGGGATATATAGATGGGGAAAAAAATGACCCTTTCTATTATAACATGCTACATCTCAATGGAGGTACTTGGAACAAGTATATGCTTGGAGCAATATAGTAATTTGTGAAACATATACTTAGTGTGGTACATCTTAGATTCTGGACTACTTGAGGATAAAATCCCAACTGCATTTTCTGAGCCAGCATACAAATATGGTGAGTATGAGAGACAACAGAAAAGGGAGAGATTGGAATACTGAGGTAAGGGCTGAGAATATATTACTGTCTCTGATTTCTTGATCCAGGCTTCAGAAGGGACAGTTCTTGGTAAAAGGTAGATCCTGTGAAGTTAGTTGGATACTCGTCATTGAAGTAACCCAACCAACAAATTATCAGCAACCCAAACTAAGCTGTGTCAGTTTAACTTGGAAATCTCATGAAGAGAGGATGGGGTCAATCTGTGGACACATCAGCTCCCGGAATTTGACCAAGGAATTAAGGAATCATGAAGTCCCAAGGATCTTCAACCATCTGAGAGGGTTTCTATGTTTCATATAGGAAGAGTTCAATTTTTTTAGTTTGTATAGGCTTCTTTGGAATGGTTTGGAATACCATTAATCATTATAGAATTTTCCCATTTCCTAAAATTATTAGCTCCATGTTGTTCAACTGCATCATCCATGACAAAAGGATATTGGATTTTCAAACATGTGTTCAGGGGGAGAATGGGAATCATAAGGAAGATAAATCAGTATTTCAGTGGATTTGTGATCTTAGTGATGAAGGTTTTGGCAGAGAGAAGTTCAGGTATTTTGTGTCTCAAGAATGTCAGAGGTCCCAGGCCACTGTTTCTCTACTTAACTGTATATTCAACTCAGACGGGGGATGGAACAGAGAGAAGCACAAATCATCAGCCAAACAAGGGACTCAGAAAACAGAGGTAGAGGAAGAGTTGGGAGGAAAGGAGGAAAGGACTAAGAAACTGAAGAAAGTGGCCAGAATGAAAGGCCAGAAGGGAAGGAGAACAAGGGGGACAAAATAGTATGGGGAAGGGAGTAAAAGAGAAAAGGAAAAGTCAAGAGAAGAAAGTACCAAAGGAACAATTCTGAAGGGGGCGGAGTTAGTGGTGAAGAAGTAAGAGATCAGAACAATTTGGAAGGAGATCAGTAAGTACTGGAGGAGGGATAGGGTGGCTGGGCAGACTAATATTGGGGAAAGAAAAGTTGGAATTAATTAGCCAAGCATCTACAGGGTGCTTAGTAGCCAAGGAATTTTTATTGTATTAATCACACTTGTGCTTCTGGTGATTTTAGAGTTTACATCTAAGCAAAGAATATTAGAGCTACAAGGGACTTATACCATCCTCATTTACAGAAGAGGAAACTGAGATCCAGAGGTGTGAAGCAGATCACCCATGAGCACACTATGAATGGTGCTAGCCTTCCCACTAGCACCCCTGGTCCCTTAAAGGCTAATCCAGTGCTCATCTTTCTACTTGTCCCCCATGCTGCCACTCAACGACCTAACTCCTTATGAGCATCCCACTTTTGACAAATAACTATGTCTTCATTTTTATCACCATTTATTCATCTTTCAATGTTTTACATTTGTTCACTGAGCCTTACGGGATATCTGTAAGGCCATCACTCTCACCCCAGCTCAAGAAGTGCCATGCCCTAGCTAGAATTCCATCCTTGGAATTCCTGTCCAGCTGCATGAAAGCCAATCTGCCCTAGAGCTGGCAAGACTGGACATGAGTCCTTGAATGTTAACTCTAGCCTCCATAGTCCCCCATTAATTCCATAATCCCCTCCATCTATAGTGTTGAGGCAGTGGCCCTCATTGAACTGTCTCTATTTGGTAGAATCTGGTAGAAGACAAATCACCCATATGTTTGTGACACATGTTAGATTGTGAGCTTCTTGAGGAGGGTGAGACTGTTTACCTCTTTTCTTTTTTTTAACATATCCCTAGTTGCCTAGCATAGTACCTGAGCCATAGTTAAGTGCTTAATAAAGGCTTGTCAACTTGATTTACTTTAAGGTTTAAAGCACCTCTTTCACAACCACCCTGTGAGGTGGATGAATGCTATTACCACCATTTTACATGTAATCAAGGTAAAGCAAGGTAGAGGTTCTTAACATTTTGTGTTATGGATCCCTTTGACACTTTGATAAAGTCTATAAGCCCCTTCTCAGAATGTTTTTAAATGCATAAAATAAAATACATATGATTATGAAGGAAACCAATTATATTGAAATATCAGAGTATTTTTAAAAATTTGTAATATAGTTATCCTTTCCACATTGTGAATTTTCCCCATCACAGTTTCAATATGCCTCCCAATAAGTCATAAGAAATTAAATGGGAATTTATAGGAGTTTTGTGGAAGCCACAGACAATACACAAAAGCTAGCAGACAATAAAGAAAATGTATTTTCCCTTAACATTGACCTACATACAGCCTATGACCAAATATTTACCCCAATTTTCTTATTAAGGTACTATAAACACCCCACAAAAGAAAAAGAAAAAAATTCAGACTTCTTCTCTGGTACAAAGGGAGTTCCAAAATATTTTCCATGTGTTATGCCCCTAACCCCCATGATGTGGAAGGGATAACTATAGTTCACAGATGCTGTGAAATCTACCCACAGACTCTTTGGGGATCCTGCTCTAAGAGGTTGGGCTCCCAGTTACATTGCTAGCAAATACCAAAGCCAGGTATTCAAACCCAGATCTCCTGACTCTAAATGAAATAAGTGCTCTTTCCACTGTCTCCCAAAGTCCATCAAGAACTGGTGAAGATAGAAGTGGTATGAAGGGTTGTATAGGGCATAATAATGACCCCAGTTGGTATCTGACTTTCTCTAGGACAATCAGCCCCTGGAAAGCCTAAGATCGAAAAATGTCGTTCTCCTGAAAAGGAAACATTCACTTGCTGGTGGAAACCAGGATCAGATGGAGGAATTCCTACCAACTACACTTTGTTTTACAGAAAAGAAGGGTAAAAAAGTTACATTTTTCCTCATTTATTCTAATTAAACTTAATTATCCTCAATTCAAATACAGTCTGATGGTAGTGGGATTGCTAGCGCCAGTCTTCCTACTGTTTCCTGGACTGACAGATGTTCTATATCCACATTCTCCCACCCAAGTTCTTGGACTTAGATCCACTTGGTTTTTAATATTGATTGTCATTATATATTAATGAAGATTATTATTAGTAACAGCGCTTTAAGTATGATTCTCCCAGATAACACCATTGCTATACCTTTATGGACTTCTTTGGGGTGCTTCATGCCATTTATCACTATGGAATCTACTCATTTCCTAAAATTATTAGTTGAACATTGCTAGGGTGTATAGAACTCAATTGCATTATCCATGATAATAAAAGGAATTTGGATTTTCAAAGTAGTTTTATATTCAGGGACAGAAAGAGGGCTATGATTTGATACTTAAACAGATTTGTAATCTCAGGGGAGAAAATAAATGCTTGTTAATTGAATTAAATTTTTAATTTTAAAAATAAATAGGACAAAAAAAAGTTCCAATTATAATCCATCAACATCTTCTTAGCCTGTGGAACCTTTGTCTATCCTCACTCTATATGGAGTGAGTCCATTTGCCATACAGGGGACCTTCCCCTAGCTCTCCTGACCTGAGAGAGGTACCCATGGAACTCAAGTCCCTCCTCTAGTTCACTCCATGACTGCCTACCTAGTAGGATCTTTGTTTTCTGAAAGGAAATACTTTGCAAAGGAGGATATGGAAAGCTGTGTTGAAAGTAAATAGGAAATTCACATAATAGAAAGAATTTGTTGGAGAAGGTACATTCAGAGATAACTAGTAAAGACATTTTTAAGGATTTAAACACTCCCGTGTAGGGAGCACATTCTCCTAACTGGTAGCCAAACATTCCATCTGAACATTGAATTTGGTCTTCACATTTCAACAATCTATTCAGCTAAATATATGTTTAGCTGAAAAAAATTCTGTCACCTATATGATACATCTTCTATTTAAATACTAAGTTTAAATATAAACAGCCAAATGAGGAACCTGAGTTTGCAAACAAGGCTCTGAAGTCACGTCACCATAATGGTAACTGACACAACCTTAAGTATACTGCGGTAAAAGGTTGGAGAAAAAAGTTGGAAATTTTATTTTAAAATCTAGAAGAACCTATTCCATGTTTTTAACACATCTTCTCCATACCTCTTTACCATCCTGGTTTCTTACCTTCTTCTGGATTCTTTAGTTTGCTTTTGTTCTTCTTAAAATGCAGTGATCAATACTTAATACAGAGCCACAAATGTGGCCAAAGGCAGAACAAAGAGAAACAAGTACTTCCTTTGCTCTAAACATTATGCCTCCTTTAATGCAGCCTTGGATGGCATTAGCTCTTTTGATGACCGTGTCACAAAATTGCCTTGTACTAAGTTAGCAGTCCACTGAAACCCCCATATTTTTTATTTCAGGAAACCATTGTCTAGACAAGCCTGCCCAATCTTACACTTGTAAAGTTAACTGTTTAATCCAAGTTTAAGACTTTACATTTCTCCCTATTAAATTTCATCTTATTTTGGTCATTTCATGATTCTAACCCATTGATCTCTTTTTTGATCCAAATAGTAGCTATGTCTCCAAGCTTTGTGTCATCTGTAAATTTGACTTCTATGTGTTACTCCATAATCTATATCTCTTCTATACTGTAATATAAATCATTGGGGAAAAATGTTGATCAGCACAGACTGAAGTACAACTAATACTTTGGGCGCTAAAGTAAAGACTCCCTTCCAAGTAAATTTCAACCCATTAATGAGTGTGCTTTTGGTGTAGTCATTCATCCAGTTTGAAATCATCTATATGTATTACCATCTAGCGTGTGTGTGTGTGTGTGTGTGTGTGTGTGTGTGTGTGTGTGTGTGTATCACTCACTAGCACAGAATAGGAAATTACATCAAATGCCTTTCCGAATTCTTAAGTATCCAATGTCTATAGTTTCCCCTAATCTGTCAGTCTAATTATCCTGTCAAAAAAGGAAATAAGGTTAGTCTGGTATGACCTATTCCTCCTGGATTAAGACAAAATGAGATAAAGCACCATATAAATACTAGTTATTATTATTACTATTATTACTATGAAGCTATACTGGCTGTTGGTGCTTATCATTATCTAAGTGCTTACAAACCATCCTCTTAATATTATGTTCTAGAATTTTGCCAGGAATAGAAATCAAATTTGCCTATTGACTACCAATTAGACCTTATTACCATATTTTTATAATATCTGAAAGTAAATCTGCTCTTCTCTAGTCCTGTGTCCCCAGGATCTTTTGGAAATTACCAATAGTTGCTCAACAGTCACACCTACCAATTCTTTTGACACCTAAGAAATAGTTTGTCTAGGGGTGGTGATTTGGACTCACTGAGGACGGCTAGATGCTGCCTACCCATCCCTTATCTTGGGTTTCTACTCCTTGCTAACCATTTTTCTTCTCTCTTTTCTAATTTAACCATCATCAACCTTAGAAGAAAAAAGATAAAATATGATTCAAGGAATCCAGACTTCTCACTGTAATCCCTTATGCTCATTCCATCCACCCGAAGAAGAAATTCTTTCCCTTTTTTTGATCCTTCTCTTGCCCCCAACGTGGCTTTAAAAAAAACAACAGTTTTTATTCTTTTTAATACTTATCGTAAGCTTCTGCTCATTGTGGTCTTCATCATTCCCAACACAACTCTTACCATTCTTTTGCACTCATTCCTTGTCTTCCTTCTTCATAGTCTTTCTTAAATCTAGCCTCATCACTGAGTTTCCCATGTATTCACATCAGTATCTGTAGGCAGTTCTCCTTTATCTTTCTCACCCCACTCATTCCTGCTTTTGTCAGCTTGGTCACTTCCATAAGGTGCTCCCCTGGCCACTCTGATTCTTCCCAAATCTCTTCTCTAGTACTTTGCTCTTTGTTATTTCTAATCCTGATTCTTTATCCCTTCCTCCTCAATCCAGAAAGCACAGCTTTTACTATGGCTCTTCCTTTAGGATACTTGATTCCCCAAAGCCAGTAATACTTTTCTAATGAGAAAATTAGAAACCCCGGCATTATTTTCTGAACTTTTTTGTGTTATTCCTTTCAGGGAGTCACTCACCCATGAATGTCCTGACTACAAAACTGGAGGTCCTAATTCCTGCTATTTTAACAAGAGGCACACCTCTATATGGATGGTCTACATCATTTGGGTCAATGCCACTAACCAGATGGGAAGGAGTATGTCAGAGCCACGTTATGTGGATGTGACTTACATAGGTAAGTGGAAAAAAAGCTTTTCGTATCATTAGCTAACAAACGAAAACTGATTTGTGTTCTCTTGGTCACTATAAATATCTCCAGATAGTAAGATCAGAATATATACACGATATTTATCATCTGAACACAATTATCCTGTTTTCATTTAGTTATTATTTGCTTGATGTGCCCTCTTCAATACACACACACACACACACACACACACACACACACACACACACACACACACACTTATAGACAGAACAGTTTCCAAGGATACTTTACTTCTACATCTATTGTTCTCAGAGATCATGAATTAGTAGGTGCCACTACTCAAACTGAATTTGTGCAGGTAGGTAGGACTTTAATGAATTTAGGTGAATGGGAATTGGGAGAAGGAAATGATGACAAAAATTTTCAGGAATGAATCTCAGTTCTATGGGGTTATTGGAATAGATGAGGTCAAAATATTTAGCAAGAATGCCAGACCTAGTGAATTATTCAACTGAACCATAGAATGGAGAAATGCAGGAAGGGTCAGAGTTTTACCAGAGAATCCAGAAGTTAATCAGAAAAAGAACAAGAAACACTGGGAACCAACTCAAAGCTAACCCATAAGCCTCTGTCACTCAGGCTGTGAAAATATCAAGTGTGACCCAGATTTGTTTTGCCTCTGGAAGGAACCAGAGAAAGTAAACTACATATACATGGAGGAAATTGATTGAGAATGTGGCAGGAATTATCAGCTAGTGGAGGAGAGTCTGCCAGTAATTGGGAAGGAAATTTGAGATGGGCGGGGAAACTGTCCTGCTATGGGAACAGTCTTCATAAAGATGCTTTGGGTCCCAGGAAGGGACTGTGTAAGCAAAGTTAGCAAGGTTCTGCTAGACTCTGGAACAGCAGGAAGTTGTCTTACTAAAAGTTGGGTTAAAAAAAATGAGAAATGTCTGTCATGAGCATGTACTGATCATGAAAGGTTAGGTCTAATACAGTTGAGAACCATTCCTGTCATTTGGCAGACAGGAGGCAGTAGAGGACAGATAGTTTGGGGGTAACTAATATAAAGGTAGTCTGGGTACTGGGTTAGTTGCCATCAGTATGATACTCTCTCATATGGAATGGGACATGGATTTGTATAGTTTCCCAAAGGAGGAATATCTTTAACTGGGAATGAAGATGCCCCCAGGAAATTCCCCTAAGGGCTACTCGCTATAATTAAAAGCTATTAAAAGCTACAGTTAATGGCCAAGGTGCATTATTCTGTAGAATAGACCTGGAGGAACCTGGAGCAGAAGGGAAGGCAAAGATAATATATAGCTGTGTCTGAAATGTCAGAGAAAGTCAAGGTTGCGATATCTTACCAGTCAAGTGGCCTCCCTAATAATGTCAAGAGGTGGCCAAACAGACACATAGTGGTGTTCTTTTAATGGGCTTCTATGGAAGACCAGGTAAGAGAACTGAGCCACTGTCATATCACTATGAAATTAAGACTATGACATCAGATATTGATGGGAGAGCAGCCAGTGTTCCAAAAAGCCCTGCCAAAAGCCAACAGACCTGCTATGACCCTGAGTAGCTCCTCTGCAACCTTGGTTCCAAGGAGGAGTAGATCTCATAATGGAGCTGCCACAATCCTGAATTTATACAATGACCCTCACTGCTGTAAATCATTTCTTGCAAATGGAGTGCCTGGCCCCATGTCTAAAGCTCCTTTCTGTATACCAAACAGTGTGGTGCTTTTAAAAATACTTATGTGGTTAAATTAAGTGGTTTTCTGATACATAGAGCATCAGATAGGGGGCCACATTTATTACAAAATTTTGGAGGTGTTACCAGAAAAAAGTGAGTAGTTCAGTACTCCTTACAGCAGCATGCCTCCCATAGACTTATCAATCACGTAAAAAGGGTAAACCAAGAAAGTAAACAGTCCCTGCATTGTCACCAATTATCTACAGCAGGATTGGCCCCAGTACTTGCCCATGGTTGAATTTGCCCACATAAAGACAATGGCCTCAGTGTTTGAATTATTCCTTTTCCAGGTCATATCAGGGTCTGCCACCACATTAATCAGTCAACAAACATTTATTAAAACATGTAGCAGAGGTGGGGAACCTGCGGCCTTGAGGCCACATGTGGCCTTCTGTGTCCTCAGATATGGTCCTTTGAATCCAAACCTCACAGAACAAATCCCTGTAATAAAAGGATTTGTTCTGTAGACTCAGTCAAAAGACCTCACCCAAGGACCTAGAGCAGCAGTTCTCAACCTGTGGGTCACGACCCTTTTGGGGATCAAATGACCCTTTCACAGGGATCACAGGGGTTGCCTAAGACCATTGGAAAAGATATGCCCACATTCGAGTATTAAAGAGTCACAGCATTAGGAAGGTTGAGAACCACTGATCTAGAGGGGCATGTGTGGCCTCAAGACCACAGATTCCCCACCCCTGGTAGAGGATGGGCATCTGTTTTGGAGGCAGGAAGAGCTGACTGGGTTCAAGACCTTTCTCTGACACCTGTTGGCTGTGTGACCCTGGGCAAGTAATTTAATATTCCAGTGTTCTAGATCAGTCGTGTCAAACTCAAATAGAAAATGGGGCCGCTAATCTGTGCACAAGGATCTCTGTCAGCAGCATATTTAATTTTAAAATGTAATGTTATTTATGTATTATGTTGTTTTTATTTATTTTGTTTAAAATTCTCTAATTACATTTTAATCTGGTTTGGGTCATATGCTGCCTACCTTCCCATGTTTGAAATCTCAAATCTAGAAAACCCTCTAAGACTGCAACTAATAGAAAACATGCTGAGCTACAGTAGAAGCAGCTTTCTCATTTCAGCATTGCTTATACTGGTGAAATCACAGATGTAGGACCTATCATTATCCTGATGCAGACACTGTGCTAGGGGCTGAAGAGAAAAAGACAAAAGTGAAATAAATAGTCTCTGGCCTCAAAGAGCTTATATTTTACAGGGAAGAATATGGCATACACAATTATAGACATATACAAAATAAATACAAGGCTATCTGGGTCAGAAGGGGATGCTTTGGGAATCAGGAAAGGCCTGAAGCCAAAGGTGCCATGGAGCTGAGTTTTAAAAGAAATCAGGGGTTGTAAGAGACAGAGGTAAGGAGGGAGTACGTTCTAGACATGGGGAACAGACAGTACAAAGAAAAGAAAAGAGACAGCATGTTATATATGAGGAAAAAAGAGAAGGCCCGTTTAACTGGACCATAGAGCATGGGAAGTAAAATAATGCATGGCAAGATTGGAAAGGAAAAATATCCATCTGGCAAGTATTCCAGCGATGCTACAAATACCTGACAGAGAGTAAGCACACGCTCTTTACAGGTGGAATTCTGGGCACCACAACAAGCCCATGAGGGAGCACTGAAGCAAATTAGAGACGCAAGGGTCTTGACATAAAGAATGTTCTCCCACAATGTCAGGGGGAGGCCAGGCCTGGCTAAATTATTCAAAGCGAGCATGAAGTCCCTAAATGAATGTTCTTCATATACATTTACCATCACCCAGACTTTTAATCTGGTATCATATAAAATCAGTTACTTTGAGAACCTGGAAAACAGAAGGAAGGAAGGAAGGAAGGAGCAAAGGAACGAAGGAATGAAGGAATGAAGGAGGCAAGAAAGAAAAAGAGAGGGAGAAGGAAAGAGAGAGAGAAAGACAGAGAGAGAGACAGAGACAGAGACAAAGAGACAGAGAGAAAGGAAGGGAGGAACAAGCAAACGAAAGAGAGAAAGAAAGAAAAAAAGAAAGAAAACGAAGTAACCTGGCAAATAGAGTGCTGGTCTTGGAATCAGAAGGATTTCAGTTCAGATCCCTCTTTTTGACATTTTCTAGGTGTGATCACATGCAAGTCACTTCATCTTGGAATTACAAGACAGGATTTAATCCATATCAGTGGAGAGGTTCCCACACTTGTGAAAGAGCAGGTCTTTGTTATATTAATAATATATGGACATAAGTCTGCTGGGAAAACAAAGAGCAGAAAGTCCATTGTGAAGCTTTGAATGGTCTGTGCCCCTATTTGCAGAAATAACAGATAGCTGACTATCAAACTTTCGGGATTCTCTTTAAACTGAGACAGACCTCGACTGCTACTGTCTCAAGTAAGGAGCAATATGACAAGGAGTAATAAGGACTCCTAGCAAGTAAAAGCCAGAACTGAAAATCTACTTGTAATTTTTCCCTCATAAATAATCTTTGAATCCTCTCCCTCCTTTAACATGGCATAGTTTAAAGGCTATTTTCTCTCTTTGCAACAATTTCCCTTTCCCACTCAACTATTCTTTTTTTTAAAAATTTTTTAACATTTTTATTTAAATTTTTGAGTTCCAAATTTTATCCCTTCCTCCCTCTTCCCCAAAATAGTAAGCAATCAAATAGTAAGCAATATACATATGCAATTATGTAAAATATTTCCAAATTAGTTATTTTGTACAAGAAGACTGAAATAAAAGGAAGAAATGAGAGAAAGAAAGTGAAAAATTATATGCTTCAATCTGGATTCAATCAAGATTAGTTCTTTTTCTGGAGGCAGATAGTATGTTTTGTAATTAGTCCTCTGGGATTGTCTTGTATCATTGTATTGCTGAAGATAGATAGCTAAGTCATTCACCATTCTTCAACAAACAATATTGCTGTTGCCGTGTACAATGTTCAACTGGTTCTGTTCACTTCTCTATGCATCAGTTCGTATAAGTCTTGAATTTTCTAAAATCATTCTGGTTGTCATTTCTTATAGCACAATAATATTCCATTACAATCATATTGTTGTTTAACCATTTTCCAATTGATGGGCATCTTTTTGATTTCCAGTTCTTAGCCATCACAAAAAGAGCTGCTAACAAAAGAGCTGCTATAAATATTTTTGTACAAAAACATCTCTTTCTCTTTTTAGGATGTCTTTGGGATTTAGACCTAGCAATGATATTGCTGGATCAAAAAGTATGCAGTTTTATAACCCTTTGGGCATAGTTCCAAATTGATCTCCAGAATTGGATCAGTTCACAATTCTACCAACAGTGCATTAGTTTCCCAGTGTTCCCACATCCCCTCCAATATCCAACATTTTCCTTTTTTGTCATATTAGCCACACTAATAGGTATGAGGTGGCACCTCAGAGTTGTTTTTATTTGCATTTCTCTGATCAACAGTTATTTAGAGGATTTTTCATATGACTATAGAGAGCTTTAATTTCATCTGAAAACTACCTGTTCATATCCTTTGATTATTTATCAGTTGTAGAATGACTTGTATTTTTACAAATTTGAGTCAGTTCTCTAGATATTTGAGAAATGAAGCCTTGGATAGAGATACTTGTTGCAAAATTTTTCCCATTTTCTGCTTTCCTTATAATTATGGTTGCATTGATTTTGTTTGTGTAAAAAATTTTTAATTTTATATAATCAAAATTATCTACTTGACATTTTGTAATGCTATCTATATCTTCTTTGGTCCTGAATTCTTCCCTTATTCATAAATCTGACAGATAAACTATTCCATGCTATCTTAATTTCCTTATGGTATAACCCTTTATGTGTAAATCATGTATCCATTTTGACTTTATCTTGGTATATGGCATGAGATGTTAGTCTATACTTAGTTACTACCATATTGTTTTCCAGTTTTCCAAGCAGTTTTTGTCAAATAATGAGTTTTTGCTTCAAAAGCTTAGGTCTTTGAGTTTATCATATACTAGATTAATATGGTCATTTACTCTAATGTAGTTTGTACCTAATCTCTTCCACCAAGCCACTGCTCTCTTTCTTAGCCAGTGCCAGATTGTTTTGCTAATTACCACTTTATGATACAGTTTGAGATCTGGTACAATTAAATCACCTTTTTTCCCATTTTTTTCATTGATTCCCTTGATATCTTTGAGCTTTTGTTCTTCCAGATGAATTTTGTCATTTTTTTTCCTACTCTATAAAATATTTTTGATAGTTTGATTGGTATGACACAGAATAAATACATTTAGGTAGAATTGTCATGTTTATTATATTGGCTGGTATACCCACAAGCAATTAATATTTTTCCAGTTGTTTAGATCTGACTTCATTTGTGTAAAACATGTTTTATAGTTGTATTCTATTATAGTTCCTGGATTTATTTTGGCAGATAGACTCCCAAATATTTTATATTGTCAACAGTTATTTTAAATGGAGTTTCTCTTTCTATCTCTTGCTGCTAGATTTTGTTGGTAATATATAGAAATACTCGCTAAAGTTGTTAATAATTTCAAGTAGTTTTTTTAGTTAATTCTCTAAGATTTTCTAAGTATAACATCATATTTTCTACAAAGAGTAATATCTTTGTTTCCTCATTGCCTATTCTAATTCCTTTAATTTCTTTTTCTTCTCTTATTACTATAGCTAATATTTCTTTTTTTACTAATTTATTTAAATTGAAAGACTAAAACTTAAATACACAATAAGGAAAGAAAAAGAAACTATAAATTTAAGTACTAAATCCTAAATACAAAAAAAAAGCATTTCCATGTGCATAGCAGAACATGAGAGGATTCAAAATATACAGCAATTAATTTCCATTTCAAAAAAGCCTATATAATAAATACTATACATTGTGTTTCAAGCTGTCCATCTTTACTTCCTTGTAAGTTTTTTTATGTTCTCTGCTGTGAACTTTTTACTTTGTTTTTTTCCCCCCACTTCTTCCCCCTTTCCCAAGAAGGCTACGATTAACTGTGTGTTTGTGTGTAAACACATACTTGTATATATACATATATACCCAATATCCACATACATATATACACGTACACATACATATATGCACACAATAATTATGCATACATATATATACTTACATATACTTAGATATCTCTAGTCATATACATTCATATGTATCTATGTAAGATTATACTATATTTATTTGTCTTCTGTTTCTCTGAGAGTACATAATGACTTCATTCATAGGTCAAAGTCTTTCCATATTTTTCTAAGTCCACCAACTCATCATTTCCTATACCACAATACTATTTAATCAAACCTTAACCTGACTGGTCATTTTAAATAGTCTAAAACAATATTGATTAATATGGATGACATGTAATATAGTTACTCAGTTTTTCACTTTTGATTAAATCTGTTTTAGCTTTAACTTGTCTGAGATCATGATTACTATGCCTGCTTTTTTTCCTCTAATAAATTCTACTCCTAATCTTTATTTTATATTTGTGTGTATCTCCTACTTCCTCTCCCTCCTGGCTCCTTTTCTTTACTTCAACCTGGTACTTTGCCCATCTATTACTTGATCTATCCCGCCCACCAAAAATGCCTCCCTTATCCTCTCCCCCCTCCCTATCCTCTTAGCCTTCCATTTCTTTCTAAATTTAGAAGATTTTTATGCCCTTCTAAATATATACACACACACACACACATATAGATATATAGATATATGTGTCTTGTTCTCTCTTTAATCCATTCCAAGTGAGAGTAGGGTTCTAGAACAACCAGCCTTCTTTCTACTTCTAATTCCTCTGTGACAATTCTTCCTTTCATACCTCATCTTCCCAGATGGTTTACTTTTTAGTTTCACATCACATTCAGCTCTACCCCAATCTTTGTTTCAAACTACCCAATTACTAATAACAATCTTAGACATATGATTTATATTTTCCTTGTATAAAAAGTAAACAGACTGTCCTTATTGGGTCCCTTGTAATTAGACTTTGATATTTACCTTATATCTCTCTTGGACAGTGGTTCTCAACCTGTGAGTTATGTTCTATTTGTAGCAATGAAAATACACCCTGTATATCAGATATTTACATCACAATTCATAACAGTAGCAAAATTACAGTTATGAAGTAGCAACAAAAATAATTTTATGGTTGGGGGTCACCACAACATGAGGAACTGTATTAAAGAGTCACGGCATTAGGAAGGTTGAGAACCACTGCTCTTGGATCTTGTGTGTCAAATTTTCTATTAATTTCAGATCTTTTTTGCAACAAAGATCCTAAAAGTTTGACAATTCATTGAATGTCCATTTTTTTCATTCAGGATTATGCTTAACTTAGATTGGGTATGATATTTTCAGCTGCAATCCCCAGTTCTTTTGCTCTTCAATATAGATTGTTCCAAGATTTGTGGTCTTTTAGTATAGCCACTACTAAGTCTTATGTGATTCTAATTATAGCTCTGCTGTATTTTAATTGGTTTTTTCTTGTTGCTTCTAATATTTTCTCCTTGAACTGGGTATTTTGGAATCTAACTATTATATTCCTGTAGATTTTCCTTGTAGGATCTCTTTCAGGTAGTGATGAGTGAATTTTTTTCTATTTCCACTTTCCTCTTTTGTCCTAACACTTCAGGACAATTTTCTTTGTTTCTTGTATTATTGTATCAAGATTCTTTTTTTATTGTATTTCTTAGCCTCTTATAACTTCACAGCTTCTCCTTGCCCAATTCTAATTTTCAAGGAGTCGTTTTCTTCCTTAAGATTCTGAATTCCTTTCTAGTTGGTTGACTTTCTTTTCATAATCTTCATGATTTGAGTTTTGGTTTTTTGTGGGGGATTGTTTATATTTTCTTTAATTTTTCCTAAATCTCTCACATTTGATTGTGAAAGTCTTTGTAAAGTTCTTCTGTGTATTCTTTTTGGGCAGGTGACTATTTGACATTACTCTTTGGAGTAGGAGAGACTTTTTTTGCTTTGATTTTCTCCTCTGAAGATAAGCCCTGGTCTTCTCTCTTCCCATAGTAACTTTCAATGGTTAGGTTCTTTCTCCTTAGTCTGCTTTTTCATTTTTTGTTTTTTGTTTTTTTGTAGAAGCTTATTGTTGTAATCACCTCTAGTCCTCGGGTATGGGTGATGATGCCTCTTGCCTCAGATCCTCCTTCAGTTTTCCCCTCAAAATCAAGAATTCTGCCCTCCTGTAAGTGCCCACAGCCAGCAGAGTCCCCTTTCCACTGCACTCACCGGATGTGTGCTGGTTCCTTCTCACCCAGGACTGCATCTTGCAGCACAGCTGAGCCTAGTACCCCTTATGAGCAGAGGTTCCCTCAATCTTTCTCTGGTCAGATGCTCAACTCTCCACATTGTCAGGGAAGTGAAAATTCCTGCAGCTTGGGGCCAAGGCTACCTCCCAACCCAGTTAGCTCCAGGGCTTGTCACTAGCTGGTTCAGCAGAACTAGCCTGGGGGTGTTTATACTTAACAAGGACCAAATCTCAAATTGTCTGTGGTTGTCCCACAGTGCTACCATTCTGCCCCAACTCTTTTTTATTTGTACTGCTCTACATTCACCCTGAGGTACTATTTTGTCTTATTTGTGGAGGAAATTTGGAGAGTTTGGAATTTTCTAATCTGCTCCACCATCCTCCCAGAATCTTCTCTCTATAGCTAATATTTTTAGTATTATAGTAAAGGATAGAGGTGACAATGGGCATCCTTGCTACACCCCTGATTGTATTGGGTAGGTTTCTAGATTATCCCCATTGTTAGATAATGCTTGCTGAGAGATTTAGATAACTATTACTTATGATTTTAAGAGAAGCTCCATTTATTCCTATGTTCTCTGGTGTTTTTAATAGGAATGGGTGCCACTCAGCTCTTTTCTTAAAACATCCTTTTGTTACTACTCTTGACTATTTTCCAGTCTACTTCTGACCTTTGCTTAAATTGCCACACTCTGCCATATGAACCTGGTTCTCTTATGAATCTACTTGGCAGCTATAGCTGCCATTTAATTGAATACTTCTATGGGACTGATATCTCATTGATATGGATTCTCCTCTAATATTGCAGATTCATGCCTTCCAACTTGTGGGACTCTTGCTTGTGTCCTTTAAATCTTCCAAAGGGATTTCATGCTAAGGGCCTTCCTCTAATTCTCTTAGCATTGTATGGATACCAGTTGACACACAGGTTGTCCATTGACTATTCTTTACTCTTACCCCATGACTAGCACCCATCTTTTCTGGTCACATATCTCTCTCCTTTACATTGTTTCCCCTGTGCAATTCTTGATCACTAATGTATTGTAGTATTGTTATACCTGCCATGTGTCTTTCCATTGCCCTTTGAGTCAGCCTCAACTGAGGACAAAATTCTTCAGAGACTATGGTATTCTATGAATCCATTTAGGATATTTCAACATGAGTTTCAAGACTTTCGTGTTCTCCCGTTTGTCCAACATTGTTGGAGAGAGGATCATTTTGGTTCACCAAGAAGTCTGGTTAATAGGAAAGAGCCACCAATGCCCCATGTGCACTATCCATGGACGACTAATTTCCAAATATTTACCACGCTGTTTCATAACTCTGAATTGGCAATGGACAACTATATATCTATCATTCAAAGGCCAGCCTGGCAAAGCTCATTACCACAAGAGGTTGATTACTACTAGAATTTGGTGGCAAAGATTAGGACTTCATTGACCACTAGGCAATGAATGATTTGGCAATGACAACTCACAAAAGCATCTACTAATAATATGGAAGTGCTGTGTCATTTGAGGGAATTCTCTCACTGATGAAACCTTGAATCCTTGAAGCATTACCATAAGTACAAGATAATGAAATATACTTGACATTAAAATTGTACTGCAAATAATTTCATTCTCCAATGATGATTCAGGAGGCACTTCAGAAACTGGCAATACTCCATAGCCATCTGAACATCAGTTACTATGTTAAGTGTCATCATGCCCATTGCAAGAGATATACTTGATAATAATGACAAATAAAAAGACGCTTTTCCAAAATCATAATAGTCATAGTTTCATAAAGGTCACTGAGACCGAGTACTGTCCCTAAAATGGATTGTTTACCACTAGTCAATTTGAATTAACTCATTTGGCACTGGAGGTAATGTCTTGGGGTCCTTTGCGGGGTGTGGGAGGTGCCTAGATGTTAGCCAGAGTGGCAAAAATATCTTCTGGATTGTGATACTACTCAAAATGCTATCACTTGCCCTTCCATGTAATGCTAGTACATGACACAAAGACACATTTTACCCTACCACTTGCCCTTTGTATATCATTCAGAGTTCACATGCAATCTTATGTACCAGACCATATCTCTTTTGCCCCTGTGTACAACAAGAGAAGATCTCTCAGCAATGAAGAAGCATACTGGTTGGAATGAAGGCAAAAGAAGGTGGGCAATGGCAGAATGATTAAAAGCCCTTTTTTCTTAAATGAAGTGCAAAACTAAGAGTTCTGATTATGGAGAAAATACCTGTAGTATCAACCTCACTAGATTATATTGAGAAATGAATGAGATAATGTAACTGAAGTGATTTGCAAACTTCGTAGCCCTATTCCAATATATATCACTATTGTTGATGCCATCATTGCTAGCATATGGTAAGTTAAGGAAACAATGATTTCCTGGCTAGAGAATAAAGGTATTTTGAGGATCATGAAGAATAGTACCTCTAGTATCAGAACACTGAATGCCAGATGCAACTCACCAAGGCTGACTTCTTTCTATCGTCCAACTCAGCACATCTGAGGCTAAAAACAAGTTAAAATGAGGGAGAGGGGAATCTATTTAGATTAAAGGATTAGTTCAATAGATAATTCTAGTAAAGAAGGATTCCAACAGCAAAGAGTTTTAATAGTGACAAGCTTGACCAAGGAAATTAATTCACCACTGTGTATTACTCCAACTCTTACTGACCCAGGGAAGACAGGCACGTTGGTTCAAGAACATGTTGATTCTATAAAAACCAGATCAAAATTTCAAAAGTGATTAACATGTAATTCAATAATTCACTTGTAAACTATGTTTCTGAAAGTATATGAAAGATTATTAAGAATTCAGTGGTGATGATTTTTTTTAAAGCTGGTTTATTTTCCATTCAACTTGACACTGTTCAAGAGACAAAAATAAAACTAGTTTAATATTTCTATATGTTAGATAACTGTTTAAAATTAGTATTTGTTAATAACGCTGAGACTATTAAAGACTGTATGAAAGTTATTGTTTGAACCTCCAATTCAAATTTTCAGGGGAATATTGTTTGATTCATTAATTCAACAATATTAAGCACCTGTTATATACAAAACATTGTGGCTAGGGCGCTAGAAGATAAACAAACTTCATTAAGATGTGGTCTCTGATCTCATAAATCTAAAATATTTCTCAGCAGTATGCTTGACTTCCACTTGGTTCTAAGTAACTTATGTTTCTTCATTAATAGTCCATCAAAGAATCTTTTAGATTTAACATCTCTTGTCCTGTCTCATCATTTGTAAAATGAAGGTGTTAGACTAGCTGACCTGCAAGGTCCCTTCTTGCTCTATATCAATGATCTTATGATATTGTCTAAGTGATATTCGTGCATTGCCAACAAGTTTAAAAATATGTCATAAATAATTGGTTCTCACACTAGGGAGCAGCTTGTAATTGCTTCCCAAAAATCATTGCATAACTTCACAACTACAATCTAGTCTGTCCTCTTAAAAAAAATCATTAAATTTTTCTAAGACTCTTGGGACACCCTGTCTTAGTCCTGTGGAAGATCTTTGACATATTTAATATAACTCTTCAATAAGTCAACATATCTGTGATCTCATCCATCTAAATATTCCCTCTACTGGTTCAGTTTCCCTCTTAACCTGTGACAACATTCTTCCTGCCCTCTATGATCCTTCACAGAACTAAGGATTTACCCAGTTTGTTGGAAACCTTCCTGTGGGCCCTTTTACTAAATTCCAGTGAAGCCCTTGGTCTGTTTGCCTCTTACCTCTTACTCATGCCACATGACAAGCCCCATCTGATCACACATTTCTCTTCTGCTGTTTCTGTGATATGGGGAATAAAGAAGTGGCCTAGACACCAGGAAGACATGAATTTAAATCCTGCCTCTAACACACATTGCCTGTGCTACCCTGGACAAGTCATATAACTTCTCAGTTCTCTAGACAACTCTATAAAATAAACTATAAGTTGCACAGAAGTTCCCAACCTGCATTGGCAAAAGAAGTTTCCTTACCTGGGATTTCCCCATACCAATGAAATCAAAGGTCCAATCCCTATCCCCTAGCATTTCCCTTCCCCTAATTCATCATAGGAAATATGCCACAACCTCCTTAAACCACCCAGTCCCCCATCATGCATCTCTCCATTTCTTTCTGGATCAGCAACAACTTTTATTTTCCAGAGATTGTGGTATTCGAAGAGCCATAACCATACAGCATTCTCAGAGCATTTCTGTTATAAATGATTGGTTTTCACACTAGGGAGCAGCTTGTAATTGTTTCTCAAAAATCACTGCATAACTTCACAAATACAATCTAGTCAGCTCTCTTTTTGCTTGTAATTACTTGGCCCAAATTATTTTGGGTCTGTCGTGTCCCAAATAGAAGTACTGATATACTAAGTCAATAGAGTAGCCATCCAACTGAATGTCAAAATCTGGACAATAAGTATTTTTCATAGGCTTAGTTTTTTCTGCATGGATTGTCATGTCATTTCTCTTCTGAGAAATCATGGATCTAAGTGAGGTCTTAAAATGTTCAGGGACTTCAGCATAATGTCATTCACAAATGGGAGCATCTAAAGAACCTTATCACCTATAGCAGTGGTTCTCAACCTTCCTAGTGCTGCGACCCTTTAATACAGTTCCTCATGTTGTGGTGACCCCCAACCATAAAATTATTTTCGTTGCTACTTCATCACTGTAATTTTGCTACTGTTATGAATTGTAATGTAAATATCTGATATGCAGGATGTATTTTCATTGTTACAAATTGAACATAACCCACAGGTTGAGAACCACTGACCTATAGAGAATCCCTCTTCCATTTGGATTGTATACAGAATATCCCCCAGGAAAATAGTGAAAACTTTTGATGAACCATACATACTCCATGTTATGCTTTCAAGATACCAATAAGAAGAGGGCGATAAAATAATTATCTCAGTAGTAACCTCTGTCAGAAAATCTTATCTGATCCTAGTCTGCATTTTGCTCTACCCATGATCTTCCTAGTTAAATTCTGGGGTAACAATATCATATGTAAATTTTTCCTTCTTCTTTTGGTGTTTTCTCTTTTCTTTGCTTATGAATGATCTTTATATGCTTTTAAAATGATGTCACCTCCAGATTTCTTTGGGGTGTGTTTGGTCTGCTACAGCAATTCTTTTCAATTTTTGTTTTCCCTTAAGGGCCATTTCAACTTTGGTTCCCAATGTGTTGTGAAAGAAAGTGTTAGAGTCCAAAGCTAGTGTTTTTCTATCACTGTTTTTATCATAACTGATAATAAAAATAAATAAATTTTACAGAAATGCTGAAAAAGCCATTCCATTTTCTTTCTGTTTGTTGTCATCTTGTCAGTGACATTGGGGAAGAGTCTTAGGACGATGTGGCTTACTGGGCTTCATAGCAACCTTTCTCTAAAATAGTCTGCTAGTTTCATAGATAGATAGATAGATACACATATACATGTATATGTATATATAATGTATGTGTATATATCTATATGCCTATATAGATATATCTATAGATATATGCTACTTTTCATTTTACTGAGGTGATACTACTCAGAGTATTCTACCATAGCACTCTACAAATGAATTTGCACTCTGAACAACATTGTCCTTGACTGCCATCTCTCTGACCTCCCCAACAAAATCAAATATTTGCTAGCCAAGATGGTTTCTGGCATTTCTTTGCCATCTCTTTGAGGACACCAATTTATGTCCAATTAAACTTCTATAAGACATAATAATCAAAATCAATATCTTTATAAGAGGTTTTTTTTTCTGTTTCCAATTTTTCCAGCATCAACAATTCACTCAAGTACTTTAGGTTAAAGAAGATAGAACTGTTCTCAGTATCTTTTCTCCTAATTTTCATGAGGATTTTGGCTTTTATTCTAAACAACTGATGGTCACATTGATTTTGATATGAATATTTTATCAGTAACCAGCTATTTCACGTTTGTTATAATAATGACCAGGGCCCTCTGAGTCTGGTGCCTTTCCCAACCTTCTTCTCAGACAAAATATTCACAATAGACTCATGGGAATATTCTGTGTCGGCTACACTGAAGATCCTGAGAATCAAAGAATCTGTTATTGGTTTTGAGGATCTTGTCAGTGTTTTGTAGAAAATTCGTTTGCCTCTTCATCCTCTGCAACAGATGTTGCAGCATAAGTACAGTTATCTTTATTATCCGTTTTTAGAATATCTGGGTGACCCAGTAGGTAGCGTACTAGAATTGGATCCAGGAAAACTTGAGTGCAAATCCTGCTGCAGACATTATTTACTAGCTGTATATCCCGAGCAAGTTGTTTCACACACTCAATCTCAGTTTCCTCATCTGTCAAATAGGAATAATAATAGCATCTACTTCCCAAGGTTGTTGTGATGATGATTCATTGAGATCCTACGTGGACAGCTCTCTACAACCCTTAAAAGGTTATATGAATGCGCTGTTTCATAAATGCTAGCCATTTTTACTTATTCATTGGGAACACTGAAAAAATGAAATGATCAAGTGTCCCGTGAAAGGAAAGTTTTTATTTCCTCTATACACAGTTGAATCAGCTAACTCTAACCCAGGAGACATGATTCCATGTAATGAGAACTTCCTTTGGTTATATAGTTTTGTTTATCATAAGAATATCAATATCGATGTGATTTCATTCTTCCAATATGTCATTTCTTTGGTCTTCAGGTAGTGATTTCACACTTACAGTACCTACGATTAAGTTAAAGTCTGTAGAGAATCTAAAAACGTGTAATACTCAGCACCTTCTGCCCCCTTTTCCACCATGGTCACTACTGAGGCAGAGGAGGCTACACATGACTGAACGTAATGTACTTTTCTTTGTTTCATGGTTTGCTGAAGAATTCACTGCCTAGCGAACTGCCAATCACTGGTGATATGCTTCTCTGCATTTAGCTAAATTGGCCTGCGCAGCACTAATTCAGTCACACTGGGACCTTTCTTGAAGACTTTCCTCCATGAGAGAACCTCCTAGAGCTTATATCCCACTCACTTAGCCTTTGAGAACTCAGGATGATTCCCATACCACAGTGAGATATATGTTTATTATGCACATGTCAAAAATTCTAGCCGAGTGAGTTGGGCATTTTAGGATTTGCCCTGTTGTATCCAAGTTAAACACATATACACAAAGTGCATGCAAATTTTGCACTGGGAAATAACTGAGATATTCAGCCTTGGGAAATCCCATAGTCTGTTACCACAGCATGAGAAGGGTCCAAGCAGGGGTGAAGCATTAGGATTACCCAAACAGGTAAGTTAAGTTTTTTTTTCTTCTTTTCATCTACATGTTGTCATTGTCATCATGAGTCAGTCAGTCAATAAGTATTTGTTTAACACCTCCTATGCCAAAGATTATGCTAACTGCTATTGATGCAGAGAAAGTCAAAATATAACCCCTGCCTTAAAGGAGCTCAGAAGCAATAACAGCGAAAGAAGAAGCTGAAAAGGGTGTGATAGAGGAAGAAGATAAAGTCCTACAGCTGGTTGAGAAATTATGAGAGGGCTGCCCTGAGCCCCTTCCTTGAATGCAGAACCTGGGAAGAGCTCTCCACTATCTACCCTCTCCAAGCAGAGGGACAGAGAGGTCCCGGGGGCAGAGGGTGTTAATGAGGTAAGAGTTTTGGAGCCAACAGATAAGCATTGTGCGTTGATCACTCTACTGAGCATTAGTAATGGGTGTCAGACACAGTCCCTGGGTTTATAATCCTATGTACAGGAGAGCTTCTGAGCACAAAGAACATAGCTAACAACGCAAAGGGAAATGAACAAAATATCAAATGTTCTATACCAGCAAGTACTAAAGGAGTTCCTTTAATGTCCACAGTTGAACCAGATCCTCCTTTGAACCTAACTTTAGAAGTTAAACAACCAGAAGATGGAAAGCCTTATCTGTGGCTGAAATGGTCTCCCCCTGTCCTGGTTGATGTGAGATCTGGTTGGCTAACACTTCAATATGAATTGCGACTAAAACCTGAGAAAGCAGCAGAGTGGGAGGTGAGTCATCTTTTCCCAAGGCTTTCCTTTCTTAGCATTTGAGCAGCTACCCATATCCACTATCTAGGTTTGGCACCTTATTCCAACATTGAGATTGAATGACAATATGGATCTTAACATTTCCATCAGCATGAGCAAATACCACTCAAAATTCTGAGCTCTGCTCCTATGGAGCAGGTTGTCATTTCTTAATCTGCCTACCTTTCCTCATTAGCTTCCGAACCCTACGTCCCTCCATAGGACCCAGGATGACATAGGCCAGTTCCATGTTTGTGTCTTCAGAATCCCAGTTGTATTTATCCAGTATCAATGCTAATTTAAGGATCTGATTTCAAAATGGGAGGAAGGGGAAGGATGGGTACCAAAGACAGATAAGGTGACAGAAAAGGGTGAGTCTAAGACAGGTGTGGGGAACTTGTGTCCTTCTAGATTCTCAGATATAGCCTTTTGGTTGAATCTAAATTTTACAGAATGAATCCTTTAAAAGAGTATTTATTCTGTGAAGTTTGGATTCAGTCAGAGAGCCACATTTGAGGACCTAGAGTGCCACACGTGACCTCAAGACCGCAGGTTGCTCACCCCTGGTCTAGGACTTATAACATCAGACCTTTCCTGAGACCAGTTTCTAGGACTGACTCCTCAGATAGATAAGAACACCTCAGACTCTAGCTGGCAAAGAGCTGGAGTGACTCCTGTTTACCGTGTTCCTCCCTAGACCCATTTTGCTGGTCAGCAGACACAGTTTAAAATCTTCAGCTTGTACCTGGGACAGAAATATGTTGTAGAGATTCGCTGTAAACCAGACCATGGCTCTTGGAGTCAGTGGAGCCCTGAAAGTTCCATTCTGATACCTAGTGGTAAGTGACCTTGGAGCTTTTTCTCAATCATCCCAATTCAAATAAAGGTAGAAATTTGGAGCTACCAGCACCAACGGAAATAAGAGCGCAGAAGGGGGCCAAAATTCTCTGTACCCAATATAGGGACTACCTGCATGGCATCATTGCTGGCTGTGAGATCAAACCTGAGCCCTGGTTTCTCTGGCAAAGCTAGCTACAAATACTATGTTTGGGAGATGTGGAAGCAGACATTGATGTCCCAATTAAGGCCTGCTATTCCATCATCCCTGAAGAGCCTGGCCAAGAACATTTCTCAGGTTGTAAATCCTAATAGAAGATACCATAAAGCATAGAGCAGGTGCCCAACTAACTAGGCCACCAATTTCCAGGCCTAGAATTATGGGTGAAGTGCTAGGCAAGATAATAGTCTACATTCCTAGGAATGCCATCTTTTTGGTTGAATCTGTCATGTCCAACTCTTCATGACCCTGTTCGGGGTTTTCTGGGCAAAGATACTGGAGTGTTTTGTCATTTCTTTCTCCAGCTCACTTTACAGATGAGGAAACTGAGGCAAGCAAGGCTAAGTGACTTGCCCAGAGTCACACAGCTAATAAGTGTCTGAGATTAAATTTGAACTTGGGAAAATGAGTCATCCTGCTTCAAAGCCGAATGCTTTATCCACTGGACCCCAAAAAGCAGTGTGGAAATGGAAACCAGGATAATGATGCTGTAGCCAATCCTGTATAATAAAAAGATCATTAAATCAGAGGCAGGAGAATCTGAGCTCTCACACTATCTCTACCATTAAACTTGATGTCCTTGGACAAAGTCATTTGATCTCTCTGAGACTTAATTTCTTCTTCTGGAAAATAAGATTAAACTAGGTGACCTCACAAGTCCCCTATAATGCAAATATCCAATGACCTTAGAATCCTGTTGGAATCAAAATCCTATGAAAATCAAAAGTCGTGACAATTTATTTACAGCACTTTGATATTTCCCATCCTTACCTTTAAGGGGAAAAATGTAATAGAGTTTCTGGATGTTGTTTCATCCAAAGTGACCTGTTTCTCTAAGTCTCCCATTCACAGGAATGGGTAAAAAGGAGAGGAATAAAAGTCTCCCCAATGTTTAGAGGGAGTGATGCTCATTGGTTTGGAGAATGATTTTTTTGGCTTAAGCTTTTCTCCTGTTTGTTTCTAGACTTCAAAATGAAAGACACCACGGTGTGGATCTTCGTCGCTGTTCTCTCCTCTGTCATTTGTTTGATTATAGTCTGGACAATGGCTCTGAAGGGTTACAGGTGTGTCACTGTCTCTTAAAATCCTGCCAGATCTGGATTACCTGAGATAATAAGAATAGAGAGGGCGGAGATAACCCACAGATAGTCCAAACTCACCTCCTTTTAGACATGAGCTCTATTCTCTTTTCTCATCAAACTCTTTTTTTTTTAATCAGAACTACCAAATATCAAAATGAACTTATTTGAATCAGGTCCTTTCTCTCTCAAAAGAATGCTAAGTGTGGGAATGGGATAAAGCTGGAGAAACAAGGATCTGAGGAACCCTCAGACTCCCTCATCAGGCCCCTGAGCAATTCAGGGCCTGTTAATTCTATAATAACCTGTCCTGCCACAGTCTGTTTTTGTTTACGGGCCTTTGTCTGTATACAAAGTAGAAACATTGGGGAATGATTTGAATCCTGTGGGGAGGGAAGATGGATGTTTTTCTAACCTCATCAATTTTCTGCTGTTTTTATAGTATGATCACCTGTCTCCTGCCACCTGTCCCAGGCCCCAAAATTAAAGGATTTGATACCCATCTACTGGAAGTGAGTGCCAATGAATGAGAACATAAAGTAACTGAGTAACATGTAAAGTATATTATTGTAATAAGCTTTTCCTCTGCCAAGAGAAAATAAAAAGAAAAAAAACCTCTGTGAACATAGACTGTCTTATAATTGCCCTTCCAGCAATGGAGTTTTTCACAAACCTAAAATCTGAGGTAGCAGTAATCAATCAATCAATGAGGATTTACTAAATCCTTATGAAATGTCAGGCACTGGAGTACAAATACAAGAATGAAACAATCCCTGCTGACATCCTAACATGGCTCATACAGAAATATGTTTTGTTTGATGGCGCACATACAATCTATAGCAAATTTCTCGGTTTCTTGAGAAGAGGTGAGGGAAGGGAGAAAATTTGGAAGTCAAATTTTTAAAAACCAAATATTAAAAATTGTTTTCACATGTAATTGGAAAAAATGAAATACAAATTTTTTTTTAGAAAGTGCTGGCATTCTAATAGGGGAGACAAGAAATACTTAGGAAAGTATGTACAGCATAAATCTAAAGTGAATAAAGACAAATATATCCAGAGTCGTCAAATACAATACAAGGTAGTTGGAGGGGAAAGATGCAGGCAGTCGGGGGAATCAAAAAAGTCTTCAGGCAGAACATGGATCCTCAGATGCATCTTAAAAGAAAAGAGACTAGTAAATGATGATTTGATAATCAAACGTCTGTCCTACCTTAGGAGGCTAAGCTGAGCACTTATGGGCTCCTTACCCCTAACAGCCTTGCTGCCCAGCAGGAATGTGTATATGAGAAGGGGCAAGGATGAGGCAACATCACAAAAGTGACGAGATAACAGGGGAGAGAGGAAAGGGCAACCAAGGATGGAGCCAGGGAGAAAAATGGGTTAGCCCAGGAAGAATATTCCAAAAATGTAGTTTTTATATGCAGGATTCTTTCAGTCTGCCACGGACTGGAGACCAAGGGCATTTAGAAAGTGTGATGAATTCAAAGGAAGGACAAAAACACCTCCCCTCCAGAAGGTCCCCATTGAGATGTGACCACAGCCACCACCTCAGTTCCTGTTGTACAAAGGTGCACAGATAGGTGCAAGCAGACTTATGGATACCGATAGCTCTGTTTTAATACAAATGTGTGACTTGCATCAGATTCATGGTGAATGACAAAACTCGGAGTAAAATCACATCACTTAGGAAGGAAGTATAATGAATGAAAATGCCACTTTGGAGAGGTTTCAGCTGTTCTTCAGATAAAAAAAAATAAGTTTTTAATTTATCCTTCAATAGAAGAATTGAAAAAATCTTACATTCATATAATGTTTTTGATAAACTTTTATAGAGCTGTCTTCACAAAAGCATTTTCAAGTCCATCACTCTTTCGTCAAAATTCTATGAGGGGAGCAGAGCAGGTTTGAGGGTTTGGGGGCTTTTGTGTGTGTATATGTGCTCTGGGCCTGTGATTTCACTGTTGGGGAATTCTGGGTGTGGAAACTCCCTACAGCAATGCAGAGCAGCATTTCAAGTGTAATTTGTAATATTAGAGAATTTTCCTATGGCACTGCAAGATGTAGTCCCTTGCCCAGAATGACACAACTAGTGTGTATCAGACGCAAGACTCAAACCCACATTTTCATGACATCGAGGCTCACCATTAAGCCACACTGCTTCTCAAAGCAGACATTAGAACCATTTTGAAGCTGAGGAATCTAAGGTTTATAAAGGTTGTCTGTGGTCACATTATTCAAAGGTGGACCCAGGTCTCCCCACCTCTAGTCTATTACCCTTTGCACCATGCCACCATAGTACCTCTGGCATGCCCCTTTACATGGGTTTGGAATAAACCAGACAACAGTGCCACTCACCGTGCCCTACCAATCCTGCCTATTTAAAAGAAAAACAACTAGATTACCCTGTATTACTGACCTTCCAGCCCAGTGACTCCCAGACCGTGTAAGAAAGGAAAAACAAAATACAAGTCATTAAGATCAATACAAAAAGAGCAATTCTAATGATAATTGTTGTTGTTGTTGTTTTAATAGAAAGGGAAGTCTGAAGAACTCTTGAGTGCCTTGGGGTGCCAGGGTTTCCCTCCCACTTCAGATTGTGAAGACCTTCTGGTAGAGTTTCTGGAAGTGGATGACAGTGAGGACCAGCAGCTGATGCCCACCCATGAGAAAGACCATCCTAGCCAAAGCACGAAGCCCGCACACCTTGACCCAGACAGTGACTCCGGCAGGGGGAGCTGTGACAGTCCTTCTCTCCTGTCTGAGAAGTGTGAAGAGCCCCGGGTCCCTCCACCAACTTTCACCATTCCAGAGGTCAGTGAGAAGCCAGCTGATCCTGCAACAAAAATAACCCACAACTGGGCCCCCCAGAGCATAAACTTAGAGGGCAAAATCCCCTATTTCAATGCCATTGGGTCCAAATCTTCAACATGGCCTATACCACAGCAATCCAATAACCACACCCTAAGATCCTCTTACCACGACATTGCTGACATCTGCAAGGTGACCCTGGGCACTGTGAACGTTCTAGCTGTTTCACTAAAGAAAGAAGAGAATCATCCTCCAAATTACTCAACAACCATTGATGCTGTGGGGGAAGAAACAACAGAGAAGCAGAATGAGTTGGAACACTTCCGTTCCAAGACTGGCCAAGATCAAACGTGGCTGCTACCCAATGAGAAAATGCCTTTTATGTCTCCCAGGCCCATGGATTATGTGGAGATTCACAAAGTCAACAAAGATGGCGCGTTATCATTGCTACCAAAACAGAAAGAAAACAATGCCAATATAGAACAGGCCAACACTTCTGACACCAGTAAGGAGTATGCCAAGGTATCGAGGGTTATGGAAAATAACATCCTGGTGCTGATGCAAGACCCAAGAGCTCAGGCCACAGTGACATTTGAAGAATCTGCAAAGGAAACTCCTCAGCCCCTACAACACATCCAAGCTGAGAAAAACCTGTCCTACTGCACCTCTCCACCAGGTGACTGCAAACTCCAGACTGGTGGGTTGGATTACCTGGATCCGACTTGTTTTATGCACTCCTTTAATTAATTGATTGATTCATGAAAATGTGATTTTTCTTCAGGTAACACTACAGAATAAGTTAAATGCAATCAAACATAGAATGTCCAAGAATGTGGTTTAGAAATGGCACTAACTAAAACTCATCTGCAGCTCACATCTTCTTATGCTTAATGTTCAGCCAGTCATCTACTTTCAAACAACTGATGCCAGAACAAATTATTTTGTTTTCTAATTGTAATTTGTAGTTTTAATTTCTGCTGATAGGTATACAATAACATGTACAATAAAATAAAAGCACATCACTTAGTTTTCTTGGTGGGGGGATGCCGATAGATACATTATTTTGATAGGAGATTCATGGCTCAATACATAACCAAAGTAAACTAAACAGACAAAATTGTTTAATGCCATAAGAAAGGAGCATAGGCAAACACAGAGCACAGGCCATGGGTTCCCAGGTGTACTGGCACACCTAGTCCATAATCCATGCACTCCTATGAAAAGGAGGAAGGAGAATGGAGATTATATGCCATGAAAACCCAAGCTGCAAACCAGTTCCTTAAGTTTTACATTCCTCTCTCATTTTGTTAGGTTTGCCTAAATTGAATGCATTAAAAGAAAAAAAATTCCAGAAAATATTACCAATTTGTTGACTTGCTATGGTACATCCTGCTCCTTACACATGGATTGCTGATGTACTAGGAAAAAACAATGCCTTGACATTTTGTTGTTGTTGTTTTAAGATAGTTTGAACACTGTCTTAAAGATCTTCCTAAATTTCATAGTAGCCTGGAGCCCATAAAAAAATATTTAATTGGGAAATTTAAAGCTTCTTTTATGAGAGCTATTCTTAATAGTGCAAATCCCTCTCAGTGTTTTCCTATTACATTTCAGCACAATGAATATATCTTGTGCACCCAAGATACTTGTAGGTACATAGGAAGGAAGGAAGGAAGGAAGGAAGGAAGGAAGGAAGGAAGGAAGGAAGGAAGGAAAGAAGGAAGGAAGGAAAGAAGAAAGGAAGGAAAGAAGAAAGGAAGGAAGGAAGGGGAGAGAGAGGAAAGGGAGGGAGGGAAGGAGGGAGGAAGGAGAGAGAAAAAGAAAGAAAGAAAGAAAGAAAGAAAGGGAGGGAAGGAAGGAAGGAAGAAAGAGAAAGAAAAAATTTGGCAATGTTCACTTTAATTTAAAAGACAACCACAGAAGGATGCTTTTTGATATGTTGCCTTACTGTATATAATACAAAAATTCTACTTTAATATACCCACAAGCTTAACAGTGTATTTTTGAAGACTATTTTTCTATCACTACATGAAATAAAAGAAAATATTTTCTATCCTCCCAGTACAACTGTTTACATATTCAATAGGTACAGTATTTTCCACTCCAAAGTTATCATAAGAATTTAAAGTAGGTAGTAGTACATATAGACACCATTTCAAGAATAAAATACTGTACCAGAACAAGACCAGAGTTTAATGAAGAACAGGAATGGGTGTAATAGTGTAATAACAGGGGATCATGAGTTGTCCTCAGTTCTCTTCGTCATCATGATTCTTCTAAAGAAGTAAAGTGAAACAGGTTTTAAGGCCTCTCCCCAGATCAAAAATCATGTGCACCCAGAATTTTCAGGTTATACAGACGATGTCCTGGGCAAGATGCCCTCCAATAGATGGGGCTTCCTATAACAAATAAGGAGAAAAATCTAGGGAGTCTTATTTTTTTCCTGGGTAAACAAAAGAAAACAAGTTCATTTTTAACGCTTCAAACTGAGGATCTCAAAGTCAAGTCAAGGTGCAGGCTTTCTCAGACTTATCAAAAGTCACGGGCCTTATTATTCTATATTCCTCCCTTGCTCATCCTGGCACCTCCTATCCACCTCTTCACATGATGGTGGCACCTCTGTGCAAGTAAAAGCTGAATTTAGTCCACCAAGCCTTCTCTTAGCTGCTCAAGGATAATCTACTGTAGGATAATCAAGGATACTCAGCTCACAGAGCTGAACAGTCCAATCAAATTTGGCACTTAGAATGAGAAATGTAGTTCAGGGACCTGGTCCATCATTCTTTACAGAAGATAGTATATTAATGGTGCTTAAGGAAACGCTAAATAATCATTGATATGAGATTATTCTCGCTCTACATGAACTCCCCTGGAGTAAGGTAAGCACTTTGGAAGGTTTCATGAACTTACTCAGTTTCTTTAATTTACTACATGAAAACAATTTGAGGGGAAGGAGAGAGGAAAAGATCCATGATTTCATCAGTGCAAGAAATTACCTCCACTGATAGATTAGAAGATCAGCTGGGTGAGACACAGAGAGGGAAAGTCACATAGCTATGATGAGTCAGGTGAAGGCCTTAAAGCATGTCTGTCTGATTCCAGGGTCACTCCTCTATTTGCTACAACATGTTCCCTCTTGCCTGAAAACAATAACCTGACTCAAATTCTAAACTCCAGTGTAGAAAGAGTCAAGTTCATTTAACTAATTTGCTTCAGTGCAGCAGCACCATATACAAGTAGAAAGTTTATCAGAAATATTTGTTGATGGCGTGAACTTCCAGAATGGTACATTAATGACTTGAAAAAGCATCCAGAACTTTGGAAAGTACCACAGAGTTTCTTTTCCCCTGGAAGATATTGCCTCATCCAGAACTAATCTGGATTAAACTTGTCCCATCCAAATTCATATCTTCAAGGTGAGGATACATTCTGCTACCAACTTTTTCAACAACTTAATTTGCATTATGGCATGGGTATACCAGGCATGGGGAATTTGTGGCCTTGAGGCCACATATGGCCTTTTAGGTCCTTGGCTATGGCCTTTTAACTGAGTTCAAGTTTTACAGAACAAATCCTTTAATTAAGGGAATTTGTTCTGTGAAGTTTGGATTCAGTCAAAGGGCCATACTTCAGGACCTAGAGGGCCACATGTGGCCTTGAGACCACAGGTTCCCCACCCCTGGATAACATATATCAGGGCTAAAGACTCAACTTGGGCTAGTGTCACTAAAAAGAAACATTTGGAAAGGCAGCAATTAGGGTCCAGTTTCCTTATTTTATCAACCATAATCATTTTTTTTTGTTTTTACTCATGTTTTAGCAGAGACCAGGACTCTCTGTATCTAGTCCAATGGTGATTATTAATATCATGGCATAGCATTATATTTAACTAATTATTATTCTTCATTAGGCAACTATAAACAGGACTCTAAAGAATAGGTCAACTAATTGTTATCTCCACTTTATGTCATTAGCTCCTGATGGTCTTCAGCTATGTTATATGTATGTGAACATCCACACATGTACATTCTAAGTGCCATGAATATGTATTCCCGAAACACTGAAAAAGGGTGATCGTTACCCTAGATTAAACAATGACATTCTCCACCAAAGTCACCAGCCCCAAATTTCTTACTTTAGTCAGTCAATAGGTATTTATTAACAATCAACTATGTGCTGGGTACTGTGACAAGCACTGGGGATACAAAGAAGGTCAGTGTAGTGTCTCTGCTCTCAAGAAGAGGACAGTCTAGGGGCAGTGACTAGGTGGCTCAGTGAATAGAGCACCAGCCCTGGAGTCAGGAGGACCTGAGTTCAAATCCAGCCTCAGACACTTAACGCTTGCTAGCTGTGTGACCTTGGACAAGTCACTTAACACCAATTGCCCTGCCCCCCCCTCCAAAAAGCAAAATTAAAAAAAAAATTTTTAAAAAAAAGCTAACAGTCTAATACAGGAGACAACATGCAAATGACTATATACGGATATCTACAGGATAAATCAGAGATAATCTACAGAAGGAAGGCACTCACATTAAGGGGTTTGAAAAAGGCACATTTTTTTAGCTGGGACTTAAAGGAAGCCAGGAAAGCTAGTAAGTAGAAATGGAGAGGCAGAGTACTCCAGGAGGATAGCTAGTGAAAATACCCAGAGTTCAAAAAAGAAAAAGAAAGAAAGAAAAGAAAATGCCCAGAGTCTAGAGGGGAAGGTCTTATGTGAGGAACAGCTAAGAGGTTTCTTCTGGCTTCTGTTGGCTTGCCACAGATCATGAGTCAGCATTTCACAATTGACTTAAGAGAGCCCTCAGTTTTACAGGAGAAAATGTCACTTTTTTTCAAAATAATTCCCACATTGCACTCTCAAGCTTCAAAGTCTTATTATAAACAGAGCACCACATATTGCCAATGAATACATCATTGGGAGCCCATGCAAACAACTTCCAAGTTGCAGTTTGTTTCTACCAAATAGAGTAGAAAATATAGGATTGGAAGATGCACATGGGACAGTGGCAAGAGCCCTACACTTGGAGTTAGATGATACCCCACTTGACCATTTATTTCATGTAGGACTTTGGCAAATTATTTCACCTCTCTGGATCTTATTTTCCTCATCTGGAAAATAAGAAATTTGGACTAAATAACCTCCAAAGGTCACCTCTCTGGATCTTACTTTTCTCATCTGGAAAATAAGAAATTTGGACTAAATAACCTCCAAAGGTCCCTTCTAGCTCTAAAATCTATGGTCTTTTGAAAATTTTGGTATGAGCACAAACTTTTATCCATATCATCACCTGATGTTCAAGAGATTCTGTTCTCCCAAGTGCCTAACTCCCTTCCTAACAGTAAATCATGTCCTGAAGGATAAAGTCACAATTTCAGGTCACTTGTTGATTATTTACTCTGTACTATACCTTGTTACTAATGGGAAATACTTCTCCCCACGAAGCCTGATAAAATAATAGACTCATTTAAGAGAATTAACTGCCCTGAGCATCTGCTTTCTGGGAGATGACTGAGCCCACAGAGAGAATCTGGTTGGCACTCTTTCCCCCAAGATACCAGGATCTATCTGTCCATCATTTATCATAAGGTCCTACCTTTCAAAACTTTCCAATCTGCTTATATATGGCAAGGATGGTACTGACATATGCACCATTGATAAAGTGCCTTTTTTTCTTTCTTTTTTAAGAATTATTGGAGGTGTGTAGAGAAAAGGGTAAAGATAGAAAATGGAATTTACCTTAAATATATTTAACTATTTATAGAAACCTTTGGGAGGAAAGGGAAAGGAGCCAGAAAATAGAGGTGGACAGAGAAGTAGCCAGTATGACTGAAAATCATAAAGGTTAAAAGACATCCTACAACTTCTGTAGGAGTTTCCAATTGATTAAATAATTCTAGTTACTGTGGAGATTTTATGAGGAATATCCCACTTTCCACCGTGTTTTAAGGAATTATTTCTAAATTGAATTTCTATTCCTTGAGATGAAGCTCTCTTTGGTTCAATGTGGAAGTCATGGAGCACTTTGGAATGGACTTGAATAGAGCACTTTGGCCTGAATGGAAAGGGTATTACATACTCATTAGAATTTTTCATACTGCCATAGATATACAAATTATTTCTCCACTATTCCCCCTTCCCTTTTCCCAAAGAAGAGATGTTCTTAATGAAAACCTTATATGTGACTCAATGAACCTGTTCCTTCTTTTGCCCTATTTTAGGAACACAAATCTAGAGCCAGAAAAGACCTCTGAGACCATCTAGTCCAATCCCTTCTCCCCATTTTACAGATAAAGAAACTGAGGCCCACAGAGGATAAGGAGTGACTTGCCTAAGATTACATAGGTAGCAACTATCAGAGCCAGAATTGGAACCCAATCCCTCTGACTCCAAATCCAGCACTCTTTTCAATGCAGGATGGCATTCCACTCCTTTGCTGAAGCATAGCAGTGGAATGCCAGAGGTTGCCAAATATAGTTTAGAAAGCGAACTGAATTGGAAATCAAGAACCCTCAATTTAACACTAACTAGCTGTGTGTTTGGACAGGTCATGATCCCTCCTGGGCCTCAGTTACCTCCCCTGTAAAATGAGAAGGATTGGTCTAAGCCATCAGAGAAACTCCTTTCGACTCTATTATTCCGGACTTCTTTACGCTCAGCCAAGTGCTGAGCAAGAAATCAAGGCATTTGCCAATATCTCCTCAGTCCAGAGTGCTTAGTGTCTGAAACACAACAGGAGACAGGAAACATGGAAGACTTAAAAAATCCTTTTCCAGAATCATATTGGTGTAAGCTATTTAGGGAGTTTTCAGGTTATCCTCTTTCTTTGCTCTTTTCTCTCCCTTACATTGATCCCTTGGAGTAAAAGAAGTGCTCCTGCAGGGTATCAAGAAGCCTAGGAGAGTTAACCAGCCTCCTATATCCAACTTTCTCCTACTAAATGACTGGCCCTATGGAGAAATGAGCCACTGGTTAACTTGGCCCCGCCAATCACAACAGTCATCAGTTAGTCTAGGTTAAGTGTCACAAATATATCCTGAGAGATCTTACCCCACCATTTGTTCCCTTCTTCTAAGGCTCCCTAGAAATCTAAAATATGAGAGTGATTAAGAAAGGGTAGGAAATTTTTACCAGCAGGTTAAAAATTCAGAATCCCTGCCTTAGGGCTTCTGACCTAACAAAAAATTTTACTTTTAATTCTATCATGAATATGTTCCATGAGAACTGGCATCAAGATTAGACTCCTGGTAATATGGGAGTTTGTGATGTCACCATTCTCTGTGATAGAGCCTGGTCCACATGAAAAGACCAGCTACCACTACTCATCTCACAGTTTTCCAAGTCAAGCAGGAGTTTCCTCTTCTCAACAAATCAAAGAGTAAGGGGGAGCAACTGCCAGAATAGTGGAAAGCTGATTTTTGGTCCGGAACACCTATTTCAACTATTAGCATCTATTTCAACAAAGTAAATGTGAACTATAAGTTATTTGCCATGATGAGATTGGCATCTTCCAGTATTCCATGGAGTGGGCTTACATTACACAGAATTGCCCATTAGGTTCAAGTTTGATAGGACAAATGTTGTCCACATCTACTCAATCCTAGTACATTTTCTAAATTTGTGTGAAAGGGAGATGTTGTTATTGTTGTTTCTACCTACATCATCTCATTTGATTCAAACCCTGATTCAAGGTGAAGAACATCACTACATGTAGTAAATGGAAAAATGAAATTGACTGATCTGACAAATGTTTGCAGGGAGTGTTAATTTATACTAATCAATCAACAGCCTATCATTTCAAATTCATTTTCTACCTGCTGTAAAGTTATAAACTCTATAGCACTGCTTCTACACCCTTCAATTTCTGAGACTGTGATATAAGCAGATCCAGAAAAAAAAAATGGTCAAACTAACTTCCACCTTTATAAACTGTTCAAGATCTATTCTGTGAGGCTTTTTTCTGTGTAACACCCACAACAATCTGAAATAACAATTTTTAATCACATGTAATCTGAAAAATCTAGAAGGCAAAAATACCTCTGAAAAGAATAGTAATTTGTTTTATAAGATACATTAAAAACAACTTTAAATTTTTTAAAGGAACTACCTCCCCCTTTGTGTCCTAATGTCTTTATTTCTGATTAAGCTGCTTACATTAGGCATTGAAAGGTAATATTTTTGTGCTTAGACCTTTCTTAGTGATGTATTTGCTGTACTTGCTGTATATAACTCTTGGCTTTAAAAAAAATCACAGTTATATAAGATTTAAATTGCTATAAGTGGTCCCAAGCTGTGGATGTCATTAAAATGTTGCCACCTTTTTCTTGCACAGCTCATCTCAAAACGTGGTAGAAACTAATCATTTAATAACTATATCAAGCTAGTCATCTACAGTTCCAGTACTAAAGTGTTTGTGTGTATTTAGAGCAAATCTGCAATAAAGAAAACATAATCATCATATATTTCTGTTATAATAGTGAATATAGTAAATGTTTTTATTTTGTCTATAATAGTTGGAAATGCAATTGTATCGCTGATTTTAGTTGTTTCAAGTATAGTCCAGCAATTGTTTAAAAACCAACACAGCTTTGCTTTTTGGGCCTCTGATGATATATAGACATTGTTCATGTTATGAGGTCCTGCTTCTGTGTTGATCTTTCATTTGAAACAATTTAAGAGTCTTATGTGGAAACCAAAGCAGCCTAGAACCAGCTTGTTGGATAATGCATGTCCTCTGTGAAGCCATATTGAAATGAAGAATATGTAATAGCATAATGTTCCATGTTTTCAAAGCTACCACTCACTACCTCTGCTTTCTTTTTTCTTTCCCTAGAAAATGGCCAGCAGTGGCCTCCTGTGTTCAGTAGCAAATTAGAATGAACCATTGCAATAGTTTGGTCCTCTTTTTGTAATGCCAAATGTCCTTTCCAACTCACTACTTATGGTTTGACATTGTGGTGACAAAAGTCTTGCCAACTGATGAGGGCAGGAAGGAAAATATGGTGGTTCTGTTGACTTAGAAAAAAATAATTGGGGGTCACCTTTAGTTAGTTATTGACTATTAAGCCATGATGTTACTCCAATATTGCCTACATGTTGAGTTTCATTTACTTAGGAAAGTAGGCTTCTCCTTTATAACCATTACTGTGACTACTTTTCCCTTTTTATCCTTTTAACGCCTCTGGAGAACTTCTAGTCCCGAGGCTAATTATCTACAGGCCTCTGATTTTACATTCCATATTTAATTACACAAAGGTCTAATCAGAATATCCTTGTCCTTTATCCTTGCCATCTCCCCACCTACCACACTTCATTTATGAGCAGGCCTAATGTGGCCTTCTCCAATTTAGAGCCATTACAAGAACATAGAGATCACTTATCACCATTTTTTCAGCAATTACTTGACCACCCCAAATATAGTGATAACTGCAAAGAAAATAAAGGAAAAAGAAAACAAATCACTCTTGATAACAGAAGAATTTTATTTTCCTCAACTTACCAGCTCTTGGCAACATAGAGTAAAGATAGAATAGCTGGTAATTCCCCAAATCTCCAACCCAATGACTACCTGAAGATATTTCTGAGGACAGAGAGTATACATGGAATAGATTTCCCCCAAAGTTTAACCTCCCCATTCTCATAAGTCTCTCTCTTCTCCCCATTATTTTTCTGAAGGAAGGTGCTAAAGAAAAATAAAGGTGTGATACCTAGCTTGTTAAGGTCTATTTTGGTGGGGGTGGGGGGTGCGCACACGCATGTACACACATGTGTGTACTTAAAATAAAACCAGAAACAAATTCTAAAAAAGGAAAAGAATTCATTTGGACAATATGACACACATGTGTATACTTAAAACAAAACCAGGAACAATGGCTAAAAAAGGAAAAGAATTCATTTGGACAACATGGCACCTCCCTAGTATTAATTTGCTGCTCCCTGCTAAAATATTGCCTTGCCAATTTGCAGATCTAGTCTAAGTATCCACTAAAAGGTCTGATCTTTTTACTTTTGAAGACTGTTAATGTTACACTCCCTTTACCACCCTTTCATTTGCATATTATGGACATGGTCCTGAAAACAGGCTGATAATCTTGGCCCACAAAGCCTGGTTGGCCTGCTTTTAATTCTCAATCTTTTCATCTCACAGAGAATCAGAAAACTTTCTTGCATGAATACAACTGGCTGAAGCTTTGTCTCCCTCAAACAAATTCTGATCCTCAATGCTTACCCTTTTGCTTTAAGCTTCACATCTGTCCTTCTGGGCTCCCATCTTTTTAATATTGTAATATTTGTAACTTCCCTGACAAATCACGAGTGATGGATGAACAGCAGCTCAGTCACCTAGATTATGGCATGCAATCTCCGAAAAAGAATGGCCTGTCACCATCTTGCCAGGAGCCTACCTGAAACTTAGTCCAAACCAAGCTCTCCAAATCTTGTGATTGAAGTTCCTTTCAATACATTTCTTTCTATAAGGATATCCTAAGCCTTTTTGTGAGGTTGAGTTATATTTTTCCTTACCCCAAAGACTTGAAATCACCTAGGGACAGAGATCAAGGAGGGAGGGAAAAGTGTGACAGTAGGTATGCTGATAGCAAAGGCCATGGAACAGGTAGGAGAGAAGGCCAAAGGTGGGAAATAAGCAGAGGTAAAGGAAAGTAGAAGAGTAGGAAGCATTGTTTGAAAAGATCAGAGCAAGGGAGAAGCTGTTACTACTAATTGCACTCCACTCTCCCCTTGGAATCTCAGCAAACATTAAGGTTTAGGGAGTCATGACAAGAAAAAAACAGCTTAGAGACCCACTAGCCTTAAAAAGGCTTTAATATCTACTAGCCAATCCAAATGCGCTAGTTGGAAAGCCCTTGTCCTAGGTAGTATATTCCTGCAAGTTACAATGGACATTCCTAAGTATAACTTGGAATTCTGACTGACTTTACCAACAGTGATCTCTCCCACCCTTATCTGCTGATACAAAATGCTGTGTTCTTTTTTTTTCTTTTTCAATCAGGTTTGCATTTTTGAGGGAAAAAACACGCTAACATACTGACTTGAAGCACAGACAATTTTTTATGAATGGGACACTTTTTTATGAAAAGGCTAGGGGATGTCGGTCAAATAAAAAATATATGTACATTGGTTGGTGAACACTGGTATAAGAAAATGGGTGCTCAGGAATCTTTGTTACTATATTTATAAATGTGTTTGAAAAGAAATTGTTTGTGCCACAATTATATTTTTAAGGTGACACATCTGCTCCATTTAAATTATTAAGACAATAGCAGTAGCTTTAATGACATTTGTCAATAGTCTTATTCACATGATCAATATTGTTCCTTGATGATGTAACAATGCATTTTCCAATCCTTTTCCATTGCATCTGCTTTTGCAATGGTAGCAATGCTTAGTTGAATTGATTTAATAAATTATTTCCTGGGCAAAGTTCTTTTTTTTCAAGAGAGTTTTGTTTTCTTGGGATTTTTCCTGTTGTAGAATCTGATGTTGTGTTGCTCTTTATTCCTCAACCAGCTTATTAGAAAATTTATCTAAAATAGTATTTTAAAAACTTGATATTCTAAGCATGTTTTAAAAAAATACATAAAAACAGGTCAGGTTAAGTCACCAAGTATTTATCAAGCAACTACTATGGGCCAAATCCTTGTAGACATTGCTGGGGGCAAAAGTAAAGGCAAGAACATTCCCTGCCCTCAAGGAGCTCATTCGAAAGGCGGAGCCAAAATGCAAACAACTATGTACAAACCAGACACATACAGGACGAATGGAAGACCATATCCCAAGGACACCCCTGGGATCAAGGGGAACCAAGGAAGGCTTCTTGCAGAAGGTGGGAGTTTAGCTGAGATTTGAAGGAGTCTGAGAAAGTGAGGAGGCAAACACTAAGAGGACTTTTCAGGAACAGGTGACAGACTGAACATGCACAGAGTCAGGAGATAGAGTATCTTGTGAAAGAAATAGCAAAGGAGGGACATCACTGGATCACAGAGTACATGGAGAGGAGGAAGGGGTAAGAAGACTACAAAAGTGGCTATGAAGGGCTTTAAAATCCCAAACAGAGGGTTGCATATTTGATCTTGAATGTAATAGCCACTGAAGTTGCTGAATAAAGGAATGTTTGGTCAGACCTGAGCTGTAAGAGGATCAACTGGATATGTGAGTGGAGGATGCAGTGGAATGGGGGGAGCCTTGAGGGAGAGAGAGTAACCAGGAGGTTACTGTAAAGTCCAGGCATGAGGTGATGAGATCCTGTACCTGGAAGCAGGGTCAGAGGGAGAAGAGGGGTCATATAGAGCAAGTGAGAGAGCGAGAGGCAGAGAGAGGGACAGAGAGAGACAGAGAGAGAGAGACAGAGACAGAGAGACAGAGACAGAGAGATAGTTAGAAGGTAGAAGCAATTCTATTTAATAACTTATTAGATAAGGGAGAGTGAGAGAGAGTGTGAGTAATCCAGGGATTCACCTAAGTTTCAAGCCTAGGTGACTGGGAAGATGACAATGACCTCAACAGTAATAGAGAAGTTGGGAAGAGGGGAGGGTAGAAAGAGGGAGTATATACAAGAGATATGTTGAAGGTAGGACTGACTGAACTTAGCAATAGATGACATGTGGAAGTTGAGAAAGAAAGGTGTTGAGGATGACAATTAAGTTGCAAACCTGGATGAGTTGGGAGAATGGTGATGCCCTCAGTAGTAATAAGGAAATCAAGATGAAAAGATAATAAGCCTGCTTTGGACATGTTGAGTTTAAGGTGTCTACATATATAGATGTGTCATATATATGCCATTTGTGATGTGGAACACAGCCAAAGCACTAGCTGCTTGGATATTCCCTCCTCCCAATTTTAATGTTTCCTTGATTTTATTTCTACATTGATCCTAACTCCAAGATTTTGTCCTGCTTTTCAAAATTCAAAAGCAGTTTACCTAGCTGACCTTTAACACAGCCAACCTCTTTCTCCTTCCCACTGATCATCCTAGCTATCCATTTGCCATAATCAAATCATCATTAGTCACAGATTCTCAGAGGCCAAATAGTCCATCTCATGCCTGACTCACAATCCAAGTGCCTAGGAGTCATCAAAGTTTTTCTTAAAGATATCAAAATACCTATGAGCCATGGCTATGTTCCACCCTTTTTCAGCCTCATCTCTCTGGATGAATTGAAAGGGAAATTCCCCAGCCCAAAATCCTTTTGAAATCCCCACTACAATACTCAGGGATGAAAGTTTGATGTTCCTCTGTTTACTCTCCATTTTTATAACTCTTCTTCCTTAAACTTAAAAACTGTATGTAGAGGTAGTGAAGTAGTCCGATGGATGGAGCCCTGGTCCTGGAATCAGGAGGATCTGAATTCAAATCCAGCCTCAGACACTTGACACTAGTTATATGACCCTGAACAAGTCGCCTAATACCAACTGAGTCACAAAAAGACTAGATGTGAAAGTTAAATTGTCTTCTTTTTTTTGTTTGTTTTGTTTTGCTTTAGATCCATTCAATAAACATTTACTGAGTGCCTACCATGCACAAGGTGTCAAGATGGACACTGAGGGAGTGGTATGCAAAGATGAATTAGAACAAGAGCTTACATTTATAGAACACTTTACATATAAAATTTTCACTTACATTGTCTCATTGAGTCCTTTAGATAAGTAGTTCATTTTATAATTCCCTTTTTGCAGAGGCTCGTTAAGACCACTTCTCTTTTCCCTCTGACCCACACCTGGTCCCTGACCTTCAAAGAATTTATGAATCTAGTGCTTCCAAAAATCATAATTCCATTGAGAGGGGAGAGGAAAGGAGCATGGAGGGAAAACAATCTCTTCCCCACCAATGCAGATTGGGACTGCTCTGTATCTTGAGTCACTGTGGCCAAAATACTCTTCACTGGGTTGCAAACTTGGTGATGAGCCTCTTTGAGCACATCCTCTGGGCCTCCAGGCATAAGCCTACAGTCCATTGCTGGTGCTGGACTGAAGCCTGTCCAGTTTGGCCAGAGTTGGTGCTCCTTCAGCAACACCTTCAAAAACCCAGCATCACCTCCATGCTAAGTGAAGCATCGGAATTAGGAATCTAGTCAAAGGGCTGGGTGTGGGGAAGACAACAACAACAACATTTATATATACCTACTGTGTGCCAGTATTTGTGCTAAGTGCTTTAGAAAAATCTCCTTAATACAAGGATTTGTTCTGTAAAACTTGGACTTGGTCAAAAGGCTGAACCCAAGGACCTAGAAGACCATATGTGGCCTTGAGGCTGCAGGTTCTCCACTCCTGCTTTAGTCTATCTTTTTAACTGAATTCCTGTTTGCACTGCCATCCTTCAGATAATAACAGCCCACATTTATGAAATGCTTTATTTAATACAGTACCTGAAACATAGCCCCGCCTTTTCCCATGAATGACCCTGAAAAGAAACCCCAAGTCTGAGGCACTTTGTGTGTCAACACCTACTCAAAACCACAGCTCATAAGGCTTCACCAATATGTTTAATTTTACCAGGCAGCCAGGGGTATGCATCAGTTCAAAATAAGAGATAAAAATGAATAGATGAATGAATGAATGAATGAATGGATGAACAAATAAGCATTTATTAGGTGCTAAGTACCAGACATTGTTCTAAGAACTCGAAATATAAATACAAGCCAAAAAGCTGTCCCTGCCTTTAAGAAACCTATATAGTAATAGGGAAAGACAACACATAAAAAGGAGTGGTAGGCAGGGAGTTTTTCTGGAGAAGTAAATCAGAGGAAGAAAGAATTAAAGTCATAGTAGAAATGATTGGCATGTTCTTTCCATAAATGATAATATTTATTCGATTCCATTTAATCAAACAAAAGAATGAATAAAGTGATCATTTTAAAGTCCTCTATCCATCTCTAGGGTCCATTGTCCTCTAGGTAACCCCAGCACTAGGGCACTCACACAGAGAACACACATAACAAATGTGTGGCCACAGAATATGCATGAAAGGATATATGCAAGGCACCAATGTGGACAGGGCACATGGAAGGACATGCATGGAGAGGCACATGTGCCCAGGACATGCAGACACATAGCCAGAGCCAGACCTATGCCTAGTGCTCTTTGGATAGCCAGCTACCTCAGAAATACCTCATACTTCCTATTTATTACCATATGTTGTTGTTGTTCAGTCATTTTCAGTCACGTCTGACTCTCCATGATCCCATTTGGGGTTTTCTCAGCAAAGATACTGGAGTGTTTTGCCATTTTCTTTTCCGGTTTGTTTTACAGATGAGGAAACTGAGGCAAACAGGGTTAAGTGACTTGCCTAGGGTCACACAGCTAGTGTCTGAGACCAGATTTGAAGTCAGAAAGATATCTTCCTAACTCCACGCCCAGCACTCTGGCCACTGAGTCACCTTGCTGTCCCTTTTAACACCTTATATTGGTCCTGCAATCCCAAAATCCAAATAGCAGACTCTGTCTCCCTATGCCACCCCCCAAAATCAACAGTAGCTCTGTGGAGCTGAGCTCCTTTCACTCACAAGATCTTCTTTGAATGGCATGTAAATGAAATTAAGCAACTACAAAAATGAAACATGTAAAACAAAAATCTTTGCCTTCTACCCTCCGAGTCTTACCCATAGCCCTTGCTTTACATCTATCAGCAACAAAGCCTTTGAATTTTGTGCGGTGTTCCATCCAGAACAAAAGCTTGCTGTCCCTAACATATAACCCCTTCCTTACAATGTTTCCAAGTAGGAAGTGTGAGTATTATTATACTGTTATATTGATGAAAAAATTGAGGTTCAGGGTCTGCCCTGTGTTGCATAGCTAGCAGAGACCAGAATAAGAATTTAAACCCAAGTTCTCCTGTCTCTAAAACCAATGTTCTTTCCACCTTACCACATCACTGGATAATGTTCGTGGAGAATGTACAGACAAAGTATTATTATTCCATTTTACAGGAGAGAAAATTGAGTTCAAATCACATGCCTATAAACCCACAGCTAATAAATGTCAGAGCTGCTCCTGGAACCCCAGGGCTTCTGATCCCAAGTCCAGTGACTTTCCCTATATTAATCTTTCCATCCAAGTAAATAAATGACTTTTCTTTTCTGTTGTCACTCTTTCCTGCCCCTTTTGAGTCCAGCTGGCTGTTAAACCTTTTGATGTCTAAAGTCCTCTTTAGAAAAAAGCACCAGAAACAAAAGAACTCAAACTATACTTTGCTCCAGGGACAGTGACCACTTCCTTTCATCCCACTCCCTTTAGCAGCTGAAAGAGGAGAGAGTGGAAGGTGGTGAAGGGAGGTGGGGGAGCCTGGAACTTGGAGACAGATAGGGTTAGGGTACCTCATTCTTCTAGCTTTCTTCCTCTATTGCTTTATACTATTTCTAAAGTAAAATTATATACATATATATTTTAACCATCTCTCAATGGAATTAAAGGGAGAACGTTTTTGGTTTCTCACCAAGAAAGGTGAGAAAATTCAAATACAACCCAGTTTCTAAGAACTGATGGCAGGCATGGCAGAGAGGATTATCACAGTACAACTGGGGTAATTCTGGTATATCAGAAAATTAAAAAAGCTCTAAGTAGGAATTTAGCAATAAATTCTGTCTCCTTTTAATCCCAGAACATTGATTTATTATCCGTATACAAAGAAGTTGACAGTGGTGGTTACTTATGCGTGCTCACATGGTTGAACACAACAAACATGACCAGTAGACAGCCTTTTCCACACTATACACATGAGTACCCCACCTTTGGGGCGCCTCCCAAAAGGCTTGACCCTGGAGCAATGAGAGGAAGAAGTCTACTGGCGAGATTTTCCAGCAGTCCCTAACTTCCCAAGGACCTCAGAGTTGACCTGGGGGCAAATCGCACACACATTGTGATGACATTGACCCCGACCATGGAAAAGGGCTTGTGGGTAAGAGAAGCCTGAAAGGAGAACTGGAAGAAAGACAAAGCAGAGGCCAAAATGTAGGTGTCAAGGTTGAGCTAGCAGGAGCAGCAGCGGTGAATCCTGAGATGAGACAATATCTATCTAAGCACCAAGCATGAATTTTGCCTTCAAGGAAATCAGCAAAACTGATCAGAGTGTAGAGGCGAAGAGAATATGGTGACATGCCTCTTTCTTTCCGTTTTTAAAAGTATCTTTCTTTTAAAAGTAGTTTCTTTGCTCACTTTTAACTCCAGTTTCCCTCTGCGCTGAACTCGGGAAACTGTGAAGATTGATTTCTTGAGCCATTACATATGATAAAATTGTTAATCAACCAAAACCAAAAATGTTGTCAGTAACTTTAAGTTCTACACATGTAGAGTTGAGAAAGACAGAAGGGTCACTTGTTTTTAAAATGAACTTTTGGTTCTGAATGAACATGTGGTGAAACCATTAGGACAGCCAATATTGGATGTTAAGTGACTGGCAAAAGAATCTGAATTTTTTAGTTTAAAAACTAAATGATAACCTAAGTTTAAAAAACAGAAGCTAATAGTGACCTCAGTCTGCAGGGGAGCAAAGAGCAGGAGTTTTCTTTTTGTTGTTTGTTTGGTTTTGTTTTGTTTTCCCTAGGGGTTTCAAGGGAGGAGAATGATTTGCTTGGAAAGGGAAAGCCATACCTCTTAGAGGCGGTAAGCAGATTGGGAAACTCCCATCATTCGCAGGTGAAGGGGAGGAGTTGGGGTAGAAGGAAGGCCAGAAGTCGTTTTAGCATACTCAAGAACTTTATCTGAATTAGGAAATAATTTATAGCTCAAACTACTTTCCCACCAGTGTGATCTAGTGGATTATACATGTATAGATTATCTTCTAGAAATCTTTATGATACAGTAAGAAAAAAAGTGAGTTTCTGAACGTGCCTGATTGGGAACAGTTAGGAACCTCTTTGGCTATCTTTGACAATGTAATTATTAACTGACCACTTGCTAAAGTCCAGCTATTTGGACTGAAGAAAGAGAAGCATAAAAGCACACCACTCCCCCTTCCCTCCTCAGATGAGTCTGGTTTGGGGAATAAATCTTGGGACGGTGTTATTAATAGGACTGGCCCTCCTTAATTCAAAACTGATTCAAATTCAAATACCTCCACTGAGCCTCAGGCCCAGCATAGTTTGGAAGATAGATGGGATTTGGCCTCTGACCACTGAGCTATTCTAAGGGATTATTCTGGCAAGAAAAAAGAAAATTATAGGGGGCGGGGCCAAGATGGAAGAGTAAAAGAAAGAAAATTATATATGACCTGACTAGATCAAAAATCAAGTTCTCAGATACATAGAGGTCTTCAGAGTTTGCTCTTTCTTTGCAGTCTTATCAGCAGGCAAAGTAGCAGGAAGAAACCCTCTTAACTTTTTTACAACTAGGAAAATAAGTTTCAGCATGCCCCTTTTTTCCCTCTCCCTGTTCCTCCTCTTCTCTGTTGCTTGAAAAGTTGTGTTCTCATGTCACCAAAAGCCCTACTGGTCCCAAGAGAAGTAACCCAGTTCCATTCTATTTTCCAGTATGCTTATGAACTTGTAATGCCTTAGACTTGTTTGAAAGAATTTTATCTACAATTTACAGAATTCCATTTTTATGGGTTTACATCAGTGGTTCTCAACCTTCCTAATGCTGCGACCCTTTAATACAGTTCCTCATGTTGTGGTGACCCCCAACCATAAAATTATTTTTGTTGCTGCTTCATAACTATAATTTTGCTACTATTATGAATCGTAATGTAAATATCTGATATGCAGGATGTATTTTCATTGTTACAAATTGAACATAACCCAAAGGTTGAGAATTGCTTGTTTACGTGTTTGTACTGAGCTAGAAATTTAATGTACTTGTTATTCCTCTTTAAAAATCTCTCTCTGGGTGATTAAGTGGCACAGTGAATAGAGCACCAGCCCTGGAGTCAGGAGGACCTGAATTCAAATGTGGCCTCAGACTCTTAACACTTACTAGCCACGTGACCTTGGGCAAGTCACTTAACCCCAACTGCCCTGCCCTCCCCACACCAAAAAGAAAAAAAAGCTAACCAGAGGATCTTATATTTGATCTAATATTCTCTCTTTGATTTAATATTCCTGATTTCAAAATCTACCAGCTAACTCTGTCCAGTGTTTTCTTGACTCATCAATAAAAAAAAAATTTATTTGACAGCATACTATAATTATCAAATTTGGCCCTGAAGAGGAAATATAAAAATGTAGTTCCTTCCATTCTTTGAAGGGAGGAGGGGAACCAATGGCTGTAATACACTGAATAAAGTATTGGACTTGTTTGATGTGTTAAGTAGTTTTGCTAAACTGATTTGTTTTTATTTTTTTCAGAGATGTCTCTCTGGGGAGTTGGTTAGCAAACAGAAATGGGCCATTTGGAATGCACTCTGATTTTTGTTTTTTTGTGGGGTTTTTTTAATTCTCAGTAACTATTAGCAAGCGCTAGTACAGGCTCTGCAAAATTACTGAAAGAAGAGCTGAGGGCAAAGAGCAAAGTTCATTTACTGTTCTGGCAAATAATGAATTTAGGGGGCAAAGCTCTCTTTTTATTTCATCTGAATTGTTCTTTCACATTGGCCAAGTAATTTTTTTCTAAAGCTAAGGCTAGCCTCGATTTATTTGGCAAATTTCCAGGACACCCAGTACTGCAAACTGAGCTGTGCTGTGGAGGAAGGAACGTTGTACTTAGAGGCAGGGACCAGATTTCTGATTCCTACTTAATAGCTACATAACTTTGGACCAATCATAAAATTACAGAATTGCAGAATTTTTGAGTCAAACAGAACCTTAGTGACCCTCTAGTCTAATCCATACCCTAAAGTAATACCTATTAGATACCTTTTTTAACCATCTCTACCTCTCATTAAATCAAAGATTCTCCCCCCACCCATAGTTGTGAAAGCCACTGCCTTCCCCTCTCCTCTAATTTGCTTACGATATGACCTTTTGTATTTAGGTCATATAGCCCTTTGGAGCTTATTGTAATATATCACAAGAGATGGTTGCCTAAATCAAATTTCTACCATATTCCCTTCCAATAACAGCTTTTGTCCAATAGGTAGTCCTAAATCCTTGGTGTTCTTGAGATTATCAAAAATTATGTTAATATATTCAGTTGCTTTTAGGTCTTGTGCACCTAATCTATTCCATCAACAAAGTTTATTTGTTTTTTTTAATCCAGCACCAAATAATTTTTTATTATTACTGACTAATATAGTTTGAGGTCTGGTGATAGTATGCCTCCTTCACTTGTACTTTTTCTTATTATTTCCCTCAAAATTCTTGACTTTCTATTTTTCTAGATTAATTTTGTTATTTTGTCTAGTTCCAAATGGTATCCCCTTAGTAATTTCATTGATATAGCAGAAAACCTGTAAATTAATTTAAGTCAAGTCATCGACCCCTTTGGCAGTCTGGTGAAGCCTATGGAACCTTTGTCATAGTAAAGTTTTTACATGCATAAAATAAATACATATGATTACAAAGGAGATCAATTACTAAAATATACTAAAATACTAAAATATATCAAAATGTTTTTAAAAATAAGTTCATAGTCCCCCAGTTAAGAAACCTTGATTATGTAGTGTTGTCATTTTTATTATTTTGACATGACCCAACTATGAACAGTAAAAATTGAGATTGGAGACAATTTTTCAAGTCTTACTTTAGTCTTTAAAGAATGTTCTGTTGTTGTATTCATATAAATTGTGTGTGTGTGTGTGTGTGTGTGTGTGTGTGTTGGTAATTTAACTCCCAGATATTTTATTAATTTGACTAGGATTTCTCTTATCCCTTTTGCCTTTGGGCTTTAAATCTAAAGAGATATGGTAGCACTCACTTTTTCTCTAATGCTGGGGATTCCAGATGGGGCTAGAACCTGGAAACAGAGGAAGGCTTTATAATTTCATGGAGCTGAGCCTGCCTGCAACCAGCAATAACCATTAAACTAGCAATACATCAGTCCCCAGCAACAGCTACATATCAAACCAATAAAACTGGCAGAGGTCTGCAGAGGTTGCTTAATGCCAGGTACTATATTAAGTGCCAAGACTATAAAACAAACATTGGTCCTCAAAGAGTTTACATTCAAAAAAGAGATACATTATGTGCATATAAAGGTTTATACAAAGCACATAAGAAATGGATACAAAGATAACCTTGATGAGAGAGGCAAGAGTGACTGGAGGAACCATGAAAGGTCTCATGTAGAAAATAAAGCTTGAACTGAACCCCAAAGGAAACCAGGGATTCCAAGAGGCAGAAGTGGTGAGGAAGTGGAAGGACTGAATTTCCATCTCTGTGAACTTGCAGTGGTTGTCTTGATGTGTAGAATACACTTTCAGGAGGGAAAGAAGGAAGGTGGAAAAGAATGAAGAGAGGGAAGGAAATAGAGAAAGAAAAATGTAGGTAAAGAAGGAAGAGAAGGGAGGCAGTGAGGAAAAAGGAAGAAGAAAAGGAAGGGAGAGGAAGGAAGGGAGAAGAAGAGGAGGAAATGAAGGAGAACAGGAAAGAGAAGAGGGATGGAAGGAAAAGAGGGAAGGGGGAAGGGACAGAAGAAATGATTGAAGAGAGGGGAGGGAGGAAAGGAAGGGGAGAAAGAAAGGTGAGAAGAAAGGAAGAAAGGGAGAGAGGGACAGAAGGAAGGAAAGGAAGGAGGAAGAAAAAAGGAAGGTAGGAAGAAGAGAAGAAAGGAAAGGATAGAGGGAGGGAGGAAGGAAGGAAGGAGCATTTATTTCACACCTCCTATATGCCAGACATTGTGCTAAGTGCTTTACAAATTTTATTTCAAAAGGCTGCCTCTTTCTCTTTCACATTTCCATAAAATTTACCCTCAATACTCTTGCAGGTTTTTCTCATCAAAAATTTATAGATAGTATGGTTTTATACACACACACACACACACACACACACACACATTTGTGTCTAATGATAGCCATCTCCAGGGTGGGAAGGGAGGGAGGGAAAATAAAGAAAATTACTTAATAACTTTATTATATATTTAAAAGAAAAACAAAGTTGTACATAATAGATTTGCAGTTTCATTCTCAATCCTCTTTTTTTCTATTCTACTTTGTTATGAAAATTCTTGTTTCATTTCTTAAGTCCAGATTTTAAATTTTTAAAAATAGAGACGAGAAAATAGGCACATAAGTTGGTAAGTTTTGATCCTCTCAATCATATCTTTTTTTGGCTAATGATGCCATCTGTGATTTTTCCTGATCATTTGATGTCTTCCCCACTCTGTTCTGCTGCCCTTCCTTTGCTTTCCAGCAACTGGGAGAGCCCAGACCCAGAGAAGAATTCTGACTACAAAGCAGAACCTAAATGACCCTTGCTTTTCCTTTTTTTCTCCCAAAGAGCTCCTAGTCCAGCCTCTCTGGGGGCTCCCATATTTGTACAGAAGAGTAGATGGTACTGTGCCAAGCTCCTCCCCCCATTCTCCTTCCCTCTATCCCTTGTCCTTTTCCCTCTTCTATTCAGTCCTCAACCTCAAAGGTCAACTGCTCTGAAAGTGACCAGACATCTCCTGCTGTACTGCTCTCTGGAGGGGATTGTCTGGGAATCTGATAATCATGGCTCTCCTGAAGGTTTCCTTTCTCCAGATGACCAAGAGGTACCTCCTCCAACATGGTGAGTAGAAAGGAGGGAGGTGCAGGGCTCATGTGAGATTTGGTGGAAGGAGGGAAGGTAGAAATAGGGAGGAGAGAGGAGTTCCTCAACCTTCTTCTTGGGTGACTATCACAGGAAGGAGAAAGGGGAATGGGTTTCCTGTTGAGTAGCATGATCCTATAGGTCAGTAATATAAGAACACCGGACACTACATATAAATAGGAGATAGAAGGGAGCCTAAAGAGGATCAAACTTAGCCCCCTCATTTTACAATTGAATAAACAGGTCCAAAGAGCTGAGTTGACTTTCCTAAAGTCACAGACAATAGTAAACCAAATCACAACGAGAATCCAGGTCTTCCCATTGCTCTCTTCCATAATACCTTGCAAATGAACCATCCACCGATGACATTCGTATATCACTTGGCTTATAACTGAATACACTTGTGCTTATTTTTACACTTCATATGGTGATAAGAGTTAAGTTAAAGGAACCTTAGAGATTATCTAGTCTAAGTCCCTCATTTTACAAGAGAAGGTCACAATTAGCAGAGCCATCATTTAAACCCAAGTCCTTTAGCTCTAAATCCAGGGCTCTTCCAATGATTCTCTGATGGAGATACTATTTTTTATTACCCAAAGTTTTATCATCCCTGTAGATGGAGGAGAGTGCTAGCAGTGCCCCTCTCTGGGTGAGGAGGCAAAGGGAGCTGTTGCCCCACTCACTCTCTCCCGGGAATATCTGGAAGCTGTGGAAATGAGGCTCAGGTAGCAGCAGCTATCTTAGATATCCACCTGCAAAGACCAGCTCATTCAGGACACCTGATCTATCCCTACTGGTGAGAGACTCAGAGATTATAAAGTCAGAACACTTGGTTATGTCAATATGTGCTGAAGGATTCATTTGGTCATTAAAATATCTTTCTGGGATTTTATGTCACCTTTTTCTTTCCATGAATACCTGTAGAGAGCTATTTATGTACATAAAGATATGTACACATACATGAATCCACACATGTGCTCATATGCCCTGTAAGGAAACAAACACATATGCAGAATTACAGAATCTCAGAATAGGGAGGAAACCTAGAGGCTCTTTCCTCCAACCTAACTCTAAAATATCCCCAGTAAGTTGTCATCTGGACTTCTACTGAAAACCTTCAACAAGAAAGAATCCTCTATTTCCTGAAATAGTCCATTCCACTTTAAGAAAGATTTCTAAATATAAAGTATACATAATGTTTTGTAAATATGATAGGAGCGTATGCATACATATATAGATATATACATATACTGTGCACATAGAGCCCCCTCTATGGGGGCTCCCATATTTATACAGAGGAGGAGATGGCACTCTGCCATCTAAGGAGCACTGTGAATAGAGTGCTGGGCCTAAGAAAGACCTAAGTTGAAATCTGGCCTCAGACACTTACTTACTGGTCATATGACCTTAGACAAATCTCTCTTTGTCTCAGTTTTCTCAACTGTAAAATGGGAAAAATAATAGAATCCACCCCCCCCCCCAGAGTGGTTGTGAGGATCAAATACATTAATATTTATAAAGTGCTTTGCACAGTGCCTGGCACATAGTAGGCACTATAAAAATGCTAGATATCATCCTTATTATTACATATATGTATATAGAGGATGAGGGCAGCTAGGTGGAGCCATAGTGCACAGAGTGCCAGACCTGTAGTCAGGGAGATTCATTTTCCTGAGTTCAGATCTGGCCTCAGACACTTACTAGCTGTGTGACCCTGGGCAAGTCACTTAACCCTGTTTGCCTCAGTTTCCTCATTTGTCAAAAGATCTGGAGAAAAAAATAACAAACCGCTCCAGTATATTTACCAAGAAAACCCCAAACAGGATCACAAAGAGTAGGACATGACTGAAAACAACTGAGTAAGAAATATAAAGAATGCCCCAAGAGACTTGGCACAGTTTTAAGCTATTAGAGTTTTAAATTGTATTACCTATCCATCTATACATATACTTATATATATGTATGTACTAAGTACATACAAGGCAAATATAAAGTACTTTCAAGGGAATCACTAGAAGCTAAGAGGGATCAGGAAAGGGAGTTCACATAGGAGGTAATTCTGAAGGCAATGGAGAATTCTAAGAGGGGGAGGTAGGGGAGAGGAGCACATTCTAGGCATGAGGAACTGCCAGTACAGCTTTAAGTGTCAAATAAAAGTACTTGTATTAAACCCAGAGGTAATGGGGGGGGGGGGGGGAATCTTTATTTCCACTAACTTCAAACTGAAATTTAGCATTCCCTTAAATCATGTTTTTGTTTTTTTTTTTCACAAAAGCATTATTCTGAGAAAGGCCCCCAAAGCTTCACCAGACAGCCAAAACAGGTCCAGGGCACCAAAGAAATTAAGAAACCCTGCTCTAAAAAATTTCTCAGTAACAGAATGCCTGGGTCAGACCTGTGCTTTTAGAATGTCACTATGTCAAATAGTGAGTTCTTATCCCCAAAACTGGGGTCTTTGGGCTTATCAAACAGTATATTACTATAATCATTGACTACTGAGTTTTTTGTTCCCAATATATTCCATTGATCCACTACTCTATTCCTTAGCCAGTACCAAGCAGTTTTGATGACTGCTGCTTTATAACAGAGATTAAAATTTGGTATGGCTAGTCCACCTTCCCTAGCATTCCTTTTCATTAATTGTCTTGATATTCTAGACCTTTTGTTCTTCCAAATGAATTTTGTCACTATCTTTTCCAGCTCTACAAAGTAATTTTTTGGTAGATTGATTGGTATAGCACTAAATATGTAATTTAACTTAGGCAAAATTGTCATTTTGATTATATTAGCTTGACCCAGCCACGAGCAATTGATGTTTTTCAAATTAGTTAGATCTGATTTTATTTGTCTGAAAAGTGTTTTGTAGTTGTGTTTATAAAGGTACTGGGTTTGTTTAGCAGGTAGATTCACATATATTTTACAATGTCTACAGTAACTTTAAATGGAGTTTCTCTTACTATCTCTTGCTGTTGGACTTCGTTGGAAATATATAGGAATGCTGAGGATTTATGTGGGTTTATTTTATATCCTGCAACTTTGCTAAATTTATTTACTGTCTCAAGAAGTTTTTTACTTGATTCTCTAGGATTCTCCAAGTATATCATCATATCGTCTACAAAGAGTGATAGCTTAGTCTCTTCTTTGCCTAATTTGATTCCTTCTATTTCTTTTTCTTCTCTAATTGCTACTGCTAACATTTCTAGTACCAGATTGAATAAGAGGGGTGATAGTGGACATCCTTGTTTCACCCTTGATCTTATTGGAAATGCTTCTAGTTTATCCCCATTATGTATAATACTTGCTGATGGCTTTAAGTAGATGCTACCTATTATTCTAAGGAAAACTCCATTTATTCCTATACTTTCTAGTGTTTTTAATAGG